>CM069157.1:21145785-21842092 GCA_035221665.1 Okamejei kenojei
CAAGTTGTAATATTTACATTTGTTTGTACAACACACAAAGGGTGAAAATATTTGGGTTTTGAGGCACAGCCGGAGCATTCCAAGTAAGTTCGATTATGGCCAGGGTTTGGAAAATTGGGCAGAAGTTCTCATGCAAACCACCCATGCAATATGGCAGGATTGGCATGTTATTATGAAGAATGGAGAGTATCGGACATATGAAACTTTCTGAATGTAAAAAACTTATTCCTGACTTCACAGTTTCAAATGATTCATAAGGTAGGCAAGAGATACATGTTATACAAATCCCATTACAAAGGTTATCAAAGACAATTTAACTGTATATAACAGTAAAGCTTGCAGTAGTATGGATAAACTGTTTTTGATGGTCATTGGGATTTTACCTTATAATTATTATTAGCCTTGTCTCCGCCTTGTGGCAAGAGATTGGGGTTATAGCAAAATTGTTACAAAACTGAGTAGGAGTAATTGGCAATGTAGCAGCTGTGTTGCAGCTCTGAGCTAATCAAGGAATGTCTGATATTGTGTAAGTAGCAATTTAGATAGTCGTGCTAACAACCTTGTGATATTGTCAGCTGAGGCTACTTCAGCCACAATGATGAAGTAACAGTATTCAGCCATTGCTGAACATGACAATACTCATTGAACTTGAACTTGAAACTCGCTACAGTAGTGTGTTGGTTGAATTCAGTTATTATGAAACTGATGTTTAGAACTCTAAGATGAGAAGTTCCAAATACCATCACTACTCAAAGGTAGTGGAAGATTGTAATGAGTTACCAATTCTTCAGTTGTTAGTATCAACTAAATATATACATTAAATGCACCGTTGAGTAATGTTTCGAGTGATATACGATATTCTTCATGCACAAATTTAAGTTGCTTCTCTACAATGGTGACATATGTTAGTCTCATGGTAATTAGGAAGAATATCCTGTAATTAATCTCCTTGCCACTGGTGTATCGTCCCAGTTTAGATGATGATAACACAGAATAAGTGTTGGATCTCAAAGTATGATGAAAGCATGATTCAATACTTCCATCAAATGTTCGTCATGTTTATGCATGTTTCACTGTTGCAAAAATAGTGACCACAACAGTGTGGATAAATACATTCTCGCTTCAATAGGAGGAATGGGACTTTAATGTCTTCCTCATTAGCTGGGTCTTAAAACAGTCAGCAAGACCTCGTTTGGATTCGTACTATCGGACTGGCCAAGCGTCCATGTTGCCTGCTTCATCAGGCATTATGGCACAACGGTATAAAGTTATGCCAAAAAGCAAGAACTTGCTGTTTTAAACTGTGGTTCAGGAGACTGGTCTTTGCACATAAAACGATTATTGACTTACACATTTCAATGGATTGACTTATGCCTCAGGTTGTCACATTTAGCCAAGAGGGTGTTCACTGCAGTATGCAAGGACAGCATCCAAAAAGCAGTACATCTCTATTGAGGGGATCAGAAATGTTTGTTAAATATAAATGATACATTTGATACGATACAAATTACTGACATTTCCAGTTCATTTTATGTGATATTGACAATAGTTCAGTTATAGAGAAATTACAGCTGTAACATAAGGGAACAACATTGTCGGGTCCAACCCGGATATCAAGTTGTTAAAAAGATCTTGATACAAGTACTCACATCACAAGATTATGCAGTTGGTTATTGTAATGTGTAAACATTACTTCACCAAGGGGTTCCAGCTACATCCTTAGTCATGACTCTAATAATCAGACAACGAGGCAAACATTGCAAATGCTGTGGCTGGACAGGATGGAATTGGCTGTTCATGCCATTACATTTTACATTCTGGTCTACACTAGCAGAGCAGACCAGGGCTGGCATGATTTTTAAGATCATTTTGAATACCCCACGGTCTCATTTTATGTTATCAAGGCCACCAGAATCCTTAGAAGTATGGATTCAGCACTGTGTATTAGTTAATAAACGATTACACAAGAGAAGGTCGGTTCAGACTATTTCAAGGTGGCTGCAACAGGTATTAACATTGACGATTGTATGTCTCATTCCACTAGGTCAGCATCAACGTCAGTATATCATTTAGATAGTGTGTTTACATCTCATTATACTAGGGCAGCAGCTATGTTGGCGCCAAAGGGAGGGATGTGTCCTTCGACCAAATTTTAGCGGTCGGCGGATGGGCAAATGAGCTGATGTTTCAGAATTTTATCATCGGCCAATTTTCAATCCAGGGCTGTTTGCCAATGTCATTTTAAGTACCTAAATTTTAGGGGTACTGTTGTTTGTTTACATTGTTAAATAAACCCTATCATTACATTGAATACAATGTTATTACTAATGCATTTATTTCTCTTTCGAGTCAATCAAATGCATTGTGGACCAAAGGGCCTGTTCCTATGCTGTCCTGTCCTATGTTCTATGAAAACATATGCCAATGGATAGGACAGGTTTAGAGATGGATAAGACTGGTTTGGAGGGATATGAACCAAATGCTGGCAGGTGGGACTAGTGTAGCGAGGACATGTTGGCCGGTGTGGGCAAGTTAGGCTGAAGGCCTAAGGAGTCAATCAAATCACTCACGTAAAATAGTAAGATTAAATGAGAACTTACCAGTTTGAAGTTTGATCTTGATTTTATGAGGAGTTACGTTGGTGATTACGTGCCCACCACGCCCAACCCTCTCTCATAAAAGATCATCTGGTAGTTCTCGAGTCACTGATCTTACTGTTTACTTTGGTGTTGTTTATTTGTGATTTCGTACGGCTGCTTTGAAGTTTGCTGCGCATGCGGCCTGGTGGGGTTCTTCACGTAATGACCAACGTAACTCCTCATAAAATCAAGATCAAACTGGTAAGTTCTCATTTAATCTTACTATTATACAACCTCCTTCAAAACCCATTCCCAGTAATTTTATTGTCCATTGTCTTTCGTGGAGGAGAATCAAGCAGGGCAATTTCTGGTTGATCCAATTAGTCATAGACTCATAAAGTGATACAGTGCGGAAACAGGCCCTTCGGCCTAACTTGCCCACACCGGCCAACATGTCCTCGCTACAGTAGTCCCACCTGCCAGCATTTGGTTCATATCCCTACAAACCAGTCTTATCCATCTCCAAACCTGTCCTATCCATTGGCATTAGTTTTCATAGAACATAGGACAGTACAGCATAGGAACAGGCCCTTTGGTCTACAATGTCCATGCCGAACATGATGCCAGGTTAAACTAATCTCCTCTGCCTGCACATGATACAAATCCTCCGTTCCCAGCATATCCATGTGCCTATCCAAAAGCCCATTAAATGCCACTACCGGACCTGTCTCCACCACCATCCCTGGCAGCACGTTATTGGCACCCACTACTCTGTGGAAAAAGCCTGCACAGCACATCTCCTTTATACTTTACCCCTCTCATCTTAAAGTTATGCCCCGAATAACCTCTAATCTAGGCAGCATTTTGGTAATGCTCTCTGCACTCTCTCCAAAGCCTCCATATCCTTCCTGTAATGGGCGACCAGTCCTGCACACAAACCTCCAAATGTGGTCTAACCAAAGACTTATAAAGCTGCAACATGACTTCCTGACTCTCTCACCCAATGCCCCAACCGATGAAGGTACACATACCATAAGCTTTGTTTACCATTATCTATTGTGTTCCACTTTCAGGGACCTATGAACTTGGAACCCAATAACCTTCTGTACATCAATGCTGTTAAGGGATCTTGTCATTGAATGTATACTCTGTCCTTACATTTAACCTTCCAAAGTGCAATACCTCACACTTGCTCGAGTTAAACTCCATCTACCATTTCACTTCACATTTTCGTAGTTGATCTATATCCCATTGTGGACTCTGACAAACTTCCTCGGTGTCTGCAACTCCACTAATTATGATGTTGTCTTAAACTTACTAATCTTCCTGTCTACATTTATGTCCAAGTCGTGCATATTTTTCACAAGCAAGCGAGGTCCCAACACTGCACTTTTCTCATCAATGCGATATGGATATATTCGTGTGGGACAGATCTGGTCTTCGTTTGCAGGGAATAATGCCATGATTATCTTAGTTTTGTTTAAGAAGAAACTGCAGATGCTGGAAAATCGAAGGTAGAAAAAAATGCTGGAGAAATACAGCGGGTGAGGCAGCATCTATGGAGTGAAGGAAATAGGCGATGTTTCAGGTCGAGACCCTTCTTCAGGCCGATGTGGGGGTGGGAGTGGAGGGGTGGGGGAAGAAGAAAGGAAGAGGCGGAGACAGTAGGCTGTGGGAGAGCTGGGAAGGGGAGGGGAAAGAAGGAGAAAGCAGGGACTACCTGAAATTGGAGAAGTCAATGTTCATACCGCTGGGGTGTAAACTACCCAAGCAAAATATGAGGTGCTGCTCCTCCAATTTACGATGGGCCTCACTCTGGCCATGGAGGCAGCCCAAGACAGAAAGGTCAGATTCGGAATGGGAGGGGGAGTTGGAGTGCTGAGCCACCAGGAGATCAGGTTGGTTATTGCGAACCGAGCGGAGGTGTTGGCGAAGCGATTGCCGATCTTAGTTTTATCTTAGTGATTATCTTAGTGGTTCCTTTGTTCACTTAATGTAGTTTCCCTATAAAATGGTTTAAAAATCAATTAAAGGGCGTAATTATGTTTAAGAAGGAACTGCAGATGCTGGAAAATCGAAGGTAGACAAAACTGCTGGAGAAACTCAGCGGGTGATGCAGCATCTATGGAGCGAAGGAAATAGGCAACATTTCGGGTCGAAACCCTTCTTCAGTCTGAAGAAGGGTTTCGACCCGAAACGTCGCCTATTTCCTCCGCTCCATAGATGCTGCCTCACCCGCTGAGTTTCTCCAGCATTTTTGTCTACCAAAGTGCATCCGAGATCTTCAGTATCCTCCCACGTACAGGTTTGTAGGATAATTGGCTTGGGTTTGTACATTTGGTATGAGTGTAAATTGTCCCAAGTCTGTGTAGGCTTGTTTTAATGTGCGGGGATCGTTGGCCGGTGCAGACTCAGTGGTCCGAAGGGCCTGTTTCCACGCTGTATCTCTAAATTAAAGTAAAAGTTGCAGCATCAATGCAGGCAGAATTAGTGGGCTGCTCTTCCTCTAGTGCTCTTCATGTCACCACATTCAATTAAAAAAATCACCAGACATTTGCAAAAGAATCTGAAAGAAATTGCAAGCTCTCACATGTAGATCAGTAGGTCAACCAATACTGCAGGCAAGCAGTAAGAAGCAGCAGTGCTGTCATGATCTGAATCCACATTGCTCCAAATAAAGCATCCACACGCTTTTCCCACCAACTTCAAGACAGTGCATTATATAGGAGTTTGGAAGGATGAGGGAAGACCTCATTGAAACTTACCAAATAGAGAAAGGCCTGGAAAAAGTGGATGTGAAGAGGATGTTTCCACCAAAGATCCTATAGCAGAGCAAGACAGGCCACTCCTGCGAAATGCAATGGGCTGACAAGTAGTACGCAACGGAGCGGAACATGGGCATTTTTTTCGTCCATTTCAGTAACCGGAACCTACCTCGACCGGCTCGCAGTGTAATCAACGTTGCGGGGGGGGACAGTTTGTTTGTGTGATATAGGGCTAGATTCATAATTCTGTTAGTTCATAATTCTGTTGATTCTTGTTAAAGAATAACATTTGACTCTAGTAATTTCTTTTTTAAATCATTTCTTTTTAATGGCTCATAAGCTGTGTTTGAGTTGGTTTTATAGTAACTGGAACCTACCCAACCCGACACGACTCTCAATGTAATCAACGTTGCGGGGGAACAGTTTGTGTGTGTGATGTAGGGTTAGATTCATAATTCTGTTAATTCTTGTTAAAGAATAAAATGTTTATAAATTTTGATTCTTGTAATTTTCTTTTTTAATGTTTTTTAAATCATTTCTTTTTCAATGGCTCATTTGCTGTGTTTGAGTTGATTTTGTTGAGTTGACACTTGCACTCTGTAATTCATTCATCTAATCACACTGTTCACAAACTGCAGTATTGGAAAAATAATAGCAATATGAAGATTCCAGTTGCTCTAGCCCTGGAATGTTACTTAATGTGTTTGTGTCTATGGAGTTGTTTCTCAACGATAAAATGGGTCTGGTCTTCCCAAGAGCCAGAGAGTGGAATGAGATCTGTCTGTAATGGTGGGGTTATCTAAATTAAGTATTTCACAAAATTAAATGTGTTTTTAAGCAAGAGTTTTTACAAATGATGTATAACTTAAGGATGGTTTTATTCAGCGCGCATACAACTGATTAGATTGTGCTGGAAAGAACACACATACATATACATTTCTTCCGATTTTTATATCCAATGATGAACTTTATTTCAGACTAGACAAGGGACAACATTAAATAAAAAAACATTGTAAACCTCCCCGCAACTTCACTTTGGTGTCTCGGCCGTGCTGATCCGGGCCAGACTCCCCGCACATTGTGGAAGGAACATCTTTTCGCTTTTATTGTGATTTATTTCTCTTTTTAACACTGAACACTGATAACGAACACATCAGCAGCATATATGGCACCAATATTGCCACGGGCCAAGGTTCAAACTCTGTGGCCCGGGCGGTTTCACAGCTGCCATCCTCTACGTCAGCAGACGAAGTAGTTGTTGTCGCGGAGCTCCGGAAAAACAGGTCACCAACCTGTGACCTGCGAGATTTCCGACGATGTTGTCTACCACGCTCGCGGCCGAAGCTCCGAAGTCGGCCTCTAACGCTAGCCAGAGGCAGCCTCAGCCCCGAGTCGGGCCCGCTCCACCGAAAACCGGCCTCAGCCCTGAGTCGGCGCCGACCGCCTCAACCCTGAGACAAGGCGGAAGCAAAGATCATATCTTTGGGCCGGACGGTCAAGATGGCGGAAGCAAGATTTGCGGAAGCAAGATGGCGGAAGCAAGATGGCGGAGGCTGTTGCTGAAATGGTTCCAATAATTAACCCATAGAGAATCTGCCCATAGACCGTACTAGCGTTTTTTCGTGGAGTAGGCCATCTTGCCTCCACTATAGATCATTGGTTCCACAGTGGGATGAATCTAGGGCCGAGGCCATAGACATTCCTTCAGAAAGGAGACGCAGGAGGAATTTATTTATCACAGGGTGCCACTCTGTGGAATTCATTGCCACAAACGGCTGTGGAGAGCCAAGTCAATGGATATTTTTTAAGGTGGACGATCAGGCAGATTTTCTTGATTTATAAGGGGCGCAGGGGTTTATGGGGAGAAGACAGGGGAATGAAGTCGAGAGGGAAAAGATAAGAATTGAATGTCGGTGAGCAGGCTTGAGGCTGAATGGTCTAAGATCTGCTCCTAATAACTTATGAATCAGTGAGGTCCTGAGATTTCCACACATAAAACAAATGGTTTATATGCAAAGACCTATTATTGTGCAGTGCACCATCCGAGTGGGAAAATGGGCCTCCTTGCCCAGATAGTATTTATATTCAAGGGACAATGAATTCAAATCCCACAGCCGCAGTTTTGGCTTTCTGCAGCTTTCATTAACGATGCATTCTACTTCAATAAATTATTCAGATGAGGCAAGAAGCAGCAACCAACACAAGGCCCTTGGGTGATTGTTATTTTCTGCAAGTACTCTGCAGAAATTGCTGTAAATTGCATAAAACTTCTCATTTTCACAGCCATCTGTGCTCAGCTCCCTTCAGAAGGCTGTCAGATCTTGAAACCGTCTTTAAATGGACAAGTACGCCTCGTCAATGTAATAAAGTGAGACAAAAACCAAATAAACAGTTTGTTATGATCTTATGAGCTAACTTTTGGATTTTATAGTGCAAAGTTTCCAGAATTTCTTGCTCCATTGCATTAGAAGCACAAGTAGGAGCAGGCCATTCAGCCCTAAATGTGCTTCAGAGCTTTTACTAGCTACCTCACATCAACCCGCTGCTGCTTCTTACTTCGACTGCATCCCTGCAACGCTGAAGGACAAACTAGCCCTGTCCCACGGGCCGAGTTCATTTCAAGAGCTCTCACTCCCCGAGTTTAAAAAAAAACAAACTCAGTGGTTAAGCAACGGAGAATGAACATAGCGGGCCAACGTCGGAGCTCGGGGCACGTCTCTAGCGGCTCCTACGGTAATTGTGAGCAAGGTACTCGGGAAGACCGCTAACAGCAGTTAAGCATGTTGAAAATGAGTCCACGAGAGCCCCCGAGTACCAACGAGTGGCATTACCCGTAAATCTCCGAGTCTAATCAGGGCACAAACCCCGAGAGACTCTTGGAAACTCCGTACACCGAGGGACAGAGGTTTATTCCAACCGGTTCTGCACGTGACACTTTGCAAATTTCTTTCAGATTCTTGTCCATAATTTTAAACCCCCAGTGCCACTTTTTCCTGCACCACACCAACATAGAAACATAGACATAGAAAATAGGTGCAGGAATATGCCATTCGGAATAACGCGCCACTTCGAGTCCTGTAACCCGCTCCATATCATTATGATCATGGCTGATCAATCCAACTCAGTATACCGTACCTGCCTTCTCTCCATACCACCTAATCCCTTTAGCCACAAGGGCCCATCTAACTCCCTCTTAATATAGCAAATGAACTAGCCTCAAACTACTTTTCTGTGCGCGAGAGAAGTCCACAGATTCACCACTCCTATGTATGAAAATGTTTTTCTCATCTCGGTCCTAAAAGAACTTCCCCCTTATCCTTCAAACTGTGACCCCTTGTTCTGACTTCCCCAACATCGGGAACAATCTTCCTGCATCTATACCTGTACAAAACCCCTTAAGGATTTTGTAAGTTTCTATAAAGATTCCCCCTCAATATTCTAAATTCTAGCGAGTACAAGCCAAGTCTATCCAGTCTTCTTCTATGAACGGATCCGACATCCCAGAACCAGTCCTGGTGAACCTTCACTGTACCCCTCTATTGGCAAAGAACGTCTTTTCTCAATAGAGACGAAAACTGTACGCAATACTCCAGGTGTGGTCTCACCAAGACCCTGTACAACTGCAGTAGAATCTCCCTGCTCCTATACTCAAATCCTTTTGCTATGGATGCTAACATACCATGCGCTTTGATTCCTATAATGTCTGAAAACCTTTTGATCTCTGTCTTGAATAAAGGTCATAAGGTCATGCGATAGGAGTGGAAATAGGCCATTCGGCCCATCAAATCTACTCCGCCATTCAATCATGGCTGATCTATCTCACCCTCCTAACCCCATTCTCCTGCCTTCTCCCCATAACTTCTGACACCTGTACAAATCAAAATTCTATCTACCTTAAAAAGCCACAGCCTTCTGTGGCAAAAAAATCCACAGATTCACCACCCTCCCACTAAAGACATTTCTCCTCATCTACTTCCTAAAAGAACGTCCTTTATTTCTAGGCCTATGACCTCTAGTCCTAGACTCTCCCACTAGTGGAAACATCCTCTTCACATCCACTCTATCCAAGCATCTCACTATTCTCAGCTCATATAAACTCAGCAACTGAATTTCCGCAGCCCTCTGGATTGAGAATTCCAAAATTTGTCACTCTCTGGGTAAAGAGGCTTTTTTATAGACTCACAATAAAGGTAAGGCTATTTGGGACAAAGATAAGAAGAACTGTTCCATGTACTCCATGTCAGATCAAATTCAATCCTGCATCTACCCATCGAACCCAATAACAAATTATGTATTTGCCAGCTATCATTCTTATAAATACTCAAAGGATTATTGAGCCAGTCTGTTTAGTGTCTTTTCATACAACAAATCTATTTGCTCTTTTTAGGAAGCTATTTGACACATTGATATCAGTAATCGAATGCTGGAATCAAGATTTAAGAATCTTCTAATGCATATCCAAACCTATAGCAGGTTTTCCACGTTCAAATAAAGAAACATTATCCATCCCTATGTGGGAGAAAATAACATGCCTTAAAGCAAGCACAGTAAAACACAATTGTCAGAACAGCTACTCATTCTCCACTGGTGTGTGGAACTCACCAAATGCAACTTTATTTCAGAGTCATCTTCTGCCGACTTTGGCAAATGGCATGAGAATATGGGACTAGCCTAGATGGGGCAACTTGGCCAGCATGGACATGTTGGGCCGAGAGGCTTGTTTCCGTCATGTATGACTCTAAGATCTGATAGAGCCCATTGTACTCAGTGCAACACGTGCAAAACGTCCCGCTGGAGGAGTACTACTTGTCTGTACAACTTCAAATGGAAACAGAAAAGTCTTAGTGTGTATTCTGAGGCAATTCCTTTAACAATATCAGCACTCTTTCTCGTTACCAGTTTCCCACAACTATCAGTACTCTCCAAAGCCATATAGATGCTCACTCATTGCCTTGTCCTCTGAATCAGATGAAACTTTGCTACTTCACCCTTGCATTTTAACTAAGCCACATAATTAACAAATAAAATTCAATGTGCTTGGTGCTATATTAATACACTCCACTATCCGTGAATCTGTCTGTAATAAAGTCTATACAACATAAGGTCATGTGATAGGAGCAAATTAGGCCATTTGGCCCATCAAGTCCACTCCACCATTCAATCATGACTGATCTATCTCTCCCTCCTAACCCCATTCTCATGCTTTCTCCCCATCTCTACACCCATACTAATCAAAAATCTATCTATCTCTGCTTCAAAAATATCCATTAACTTGGCCTCCACAGCCTTCTGTGGCAAAGAATTCCACAGATGCACCACCCTCTTCTCCTTCATACATTCCTCCTCTCCTTCCTGAAGGAACGTCCATTAATTATTAAGCTGAGCATCTCCTACATATATCAGTATCCCAGTTTGTCAGTATCCTTGCAGTCACTGGACCCTGCACATGATGAGCTTAAACACCTTTCAGATGAACAAACAATTATAAATTTGGGATTGTGCAAGAGAAATAAGGAAAGAGTTTGGGAGGCAATAATACCATGGGAAGAAGATAACAAGAAAAAGGTTGAAGAGGTGAAAGGAATATGTGACAGCAACATTACCATTGTAAAAAGAAAATGTTATTAACAGGATAAGATAAGGCAGCACCAATGGGCATCGTATCTGTATTGTTACCCTAGTACTGCTCCCATGTCTGATGAACTTAAAGGGAAAGATAGATCAGCCATGATTGAATGGCGGAGTAGACTCAATGGGCTGAATGGCCTAATTCTCCTCCTATGTCTCAGGAACCTATGATACCCAAAACTCATTTACATTTTCTCATTTACTGACTTGAGAACTTAAATGCTTATTTTGTTTCATTTCCAGAACAATAATCAATCACTGCAAACAGAAAACCCATTCTGGAAAGGGAAATCGGGTTAGCAAATTCTTCCACTATTAAAACAAAATGCTCCCCCTTATGCAGATATAACATGATGAAGTTCTGCCCAAAGCATACATCTTGGAATTATTTCTGCGTCGTAATATTTTATATTTATAAACTAATCAAGGGTGACGTTTAGGGTTTATTCTACCACCCAAGTTCCGCCCAAAGCATAAATCTTGGAATTCTTTCTGTGTCGTAATATTTTATATTTATAAACTAATCAAGGGTCAGGTTTAGGGTTTATTCTACCACACTCTCATAGGGCTCATACCTCTTAGCTCTGTCCTGCCACTGCTGATGCTCACCTTCACACAAACTGCAGCAGAATAGAGGAAACAGATGAAGATGCTACTTGCAATGAGCATAATCGGTTCTTTCTACTGTTTGCCTTTAGCTCTCTTCTTTGCATGTGTGCACTTTACCTCCTCTCTCTCCCTCTCTCTCTTCATGAACGTAACACTTTCACAAATTATTCAAATTCTTCATCAAGCTGACATTGAACCAAGACCAGCGTTGCACTCTGCAGTGTGCTGACCTCCAACCTTGCTTTCTGTTCAAGAGCAGTCCGATTGCATTTTCTAACTTGCAAATGACATTGGGCAGATTTTATTATACAGAGTAAACAAAGCATAATATTCTCGTCCTGGTGAAGTAGTCTGAAGAAGGGTTTCAACCCGAAACATCACCTATTCCTTTTTCCCAGAGACGCTGTCTGACCCACTGAGCTACTCCAGCTTTTTGTGTCTATCTTCGAAGTAATAGATTCACTGGTTTACCAAAGCAGGGGGCATGAAATATGGAGAAGAACTACAGCTGGGTTTAGTTATAGTGGGAGAGTGTCTTGTTGTAAGGAGGAACACCTGCACTCAATCCAATAGCAGGAAAGGAACTCAATCTTTAGATGGGACGATCACCCCCCTCCCTTCACCTATTTATTACCCCATCCCAAATTCTGGGACATGAACACAATCTGAAATAAATGTAAAATGTGAGGCACATAACATTATTATAATACATACCTGTAAATGCCAGGGCCTTTTTTTTCTCTGCAGAGCATGTTAATGAAAATTATTGTGTTGTATCATCAAAACCAAACAGAAGAGGAAAACCATGCAAAGAGTAAAACATTTATCTTTCAAGGTACCATAACAGGGAAAGGTTGTGGCAGCCTAAGTATATGGCAAATATTGTACATTTACAGCTCATTTCAACAGATACAGCAAAGGTCTTCCAAAAGCACAAAATGGAATATAAATTGGATGCTTTAACAGTACTTTCCTGGCTAGAATTTATGAAATGTTTTGTGATATGTCGATCATACTTTGTCACACAATGTTTTCTGGGTTAGCTTTCAAGGGAAATTATGCACAAAAAAAGGACAGCCTGTTATTTCTGCAGATCTCTTTTCAGTTCTGCAATGAGTCAGGGATTTACAATTAGATGCCAATCTATAGACAATTAACCTCTGATTGATTTCTCTGCACCCCTATTTACAATTTTTTTAAAAATCTCACAGATATAATGGAATCTCTGCCCTATGCAGCGTTCTTCTTGAGCAAGAACACCACTTCTTATCGTGTGTTCTGGATGTATTTTTCAAATAGGCTGCTGTGAAGCAATAGCCACCAGCCAACTATCATTTATAACAAAAATATCAGATTATTTCTTGTCAAGGTGCCAACTGGGTAAGACTAGTTGGCAAAAAAAAAACACAACACTTGTGCACTTGAACAGAAAGCAAGGTTGGAGGTCAGCCCCAATCATCTTTCAAGTTGAAAATGAGACCACAACACATCGATCTGATCAAGCAGACAGGATCTTAAATTGAATGTCCCATTCTAAAGACGTTGATCCAACGCAGAGGTACTGGTCTCAAATATTTACAGGTGTCCGGAGCAGGATTTGAACTCACATTTTTCTTCTGGAGGAGGCGAAGGTTGTGGCAAGTGAGCCCAGTTGATGGACTGACAATATTTGTTTAAAGATATCTCACTGCCACTGCAAATCCTCTGACCTACGATGAACTAAACCAAGGGAGATCTCGCGCTTAAAAAACAGAAACAAAAGCTCGATTAAACTCATGAGGACATCACTCACAGTTAGAAATAGAATGGAACAAGATGCTGAATACAAGAATTATAATTATTCAGTAATTAGAATAGTAGAATTATTCCAGTTTAGAAAGAGTTGTTTGACGAATCAAGCACACGCTGACTTTCCACAAGAGCAATTTAATAGGTCCTTTATCCCAGAAGCTCCATCTCAGAGCTCTGCAGTTCTTGTCTTATTTAAACATTTTAATTGAAATGCTACAAGTGTACTTTAATATGAAGTCGTGTGTTCACAAGAATGGATCAGCTGGGCTAAAGAATGGATCGTCTGGGCTTATATTCACTGGAATTTAGAAAGATGAAAGGGGATCATAGAAACATATACAATTCAGGGGTCACGATTGAAGAATAAGGGGTAGGCCATTTAGGACTGAGATGAGGAAAAACTTTTTTGCCCAGAGAGTTGTGAATCTGTGGAATTGTCTGCCACAGAACGCAGTGGAGGCCAATTCACTGGATGTATTTAAGAGAGAGTTAGATATAGCTCCTAGGGCTAACGGAATCAAGGGATATGGGAAAAAAGCAGGAACAGGGTACTGATTCTGGATGATCAGCCATGATCATATTGAATAGCGATGCTGGCTCGAAGGGCTGAATGGCCTACTCCTGCACCTATTTCTATGTTTCAATGTGCGTATATATATATATATATATATAAAAAATGTTGAGTATGACACAATTTAGCTTTTCTACTGAATAAACACCAGGACACATTATTAATAGTTCACTGCTCGTATAACAGCTTGTGAATTATCATTTGAGAATGAAACGTTCCTTTATTAAAGAATTCGATTCAAGCGCTTCCTTTGCTCCATGTTTTTTAGCGTTTAAATATAGGTGCACTTTTTATGACTTTTCATTTACTTCCAGTTTGAAAAGATTACACAAAAAAAGTACATTACACTTGATAAATAAATCTTTAATTTAACGACTTGCTTTATAAATTCAGATGGCTAATGGAAGCAGCATGCAAAGCCACTATTCAAAAGCATAAATATCATGTATATTATGAATCCCTGCTTCATTCATTATTAAGACTAATCTTTTACCCTTCATATGGATGATGAGCCGAAGCCATAAGTTTGTAATTGAGATTCAAACCAGCCATCACATATGTAATGCCCATCAACGTTAAAGGAGTCACATCTCTCATCAGGATATAAAGCCATCCGTAAACATTAGAATTTCAGTGTGTTTATTTACTAAGCTGTATTTCCCTCAGATTACGTAA
Organism: Okamejei kenojei; assembly: GCA_035221665.1. NCBI lineage: Eukaryota > Metazoa > Chordata > Chondrichthyes > Rajiformes > Rajidae > Okamejei > Okamejei kenojei. The sequence continues at coordinate 21,160,404 of CM069157.1, forward strand.
ATCAGGAACTTAGGAATCAGGCACAGTGGCGCAGCGGTAGAACTGATGCCTCACAACGCCAGCGACCCGGGTTCGATCGTGACTATGGGTGCTATGTACTATGTTGAAAATTTTGTGGCAATCGCTTGTAGTCGCCCAAAACATCGCCTAATTAGGACAGGCTCATTAGATTCTCCTTGTGACTGCACGGGTTCTCTCCTGGTGCACCAGTTTCCTCCCACATCATACTAGTGTACGGGTGATCAGCATAGATTTGGTGGGCTAAAGGGCCTGTTTCTACACTATATCTCTGAAAAAAAACTTACTTTGAGATGGATTGTTTAATAATGATTCATGTCATGTGCTTATAAAACATTAAGTATAAAGTGCAAATGGACTCCGACTAGGAACTACCGGTGTACAATCAGACGCAGGCTCGCAATAGTCTGACTGGTCTGCCGTGCCTTCCTTGGTGGTATCAAGCAGGGCCGAGAAACAAGTTCAATACAAGCTTGCCCATGTGTGCTGAACAAATGATTCTAGGAAGAAGCTGAGAGTATTCACTGGCATACATTCCTCCGTGTAAGGATATGCTCTGGGGCTTACAGACTAATTATATTTCACAGCACTGTCTTTATGAGTGGCCCAGTGGAATTTTTACACAAAGCCAATTGCTAAACACCTCAATGCATCATCCAGTGTTCATTTCACTGCCTGAGATTCTCAAACAGAATGGCATGAATCCAGGGCCCTCAAATGCTGGCACTTCTGGAAGTAGTTACATGTTATGTTTTGCCTCAGCAATTTGTGCCGTGGACATACTAATGCTGCAACTTCTACTGTTTAGCTCTATTTACAACATATAAGATTTGAGGCATTTATATTTATAAGATTTGAGGCCTTTCAATCTATTGACAAAAATAGTCATTGAACCTACCACAGGACTATTTTTGTCAATAGATTGAATGGCCTCAAATCTTATAAATATTTTTATAAAACTCTATAATGAACTCTGCAATGCCTCCATAACATTGATAAGGATTTCACCAAACCTTATGGAGTTTTATAAAACGTTATCAAGCTTTATCAAAGTAATAACGGGCTTCCAGGAAAGCTACTACTTCTGGATCAAAACCATCGAATTATGGCTGAAACAAAAATATTAAAAATAGTGATTTTTAGTTCATGAAAGGTATCCTTACACATTAACTGGAGGTTTATTTTGAGAAATGAAGTCCATTTAATTGAACACATTGCTGTTGTGATGATTTTTACAAAAACCCAACTGTTGGTTGATTATTAATTCCGGGTTGGTAATTCGAACATGGCTATTTGACGTTGCTAAACGATTAGCTTCTGCTGAAGGTAAATAGTGAATAAAAACCTTATCAATTTCATTTTGTACCATCTGTACCTACCACAGGACATTTTTTGTCAAGGGCATCAAAGAATATAAATGCCTCAAATCTAGTACAATGTAAATGGAGCTGAACAGTAGACGTTGCAGAATTAGTATGTCCATGCCACAAATTACACATAGGCAAACTAAACATGTTAATACTGCCATTATACCACGCTGAGCATCACTGACTTGAGATGAATTCCTGGAAAATAAATTTGCAATAGTATCTCATCCAGTAATTTACTTCGCAAGGCAACCAGCCATTTTGCTCTTCGTAAAATTACTCCAAAAGCAAATGGAATTACTACTAATTGCTTTATTAATTGTGATAGTTCAGGGGTGACTATTGACTCAGCCACGTGAAACAATACTTGCTGATCTTTGTGGAGATAATTCACATCAATTCAATCAATAGTTTGCAGCAGTGCATTGGACCAGTACTTACCTTTTTGCTTACAACTCAGGTGAAGTAATGTACAGCAAAGAGCCACTTTGCCAGAATTAATTAAGCATTAAACAGAGAAAATGTATGATATCAGTAACAGTAATTCTTTCGGGAACATTGTGGTACTGGTGCACAACATCTAAACTATGCACAATGTGACAGAAGGAACCGCAGTATAAGGTATCTTTAGCAAAACATAAACTGCTGGAGGAACTCAGAGGGCCAGGCAGCATATGTGGAGGGAATCGATAGGCAATGTTTAGTTGGAACCTTCATGACACCTATCTATTCTCTCCACAGATGCCGCCTGACCCAGTGTTTCTCCAGCACTTTGTGTTTTGCACAAGTGACCTTGGTGGGTGATGATTCTGTTTTCCACTGAGTGAACGCTGTACTTGCCCATCAAGAACGATACACTATGACAGAGAAGATAGATCAGTGCAGCACAGGAATACACTCTGTGGCCCACATTGTCAATGCTTAACATGATGCCAAGTTAAACTGATCTCCTCGACCTACACAGGATCCATATCCCTCCATTCCCTACATATCCCCATGTGCCTATCTATATACCACCATCATACCTGCTTCCATCACCCCACCCCTGGCAGTGCATTCTGAACCCTCACCATTCCAGGCAACTACCATTCCGTTGAAAGAACTTGCCCCTAATATCTTTCAACTTTGCCCCTCTCAGCTTAAAGCTGTGCCCTCTAGTCTTTGACATTTCCACCCTGGTCAAAGATTCTGACTGTCTACCCTATCTATGCCTCTCATAATTCATATACTTCCATCAGGTCTTCCTCAGCCTCTGTCACTCAGAAAAAAAACAATCAATGTTTGCCCATACTTTCCTTAGAGCTAATACACTCTAGTCCAAGCAGCATCTCTTCTGCACGCTCTCCAAAGTCTCCATATCCTTATCTCCAATGAGACAACTAGAACTGCACACAATACTCCAAATGTGGCTTAACCAAAGTCGTGTAAAGCTAATAGGTTCCTGGCTCCTGCACCAACCCATGATGCAAACATACCATACACCCTCTTTACCACTCTGTCTATTTGTGTTGCCACTTGCAGGGAGCTATGGACTTGGATCCCAAGATCCCACTGTATATCAATGCTGTTAAGGGTCTTGCCACTAACTGTTGATGGGTGGTGTGGATTCAGTGAGCCAAAATGCCTGTTTCCTTGCTGTATCATGCAATCAATCAAACAATATCTACTGCCCCAGCCTTATCAATCACCTTTGTCACCTCCTATAAAAACTCATTCAAGATTGTAATACAAAGTCTTGCTGTTGTCTTTAATTAATCTATTCTCTTCCAAATGAGAGTAAGTCCTATCCTGAAGAATATTCTCCAGTAGTTTATTTACCACTAACAGGACACTCACCAGCCTATAATTTCCATAACATCTCTACTTCCCTTCTTAAACAAAAGAACAGCATTAACTACTCTCCAGTCCTCAGGGGCATCGCCTGTGGCTAGAGAAGGTGCAAAGAGCTTTGTCAAGCCCCATTGCAATCTCTTCTCTTGCCTCTCTCAATAACCTGGGATTACATCAGGCCCTGGGGATGCATTTACCTTAATTCTCTTCAAGAGCCCCAACACCATATTCTTCATGGGCTCAAACCGCCCTAGTATATCAGTATTCCTTATACTGATATAATTGTCCTCCATATCCATCTCCATGGTGAATACAAATGCAAAGTACTTGTTTGGTAACTCGCCTACATCCTCTGACTCCAAACAGAAATTCCTTCCTTTATCCTTGAGCAGCCTTACTTTCTGCCTGGTCACCCTCTTTAAATGTGAAAGACATGGGATTTTCTTCAATCTGACTTGCCAATGTTATTTCATGGCCCCTTATGATCCCTTTAATTACCTGCTTGATTTCTTTCCTGCTTGCTTGCTCGCATAGGCCCTGTCTGATTTCATTTTTCTAAATCTTGCATACGCTTCCTTCTTCTTTCTGACCAAATTCCCAACCTTGGTCATCCAGGGTTCTATTACCTTGCGGGCAAAAATGCTGGAGAAACTCAGCAGGTGAGGCAGCATCTATTAAGTGAAGGAAATAGGCAACTCTAGGTCGAAACCCTTCTTCAGACTGTATTACCTTGCCATCATTATCCTTCCTCCTTACTGCATATGCTATGCCTAGCTTCTGTGGAATGTCACCTTGTCATGGTGTAAAAGCTTGCGTGGACCTCAGATCCTGAGAGCGATGCCGTCTGGAGCTATGCTCCTGGTTGGGCCACCCATGGTGGTAAGGTCGAGGGGGAGGTCTCTGACAAAGAGCAAACCAACCAAAACCTCAACGGTGGAACAGGCAGAGGATGATGGCTGACCTTAGTTGGGAAGGCGGATGAAAGCTGCAGCGGAAATGCACTGGATCGTGACCCAGATTGGTCAAGGACCGTGGGGTGTCTGTCTGTGCACCAGTCTCCCCATGTTAAACAAGGCACAGGCATCATCCACATAGGGAATTGCACCCTGGAGACACCCATGGTCAACCATGACCAAAGGTGGCCTAAGAATGCTTAGCCTGTTGGCATAAGCATAGCATGTGCTAGCCTTTAGACAACACCCATCTATGAGATTATATTTATCCTCCAACAACTACTCCTAATTTATACTCCCCAGCTCTTGCTCAATAATACTCTAATCTTCCTCTCACCAAATTAGTACCTTCCTCCATAACTTTAGCTTTTTTGTTACTTTGGTTATTCAAGAGTTAGATATCGAATGACATAATGCTGAAAGGCAGTCAAAATTGTGTCGAGGAACTGTTCATTGTATGCAACTGTAAGAATTAGACTTTGGATTAGTTAGTAGATTTTTGTTTGAAGCAGGCATTAGTGAATTAATTGGCATCACTATTCAATTAAGGAACAATACTACACAAATATGCTGAGCCGATTTAACTTAATTTAACAGGACTAAATAATCACTTCTCAGCTCAAATTGTGAAAATTCCAGTCAATGCATCCTTTTCTGGCACCATCTCATTATTGTCGGTGGAACCAACACAACAGATCATAGAGTTGACACACAAACTCTCGTGCTAGTTCTAAAAGGAAAGGCCAAATTAAGCCCCATTATAAAACTGGCCATACCCAAAGGTTGAACTTTTCACCTGTCAGAGTTACAGATAATTAATTAAATTTGAGTGTATGTCTTTTGGGTGGATGAATGAATGAATAATTTTATTGGCCAAGTATTCACATACACGAAAGTTGCCTTGGTGCTCCGTCCGCAAGTGACAACATGACATACAGTGACAGTTAGTAATGCCAGGCATGTGCCGTGAGTAATTACTCAAGTTAGGCAGTCAGTCGGCTTTTAAAAAAAACTTAAACCGCGCATGCGCAGATTGTTCTCCTCTCCGTAAAAATAAAAAATAAAAATAAAGTCAGTAACAATTCAATTTGCCCAAGGCTTCCAAGTCTCCTTTATTCTGAATTACTGAATGGGTGGGGGGTGAAGGGTGATGGCAGGTGGAGAGATGGTGGGAAAAACGGGAGCACAGGGAAAAGTTGAATCAGTTGTTATCCTATTGAATGACAACAATTGTTCAAGGGACCAATTGGGGTGAGAGTTCCTTTCACAGCATGTGGAGAGTCTGTGCCAGGGGTAAAGTTGAGGGGAGGGCAGGAGTGTTGAGAAGGACGGGGTCTGGGATAATGCCAGTAACTCACTCACTTACTGCTGCCGCGGCACTCCAGACGCGGAGCCACAGCATTGTGGCCGGGGATTGAAGCAGCTCGGGTAGCTGTGAGCGGCTGCCGGGAACCGACAGCAGAACTGGTCGCCACTTCAGTGCCTTCTGCCGGCCCACTCACCTCTGGCAGTGCTCTCCGTCTGAAAAACTCTCACCTGCCGCTCGCTGACTTCGCTCATGTCAGCCGCTTCCTGAAAATCCTTAAATTCCCACAGCCGAATAACCTCAATTGAGCTTTCGGAATTTAAGGATTTGCGGGAAGTGGCTGACATGAGTGGGGCCAGCGAGCGGCAGGAGTGAGGTTTTTAGACAGAGAGTTACCAGAGGTGAGCGGGGGCCGGCAGAAGGCGCTGAGGTGGCGGTCAGTTCTGCTGTCCGGCCCGGCGGCCGCTCAAAGCCACCCGAGCTACTTCTCCCCAACCCCCGCCTCAATGCGGTAGCTCCGTGCAAGGAGCGTCTCAAGTGGGTTACTGGCGTGATCCAGATCCCCTTCTTCACAACGCTCCTGTCCTCCCCGCAACTTTATCCTGGGCCAGACTCCCCAAACACTGTGAAAGGAACTCTCCCACCCTCCCCCACCCCGGGAAATACGGTATTTAAAAACATATAGCACTAAGAAATGTACTTACCACGTTATTGGTACACAAACTCCATTCTTCTCTCTTTGTTCCCTAAGATACACTTCAGATAATGGCAATCCATATTTGAAAAACCCGCCAAGAAACTAGCGCTGCGCATGCGCAGTAGGCTGCTGCGCCTGCGCAGAACAGCAAAGGCAGAATTTCAGCTGCCATCAGCCCCGCTTGTCATTGACGGCTTGAAGCAGCGCTGACGGCACGTGGGCTGCACAGACCTTCGCATGTTACAAATGCTGCGGATGAAAGGCACGGAGAATTATGCCTACCTAGGAGATCGATCTCTTAGATAGGCATAATTCTCCAAAGCCTTTACTATTTCTATTTAGTAATTACCATTTTATAATTTTAGTCAGGGTAGGCAATGCCTACCTTGCCTACCCTGATGGCATGTGCCTTGTAATGACACATAAAACATTAAACATTAATAATAAAACATTATCGATTAAACATGTGCATTCAATAAAATACCAGATCAAAAGGTGGCTGCAGATTTTTGGTTATTGTGTAGAGCTATTACTCATGGGAAAAAAAAGCTGTTTTTATGTCTTGCTGCGGCAGCTTTGACAGTCTGGAGGCGCCTTCCAGAGGGAAGTGATTCAAAGAGTTTGTGGCCAGGATGAGAGGGGTCAGAGATGATCTTACCCGCTCATTTCCTGGCCCTTGCAGTGTACAGTTCGTCAATGGAGCAAAGGTTGCAGCCAATAACCTTCTTAGCTGATCAGACGATTCGCTGCAGCCTCCGGGTGTCGTACTTTGTGACTGAGCCAAACCAGACCATGATGGAGAAGGTGAGGACAGACTCTACGATGGCCATATAGAATTAGACCATCATTGCCTGTGGCAGATTGTGCTTCCTCAACTGCCGTAGGAAGTACATCCTCTGTTGTGCCTTTTTGACTGTAGAGTCGATGGTGGCCCCCCCCATTTAAGGTCCTGGATCCAAAACATTAGTCACATTTTTGGGTATCGCCCCTTAACAGATTTTGAATGTCAAACTACTAAGAAGCTGGCTAAAACTGTGAATAAATTTCAAAAATGTTCAGTATATTTCCTAAATTCATTATGATTGTGTGTTTTATCGACACTCATTTAAAATATGCTATTTTTTTTCAGCTGCCTTCATCAAACTTTCACAAGTCACCACTCTTTAAAGTGTTCAGGATTTTCTTCGTTGAAGAATTGATTTTAATTTTTTTGAATGCATAACCTCCCAGGACCCAATTATGCTGAAGATTTGACAAATCAGTTTAAACAGAAACATGTGGAATTAGCACCTAAGGTAAGGAGGTAATTGGACTACAATTGTCCAGTGCACCCAAAGTGGAAAGGAGATAGCCTGACGTTATCCATTTGTACTCTGTCCGTTTGAGTCCCTGCAGCAATCACCACTCAGATTGATTCAACATTGTTACTTGTGGACCTGTCCCACTTAGGCAATTTGTTTGGCAGCTGCCGGCGACTGTCATAGTCGTTGCAGGTCGCTGAAAAACTGGCGACTGGACCTCTCTACGACAATGTCTACATCAACCTACCTCCTCGTCAACGTCAAGCTACGGACAACCGGCGACCCATTAGGACGTCCACCAATGACCACACCTACGACAATCTACGTCCACCCGCGACAAGCTATGACAAGGTTAGACAATTCAGTCACCGGTACCTGTCGCCGGTTGACGTAGGTAGTCACCAATGGAATTCACCAAAGTCAGCACCGGCGACAACCTACGTCATCCTGGTGACAACCTATGACAGCACCTACATCAGGAGGAGTCAAGCTACACTCATGGCGTCAAGCGGACTGTCGCCGAAATGTTTTGAACATTTCAAAATCCAGCGGCGACCAGAAAAACGCTACAATTCTTTGGGCGACTGAAGAGACTACTCACGACCATGCAGGCGACACCCCGGTGACTATGTGACAATGGGCCTAGTCGCCTGTAATCGCCTAAAAAAATCGCCTGATGGATAATGACATCACTTCTCACACTATGCTAGGAAGTTACAAAATGCATTTGTAGTGAGAAGGGAAAAGGGTAATAATGGAAGTATTGCAACAATATCTGTGAATCCAAAAATGACAGGGAATGATGGAGCAGATATTGATTCAGCAGACACAGTATTCTTCAAGAGTTTTGAAAGGTGAGAAAGATTAAAATGTACAAACTTGTTAAAAGGGCTAGATGCAGGATGTTTCCCACATGGAGTCTCAGACCAAGCGACATGATTTGAGGAAAAGGTGCAGATCAGTTTGAGACTGAGATGACAATTTTCTTCATTTTTGGGTGGCACAGTGGCACAGCTAGCACAGCTGGCTCCTCACAACTCCAGCAGCACGGGTTCAATCCTGTCCTCTGGTACCCTCGGTCTGACTTTGGATGCTCTGTCTGTGACCATGTAGGTTTCTTCGGATGCTCGGGTATCTCCTACACCTAAATATATGTGGGAGGTATGTGAAGTGGCCACAGTAAATCGTCGCGAGGGAGACCGAAACTGGGGGGAGTTGATGGGAATGCAGGGCAGAGTAGAATTCATGTAAATGATGGTCGGCATGGACCTTGTGGACCAAAGGACCTCCTTTGAACGCTGTTCCTCTCTTTGACTCTCTGCATGAGGTGGCGGATCCTTCCAATTCTCTACTGCAGATGGCAGTGAAGCCCCAGTCATTCTGTTCACTCAGAAGGGACGTCAATAGATTTCTGGCTACCAAGGAAATAATGGGAAACGGGGACAGTGTTGGTAATTGGTTGCGAGATGGAAGATTAGTAGCGGCACAGTACTGCAGCGGAAGTCGCTGCCTTATAGCTCTAGAGACGGGGTGGGAGATTGCAACCTTCACGTGTTTCAACAAATGCAATCAACCTGGCGTGCACAAACAGAAGATCAAACAGAACAAGTTGTCTTACAACTTTAGGCAGTGCACGTCATATGCAAGAAGAAAAAGAAGAAACACTAGAAACCTGGGCTCGATCCTGACCACGGATGCTGTCTGTACGTAGTTTATACGTTCTCCCTGTGACCACGTGGGGTTTCTCCGGGTGCTCCGGTTTCCTCCCATATTCCAAAGGTTAATTGGCTTCTGTAACTTGTCCCTAGTGTGTAGGATAGATCTAGTGTATAGGTGATCGCTGGACTCAGTAGGTCGAAGGGCCTGTTTCCATGCTGTATCTCTAAACTAAACCAATTAGCCTGGATGAATGGTGGAGCAGACTCAATGGGCCACATGGCATATTCCTGCTCCTACTTCTAATGTTCTTAGATAACAATGTAACACAACAACTAGTCCACTGTTAGGCAGACCTGCCTGGGTACCATTTGACCTTCAAAATATGTGTCCATTTATTTGCCAAAAATGTGAGGCTACCATTAGCTAGAACTTGGTGATCTAGGGACCAATTGTGTAATTCCTTCACCAATGTGAATTCAGAATTGGAAAATTAAAATGGTTTGGACCGAGAAGCATGGTGAATGAAAGTTAGTAAATTCAATGCCAAAGGAGGTACTAACAGCGAACGAGGAGAAGGAAAGAGCGATTGAATCCAATAAAAGGAGCAAATTATGGTCAGAAAATTCCCTCAAAACATCAGATCCTGTGATGAGGCAGCACACTTTCTTCCATTATTAAAATCTTAGTTATTAAAACTCTCAACATTAATAACGGGTTGTATTATTTGTAGTAACAAAATGTGACCTTTCTTTGGTAAAGTTTAAATTTACCAAGGCGGCACAGCGGTAGAGTTGCTACCTCACAACGCCAGAGACACCGGTTCGATACTGACTATGGGCGCTGTCCGTACGGAGTTTGTGCGATCCCCCTGTGCCTGCATAGGTTTTTTCCGGTGGCCCGGTTGCCTCCCACGCTCCAAAGACGTACAGGTTTATAGGTTAATTGTCTTCAGTAAAATTGTAAATTGTCCCTAGTGTGTAGGATAGTGTAGTGCAGCGTGGTGACTGCTGGTCGGCGCTGACTTGGTGGGCCAAAGGGCCTGTTTCCGCGCTGTACCTCTCACGTCTAAAGCCTAAAGTTAGTGTGTGGTCAGAGCAGTCTCCTGAAACAAACTAGCATGGGGTAGCTTGAGATGCTTTTTCTGTTCAGCAACAAATGGAGCACTGGGACACTGATACTAAATGTTTGATCATTATATTTCACACTGCAGCTGTTCCTTAACTTCTTGCACCATTCAACCAAAGACAATGATGATTGCCATTGCCTGGTCACTATCTTGACAACAAATACTGCACTTCAATTTCACATGGTTGGCAAAACAACTTTGGAAACAACTTTGATTTTCTGCTGAGAGGTGCACATCTTACATATTGTAGCATAACACTTAACGTGTTAATTTCTGCCAATAACCCTCTCTAATCCTTCCTCGAACTGACCCAGGAGATCTTCATACATATACTGGATGCGAGCAATGCATATAGTTCAGCTGCTCTGCTGCATTATATCGCGTCCCAATGAATCAATGCAATTATTTCTCTCTGCCCTCAAGAAAACATCCCCCATGTCACACTGCTCACTTAATGTGAAGTCTTATTTCTGTGTTCACAAATGGATAATTATTGTAATTAAACAACTAACACATATTAAATCTATTGTAGTGGAATGCACACACAATATCTCGCCACCTGGCTTTTCTGTTTTAGGCCCTTACCTTTGATTTCCTGTGAATAGTTTTCAAATGCGCTGAACATTTATGGGAATATTAAACAGGGCCAAGAGCAGAAACAAAAGTCAGCATTTGTCTTAAGTAGATACATTAACAGGTTCTGTCATCAGGCATGTTGGCACACAGAGCACTAGAGTGCACATGCACTAATTGCATTTACCAGATGGCTCCACTAACCCTACTCTTAGCATAGCATGATTAAACGGGGTTGACATGTATAAGCATTCATTCTCTTTTAATTGTGACTGAGCAGAGCAATAAATAACATAGCAGCACCACAACTGTAGAGTAACCCATGGAAGATCATGTAGGTTTTTAAATACATTATTATTAGGATTACCAAACCAAAATGACGGATTCTATTTCTGGGTTTATAGGGAATGCTTCGCCACTGTTTCCAATGGATCTATCTACTTGTTGTGTTGTTTAAGCATTTTTGCATTTTTGTTTGTAGGCATCTGCAGTGTCCTTTTTTTTTAAAAGCCACGGAGAACAGTGCAAAGACAACACATGGAAGCTGTGTGAATGTGTTACAAGTGGAGAGTTCACTGGAGAAGGAAAAGCACCTCTTTAAGCTACTTGCACTGACAATCGGACATTTAGAGAGGAAAAGGAGCCCGAGTTGTGCCAGAAGGTAACCATGGAAATGTGATGAATTTGAAAATCAGCCCAGCATGAAGTGAGTTCCCTTCTCAGGTTGGTGTTTAGAAACATAGAACCATAGAAAAATAGGTGCAGGAGTGGGCCATTCGGCCCTTCGAGCCAGCACCACCATTCAATATGATCCTGGCTGATCATCCAAAATCAGTACCCCATTTCTGCTTTTTCCTCATAACCTCTGATTCCTATAGCCCTAAGAGCTAAATCTAACTCTCTTGAAAACATCCAGTGAATTGGCCTCCACTGCCCTGTGTGGCAGAGAATTACACAGATTCACAATTCTCCAGGTGAAAACATTTTTCCTCATCTCAGTCCTAAATGGCCGACCCGTTATTCTTAAACCATGATCCATGGTTCTGTTTGGCTCCACAGATTCATTGCAGTGAGTTTTTGGGGACAGAGAATAGGGAGCTACCCCAATAAATGCTGCACGAGGGCTTGGTTAACCAGGCACTACCTGGGAACGCAGCTCTGGACTTTCGATGTTGCACCTCAAACTCAACCACTTCCTTACAGAGCCAAAAGCATAGAGTCATACAGCGTGGAAACAGGCCAGTCGGCTCATCTTGCCCATGCCAACCATGTGCTGGAATAACTCAATGGGTCATGCTGGCAGGAGATGGATAGGTGGCATTTTGGGATGGGAACCTTCTTCAGGCTCATTGCAAAACAAACCCACAAATAACCCACAAAGCAACAAGAACAGGCTGCTAGCTATTCTTAAAGAAGATGGAAATTCACCTCCTCTGAGTGACCTTTAGTTGAGCCACTCACTCAATGGGTGAGAAATCTGTCTATTTTCAATGTAGCAAAGCTGATAAGACGTTGTTCTTCCTAGCGAAGTTTGGCACAAGTGGTCAAAGACTAATTTATTCCACAACATCAATTGCACTTTGCATGCTTCACCCAATGCAGTCTTGGGCATAAAGGCTGACATCCATTATAGTCCATCAGGCTAATGGGTTTCTGAGGTCCCCACCACATTTTCTTTGATGGTTGCTTACTTTTCTGCTGGAAAAAAATGAAAGGTTGAAAACACCACATTTCCAATTCAGCTTGCCTCTGGCCAGTATGAAAACCGAGAAGGCCTTGAGAAGTCGTACAAGTGGGGGCTGCAAGAAATTATAAGAATCATTCACAACCTTTCATTTCAAATGAGAGAGAGAACAAATCAAACGACCTTGCTCTTCAAGGGATTAGACTTTAAAATTAGAACATATTCACTACCCATAATAATAGACCACAATGTTTGTGTGAAATAGCATGCCCTTCTAATGACCAGTCTGAGCGACAGAGTGTGTAATTTTGTTTTTCATTCATTCATACAGTGTGGGTGTCTGTGGCAAAGGCAGCAATTAGTTCCCTAACCTAAGTGCACCTAATATGGTGGGGTGCCACAAGACGTATGATAGCTTCAATAGTGTTGGCCCAGGACAGATTTTTGGTGATGATTAGTCTAGTTTCGAGATGGCATGGCAACAGGCCCTCCAGCCGACTAAGTCCATGCCAACCTATGATCACCCGTTCACTAGTTCTATCCTATACACAGGGGAAGTTTACAGAAGCCAAATAACCACAACCTGCACGTCTTTTGGACGAGAGAGGAAACCAGAACACCTGTAGAAAACCCATGTAGTCACAGGGTGAACGTACAAACTCCGTACAGGCAGCACCCAGAGTCAGGATCGAAACCAGTTCACTTGTGCTGTAACCGCTGCGCCCCTGTTGTTAATTACACCTAGGAACTTCACCTTTCCCTAAATCTGGAAATTCTTAAACAATCTCAACTCCCACAATACTACAAGAACGCAAGACAATTTCAGTTAGATGTTAGACCTCAGCCACTGAATTCTCAGGCTCAAATCACCCTCGTTAAACAGCTCTTGATTAATAGGGATATCAGGGATTATGGGGCAAAGGCAGGAGAATGGGGTTGAGAGGGAAAGATAGATCAAGCATGATTGAATAGCGGTGTAGACTTGATGGGCCGAATGGCCCAATTTTGTACCTAGGACCATCAATTCAAGGGCCAATTATTGATGGACAACAAAATACTGGCATTAATGATATAATGGCCTTAATGATGATGTCCACACAATCTCTCACCATGGCAGGATCTTTTAAAAGAAGTGACAGCTCACAGCAGGATAATTAGAGATGCTCTTAGGAATAATTTCACCCTTGTGGGATGGGTGAGCTGGAGTGGGGGAGCATGATGGAATACGGGCTGAGGTGAATAGGAGCAGGATGTCTTGGCTTTTCCTTTCTCATTTTGCAAGGTGCAGGCCGTTCCAGCAGAGGCCAACATTTATTCCCGTCCCTTGAGATGGTGATGGTGAGTCATCTTCTTGAGCAACTGTGGTCCATTCAGTGAAGGTCCCTGTACTCTTGAGGTTTGAGTTACCAGTTGCACAAGGGATGAGGAAGGAATGACAAGATATTTCTAGGTTAGCATGGTGTACAACTCAGAAAGGAACTTGCAGATGATGGTGTTCTCCTTTGTTTGCTGCCTTTGTGCTCCACAGTGGCAAGGGTTCAGGAGATCTTGTCAGAGTGACAACATCAAGGCAGGTGATTGTATTGGAGCAAAGAACATACCCTGAAGATGGAAAGACAATAGACAATAGATACAGGAGTAGGCCATTTGACCCTTCAAGCCAGCACCGCCATTCAATGTAATCATGGCTGATCATTCCCAATCAGTACTCTGTTCCTGCCTTCTCCCCATATCCCCTGACTCAACTATCTTTAAGAGCCCTATCAAGTTCCCTCTTGAAAGCATCCAGAGAACCTGCCTCCACCGCCCTCTGAGGCAGAGAATTCCACAGACTCACCACTCTGTGAGAAAAAGTGTTTCCTCGTCTCCGTTCTAAATGGCTTACTCCTTATTCTTAAACTGTGGCCCCTGGTTCTGGACTCCCCGAACATCGGGAACATGTTTCCTGCCTCTAGCGTGTCCAAGCCCTTAACAATGTTATATGTTTCAATGAGAGCCCCTCTCATCCTTCTAAACTCCAGAGTGTACAAGCCCAGCTGCTCCATTCTCTCAGCATATGAGAGTCCCGCCATCCCAGGAATTAACCTTGTAAACCTACGCTGCACTCCCTCAATAGCAAGAATGTCCTTCCTCAAATTAGGGGACCAAAACTGCACACAATACTCCAGGTGTGGACTCACTAGGGCTCTGTACAACTGCAGAAGGACTCTTTGCTCCTATATTCGATTCCTCTTGTTATAAAGATTTGTGACAATCCTGGAGGAACAATATTGTGTCTTCACTGCCAAACTTCACAGCAACAGCAAACAGGTATCGAGTCTTCAGATAACACAAGCTGTTTTTCATATAGCACGCAATGCATGCTTCTGCAATTGGGATCTGCAGGATTCTGCAGGATTTTTGTAGTCACTGCTAATGTATGTCACTGCACATGCCTAGATGGCTCCATGTGTAAACTCATTGTATGCATGAAGGAGTATATTACACTTTGGGAGTAAAAATGCTTGGAGTTCTGAAACCAGAAATACAAAAAAGTATTGAGCAATTTGTTAGTATGTCTCATGATGTCCCAATCATTAACCCTGTCTTTTCTCTCCACCTTTAACACTCTTCTTAGTTTGGGAGGTAAGTCAATTTTTGTATTTGAGAACATTTCTTCTTACATTGAAAGCAGTCTGTAAGTCAACCTGTTGCCTTTGCTAATGGCAGTTTAAAATAGGAACGAGCAATTTGTGTTCTCTGTGCTTTCACCCACTTTGTCCTGGACCAGGAATAAAATCAACTGTATATGTAACCTCCCATTCCCAATCTGACCTTTCTGTCCTGGGACTCCTCCATTGTCAGAGTGAGGCCCAGCACAAATTGGAGGAACAGCACCTCATATTTTGCTGGGGTAGTTTACACCCCAGCGGTATGAACATTAACTTCTCTAAATACACACAGTACTTGCTTTCTCTCTCCATCCCCTTCCCCTTCCCAGTTCTCCCACTAGTCTTACTGTCTCCACCTACATTCTATCTTTGTCCCACCCCCTCCCAACATCATTCTGAAGAAGGTCCTCGACCTGAAACGTCGCCCATTCCTTCTTTCCAGAGATGCTGCCTCACCCGCTGAGTTACTCCAGCATTTTGTGTCTACCTTCGATTTAAACCAGCATCTGCAGCTCTTTCTTACACATTTTGACCCACTTCATAGCCTGATAGTCACACTTTGGATCTATTTATATTTATTTTTATACAATTTTCTGAATGAAATTATTTTGCAGGGTCACACTGAAACAAACTCAGCGGGGTGGTTATGTTAACAATCGTGAGTGGCAAACCATTGTAGCTCTTCACATGTTACAGGAGGAAAGATTAGTCACAAGAAGGCAAATCCTTTCTCCTCTCAATAGTCATCTATCCTTATAAAGGCTAATTAATTATTTCAGTCAATGCCAGTTAAAAGCCAACCTTGATTTGGTACAAAGAAAAATCAATTTAATAAATGTAAATCCAGCTACACAGCTAGTCCCAGATGAGTCAATGGAATCATATTATGGTCAAACTTATTTGTTGTTATCTGATTGAGCGAGAGAGCTATGGGATTTTTCATGTACAGTTTAGATCACTTTATATTGAAAATTAAAAGTACTTTTTGTTAATAACTGAAATATTTTTTCTGTTCCTTGCACAGCCTGCCTCCTGCTAAAGGTCTTCCACGAAGAACATGAATTACAACCTTACATAGATGCAAACTGCACCCCTCTTTGTTCTACAGGCTTTCAAGCTGAAAGGATGTGGTTTTCATCAGAATGGACAGTTGCCCTTGGTCTGAACATTTTTTTTATATAGAGAATGTCTCCAATGAAAAAGTGAGGATGTGGCAACAATCGCACACCTGTTTAGTTTAGAGATAAAGCGTGGAAACAGGCCCTTCAGCCCACCAAGTCTGCACCGACCAGCGGTCCCTGCAAATTAACATTATCCTATACATACTAGGGACATTTTTTTTACACTTATACCAAGTCAATTGACCTACAAGCCTGTACATCTTTGGAGTGTGGGAAAAAACCAAAGGTCTCGGAGACAAATCATGCGATCATGGGGAAAATGTACAAACTCCGTACAGACAGCACCTGTTGTCGGGCTCGAACCCGGGTCGCCAGCACTGGAAGAGCTGGAAGGCAGCAACTCTACCGCTGCGCCACATTGCCGCCCTGTTCCAGAGTAACCCTTGGAAAGAGGTGAGCTTGTCTTCCACAGAGCAGAGGAAATTACTCCTCAATATTGGGCACAGCAGTAGAGTTACAGCCTGACAGCACCAGAGACCTGGATTCAATCTTGTCTATGGGTGCTGCCTGCTAGGAGTTTGTACGCTCTCCCCGCGAACTGCGTGGGTTTTCCGGTTTCCTTGCACACTCCAAAGACCCACAGGTTTGTTGGCTAATTGGCTTTGGTAAAGATTGTAAATTGTCCCTAGTGTAGGTATGTTACAAAATTACCTTCAGTGGCGCTGCAGTTCTGCCACTGGCCGTGTGCGCGACTTTGGCGCTTTTGAAAGGGGGGGCGGGATTAAAATGCCGTTTTCTCCTGCCTGTCGGAGTTGATCTTTCTCAGCCTGTTCAGCAGCTGCAGAAAAATCACTCCAACATCCGTTCTCTGAAGTTTTTTAAAAGCATCGCTGGACAATTTAATGGCTGGAGTAAAATAAAAATCGACTTCTAACGCCGTCAACGGGACGGATCTCCCGTACGGGACAAATAAAGGTAAGCCGTTTATAAACTTGCTTCTTAGGATTGCTTTAATCCAAATTTTATTTCGGAGTCACGTGAGTGACTACGTGAAGACCCCGTCCAGCACGCATGCGCGACGTTAGCATTCATGCAGTGCACCCGCGACGAACGGGAGTTCAAGGCGCTCTCGTTACAATTTGAAAGTCGGGCCAACAGGTAAGTGTTTTACCGTGGCCGTGTGTATTTTCTCTGTGGTCTGCTTTGTGTTCCAGAAAGAATGAGCAAGACCAGAGGAAAGAAATCTGCAGCTCGCCCCCATTCGTCTCCAGTTGAGGAGCGTTCTTTGGAGGGGGGGGGGGCGAGAGGCGGTAGGATTGACTACCGAGCCGAGCCCAGCACCACTAGTGCAGCCTGAGCAGCGGGCTGGAGGTACCTGCAGCCAAAACCGGGCGGTAGTATCCGACGATTCGGATGAAGATGCCTCACCGCTCGAGAGCGGCACAGGCAGCCGCCTAAGCCGAATGGAACGGCTTATGGAGCAATTGCTCCAGCGAGATCTGCTGAGAGAGCAGCAGCAGACTCGCCAAGGGAGCTCAGGCACTCCCACCGTGCCCTTTATGGCACTGGCCATTGCTTCACCTTCTTTTGAAGGCAGCATTGGCGACCAGGTCTGGGCTGGTCAAGAAGAGGGGTCGCTGGCTGAAGATGTCCGGAGTACGCAGGGTGTACAGGATCAGGAAGAGCTGCTGGGTGTGGTCAACCGCTACGTGGCCACTCCACTAGTGGGTCGGCCTTTAGAGCCGATACTTGCAGCCAGCATTGACCACCTGTCCTCAAAACCACTACAAGAACGGGTGGTCAATGAGGCTCTTGAATTATATTCAGCCCCAGAAAATTGTACATCACTGAATGTACCAGCTGTAAACAGCCAAATTTGGGGACCTTTGGGGCAGAATATCAGGAACCTGAAGTTGAAGCTCCAGAAAACCCTAAAACTCCTGACAGCAGGAATAACTTCATATGCTCGGTCCATAGATGGTGTGGACATCACCACAAATCAGCAAGATACATTAGCTCTGCTGTGCACCACTCAATATGAGATTAACAATTTACGGAAGGAAATCATCAAGCCTGCCCTCAACCCTAAGTTTGCAGGACTTTGCAAAACACCGGGTTCAGAACCTCCAATTCTGCTCTTTGGAAAGGACCTTCCAAAAAAGGTGAAAGACCTGGAGAAAGACTCCAAGACCTTTGGTCTCATGAGGGCAGGTTTGGGACCGAGCAGACCTAACAAACCCAGGCGGCAGTACCCCACGGCGTCCACCAGTCGTCGACCACCATATGGGACTGGTGAAAGCTCGAGGTCCGCAACCATTCCCCATAAGCCTTTTTTAGGCCAGGGCCCAGAGCAGACCCCATGGAAAATGCGCCACCCCCAACATCAACATCAACAGCAACATCAACAGCAGCCCTCTACAGCCCAGCAGACACCTCATCGTCCAGCGAAGAGGCAGAAGAAGCACCAGTAACCATGGAGGTAGGTGGGTCTGGTTCCGCTCAGCATATGAGCAGTAGGGGCTCTATACTAACAGGGGGGAGATTGCACTTGTTTTTGGATACATGGGAGTTTATCACTAATGACAAATATATACTCAGCAGCATTCATGGCTATACAATTGACTTTGTTCATGAAAACATGCCGCCAGTTCAGCATATACTGCAAAGGGTATTCACCCTCTCAGTCAAAGAGAAACAAGAGGGTCAAGCTGAACTGATGAGGCTACTAGCAAAAGATGTCATTGAAAGAATAAAACATGAACCTTTGGAATTTGTGTCTAATATTTTCACTAAAACTAAAAAAGATGGTGGATGTCGCATCATCATTGACTTAACTTATTTAAACAAATCTGTTAAGTATATACATTTCAAGATGGAAACTTTTGAAACAACCAGACAATTGATTTCTAGAGGGTACTTTCTGGCAAGCATTGATTTAAAAGATGCTTACTACTCAGTACCCATACACAAGGAGCATCGTAAATACCTAAAGTTTATCTGGATGAAACAGCTATGGCAATTTAAAGCCTTACCAAATGGGCTAACCTCAGCTCCAAGGTTGTTCACAAAAATCTTAAAACCTGCCTTGGATTTATTGAGGAAACAAAAGCATATAGTCATGGCGTACTTAGACGACATTTTAATAGTAGGGAAAACCTTGGAGACAGCCATTTCAGCAGTAGCAGCCACCAAACGTTTGTTTGAAACTTTGGGGTTTGTCATACATCCAGATAAATCCAATTTGACACCGTCCACAACCATGGACTATCTTGGATTTACGATTGACACTATTCGCATGATTGTAACTCTGCCGAAGGGGAAAGCATCAGAGTTGGCACAATCATGCAACAAACTAATGGTTAATGATTAGCCAACCATACGGCAGGTAGCTAGTGTCATTGGGAAAATGGTAACAGCCTTTCCAGCTGTACAATTTGGGCCTCTGCACTATCAAAATTTACAAAGAGCAAAAGAGCACGCGCTAAAGAAAAACTCAGGTCACTTTGACCGAGTTATGAATTTAACTGCTGAATCCATTCCAGAGTTACAATGGTGAACAAGGAACACCATTATAGCTCCAGTCCCATAAATAATCACCAACCCAGTATTAACCATTCAAACAGATGCCAGTGCTTTGGGCTGAGGAGCAACTAACATGCAATCTAGCACAGGGGGCTGATGGACTAATTTTGAATCATCTTGCCTACAGACACGGGGTATTAACTACTTAGAAATGTTGGGTGCGTTTTATGGTTTAAAAGCATATTCATCTAATACGCATCACGCACATGTCCGGTTGCAATTAGATAATACCACGGAGGTGGCTTATATCAACAGTGTAAAGTCGATATCATGTGACAATTTGGTCAACCTAATCTGGCAATGGTGTGTTGAGAACTTACCAGTTCGAAGTTTGATCTGTATTTTATGAGGTGCCCTCCGCTCCCACCCTCTATTATACAGATCAACTGGTAATTAAGTTCTTATTTTTTCTTTACTATATTTATTTCAATCATTGTTGTGTTTTGTCTGTGAATCCACACCGCTGCTTTGAAGAATGTCACGCATGCGTGCTGGACGGGGTCTTCACGTAATCCCTCATCGTATCTCATCATAAAATATAGATCAAACTTCGAACTGGTAAGTTCTCCTTTAATCTTACCATTTTACATTGCGAAAAGGTGATTTAGGCCCCATACGAACCAGCAGTGTTTTTCCTGCTGATATGGGGTTTAAATTCACCGCAAACTGCAACGTTCCAAACGATAGCGTTCCACAAAATCCCGCTCGCAAGATGATTTAAATGGCCATTAATTTACGGGAATTAAACACTAAATTCCTTCCATTTGGCCTATAAATTCATGACAATCAGATTTTAAAATCATGTTATATTGTGAATTCTTGTGTGAATGGTATTTGGCCACTTAGGCTATTTAAAAATGTTAACCTTTGCTTAAGAAATGGATAGATGTTTAGATCTAGTAATCAAATTTTGTAATTAGCTACAATTAGGTAACTAAGTAATTATATGCTTTAATTTCAGTCATCCAAGTAAGATTGTTTCATATTTGTTTCAGAATGCTTCAATCTATAATAACTGAAAATTTCATTCAGTTCTCTTAATTTTTAAGAAAGTTATTGGCTTTTGACTGCCATTGATCACAGCTTTTGAGTTTAGTCAATGGAAAAGCAATAGGGAAGAAGATGTTAATTTCCGAGTATGAACATGGCCATAACGTTTTTAATACTGAAGATATGAAAGTGAATTAAGTGTCAAATTAAACTTATTTTTATGCTTTATCTGATGGGATAAATTGCAGACTTGATTTTTTAAATCTCAAAATGTTGTAACATTGCTACCTAGTGTGTGTCGGATGGTGTTAGTGTGCAGGGATCTGATTTAGTGGGCCAAAGGGCCTGTTTCCATGCCGTATCTCTAACCCAAAATGAATACATGCAGCACATCTGGTCAATGCTGGAAATATGTTTCACCCTCTTTGTATATCAATATCCACAACTTATCCGCCAACTTATCCAGTACAGGGTTGATAAAGCATTCCCCTCATATCTCGGTCTTTATTAAACACTACTAGTTACATCAGATTTGGTTAAGATATTGTTGGTTCGGAGGCTGGAGTGGCTGAACCTAATTGCAACTCTACAATAACGACAGCCTGTTTCATGTAATCAAGTTTTGGCCCCCTCTCCCATTATTTCCCAATAAGGCAGAGAGGAATGTCATCCGGTCAAAACGTAGCTTAAACATTTCAAAACTTTTCTCAGTGCACTCTTTCAGCATTTTCACAAGCCATGCGCTGTTACATGGTCACTCTGTCGCTGATATTAGAAACGAGAGAGTGGGAAACTACAGATCCAGAGCATCTAATGTCCCTTGGACAACAGTGAACGGCAAGCTGCGATATGTTACAGATCTCTCCAGTCAATGCCATTAAGGAAGTTGATGGATAGATGTTCCTGACCATGGTGACCTTGGCAACGAATAGCAAAGCCAACCTCTTGCTGCTCTGCAGGTGGAATTGTTGCTACAAATGAGGCATATCTTAACGACACGAAGCACAGATGCTCCCTCTGCGTTTTTCTAACACTGAGGCTCACATGGTAGTACTACTCCAGGATGGCATTGTGACATTGACTCCCTTCTCATCCAACTCCATCACTCTTCCAGCAGCTTAATACAGCCTGTGTGCCACCTGCTCACATTTATAGTCATACTCTATTCTAAGGCGTACCTACCAATGCACCATGTCTTCACGAAATTGCTTACAGCAGAAAAATTAGTGAAACCAAAGCAGCACCCCATGGAAATGAATCAACAACTAACAAATGGTAGATGATTCCTTTAAATAGAGATGACAGGATGTTCCTTCATGCTGCTGAATGCATATTCAGCTGTGCCATGTTACCCTCAGATCCTCTGATTTGGCAGCACTAGTAACAAATGAGTTGACTGCTTTCACACTGCATACCCAACATACGTCTAACAGGCAACAGCTCTGGACGATAGACACAAAGTGCTGGAGTAACTCAGCGGGACAGACAGCATCTCTGGATAGAAGGAATGGGTGACGTTTCAGGTCAAGACCCTTCTTCAGACTCCTTTCCAATATGGTGAGAGACATGATGTGCTACAAGTCTGCATTCATGAAATCAGTTACCTTATTCGTCGTTGCGGCATCAAATCAGCAAGAGCTCTGCAGCTGCATTTAGTAGCTACAAAGTCAAGGTGTCCTGGTTATATCTTTTTCCACCGGGTGCCCCCAAATTGGCAGACATCCAAAAGCATATTGTGTTGGAAGGAACTGCAGATGCTGGTTTAAACCGAAGATAGACACAAAATACTGGAGTAACTCAGCGGGACAAGTAGCATCTCTGGAGAAAAGGAATAGGCAATGTTTCCGTGGTCTGAAGAAGGGTCTCGACTTAAAAATTCACCCATTCTTTCTCTCCAGAGATGCTGCCTGTCCCGCTGAGTTGCTCCTACTTTTTGCGTCGATCTCCAACAGCGTATTCATTGTTTATATCGTTAGATCAGTGGTACACATTACTAGGGGAATCAGAAAGGGCATGTCCCACTGTGCGAGGTAATTCAAGAGTTCTCCCAAGTTCTCCCCTGATTCGAGCTCGTGTAATGTACGTACGGGTACGTAGGAGCTCGTGGATGTCACATAGCGGCTCGTACGAGTAACTTAAACATTTCAAATCTTTCCTCAGTGCACGCTTTCAGCATTTTCACAAGCCATGCGCTGTTACATGGTCACTCTGTCGCTGATATTAGAAACGAGAGAGTGAGAAACTACAGATCGAGAGCATCTAATGTCCCTTGAACAACAGTGAACGGTAGGTACTAGGGAAATCCGGTAAACTCGTGACGTTTTTTCAAAGCTATGAAAAATGTCCACGAGTAAAATAATACTCGTGATGAAATAAATTGTTACTTTTTACTCGTACATACCCGAATTAACCCCCTACGAACTCTTAACTTACCTCGTACAATGGGACAGGCCCTTTAGACAGCAAGTTGAGATTTTAAAATCACTGAAAATTATTTCAATATATATTTGGAAACAAGCATATCTGAAATTTATTATTTTGACAGAAGCTTCCAGAGAGCTAACCTTATTAGTTTTTCCACAAATGCCCTTAGAAATTAAATGATAAATTAAGTGTTTTTTAATGCATTTCCAATGTTCTGCCTGCTCTCGGTACCTATAATGATATGGAGATTACATGGAAGAAGAGACTCAGAATGAGTTTCGTGCAAAAACTGTAGACATTGCACACTAGAAAGATTCATTATAATTTTGCCACTTACAAAAGATTCTAGATACAATAGATTCTTTACTCGAGTATGAAATTAATTTTAAAGAATTAATCACCTGAACATAATCATTTTGAAGGTAGACAAAAAATGTTGAAGAAACTCAGCGGGTGCGGCAGCATCTATGGAGAGAAGGAATTGGCGATGTTTCGGGTTGAGATGAAAAGATAGCAGCAGTTATAACCTTGGGTTGAAATTGTTTGATTAGATAAAGAAGACTGAGAATTCAATAGGAATTACATAAGAATTAAATAATTGGGTTAACAATTCAGCTCAGCATAAAATGCCACTGCACAGAAACTAGTATTAGCTTCACTTGAGTCAAGGGGTAATGGTTTTCATGTGCACTCAATCCCTTTGTACATTAACCATGTTTGATTTTTGGAGTTAGAAACATAGAAAATATGTGCAAGAGTAGGCCATTCGGCCCTTCGAGCCTGCACCGCCATTCAATATGATCATGGCTGATCATCCAACTCAGTATCCTGTACCTGCCTTCTCTCCATACCCCCTGATCCCTCTAGCCACAAGGGCCACATCTAACTCCCTCTTAAATATAGCCAATGAACTGGCCTCAACTACCTTCTGTGGCAGATAATTCCAGAGACTCACCACTCTCTGTGTGAAAAATGTTTTCCTGATCTCGGTCGTAAAGGAATTCCCCCTTATCCTTAGACTGTGACCCCTTGTTCTGGACTTCCCCAACATCTGGAACAATCTTCCTGCATCTAACCTGTCCAACCCCTTAAGAACTTTGTAAGTTTCTATAAGATCCCCCCTCAGTCTTCTAAATTCTAGCGAGTACAACCTGAGTCTATCCAGTCTTTCCTCATATGAAAGTCCTGACATCCCAGGAATCAGTCTGGTGAACCTTCTCTGTACCCCCTCTATGGCAAGAATGCCTTTCCTCAGATTTGCATGCAAAGTGCAATCCATCATGGCTGGAACTCTTCAAGTGAAAAGTTCTTCACTGGCATCAGTCCTGACAATACTGAGGAAGAGAACCAGGACAAGCCTGGGAGCACAACGCAGGAATTCCCCCTGTGACTAGTGGGGGGGGGGGGGGGGGGGAGAAAGAGATAATCAGGAACTGTTTAAACCATAGATAAACACAAAAAGCTGGAGTAACTCAGCGGGCCAGGCAGCATCTCTAGAGAAAAGGAATAGGTGACCTAGTGGGTCGAGACCCTTCTTCAGGCTGAGAGTCAGGGGAAAGGGAAACAAGAGATATTGGGGGTACTAGACCAAGTGGAACCCATTGGGTCCCTGTCACAAGGGAGGCCTGGTCCCCCAACGCAACCCCTTTCCCCAAGGCAATATTCCACCACTCACCCGTTCCCCCAACGCAACCCGTTCCCCAACGCAATATTCCACCACTCACCCATAGCCTCACCCATAGCCCCTGTTGGGGCTGCTCATTTCACCTTATTCACCCTCCATCATTTTAAAATTAAAAAACAATTCAGTGTACTGTGACTTTAAAATGTTTTAAAAAATGCACTCTCCCTCCATGCGGCCAGGAATATATAAAAAAGGGATTGCAACATTGCAGGACTTGAGTGTCCCAGGATTGCAACATTGGAGCTGGTAGGGCTACAATCCCATTGTGAAGTCATAGCTGCAGAGGGAAGATTTTTTTCTCAAATTTGGATTTTTTTAACTTAAAAATGTAAAATAACTCGTGAAATATAACATCAATTTAAACGAAACTTGACACCACAGGACAATTGTAAGGTGGTGCGAAAATGTTAGCGCTATCGTGTACCATTTTGCCGTAGTTCCAGGATCACGTACATACAGATAGACGGACAGACAGATGGACAGACACACGGACGGACAGACAGAGAGACAGACAGAGAGACAGACAGAGAGACAGACAGACAGACAGACAGACAGACAGACAGACAGACAGACAGACAGACAGACAGACATCAGCAAGATGAGAGTTTTAGTAATATACAGATTTAGCACTGGAACTGAGTCCATCACTGTCTTTTGTGGCAGACTCTCCAACAAGGGTGGAAGAAATCATTTCCCTTGAAGATGTGCTCAAGCAGACAATGATGCCGTCCTTAAGCTCTGCTCTTCTCATGACATGGCCTCTATCGTTTCCTAAATGTCCATGGTCCAAAGCAGCTATGACTTCACAATGAGGAAATTGCCCAAATGCCAACTCATGTTGCTGAAGTAACTTCAGCACAATTCATGCACATGCATGTCGTGCATATTGAAATGAACAAAACAGCATTACATGCGACTGGCAAGTTTCTAATTGCACTTGGTACTTTAGTTCACATCTCTGTTCAATCATTCCATACATAACAATTATTCATTATGCAATTTTATTTCTTGGCCCTTTGGTCATTGCATTTAAATGCATGTTTAAAATTCTAAATCGTCAAACAAGCCCTGCTTTAAGTTAAAACACTCCACTCTAAAAGTAAATCTTGGCAAGCGAATTGAAGAAGTACTCAAATTTAGCTTGTGTCACTCTGATTCTGCGTTATTGTATTTGTGCAGGAGAAGGCATCAAATGGATGTTTATTTTTGTAATGGCAATTTCTTAACTTCCCAATGTCCAACTTTTGATCGCCATTACTACTCGGGGATGTAGAAGAGATATAGCTTACGCACTAGCAGATAGTAAAAACGAATCATCCAGTCGTTATTTCTTAATTAATTGTTCCTTTATTGAAGTAGTACAAAGAAGTGATTCATATCAAGTATTTCTTATTCCAATACAAATTGTAACTTTTCATTCGTACTAACTTTCATCCGTGTCGTGTGGTGTCGTGTGGTAAAAACTGTTGTCCCCACCATACCTCGAGGCGAAACCGACTGCCCACTCTCTGTGGCTACGCTAGCCTCCTCAAATGTAGACAGGCCCTTCTACGTATCAAATCCCACCCACAAGCATACAAAAAATATAAAACTAGAAATATCTAGACATGGCTATAATATACCAACAGGGACCAACTTAAGCATAAATGGCTCCTACAAATTTAATTGGCCCTTATGGAAATGCCCATGATAAGAGCTGGTTTCAAAAAAACCTCTCCACACTAATGCATAGTTCAAGACAAATGCCTGCCATTTACTACATAGTTCAAGAGTAGAAGAACTATATTTTGGGTGTCTGGGGTGTTGCCTCAGAATCCTTCAGTATTCAGCCACCAGTATCTGAGTGTTCAAAATGGTCCTGTCAGTATGAGGTGTGCTCCCGTTTACATTGCACCAAGTTTCCTGTTTCCAATTAAAATGTTAAAGAAGCTGATTATAACCATTGTTACTGTATCTAATCACCCATTGTTATCTTTGTTTAATAAGAATAAAATTCACTGCACTGAAAGAGATCCTTCCAGGATGGAGATATACAAGATGGAGCAAAAACAAAACTACAGACACATCCACACTATCAGTCCAATGTTATTTATTTACCTCCACAGATGCTGCTTGACCCACAGAATCCTTCCAGCAGTTTGTTTCAGACCCTTCCAGAATACCTGCTTGTAATGCTGAATAAAAACTTTTTACATCTACAGCTCCAGCCTCTGTGGCTCATCTACAGTCACAATGGACTAAAGTACTGGTTGCATCGTGGCCTGGTTCGGCAACTTGAACGTCCAGGAGCAAAAAAAAAAGACTACAAAAAGTAGTGACCACTGCCCAGTCCATCACCGGCTCTCACCTCGCGACCGTCGAAGGGATCTATTGTAGTGGCTGCCTCAAAAAGGCAGCCAAAATCATCAAGGACCCACACCATCCTGGCCACATACTCATCTCACCATAGCCATCAGGAAGAAGGTACAGGAGCCTGACAACTGTATCGACCAGGTTCAGGAACAGCTTCTTCCCTACAGCCATCAGGTTATTAAACACAAGAATGAATAAGCTCAGCTCTGAACTGCAAAAGACTATATTATTATTGCACTATATTTGTTATTTATTGAACTTTTTATTTTTTTTCTCTTCCCCCGTTACATACTATGTTTACATATTCACATATTCTGTTGTGCTGCAGCAAGTAAGAATTTCATTGTCCCATCCGGGACATATGAAAATAAAATACTTTTGGATCGGTGAAACAGTAACCAAACCATTATAAGCCCAATGCACGCACTAATTACATCTTCTATTAATGTGCACTAATCCCTCATATTTAGTTTTCCAAAGCAATGTTTATGCAATAAATATACTCGGGAAAGAGACATAATATAAAAAGGAGTTAATCATAATTTTTTGTAATTAGTGCTGGTAATTTAAAAGAGAGTGGTAATTTGAAATATAATCTTTGGCTGACCTTTTTGGAACATTCGTGTGAGTAGATATTCATCTTCCATCCTCTCCAAGGACTTAAACACCACACTTCAGAAGCAGAGTGGAATGTATCCAGGTTATTGTTAATGTGTGTGCAATGAATGTCTATCTCAAGGATGTTTAAAGTGTGTATCCTGAACTGGATTATGTTGCCAAAAGGAAGATGGAAGAACAAGAGATCCTTCAAATGAACAATACCTAATAAAATGTTTCATGAAATAGAATCATATTAGGTAGACCGACGTCTTGAACAATGAAGCGAAGCAAGGCAGACACAAAATTCTGGAGTAACTCAGCGGAACAGGCCTCATCTCTGGAGTGAAGGAATGCGTGACGTTTCAGATCGAGACCCTGTTGTTCTTTCCTACACAATGAAGCAACACCGGCGGAAATAGAGTACAATAGATATTCAATTCTAGCCCATACATTTATATTAGACGTCTAGAGTTGAGTTTAGTTTATTGAAAATCTTTTGTTGCATGCTAACCAGTCAGCAGAAAGACAATACACAATTACAATCTAGCCATCCAGAGTGTGCAGATACATGATAAAGGGAATAATGTGAATAATGTTTAGTGCAAGGTAAAGCCAGTAAAGTCTGATCAAAGATAGTTCAAGGGTCTCCAATGAGGTAGATAGTAGCTCTGGACTGCTCTCCAGATGTGGTTCAGTTGCCTGATAACAGCTAGGAAGAAACGGTTCCTGAAGCCAGATATAGCCAAACAACTTCTCCGAGGGCCGCCACTTTGTCATGGTGTTAAAGCTTGCGTGTCCCAATGATCCCAAAACGGAAACCGGTCTGGAGCTATGCCCCGGGCAAAGTCACCTATGGCGGGCAGGTCGAGGGGAAGGTTCCTGACAAAGCACGGCCCAAGAAGACCACCTCAATGATCAAACAGACATTGAATAGTGGCTGGCCAGCTGGTGGAGCCCAACATTGGTTGATCAATCAATCGCCCTATATAAGCGTTCTATCCATTGCTGATCCATGGCTGCAGTGTGTTTCAGCAACGCGCCAACGTGCGTTTCAGCCACGTAACGTGCGATTCCTTGCCAAGTCTTTTCTGGAAAAAACCTTCCAAATCCTCTGCCAGCAAGAAGGACAAGGGCCGCAGGCACACAGGAACATTGTCATCTCAATGTCTCATGATATTGCAGTTCCTTATTGTTGCTTGCTCCAGATCCTGGAGTTCTCCAGTCAGCGGCATTGAAGTAGTCCCATCACGTGTGGAGCCACGGCTGCTCATGAAGGTGACTTACCACAGCCTTCTTGAGGGCAGTATGGATTGGTTAATGAATGGATGTGACGCTCTCATCTTGTAAATAATAGGAATATCAAGTATATAATCCAATAGTCACTGAATATAGACACAAATAGCTGGAGTAACTCAGCGAGTCAGGCAGCATCTCTGGAGAAAAGGATTACCTAATGTTTCGGGTCGAGACCCTTCTTCAGTCACTGGTGCACCTTGCGAGATGGGGTGGCATCAGAAGCTGGGGCTGTTATGGCTGGGGATGCAATGCGAGACAGGGGTGGCATCGGCAGGTCTGTCCGCTGTAAACAAAATCTGCTATGAAGCAGTCCGTTAAAGCGAGGATTTATTTTGATTAGCTATTATCATCATCATGATCATCATCATCATCATTGGCAATCACTCAAAGGTGAGTATGATTGTCCTCCTGGTGAGTCCCTTCATTAGGGCTTGACATGACGCCAATCGCAGAGCCACAGACTTAATTGCAGGGATGTGAGGGTGGGATGCCCCTCCAGGTTGATGTCTGTGCTGACATCTTCTAACATGGGATTGATCAACAAGATGGAGAAGTGGTATTTGTTGGAAGTAGACTTATAAGAAATTCTGGGTTCACTCCATCTTTTTCTGAGAAGGATAAATCAGTAACAAGATTGAAGAACGTTGTATGCAATGCAGACACTCAAGGGTAAGACAATGGTTTGGTCATAAACAGCGGGCTCCCTTGCAAGTGATTGGCAGTAATGTGGTAAACAACAGTCCAAAAGAAAACTGTCCACCATTGTCAAACAAAAACTCTGATCCTCATGAAGGCTCCCTTCAGTATATCACCAATGGGTTACTCATAGAACAGCAAAGCAAGATATTGTTGCTTCACAAGATGCTTCACAACCAAATTCTTCAACAAGGCTTTCTTTTGTCCTTCATGCTGGATTAGCTAAAAGGGAAAAAAATAATCTTTTTAAACTAAACTTGCAGAGAATAGCAGTGATAATAACTACAACTGCAAAACAGTTTCATTGCTATCAATTCCATGTGAGGACTCACTGATCAATGATATAAATGTTGTTTAAAAACTGTTATGGCAACGTAGCCTACAAATGTGAGGATAGAGCCAATTTTGATCAAATATTTACATTATTATATTAATAATGTATTTGTTTAAGGCTCTAAGTACTTCATAGAGCTTGTTGGCTTTAAGATTTATGAGGATTATTTTTACGAAAAATGCCTTCAAAGAGCTTGCTTCAGTTTCTGGTTATTTTCTAAGCTGCAGAACCTGAGGTGACTCCACATCTCTTTCCTTTGACACTAAGGTTTTGTGCCATTTAAGTTAAGCATGTTGAGTGCCCATTTAGCATTTATATTCCATTGGACTGACATTGAAAACAACATGGAATTCAAATTAACTTGCTGGTGCCTGAAGATAATCTATTTTTCTGCACCATGTAAAATACTTTCTGGAAGAATTATGGCCCTTGATGTAGATTTTTAGTTTTCCTTACAGTAAAATTGGAATTATAAGAGAGAGAAGACGGTGTTTATTTCCTTCATGACTTTTAAGTCCTAAAGCAATTTGCTACACGTGTTTTCAAAATGCGATCACAGATCTCTGCTACTTTGCTTTTCCTTTAATAGTGACATGGTATCATTGTCTTCATGGATCAACTAATACACAATACATCTATCATGGCAGCCTACATCTTGTCTCAAGCCTTTGGAGTGGATCCTAACTCTATTAGGCAGATACAAATGTAACTTGGCTGAGTAAGAAGACAAGAACATTCGGCCATTTGCTACCTTGTGCCTACCCCCACCGTTCAATTTTACCTTGTATAAAAACTGCTACCTCTCCAACACTCTCTTGCACAAGACCTGCACCCTCTTCAATATATTCTCTTCATTATTACAAATCTAGAATATCCTCACAACACAGTGCCAACATATTTCCACCCATTTTACATACTAGGAAGAAGGTGCTAACATTTACCTTTCATAAGTTCATAAGTTATAGAAGTAGAATTTGGCCATTCGCCCCATCCAGTCTACACCATTCAATCATGGCTTATCTATCTTTCCTTCAACCCCATTCTCCTACCTTCTCCACATTACCCCTGACACCAGTACTAATTTATATTTAATTTTCAAATAACTTATTGATTACTTTTGAAAAGTAGTCAGCTTTCTTGGGTCTTTGAGCATTTCATCTGAAAGGAGATTGCGCTTTCAAAAAGCACAGTTATCTTTTTAGTGTGGTCCGATTTAATAAGATCATGTGATAGGAGCAGAATTAGGCCATTCAGCCCCTCAAGAGTACTCTGCCATTCAATCATGGCTGATCTATCTCTCCTTCCTAACCCCATTCTCCTGCCTCTCCCCATAACCTCTGACACACGTACTAATAAAGATTTAACAGCATGTGACTTGGTCTTAATACAGTGTGTGAAGGAACTGCAGATGCTGGTTTAAACCAAAGATATACACAAATTGCTGGAGTAACTCAGCGGGACAGGCAGCATCTCTGGAGAGAAGGAATGGGAGACGTTTCGGGTCGAGACCCTTCTTCCTGACCTAAAACGTCACCCATTCTTTCTCTCCCGAGATATTGCCTGTCCTGCTGAGTTACTCCAGCAAATTGTGTCTATCTTTGGTCTTAACACAATTTGCCCACTATCTGTACTGGATGTTGGACTCATGAAGTTTAAAGCAACTTTGCTTCAAAACAAATATCCTATCCACAGGAGAGTTAAAGCCAGAGGCAAAGTACTTAATAGATGACGTGTCACGGGATCAAGATAAAAGACCAGTTGGGGATGCAGAAGGCAGAGGGAAGGAGGAGTGGGTGTGGGAGTGGGTCAGCGGGGAGTGCGGTAATTGGAGGCAGTGATGCTGTCATTGGATATTTGAAAGAATACAAGCAGTGCCAATTAGGCAGTATCATTTCCTTCATTTGTCCTCAAATAATGTAATCGTGAGAAGATTCATCCAGAACCATGAAAGGACTTAATGGTAATGGCAATTTAATGAGGTGCAAACGGCTGAAGCAAAAAATTATTTCACTTGCACTTCCCAAGATAGCTGGATACTTTATCCAGGGAAATAGATAAATAGTTGGATGTGCTTTATAAATGTTAAGTAACATTTTTGCAACAACTGCCTGTGACCATGACAAATGAGTAATGCTATTTACCATTGTATTTGAGAAGCACAAACAACACCGAGGCCTGACTCCGCAGTACAAATCCTATCACAGATACAAGTGTGTTGGAAGGAAGTGCAGATGCTGGTTTATACTGAGGATGGACATAAAATGCTGGAGTAATTCAGTGTAGCATCTCTGGAGAAAAAGAATAGGGTACATTTCGGGTCAGAACCCTTCTTCGAACTGGAAGTAGAGGTCGGGGAGGGGGCGGATAACCCGCAACAGATGACCTCGGGAAGGGTGGAGCCCGTAATGGCCCATTGTTAGCTGGGGAAGGTGCGATAATTAGAGGGATACACATGACGCAAACAGTGTAACTGGGGGCAGATGTTATGGGAGAAGGCAGGAGAATGGGGTTAGGAGGATGAGATAGGTCAGCCATTATTGAATGGCAGAGAATACTTGATGGGCCGAATGGCCTGCTTCTACTCCTATCCCCTATGACCTTATGAACTAGCAGGACATAGCTGCCACTTACTGCTAGTGTCACAAAGCTCAAGTGTCAAACTGGATGATTATTTTTCCTCCAGCTCCTCTAAACGTTTCTATTTTCTTCTTGTGGTTAAACCAGAAACAATACTGTTCACTAAAAAAAAAAACAATGGGGTCCTGCATATTCAGATATATTGGAGACACAGGGAACAGCAGATGCTGGAATGTTGTATAGAACAACCAAGTGCTGGGGTAATTCGTCGGGTCAGGCAGTACCTAGAGGAAGGGTCCCAACACGAATCATCGGCCAAACGTCCTCCAGACATGCTGCTTGACCCAATGAGTTACTCCAGTGCTCCATTCAGATGTATTGATTGATTTTCACAACTTTGATGTATCAAATATAAAGAATATTTCGGTTATTCAAATAATATTAAGATAACCTATATGCATATTCAAACAGGGCACAGTTTTCTCATATTGTAATCCAAAATTTAAAGTCATGCACCGTGTATCTTCACTCCTGTAAGAAGAGAAGGAAAACAATTGCTGCTCTCTGCCAATGGAAATTTTGATGGTCACTATTTTTTTAATCTCCATCCCCATTTTATGGAATGCCTTGGTTAGAAATGGAAATGTGGATTTGACGTATTAACTCACCAGGTTGCACAACAATCTGTGAAACTTAGCAAGTTGCTTTACTTCAGAGATACAATGCAGAAACAGGCCCTTTGGCCCACTGTCGTGCGATCACCCCTGACACTAACCTGCGCACACTGGGGACAATTTTACAACTTACCGATACCAATTAAAACAAATTATGTCTTTGGGGTGTGGGAGGAAACCGGAGCACCCGGTGAAAACCCACCTGGTCACGGGGAGAACATATAAACTCTGTACAGACAGCACCTGTAGTTACCATCGTACCCGGATCTCTGGCGCTGCAAGCAGCAACTCTACCACTGAGCCACCATTCTGCCCGGAGTCTTTGTATGCTTCCTGTCACATGCACACGTGCACACCCCACCAATTTAATCCACAAGAAAACCAGTTTAATATTTACCTAGAAATGCTTCTAGGTTTTTGGAATATCCATGATATTTTTTATAAATACATGTTCAAAGCGGAGAGTCTGTTTTTAACATATGCACTGTTTAAACAGTTTCAAAGGTGCAGTTGAATCTGCAAATACTACTTATGTTGCCAGAATGGCAAGCAGATTTCTAACATCCTCACTTATTTACTTTCCTTCTGTCACTATCGCCATTGGATTTTCTCCCAATATTTAACATGGTGCTGCACCCATGCTGGCATAAGAAACCCTAACAGAAAGCGTTTGTAAAACTGGAAACAAGACAGAAACCCAGAAACAACACCTCAGATGATTAGCAGGAAGGGGTTATGAAATTCCTAACATTTAAGATTATTTCTCCTGAGATCCCGATCTCGTAAATTTGTCCTCTTGAATTAGGTAAAATCTGTGTCTGTAGTAGGATTCAAGCTCATGCATTAAAAGGTACAAGTTCTTTGGTAGTTCGTTGAATTGAATTATTTTGTAATAATGTATTCTAAATTGTATTCAGAAATAGCTGTGGAACTACAGGCTTCTTTGCCGAACTAAATGTTGTGTATCGGAAAAGAAAGTGATTCTTGTCATTTCACAAAGCTTTATTGTTGAAGTGAAACTATGTCAGTCACAAAGTGCTGGAGGAACTCAGAGGGTCAGGTAGGATCCATGGAGGGAATAAACAGGTGGCATTTTGTGTTGGGACCCACCTTCAGTATGAAGAAAGGTCCCAACGTGAATTGTCACATGTCTATTCCCTCCACAGATGCTGCCTGACCCACTGAGTTCCTCCAGCAGTTTGTGTTTTGCTCAAGATTCCAGCATCTGTAGTTCCTTGTGTCTCTATCAGTCAGTCACTTGTTTCTTAAATTAATGAATTTTGGATTAAAGCATGCAATGATTGTGGTTTCAGGCACCACTCCTGAGTTTTGAGTTTGAGAAATCGAGGTCAAAGGAAGAATTATTTCCAATGCTTTAAAAATATGTTTAATATTCATTCTACACACAAAACACGGTATTAGATTCCTGATCAGGGAATAAACAAAAGGAATAACAAGACACAAGGCGAGGGAAGACAACAGAAGGGAATAAGTTATCAGGAAAATAAAAACATTAAAAAAATCTAAAATTTAAATCAACTTCCTCCAATAGATGTGAAAGTACAAAACAAAATCAGAATGCATGTGAAAGTACAAAACAAAATCAGAATGCAATTGAGGTCAGAACTTGAAAAAAAACACATATTGTAAACACTCAACAATTCATACAGGAAGGAAAATATTAACTTTTCAGAGAGGAGAGCTCAGGGGATATGTGCATATCATGCAGTTTACTTATTCCTCAATTAGAGAATTCTGGAAAAAAATCAACTGTGATGGATTCAAGGTCAATTTCAGAGTTTTGAGCACAAGAAATCTAGATTAACTCCTAATATCTCCCACTATCCATTCAACCACATGGCACCCAACCTACACTAACCCACCCACATGTTGTTACAATCTGAATGTGCAACTTCATTGTCCCCATTTTATCTTAGTTTAGAGATACAACGTGGAAACAGGCCCTTCTGCCCACCGAGTTTGCACAGACTACAACTGATGGGGTACCACAAGAATCTGGGTTTGGACCGGTTATTTACATTCTGAATTAAGACTTAGATGAGGAAGAAGAGAGCGATTTATCCGGTTTTGCTGGTGATGCAAGTTAGATAGGGGGTAAAATATGGGGACGCTACAAAGAACCCACAAAGGGTTAAGAGAATAAGGAGGACAGTCAAAAGTTTATAATTTAGGAAAAGGAGCAATTCTCCGCCTTGAATGGGAGACAGAAAAGTACATTATTTTACTTAATAAAAAGTGAAAGACTGGGAAATCTTGTTTGTCAGAGGTGGCTCTCAGAATTTGTAAAAGAAGGAACTGCAGATGCTGGAGAATCGAGGATTACGGAGGAAGACTTCTTCAAAGTAGGCATACCTTGAGGAGATGTCGCAATGGAGTATATCACCATCTATATCTCTCTCTCTTCACATCACTGTCTATATCTCTCGTTTCCCTGATCCCTGACCAGTCTGAAGAAGGGTCTCGACCCAAAACATCGCCTATCTCCTTCGCTCCTTAGATGCTGCTGCACCCGCTTAGTTTCTCCAGCTTTTTGTGTAACTCTCAGAATTTGTAGATTAGTGTCACTCATATCGTGACATACTGTGGCTCCGCCCACAGGTTTAATAGAAAGCCCTTTTCCTCTCCCTCCTTTAGTCTAGTGATGTATGCTGAAATGAAGTTACCTATGCTGAATTGCTAATAAAGACTTTGGATCCTATTCATATTGTGTGAGCCTTGTCCTTTCAACAGAATTGGAGTGCATTTCAAACTTTAATTATGCAGCTTCAGCACGCAATTACAAAAATGAATGTAAGGAGCATTTGGTGTAATAATATACATTCTTGTTCAGAACTAAATGAAGGAAATACTAGCATCCGAGAGCGTGCAATGAAAATTCACTACGCTAATTGTAGTCTGATGGAATTGTCCTATTAGGAGAATAAATAAGCTGGGACGATGTTCACAAGAGTTTAGGAGAGAGAATTGTGACTACATTGAAACAAAAGAACATCGACAGAAAATGCTGGAGTAACTCAGCGGGACAGGCAGCATCTCTGGAGAGAAGGAATGGGTCTTCGAGGCCCTTCTTCAGACTAGTCCGGGGAAAGGGAAACAAGAGATATAGACAGTGATGTAGAGAGATATAGAACAAATTAATGAAGGATATCAATGAACGAATGAACGATGATACAGGAAACAGGCCTTTGTTAGCTGTTTGCTAGGTGAGAATGGGAACCTGGTGCAACTTGTGTGGGGGAAGGATGGAGAGAGAGGGAATGCACGGGTTACTTGTGGTTTAAGAAATCAATATTCATACCGCTGGGTTGTCAGCTGCCCAAGCAAAATATGGGGTGCTCTCTCTCTCTCTCTCTCTCTCTCTCTCTCTCTCTCTCTCTCTCTCTCTCTCTCCTCTCTCTCTCTCTCATCTCTCTCTCTCTCTCTCTCTCTCTCTCTCTCTCTCTCTCTCTCTCTCTCTCTCTCTCTCTCTCTCTCTCTCTCTCTCTCTCTCTCTCTCTCTCTCTCTCTCTCTCTCTCTCTCTCTCTCTCTCTCTCTCTCTCTCTCACTCTCTCTCTCTCTCTCTCTCTCTCTCTCTCTCTCTCTCTCTCTCTCTCTCTCTCTCTCTCTCTCTCTCTCTCTCTCTCTCTCTCTCTCTCTCTCTCTCTCTCTCTCTCTCTCTCTCTCTCTCTCTCTCTCTCTCTCTCTCTCTCTCTCTCTCTCTCTCTCTCTCTCTCTCTCTCTCTCTCTCTCTCTTCTCTCTCTCTCTCTCTCTCTCTCTCTCTCTCTCTCTCTCTCTCTCTCCTCTCTCTCTCTCTCTCTCTCTCTCTCTCTCTCTCTCTCTCTCTCCTCTCTCTCTCTCTCTCTCTCTCCACTCTCTCTCTCTCTCTCTCTCTCCTCTCTCTCTCTCTCTCTCTCTCTCTCTCATCTCTCTCTCTCTCTCTCTCTCTCTCTCTCTCTCTCTCTCTCTCTCTCTCATCTCTCTCTCTCTCTCTCTCCTTCCTCAAATTCGGAGACCAAAACTGGACACAATACTCCAGATGTAGTCTCACCAGAGCCCTATACAACTGCAGAAGAACCTCTTTACTCCTATACTGAAATCCTCTTGTTATGAAGGCCAAAATTCCATTAGGTTTCTTCACTGCCTGCTGTATCCAGACGCCAACCTTCAGTTACTGGTGTACCAGGTCTCGCTGCACCTCAATCTTACCTAACCTAACCCCATTGAGATAATAATCTGCCCCCTTATCTTTGCCGCCAAAGTGGATAACCTCACATTTATCTATATTATACTGCATCTGCCACGCATCTGCCCACTCACTCAACCTGTCCAGGTCACCCTGCAACATCCTAACATCCTCTTCACAGTTCACACTGCCACCCAGCTTTGTGTCATCTGCAAACTTGCTAGTGTTGCTCCTAATTTCCTTTTCCAAATCATTAATATATATGGTAAACAGTTGCGGCCCCAACACCGTGCCTTGCGGCACTCCACTCGCAACTGCCTGCCATTCTGAAAAGGACCCGTTCACTCCTACTCTTTGCTTCCTGTCTGGCAACCAATTTTCTATCCATGTCCCCCAATACCATGCGCTCTAACTTTAGTCACCAGTCTCCCGTGGGCGACGTTATCAAAGGCTTTCTGAAAGTCTAGATACACTGCACACACTGGCACCCTTTCATCCATTTTACTTGTCACATCCTCAAAAAAAAACAAGAAGAATAGTCAAGCATGATTTCCCTTTCATAAATCCATGTTGACTTTGACTAATCCTTTTACTGCTATCCAAATGTCCCATTATTACCTCTTTAATAATTGACTCCACCAAGTCAGGCTAACTGGTCTGTAATTCCCCGTTTTCTCTCTCGTACCTTTCTTGAAAAGTGGAATAACATTAGCTATCCTCCAATCCACAGGAACTGATCCTGAATCGATCGAACATTGGAAAATAATCACCAATGCGTCCACTATTTCTAGAGGCACCTCCCTGAGGATCCTGGGATGCAGACCATCAGGCCCAGGGGATTTATCATCCTTCAGTCCCATTAGCCTACCCAATACTATTTCTCGCCTAATGAAATGTTCTTTCCGTTCCTCTACCCCCTTAGATCCTCTGTCCTCCAGTACATCTGGGAGTTTTTTTGTGTCTTCCTTAGTGAAGACAGATCCGAAGTACCTGTTCAACTCTTCTGCCATTTCCTTGTTACCCATAATAATTTCACTTGTGTCTGCTTTCAAGGGAGCCACATTTGACTTTGCTACTTTTTTTCCCTTAACATATCTAAAGAAGCTTTTGCTGCCCTTCTTTATATTCCTGGCCAGCTTCCCTTATTACTTCCTATTTTCAGCCCCTATTGCCGGTTTTGTTTCCTTCTGTTGTCCAATCCTCTGGCTTCCAGCTACTCTTTGCTGTGTTATACATCTTTTCTTTTAGATTTTATTCTATCCCTAGCTTCTCTTGTCAGCCACGGTTGCCTCCTACTCCCCTTAGAATCTTTCTTCCTTTTTGGAATGAAATGATCCTGCGTCTACCGGATTATGCCCAGAAATTCCTGCCATTGCTGTTCCACCGTCATTCCTGCTAGGATCCCTTTCCAGTCTACCTTGGCCAGCTCCTCTCTCATGCCTTCATAGTCCCCTTTGTTCAACTGCATTCGCTGACACTTCCGATTTAACCTTCTCCTTCTTAAATTGGAGATTAAAACTAATCATATTATGATCACTACCTCCAAGCGGTTCCTTTTCCTCGAGTTCTCTTATCATATCTGGGTCATTGGACAACACTAAATCCAGAATTGCCATTTCTCTGGTCGGCTCCATTACAAGCTGCTCAAAGAATCCATCTCAGAGACACTTTACAAACTCTCTTTCTTGGGGTCCTGAACCAACCTGATTTTCCCAGTCTACCTGCATATTGAAATGCCGCATCACCACGGCAGCATTACCTTTGTTACAGGCCAGTTCTAACTCCTGCTGCAACTTACACCCTACATCCGGGCTACTATTTGGGGGTCTGTATATAACACCAATTAGTGTCTTCTTGCCTCAGTCTGATTGGCCGCCGAGTGACCAGTGCATTATGTGATTGGACACCATGCCCTTGGAGATGGCGGCTGATTGGACGGGAGGAAACAGATTTGTTGATTGGATGGGAATTTTAAGGGAATCTGGTCGGTGATTGGACGCAACCCCCTTAGAGACAGCGGTTGATTGGCCGCCAAATAAACGAGCACAAAAAATTAAAAATAGGAAAACAATAAAATCGGAATTACAATTTAAATCGGAAGACTATCATGCCTGATCTGCAGCAAAGATATTAGTATCTGCTCTAGTATCTTTGAGTTCCGTCCTATTGAAGAAGAACCCAGGCCCGAAACAACTCCTAATCCATTCCCTCCACAGATGCCTCCTAGCCCGCTGAGTTCCTCCAGCACTCTGTGTTTTTTATTTAACTCTTGAAATTGAAGTTAGACATAAAGCTGGAGTAACTCAGTGGGACAGGCAGCGACTCTGGAGAGAAGATTCTTCTTCAGACTGAACTGAACTCTAGTCGGTGAGAGGACTTGTGATTGGCTGCAGAAAGGTCTTGACCTGAAACGCCACCCACTCCCTAGAGCCGCCGCCCATCCTGCTGAGCCACCCCAGACCCCCCCCCCCGTGTCCACCATCAATTCCAGAGCCAAACAAAAAACACAGAGTGCTGGAGGAACTCAGCGGCACCCGCAGAGGGAACGGACAAGGAGCCGCCATGGGCCAGGGTTCCCCCCAACCCCCCCCCCCCCCCCACACCAACAGGAAGGAACTGCAGATGCAGCCGTCCCTACCAAACGGCAAATGATTCTGGGAATGTCGAGGCGAGAGGGTGAGAGAGAGGGAGTGAGAGAGCGAGAGAGATCCAAAGGACGGATACGGATCCCAACTATGCCTCGCTGAGACTGCGCCAGAAGTTTAAAACCTACGGCTTCCTCCAGTTCGAGCCACGTTGATCAAGATACCACGTTGTAAACAACTACGTTCGCTACTGTGACTGGGAGTTCCTGTTCCGCCACAGTCCCGCCAGCGGATCACAGCTGTTTGATATCCGCTTCAGGAAGGAGCAGGTTGTATATGAGTTGAGCGTCCAGGAGGTGAACTTAGTTTACGGCGGAGAGACGCCAGGTCTGATGAGGGTCAAGTTCTTAGATAGTCATTATGAAATTGGGAAAAGTTCCAATGAACTGGTGAAAGACGTGGACTGCCCTTACAGTGCCACTTCCCTCCACACTCTCCATCTCATGGAGACTGGAAACCAAAGATCCTATCGCGGAGCAAGATAGTCCACTCGACGAAAAAGCCGTAGTAAGGTCATGAGTAATCTTCAGCACCATCTCCGCAACCGGCTTCCATCTCTGCTCTAGTATCTTTGCTTTGGTCATGGCTTCTTCATGCATCTTTTTTTTCCTCAGCTGCAGGTGATCATTTTGTTATTCCTGCCCAATCCTCCTTTTTAACTTTGAACATGGAAAATATTGCCATTTGGAAGGAGCTCCAGAAAATCCTGTACGCACTCAAGCCATCCTCCCCCCCCCCCCCCCCCCCCCCCGCTGCCAGGGCCGGCCTTAGGGGGCGCGGGGCCCAATTGGGAACAATTTTAGTGAGCCCAAGGTTCCCAGCCAAGGTCTGTAGAATCATAGAAATACAAATAAAGTCTATTATAGACTTATATCTCTATGGTAGAATGGGAAGTAATCAAAATGTGCGCTTAAAAAGGGCCTGCGAGTTAATGGACCGAACAGATCTAAGCTACATTTTTATATAAAATTGCATACATGTAAGCTACAAGTAGCAAACAAAATGTGTAGATCACCTCTGAAAAGTAGTTAAAATACCATTTGTTTTAGTGACTGTGAAATGAAAAAAAAAATTAACGAACTCGATCCTGGAATAACTATTGGTGAAAA
Source organism: Okamejei kenojei (assembly GCA_035221665.1). Lineage (NCBI taxonomy): Eukaryota > Metazoa > Chordata > Chondrichthyes > Rajiformes > Rajidae > Okamejei > Okamejei kenojei. The sequence goes on from CM069157.1 coordinate 21,201,838, forward strand.
ACCAGTCCAGGCATTACATTTTGGGCTTCAGCCCCATCCTAACTTAGTTGTGTGTGTGTGTGTGTGTGTGTTAGTTGGCTGTGCGTTATGTGTGTGTGGGAGGGAAGGAGAGAAGGGAGGGAGAGAGTGAAGGAGAGAAGGGAGGGAGAGAGTGAAGGAGAGAAGGGAGGGAGAGAGTGAAGGAGAGAAGGGAGTGAGGGGAGTAGAGAAAGAAGGGAGGGATGGAAGGAGGGAAAGAAGGGAGGGAGGGAAGGAGGGAAGGGAAAAGAGAGGAAGGAGGGTGGGAAGGAGAGAAGGTGGGAGGGAAGAAGGGAAGGAGAGAAGGGAGAGAGAGCCGGCGGCGGGAGCGCATGCCGGGGTCCGGGCGGACGTGTGTGAGCTGGGGCCGAGGTTTGTAAACGTTGCTCCAACCCCCGGCCCAGCCCTCCCTGTATTGTTCACCGCGTCTCCCCGGGGAGAGAGAGGGATGGAGCCGGGGCTGTGTGCGTGAAGCACGGCGACTGGAGGGGCGGGAGCGCTGCCCCAGGACCGTGAAGGAAGGACCCACCTCCCCCTTGTCCATTCCCCCTCACACCCCCTCCCGCATATCCCTTTCTTCCCCCTCCACTTCGCTCCTCTCTCTCCACCCCCCCCCCCCCCCCCCCCCCCCCTGCACCCGGGCTAGATCTCCCTGAGCTGAAAGTAGATTACTCTAGCGCAGGGCCCCCTTAGGCTTAATGCCGGCCTTGCCCCCTTCCTTCCCTCCGACAAGGACACGGAGCGATCGCCGGCCTCCTTTTTTTTTGTTAAACATCTATTTCCTTCGGGGGGGGGGTTTTTTTCCCCTTACCATTTCCGTACTTTTTCGATAGCTGCCATGACCCGTTTGATGTCACCATTCGTCCTGCTCCTGGTCTCGGCCCGCACCGATCTGCCGGACATGCTGCGTGTGTTTGTTTGGCGGAGTCTGAGGGGAGAAGCGCCGGAACGAAAGCAACGATCATGTAGAGGAATAGTTGACATTTCGGGTCGAGACCCTTCTGCAGACTGACAGTCAGTCAAGGGAAAGGGAAACGGGAGGTATAGGCATATCTTCCATTCATTTGTCCATAGTAACATCTATATCTCTTGTTCCTCTTTCCCCTGACTCAGTCTGAAGAAGGGTCTCGACCCAAAATGTCATATATTCCGCTCTATGATCGTTGCTTTCGTCCGTCTGTCCGCTCGCCCTTGGATTAAGTAGCGCAGGATAAAGCTGCGAAATCACGCACAGGATGGAAACTGAAAAATAGGGGAACGCTGTCTCCCTGCGTACCCCCCCCCCCCCCCCCCCACCCCACCCATTTCCATCACTGTCTATGACACTATGACCTGGGAGCCCAAGGTCGGGCAAGACAACTCAGGCCAAATGAAGACAGCAATTAGAACACAAGGAACTGCAGATGCTGGAATCTCATGGAGAACACAAAGTGTTGCAGTAACTCAGCAGGGCAGGCAGCATCTCTAGAAGACATGGGTAGGATAGGATATGTGACCCTTCTGGTCAGTTCCCTGCTTCATTTAGATAAGAATAAATTCCTGCATTCAAAAGATGATGAATTTTTGGAATTCTTTCTCAGGGAGCAGTGGATGCTTTGTCATTGAGTAGTATTAGGCAGAACAGAGGCATGGGATACTGCAGGAAAGGCATTGACGTATAAAATCAATCATGATCCTGTTGATTGATGTAACAGGATCAAAGAGCCAAATGACATTTTCTTGTTCCTGTATATTCCACCTTCCTTCAAGCCGTTTGTTTTCAAAAGTTCTTGGTGTAATTAAATCAAGGCAAAGCAACTGAGTGATTAAAAGATACAGCAGGGACACAGACCCTTCTGCCCATCGAGTCCATGCCAACCAGAATTGTTCACACTAGTTCTATGTCATCCCACATTTGCATTTACTCCTTACTCACAAGGTAAATTTACAGAGGACAAATCAACTCCGAAGCCCCAGGAAAAACCCACATGGTCAGAGGGTGAACCAAGGTCAGGATCGAACCCAGGTGTCCGGTGCAGTCTGACAGCAGCTCTACCAGCTATGCAACTGTACCAACCAAAATAATTTGGAAATCAGAGTCAGTAAGGAATAGGTTTTGGATTTGGTGAAGAGCGAGGATCTGGGCTCTTACCAAATTATTGGTGGGCTCGGGGTGTCATGGTATTGGGGTAAAAGGAAGCAACATTGCGGGGATAATAAACGGAGATGAGGATCAACAGCTGGAGGAAAGGCGGGGGGGGGGGGGGGGGGTTTAAAGTGGATAATTGAGAAGGTTCATTGTGGCACAAGGGAGGTGAGGTGGCTAAGGAACAGCTTTTCAAAGAATATCAAAAATGGAAGTGATAAAAAGGACAAAGAAGGATGTAAGGGGTGAGAATGCAAGAGGCAGGCAAATTAAAGCGAGGGGAATGGAAAGGAGAAGGCTGATTGATGAATGAACTGAGGGAGGAGGTGGCAGTGGATGGAAATTGGTACCATTAAGCATTCCATTGCTTAATAAAAACATTAATCTGCAATGATTGCCTGTCACAAATAACATGGTATTATATTTCCCCACTAATCACCCAGAATACACTCTGTGAAAAATGTCTCGTAGTTATTTTTTTCAAGTACTATAATTTTTAAGTATTAGAATCTCAAAACATGTGTAGTTAATAGCATTTACATGAAACCAATGAATTGTGTTTGATGCTTTTTCCGAATGCTTTTAATCAAAACATCAGACTTTCACAAAACCTGTATTTTTTGTGGCTAAGATTTTGGAAAATAAGTGTGGATTGTTTTGTCAGCAAAATCAACAGTAAACTCTCAGCCATCCAGCGTGGAATGGGAGATGCCAGTTGCATGAATATTGCAGTGCATGAACAATTCTCAAACATTACCTTAAACATCACATGCCAGTATTCTGGGCAGATGTCCTCAAATTGCTGAACGACTTATCATTTTAGTGCCCTTTTACATCGCAATGCTATATTTTAAGGCTAAACAGTATTAATGTAAAACTAGACTAAGTCGGACCCATTGGGTCCCAGTCACACGGGAGGCCTCGTCCCCCAACGCAACCCACAGCTTCAGGCGGGACCTGTCAGGGGCTGGTGGTGGGGGGTGTGTGGGTGTGGGATGGGGAGGTGTGTGGGAGGGGTGGGGGAGGGGGTTGTGTGGGGGAAGGGGTAGTGTGTGGGGGAGGGGTGTGTGGGTGAAGGGGTGTGAGGGAGGGGTGTGTGTGAAGGAGGGGGTGTGTGGGGAAGGAGGGTGCGTAGGGGGGTGTAGGGGAGGGGGTTATGTTGGGGGAAAGGGTTGTGTGGGGGAGTGGGGTGTGGGGGAGGGGATGTGGGGGAAGAAGGGGGTGTGTGGAGGAGGGGGGGTGTGGAGGAGGGGGGTTGTGGAGGAGGGGGGGGTGTGGGCTCACCGGTTCCCAACCCAGGCTCCGGACTCACTCAGCTGCTCCCATCCCCAGAGCCTGTCGCACTCACAGCCCCCGCCCGCAGAACACAGCCCGCCCCCGCCCGCCCTCGCTCGCGGAACACAGCCCACACTCCGCTGCTTTAGATTTATTCTCGGCGGCTTATGGGCGGGTGGCTTCTGCACGGGCGGCTTCTGGACATGCTCACGGACTCAGCCCCGCCTCTGGGAATTTATTCTCCAGCGGGTGCCGGAAGGGGCATTACCTTCATGGTGATTGACAGGCGAGAAGACCAATTCGCTGATCTCACGATTTTTTAAACCTCATAACTTTTGTAATCTTCCACCGATCGAAACAAAACTTGGTGCGCTTGGAGCAGAGGAGAACGGCGAGTAAGGTGGCAAAAATCCTAGCGATATAGTGTACCGTTTTTGCACAAATTTAAAAACAACACAGACCAGAAGTGGTCAAGATATATATAGCAAAAACAAATCAAATGAAGGACTGCACTCACCATTACATGAAATGCCAAATTTTCAAAGATGTATGTGCTAATCAGCCTGCAAATGCACAGACCCTACACAATATACATTTTGTATAATACTTTAAATAACATTTTTGGTTGTTTGAGTTTCATACAAAAAAATGTCTAATTTTATCGGATTTACAAGAATTCTAGGTGTCTAAATATTGGTTAAACAAGTTATTCTCTTAAAAGGTGAGCAAGAACATTTCTTAGTCTATATTTTCTATCAGTACAGGTCCCCCACTGATTTTCTGGCAACCGGTGTCTCGTATCTCGTTTAATTGTGAGAGCGCACTTGAAAATCCACCCGGAAGTCCCACCGAAAATGTAGAGCCTAGGCCGGGTGATTTCAACCTCATCGGGACCTCCGCGGCCGATCAGCGGGGCAAATTGGCTACCTGGGGCCCGGAATCTGGAACTCTGACCTGGTTGGAATGGCAGATCCATTCCCATTGCCGACTTCCACGGCTGACTTTGCAGGCCTGTATGTCGCCCCTCCCCAAAAGCCGTGACCTCTGTTAGTCTGGCAAAAATAGTAATACGGCAAGGCTGTGGAACGAAGGGTGATACAAAATCGATGGTGGACCTGCAGTACAACAGAGAACAGGAGGCCATGCAAACCAATGTGTTTGTGCCACTTATAACAAAAAGAACCTGCCTGTATCACTGTTCATTCTTTCCCAATATCCCTGCAATATTTTACTCCTTCAAGTACTTAAGGGCCTGTCCCACTGTGGTGACCTAATTGGCGAGTTTAGAAGAGTGTCACGTTGAAGACCTTCTTCGACTATGTAGAACACCTCTTTTGACCTCCTTCGACTGTGTTGAAGACTAACTTCAACTAGCTTCGGGAAAATTGGACACCTAATAGTGGAGAGTGAAGACAACATCCTTCGATCTCCTTTGACCTCCCTTCGACTATGTTGAAGACTATCTGCGACTAGCTTCGACTACTTTTGATTACCTTTGACCACCCACGATTACCTACTAATAACATGCCGACCTACTACGACCTACTTCGACTAAACCCACGAGTAAAATATATATCAATTTTTTCCATGGCGACCTTTTTATACTCGCAGGCATTTTTCAACATGTTGAAAAATACGCCACAACCTAGCTGAGGCCTCGCGTATACGGGGACTACTCTCGAGCATTAAGGAGAGTTACAAAGACCTCCTAGGACCTCGGGTCGACCATGCTGCGAGTATGAGTCGAGGGCAAACTCTTCTGAACTCGTGGATTAGGTTGCTGCAGTGGGACAACCCCTTGACCTGGTTTCCTGTTGAGTGCACTAATGTGCACCAACCATTTGACGGGACAGTCCATTCTTAACCTAAGTTGTAAGACAAAAATAAGTTCCTCATATTCCCCAATGGGTTCTGTTCGGAATTTATTTTCTCGTGTTCGATAAATAAACTGCTGGAGGAACTCAGTTGGTCAGACATCATGAGAAAGGGTCCCAACCCAAACTTTGTCTGTCTATGTCCCTCCACATATGCTGCTTGACCTGCTGAGTTTCTCCAGCACTTTCCTTTTTGCACAAGATTCCAGTATCTACAATATCTTATGCCTTTGTTTTCTGTTGCTATCATCTTTCCAAGCAAAAGGAAGCTGATCCTCGGGATCAGTATCTATCGAGACTACCCAGCAGAGGTCTCCAGAAAAAAAAAGCGTTTAATTAGACCAAAAGAATCTTGAGGGAAGTGAAGAACTTGAAATATGGTCTGAGGTATCCAGCTACCCTAAGAGTCACCTACAATCAGAATGAACAATTTTTCACCAACTCTGTAGAAGCACTGGACTTTGCCCAGAAGACTAAGGTTCGAGAGGAAGCTTGAATAATATTTTTAAAACTGAACTTCATCATTGAATAAACTGACTTTGCAGGACTGGATGGAACTAAAGACGTGTGTGAGGAAGCTGGAGAAAGATGTGGATCAGAAACACTCCCATGGATACTGATAATTAGAACAACTGCACTACTAATACAAATAACTAATAAATACTAAAACTCTAGCATGGTATCATTACTAATCAGAGTTAATAACTATCACTAATGACTAATACTTACTTATAATTGAATGTTTAGAATCAGATAATTAGTAATTATAATTGCGTCAAATATAGAGTTTGATTTCATTTGCCCTTCTTGGAAACTTTTTCTTTGTTTAATTAATTTTTATTTTTATTTTCTTTCTTCCTTTTTTTTTGTTTTTTATTATATTCTTAAATAAGTTTTAAATACATGTATCCTCACATTCCCGACTATTGGAACCCAGATATTTTAAAATCCAATATCCCCGGTAAAATACTGTTATGGAATAAAAATTCCAAGAAACCAGGGAGCTGGTTAAGTTGGTAACATCAACTACGGAAGTTGGTAGATGGTTAGCCATGCTAGTATGGCTAGCACTAACTATACTAATACTAGATGTAGTTTTTTCCTTCTTTGTGCACATTACTAATTTCTTAATCTATCCTCTTTTCTCTTATATTATCTATCATTATTATTTTCAGTTTGAATGGAGTTACAAATTGGATCAAAGGAGATATACACGTGAGAGACATTCAAGGGTCTTGAAATTCGTCTATTCGGAGTTCGGGTGTAAGGTCGGGTCTGTCAAACTGATCCATTGGCTCTATTATAGACCTCCATAGACAAAAGATGCAAGATTTAAAAATAAATATGGGGAATGAAGGAATAACGTTTTGTAGCTGGAATGTCAAAGGTAATGAACCAATTAAGAGAGGTAAAGTACTAGCACATTTAAAAGCAATTAAAGCTGATGTAATTTTTATGCAAGAAACATACTTAAAAAAAGATGCCGAGCATAGGCTGAAAGCTAAACGGATAGATAAAACGTATCATTCTTCTTTTACACACAAATCCAGAGGCGTAGCAATATTATTTCGTAAAGGCACTTTATTTAAACATACATCAACTATAACTGACAGTGATGGTAGATGCATTATTGTAATAGGAGAATTAAATGCACAAAAAATGATTTTTGTTAATGTTTATGGACCAAACTTTGATAGTCCACTATTCTTTAAAAAAAATATTTAATAACATCCCGGAAATAGCACCACATAACTTAATAATTGGAGGAGATTTAAATTGTACACTAGACTCTTATTTAGATAGATCCACAAGACAAAGAAAAATCAAATCCCATTCCAGTGACTTATTAAATGCATACATGGATACTAGTAATATTAAAGATGTTTGGAGAGTAGAAAATCCAACTGGAAGAGAATATTCATTTTATTCACCTGTACATAAAACGTATTCAAGAATAGATTGTTTTTTGGTAGACTCTAAACTTATCTCACTTACTTACAATTCAAAATACCATAATATTACAATCTCAGATCATGCACCATTAACATTTATGATTAAAATAAATGGTAAAACGGAAAAACAGGTACAATGAAGATTTAACGCACAATTTTTAAAAGACAAAGTAACTCAGGAATATATTATAGAACAGATCAAGATTTTCTTTGAAATAAATGATAAACCCTATTATGGGAAACTTTTAAAGCATATGCCCGTGGAATTATGATTTCTTCTCAAGCATTTTCTAATAAAGAGAATCGGAGGGAACAACAGGAATTGGAAAAGGAGATTAAACAATTAGACACAGAGAATGCTGCTAATCCATCCATGACAAAACATAACAAAATCGCTGCACTGAAATATAAATTAAATAAAATATACTCAGATCAAGTTGTAAAACTCTATCAATACACTAAATAATTATAATTTGAATTCGGAGATAAACCCCAAAAATTATTTGCTCGTCAATTACGGAAAATGGAAGGAGAAAAGATAATCCATAGGATTAAATCATACAATGGCGAACCATTAGTACAACCCAAAGATATTAATGAGAGATTTTTGTAATATTATAAAGATTTATATTCAGCCAAAATGACAGAAAACCGGATAGGAATAAAAGCATTAAAAAAAAAAATTGTAATCTAAATGGGTTGGATTCAGAAAATAGAGAATCACTAAATGCTGAACTATCAGTAAAAGAAATGGAAGAATCTATCAGATCATTTAAAAATGGTAAAACACCGGGACCAGATGGTATTGGTTCAGAATTTTATAAAACATTTTATGATCTGATTGAACCACGTTTGAAGATACTCTATGAATACATCAAAACCCACCAGAAACTACCAGAAATGTTAAATGAATCTATTATAACACTTATACCTAAAATAGACAAAGATCTGGATGACCCAGGATCATATAGAGCTATAGCTCTTTTAAATACTGATCAAAAGATTAGCACAAAGACTAAGCACAGTTATCAATAAATTAATTCACCCGGATCAAACAGGATTTATACCAAAACGATATTCCTCATATAACCTGAGATGATTATTCAATATTATATATTCAAAAAGAGGTCTTAATAAAGGCCTAGTAATTATATTGTTAGATGCGGAAAAAAACTTTGACCAGGTGGAATGGTCTTACTTGTTTTTGGTCATGGAAACTTTTAAGTTGGGAGAGAAGTTTATTACATGGGTTAAATTATTATACACTAATCCAACAGCCAGAATCAAATCAAATGCTATCAACTAAATTTAATTTATTCCGAGGCTGCAAACAAGGTTGTCCTTTATCCCCGCTATTGTTTGCACTTGCAATTGAACCATTAGCTCAACGCGTGAGATTACATCCTGAAATATATGGGTATGAAACCAGAGATTCTGAAAATAAAATCTCCTTATATGCGCATGATGTATTACTTTATATTACAAAGCCGGAAATTAGTATTCCAAATGTATTAAATTTAATAACTGAAATTGGCTTATTTTCAGGAAATAGTATTAATTGGAATAAAAGTGAACTTATGTCAATAATAGTAAATAACTTACATATATTCCAACAATTTCCTTTTAAGATAGCAAACGAAAAAAAACAAATATCTTGGAATTTATGTAACAAAAAGATTCGATACTTTATTTAAATCGAATTTTCCACTTTTACTGAATAAATTAAATAAGAATATTTTATATTGGAAACATTACCTATTTCAATGCTAGGTAGAATTAATGCAATAAAAATTATTTTTCTCCCGCAATTACTATATCTCTTCCAATTGATTCCGATATACCTTCCTAAAACTTTTTTTAAGAAGGTTGATTCTATAGTCACCAACTTTATCTAGGATTATAAGAGCCATAGAATAAATAAAAAACATTTATGTAAATCAAAAATAAATGGAGGTCTAGCACTGCCAAACTTTATGTTTTATTACTGGGCAGTTAATATTAAAAATATGAATTTTTGGTTAGTAGAGACAGATAAACAACCAATCTGGTTAAAAATGGAAAAAGAAGATTGTTCGCCTTTTGAAATTAGCTCGATTTTATTCGCCAATATTAAACTAGGTAAGAAAACCTTTAGTGAAAACCCTAAAATAGAAAGTGGGATACGTATCTGGAAACAAATAAAGAAAACATTAAAATCGGAATGTATACCACTAGCCCTGACCATTGTAAATAACGTTACATTTAAACCCTCAATGATGGACAAAGGTTTTTTACAATGGAAAAACTATGGAATTAATAAGATGGGCGATCTCCACAGGGAAAACTCATTCCTTTCATTTCAAGAATTACAACAAATTTATGGATTACATTCAAAAGATTACTTTAGATATTTACAAATTAGAGACTATGTAAAAGCAAACACACAGGAAATTAGAAATAGTAAGACAGAAATTTTAGATGAATGTCTAAATAAACACCCGAACACAGAAAAATTTATATCATATATTTATAACATTTTATTGGAAAACGATGTCCCAATGACAAAAATATTTAGGCAATCATGGGAAAACGAATTAGGTCAAATAATCAGACCAGAAGTATGGGATGAAAGTTTACAACATATACACCACTGCTCATTAAATGCTAGACACTCTCTTATACAATTTAAAATATTACATAATTACATTATTAAAAATCCAAATTACATAGTATTTTTCAAATGTATCTGCCATATGTGATAAATTTCAGCACTTAGAAGCTAACTTAACACACTCATTTACAAATTGTATAAAAATTACTACATTTTGGACAGAAATATTTAAGATAATTTCGAAAGTTGTTAATATGAATCTGATTCCTGACTCAAAATTAATAATATTGGGAATATTAGAAACAGATCAATTAATAACAATGAATCAAATATTTTTTATTGATTTCAGTTTAATAATTGGGAAAAAATTAATATTGAAATTCTGGAAAGGTCCTACATCCCCCACAACCAAAATGTGGATTACAGGAATGTCGGAGACACTTCATCTGGAAAGATTAAGGCTTGTCCTACTGGACAAGTTGGATCTTTTCAGAGGACTATGGTCTCCATTTATTGAATATTTAAAGGGTCAAAATGGCTCGGTGCGAGAGCCTGACTGAATAGATGAAGAATCATACATAACAAATCATGGATATATCTCCAACGATGGATAACCTGTTTAACACTCCACTCATCTTTTTGATTTTCTATTTTTACTTTATTTCACTCTATTTTTTCCTATCGGTGTTAAAAATTTAAAAATGTATAGAAGTACAAACAAGACATAATTGTTAATATTAATAATATTAAGAATGTGACAAGTATATTCTTCTTTTAATATGTACTTACGTCTAATAAAAATATTTAACAAAAGGAAGCTGATCCCCTCCCTTTACTCCGTTTATTCCTTCTCAGCGTTTTTTTTAAATTTTACAACTTTACCAGATCTCTTAGCCTTCGCTGGAATAAAGAGAAAAATCAGAGCTTCTGGAGTGTTTAATTGTCATATGTACCGCGGACGGAATAATAACATAGTTACCTGCAACAGGATAACGTACCTGTAAACACAGTACCCATAGGTACTCTTATAAGAATAAATCAATAAATTAAAAAAACAAATTTAGGTGCAAAAAAGCCCAAAGTCTTTGTTGCGACCAAGACAGTTGATAGTATAGTCAGTGTTCAAGAGCCTGATAGTTGCTGGGAAGGAGCTTTCTTGAAACTGGAGGTCACGGTTATCAGTTTTCTGTACCTTTTTCCCGTTGGTAGTAGTGAAGTGAAAGAATGGCAAGGGTTGTGTATGTCTTTGACAATGCTGATTGCCTTTTTGATAGATCCCTTCGATGGTCGGAAGTTAAATGCCCATGACGGTCTGGGCAGTGTCCACTGCTTTTTGTAACAATCCTTTATTCCTGAGTGTTTGAGTTGCTGAACGAGGCCATGATGCAACTAGTCAATATACTCTCTACACCAGTAGAAAGAAGTTCAAGAGAATATATTGTCGATAAACCAAATCTCCTCAATTGTCCAAGGAAGTAGAGGTGTTAATGGGCTTTCTAAATTATTATGCCAATGTGCTGGTCCCAGGGTAGATCTTCAGTGAAGTGCACATCCAGGAACTTGAAGCTGTTCACTCTTTTCATCGCCGACCCTTCAATGAAGACAGTTTGTGGATAAACCAGTCTGTCAAACCAAACTTAATGCCAAGAACTATTCTAGGAATTCCCTCGTGCATCTCTCGCGATCATCACATCCTTCTGAACAGGGTGGCATGGCGGAGGAACAGTAGATTTGCTGCCTTACAGAGCTTGCAGTGCCAGAGACCCGGGTTCGATCCCGACCATGGGTGCAGTCTGTACGGAGTTTGTACGTTCTCCCCGTGAACGCATGGGTTTTCTCAGAGATCTCCGGTTTCCTCCCACACGCCAAAGACGTACCGGTTTGTAGGTTAATAAGCTTGGTATAAAGGTAAATTGTCCCTGGTGTGTGTAGATAGTGTTAATTTGTGGACTCAGTGCTGTATATCTAAACTAAACTGAACTAAACAGCACGCAGAAGAGAACACAATGCTTCTGAAGCAAAATTGTGTTTTGCACAAGTACTGTATAAGTTCCTGAATGTGGAACATTCATGCCTCCACCTATAAACCCTGTGATTTAATGTTCATTATTACCTGTTTGTTAAACTTCTATTGAACCGTCAAAGTGTGGACCTTTCCAGCTCCTGCTGTCCTTTCACATTCCCTCCCAGCTATTATTCTACCTTTATAATATATAGTCACTGCTCATTCCGCCTGTCAAAATGAAATTGACACGACTTTTTACAGTGAATTCCATCTCCTGGGCGTACACCCATTCCTCCAGCCTGAATATTTCCTCCTCATTCATAATCACCTTGGTCACTGATATATTTCCACATGTCAACTGTGATGCTACTAAAGACGTGGCTGAGTGCCACACGAGTCCAAAAATAAACAGCTGGAACTCTCGCATTTTAATTTCTTGGCTAATTTGGAAACACATCACCTGATAACCGTTATTTTGAAACAAGCATTCTCTCCAGAGATGCTGCCTGTCCCGCTGAGTTACTCCAGCATTTTGTGCCAATCTTCATTGAAACAAGTATTCAATGTGAGTGGGAGAAGCAATGAAAGGAGAAAGAATGAGTAATTTACATTCACTTCAAGAAAGGATGAGTAAAAGCAAACTATCATCACAACAAAATAGCTGTGGAATGTTTTGGGCTCTGTACATTGCAGGAAGTTGAGACACAATCTATTTTTGAGAAAATGAGAAATACTAACTGAATCAAACAGGAAGCTTTGATCACCTAAAGCTTTTGACACAAAATGTAAACACGTTTTAATTACTGTCATCTGCCTGGAGATAGGGAAAGAATCAGTATTTCATCATTCTGATTCCTATATGAGGAAAAAAGTATTGGAATTGAATTTTGAACACAATCAGAATATTAGATCAACTGATAGGTTGTATGATTTATTTCTGGGGGATAACCCACCCAGTCTGTGCTTGGTTTTTATAGCAGCAATTCAAGTTAATCCAAATCTCTGCCTTCTCCCCAAAGTCCAGCAATTTATTTTCCTTTCAAATCTTGATCCAGTTCCCCATTGAATGCCACAACTAAATCTGCTTCCACGACCCGCCTTGGGAGTTCATTCAGGATCCTATCCACGATTACCTATCCTATTACGTCAGGGAATTTATTTCCCCATGTCATCTTTGATGAGGGGAATATAATATTTATCTACTTTCCAGTTGCCAATTAAGGTTTGTTTTGAGCATACTACTTAAAATCTCCTTTCCAAGTTTTAGTTTAGAGATACAGAGCGGAAACAGGCCCTTCGGCCCAGCAGGTCCGCACCGATTAGCGATCGCCGCACGTTAACACTATCCTACACACACGCGGGACAATTTACACTTATACCAAGCCAATTTACCTACATACGGTACCTGTATATCTTTGTAGCGTGGGACGAAACCCAAGATCTCTGAGAAAACCCACGCGGTCACAGGGAGAACGTACAAATGCCATACGGACAGCAGCCGTAGTCGGGATCTAACCCGGGTCTCCAACGCTGCAAGCCCTATAATGGGCCTGTCCCACTTATGCGATTTTTCAGGCGACTGTCAAGTTGACGGCAGTCACCTGAGAAACCGGCAACTGGAACGGCGACTGTCAGAGTGGAACACACACACACACACACACACACACACACACACACACACATCGCTTCCTTCACCAGCCCGTTATGCAGGCGTGGGACAGGGCAAGCTGGGAGAGCGCTGACTTGAGTGAAATTCACACGGTGCAAAGCCAATGTGATACAGTCCCACACCACGATGAACAGGAAGGTTGGCGCTCTAATTAAGACAGCTAATGCACAGTGTACGGTAAGTCCTTTAAAAGAGGTGGGAGGTGGGGAGAGGGGGGAGAAGGAGGGAGAAGGAGTGGAGACAACTTTTAAAGAGCCAGAGATACATGGTTGTGAAGGTCGGCAGACATTTAACATTACCGGTCGGTTATCCTTGGTTCTGAAAACTACTGCTGACATTTTTTTTCCCCAATGAGCCAATGAAATTCACCGGTCAGCACCGGCTACGACCTACGAGAACCTTCGACCTCCTGGCAACCCACTAGGACCACCTGACGACCCACCTACGGCACGAGAATTCTCGCTACTCTCCATGGCGGCTTCATTCTGGTCACCGCTAATTTTTCAACAAGTCGAAAAATTTGCGGCGACCATAACGAGGCCGCGACTAGTTCCCAGAATGCGGGAACTCCTCACGGCCATGAACGCGGATCTCCGGCAACCACCCGCGAACATGTAGCGACTGCATAGTCTCCTGCAGTCGCCTAAAAAGTTGCCTAAGTGGGGCAGGCCCATAAGGCAGCAGCTCTACCGTGGCACCACAATGCCGCCCTGAAGGTTATCGTTGGAAACACCATGCATGTCCCCCAATACACTACATTGGATCCAACTGTACACCATATTAACCTTTGGTGTATGAAATGTAAATGACAAAAATAAGTTACAATCTAAGGCAGTGGTTCTTAACCTGGGGGTCATGACCCCCTATGGGGGGGTCGTATGGGGCTTTGTCAGGGGTCACGAAGGGGACATAAATAACATATCAATTTGTTGAGCCCATGTTTAGGAACCTAACAAAGGTACATTCCACATACAGTGTTTTGTTCGGGTATGCGCGTACTGGTGCCAAAAAGGTTAAGAATGACTGATCTGAGGTGAGCTAGCTCCAAAATGAATAGCAAGAATGGCAAGAAAAACGTGTCAATATTTGAGTCCTCGATGAAGGTTATCAAAGAGGTTTCTGCCAGAAATATTAAATTCTGAATGCATTCTTCTTTTCTCAACATCAAAACCCATTGCTCTTGTGACTTTTAAGATTTGCTGCCATCAGCAAGCCTTCCGCGCTAAAAAAAAAAAAAATCCTTATCACCTGGCACTCTTTACTCAATAGAGCTACACGAGTTACTACAAAATAGAAAGCAAGCACAGAGATCAACAACAAGCTAAACCTTACCTAAACTTTAAATCTCTTTCGATCTGACAAAATGTTGAACAGGGTACCAAAGAGCCAAGCTAGTTTAGTGCACAGTCTTTTCACCTCTGGGATCGAGATTTCCAATCTGCTCTGACAGATATGATGAAAGTCTGCTGCTGTCCCAGGGGTGGCAAAGATCAAAAGAGTGACATTTTGGCAGTTGCAATGGGATTCCTGGTGGATTTCAATCCACAGCAAAAAAAAAAAAACATGCCATCAGATCAGATACTATTTTTCCATTCTCACTCAGAATAATAACACATGGAATGAACGCAAGGCTCTCTGGCCAAACCTTTGTGGTTTGGGTACATATATTTAATGTGGAAGGAACTTTGTTTCTATCTGAGCTGTGTCCCTTCGAGTGAGTGAATGCGTTTATGCAGTCATAAACACGTGCACATGCTTAGGGACATTCACTATACGACAGAAAGCCATATCCTTATTCAAACAAATTAGAATATTTCATTTTAATGGGAGATGGATGCTTTCAACTAATAGGGCAACCGGTTCCTGTTACAGAATGAAAATACATTTACACCAGAATTGTTTTTTTGCTGTACTAATATGGACCATTGGACAAAACTGATGGTTGCAGTCTTTGGCTCTTTTGTGCAATTTGTTTCAGTGGAATCCAGGCAGAGTTGCTTCCAAGTTATTGCACAAATTGTAAATGTGGGTTTGATCTGGCATATGTCGCCATCAGATTTGTGTAGGAATTGAAACATATCCCTTGCACACGTTAGGAGTAGGTAGATCATAGTGCAATCTACATACAATGCTACTTTGGTACCAGGATCTTCCAAATTGCCACAACGACCTTGCTAACACAATGTAACAGGTACATGTGCGAAATCTGTTTTCAACAGCAGTGAGTACCTTCAGCCTCTCCCACCCTGAACTATGTAATGCAGAACACAAAGTGCTGGAGGTACTCAGTGGATCAGGCAGTATCTGGGGAGGGAAGAGACAGGCGACGTTTTGGGTTGGGATCCTTTTCCCGTCTGAAGAAGGGCCACAACCCAAAACATCGTCTGTCCATTCTCTCCCCAGGTGATGCCTGACCAGTTCAGTTCCTCCAGCACTTTGTGTTCAGTTCAACGCTCTAACACCTGCAGTTCTTTGTCTCCTGAACTATGCAATGGCTTGCAGGTTTATTACGGATTAGCTGGGATAAGGAATGATCGTTGATTGATGCAACGTTTGCTATTGTAGAAGTGCTAAGATTTTCAAAACTTTTCAGGATATCCTGCAGTAGAGATTTTGCCCTTGTGAACCACAACATTTTACCATACCCTTTAGTTGTTAGATGAGGGTGGTTATTCCTTGAGGACTTTAACATCAGGGGGCAATAGTGGAGAAGGCATCTCTCCAGATCAAAGGGGATTGGGAAGGAATGGGTGAAGATGTGCATGTTTGCATTACCTATTGGTCAAAAATGAGAAGGGATGAGTGGAATGGCAAAAAGGTGAATTTGACACCAGCATATCATGTTCCACCATCATTATCTTGCAGATATCCCATGTTTTCTAAGACCATGGCTCCCATTATTGCCTACATTCTCTCCTCTTGGTGGGTGCCGACAGTTGGGTTCTTGAACACCTCTTGTCTGCTGATGCTGCCACCAATGTGCTTTCTTCTACTGCAAGGGACAATTATGTGAATATGAAGCTTTTCCAATGTGTCCAGATGACATGCGGCTAAGTTAGTGCGAGATGTGGTGGCAGAGGTGTAGGCTGATCATCAACATGTGAGGACATGTTGAAGTTAGTTCGGCATATGAAAGATTAAAGATATAAGTACTGAAGTAACTCAGTAGGTCAGGCAACATTCGGTTGGAAAAGGATAGGTGATGTTTCTGGTCGATACCCTTCTTCAGACTCTAGTCTAAAGAAATATCTTGACCTGAAATGTCACCTATCCTTTTTCTCCAGAGATGCTGCCTGACCCGTTGAGTTAATCCAACAAATTGTGTGTATCTTTGATATAAACCAGCATCTGCTGCTCTTTGTTTCAATACATAGTTCAGAGTATTGATTGATTGAGACTATGGGCAGGTGATGGAACTGTATTGCCTTGCACCAAATTTCATGTTCATAAGTTCATAAATGAATCTGATTACTTGCAAATGTCATTACAATTCATTTGTCATCATTTGTCATTATTTTCACACACTTGGGACTTAACTCCTCACGTTCACCTTAACAGTTTCCGTGTACCATTGAACAGTGTGCTTTGACAGCTCGCTATTCCTGAAGCTCAAGGATCTCTCCGCATCGTTAACTTCATCCACCAATGTCCGTAAAGCAGCATCCAAAAATCAGTGCCCCATCCCCGGCACACTGGCATCTCCTGCAGCAATAATGCACCTGGTGTGCATTGACTTGCAACAGAAAGCATCTTTCTTTCAGAGGCACAGTACTAGATTTAATCATCTCTGGCTATCTTGAACGCAGCAAGCCATTCTCAAAAATGGAGACATCTGGTAGGACCATTTATAGACTGTACTACATTAAACTGGTTCAAGTTAATAACGCATCATTAACGTCACAGCTGTTTTACTGGGCTATACAATGTAGCTCCCAATAATGTGGTAATATTTTCTATGATAAAATCAGTTTAACACAAAACTAAACATTGTTTGGTGGCTCTTAGACTCTATTTAAGACTCTATTCTCTTCATTATTATTTTTTGACATTGGTTTGCATAGCGAATGTGAAGTTATTTGATTAAAAAAAAATCACTGGCCCAATTAATACTGTACATGAATCCAATCAAGAGTAGATCGAAGAGAAAGATACCAGAGTGCGGAGTGAACTACGGCCACCAATTCTTGTCCACTGAGCGGTATTAATCAATCCAACAGGAATTTCAGGAGAATTTCAGGAGTGGTTAAAGTGCGAAATTTCCAAATTTTCAGAAAGCTCAACTGAATGGCATGGGTGCATTTAAGGGAAAGCCAGATAAAAACAGAAGTGAGAGGATGCCCCTGTGGAATATAGTTACCGGTTCAAAGTGGTTGGGTCATCAACCATTTTCTGTGAGGTAAACCCAGGCTGCCATTCAGAGGTGGGTCTATTCAAAGCAGAGATGATCATTCTTTCAGCCCTCGCCCAATGTCTACGTTCATCCAATGAGTTACTGAGTAATACAGACTAATTCAGCCTCAAGTGTAAGACTCACCCAATACTGATTTATTTGACCTCAGCTACAGTAACAATGGGCTGCAACAATTACAATGTGAATAAAGCAAGGAAGAAATATTGTTTGATCTGTGCTTCCTCCTGCAGCTTAGTCTGACGTTCTCAAAATGGTGGATTCCCCAAATCAAACGCAGCGTTAAAGCAATAGTTATAAAGCCTAAAACTGATTCTGCAGGTCTCCTGGGCATCATCGGGAAAGATAGACCCTGCTTCTCTTTTCCAAATCTCATTCACAGCTTGAAAATGATGCGACTCATTGGCCATTTAATGCATCGTCTTTACACGATACACGGGATTAAAAATTCATGTGACCTATCTCAAGGTAGGACCAACTGTAGTGAGAACTACAGATGCGGACAAGAGAACTGTATATTTAGTTACTGAGCTATGAATCAACCTAGAACACTGTTAGTGGAAGTTAAGCAGATACTCAATCACCGTCCTTTTATCAGATCCTGTTAATACTTTGATAATATAACGTAAGACACTACTTAGGTACAAGCCTAGATTTTAAAAGCCCCGGGTCCTACAGCAACATCTGTCGCGACTTCCTTAAAATCACCCTCTTGGTTACCGGTTACCTGAACCTTAAGTAGATTTGCAATGTTATCCACTCAAGCGTATTCATAATCATGACCATACTTTATTAGCCAAGTATGTTTTGCAACATACGAGGAATTTCATTTGCCATACCAGTCATACCAATAAAAAGCAAGAGAACACACAAAATACATTTTACCATAAACATCCACCACTGTGACTCCTCCGCTTTCCTCACTGTGATGGAAGGCGAAACAAAGTTTAATCTCTCCCTTCTTTGTCCTCCAGTGGTTGGGGGCCTCTAACCTTCTGTTGACGGGACGAATTTACTCCTGTAGCTGGCGGCGGGCCTTCCTCATTAGGGCGATCAAGCTCCTGCATCGGGGGGGAATCTCAGCTCCTGTGCTGGGTGATCCACCCCGGGTCAGGTCTAGTCGAACGTTGTGGAGTTTTGGAGCTTCCCGACATCGGTCCCTTACCTGAGACTTCGATCTCCTCGATGTTAAAATCCGTAGGCCGCAGTTGGAGCGTCGATCCAAAGCAAGGAATCGGCTCCGATGGTAAGTCCGCACCCCGCGGTGTGGCTCAAAGTCAGTCCAGAGCAAGGGCTCCAGCACCACGATGTTAGGCCGCAGAGCAACTGGAGATAAGATCCGGTAAACAATCTCATCTCCGGCATTGTAACTGGTTCAAGACCAGTTGGCTTCTCGGGGACAGGGAATGGAGACACAGCAAGTTGCTCATCTCCTGGCGGCTTACAGCCTCTCTAAAAAGATTAAAGTGGAGAATATAATGGAACAGTTACCTGAACAAGTGCAGTGTTTAAAAAGCCAAGTGTCTCCCAAGTGTGAACAATGCTTTGCCAATAGAGACAAAAGGTACTGCAGTTGCTGGTTTACCAAAACAAAAACACACAAAGTGCTGGAGTAACTCAGCGGGTCAGGCAACATCTCTAGAGAACATGGATAGGCTCAATGTCCTTTTTTGCCACTCGCTGTACACTGTGGCTTCAATGAATGATATATTCAGAGCGTACCACAGTAACCCAGCTAATTACCACCGCAGTCTCCTTGCTCCCAAGAACATCATCATCTCCAATCCACAAAATTGGAGGAGCAGCAGCAACTTTACGTCCCCACCAACACATTCACCATTGTTAACACCATTTCTTTCTCAGTGCTACGTAAGTACATTGGACCCCTGACCCCAATATTATTAAGAGCCATTTGTTCAAAGATCACAAGGTGGCTGACAGCATCAGATAATTAGGGAGAATCAGACGTTGTCAAGCTACCATCACTAACAAAAACGTAAAAGCTTCAGTCTGAAGAAGGGTTTCGACCCAAAACATATCCTATTTCCTTCGCTCCATAGAAGCTGCCTCACCCGCTGAGTTTCTCCAGCACTTTTGTCTACCTCTACAATTCAATGTCTACTTGACCTCTTTGTTCCAAAAAATACCTGGGAAAGTATATTTATGAAAACATGATTAAAATGTCAGTCACATTTTTCACTGGCAACTAAATAACTCAACTTCGGAGCTGCTAACTGAGCGCCATCAACGGTCCTTGAAGCACTGAGTTAAGGGGATCCCAAGTGAAATCTATTTCTCAAATGTGATGGCTAATTCGACCAACTAATTAGTTCTCAAATGTGATGGCTAATTCGACCAACCTGTCAACAAAAAAACTCTCCGAAATCACCTTCATTAAGGCCGCGATAATCACAAGAATCATTAAAAACAAATCTACAACCTCTCAAGGGTCACGCAAGCTCTCAGAATTTAGGATTAAGCTTGTATTAGTTAGGTCTAGGAAATGCTAAATTACGACCTTTCGCTGTAATCCAAGTTAATAAAACACAAGCCACGTGTATCGAAAAGGGGCAAATGCTACTAAGTCACCACAGTACATGCTGAGCCAGAATGTAAACATGTAAATCACCCATTAGGACAGGTCAAAGCTGCCACTCCTGGAACATAACAATGCACAAAGCCTTTCTGAAAAATATCTTCACCCCTCTCTGCTCTTTAATCCATCACCTCACCCAATCAAGTTAGTAATAAATGTGTTTCCCTTGCCAATGGTCTGTACACGTTAAATCATAACACAAATCGTGAAGACCTGACAATGCTATCGTCTGAAGAAGGGTCTCGACCCAAAACGTCACCCATTCCATCTCTCCAGAGATGCTGCTTGTCCCACTGCCTGTCCCATTTTGTGTCTATCTTCGGTTTAAACCAGCATCTGCAGTTCCTTCCTACACAATGCTATTGTCATGTCATCAACTCCTTTTCAGTCCAGGTATTAAATCAAAGCCCTCTCTGCCCTCTCGGATGGATGTTAAAAATCCCGTGGCACTACTCCAAGATGATTATGGAACTCCTGTTTGTGTCCTTCTGCTTGTATTTGTCCTTTAAATATGCCTCCAATTAAAAAAACAGCTTATCTCATAGTTAAGCGAAAATCAAAGCGCTGGAGGATCTCAGTGGGATTGGCAGCATCTGTGAAGGGAATGAGCTGTCGACAATTTAGGTTGGGACACATCTTCAGACCGAAGGTTATTATCTCACTCAATTGACCTGCACGTTACTGCGCAAAACTTCTGTCTGAACAAGATGGACACAAAATGCTGGAGTAACTCAGCGGGTCAGGCAGCATCTCTGCAGAAAAGGAATAGGTGACGTTTCGGGTGGGAATCCTTCCTCAGATGCATCGGTGACGTTTCAGTTCGGAACCCTTCTGTGTGCACAACCTTGTAGCCAGGTTTCCCTTTTACAATAGAGATTACAATTCACTACACAGTCAACATCTCAGTGGCTTCAGTGAAAGACAGGTCACATCTGTATTTCATACCCAGTTTGTGTTGAAACTGCATTATAAGAGAAGGTTCTATCTTCATAAAAATATCAGGGTAATACAAGTAGATTACTAAAGAGCATCCTCCTCATGATTAGCATTAACCTGTTCTAGATGCAAACCAAGGACCATGGTGATGATTGCAACCAGGCCATTTTTCTTTCGGCACTAGGTTGGGTGAAATAATCAAGATGAGGAACAGGATATAGGTTTAAAATGAGTCAGGAAAGTTAAAATAGGGATCCGCGGGGTAACTTTTTCAGACAGAGGGTGGTGGGTATATGGAATGAGCTGCCGGAGGAGGTAGTCGAGGCAGAAAATACAACATTTAAAAGCCATTTGGACAGGTTCATGTTTAGGAGCAGTTTCGAGGGATATGGGCCAAATGCAGGCAAATTGGGACTAGTGTAGTTGGTGGACATGGGCAAGCTGGGGCAAAGGGCCTGTGTCCATGCTGTATGGAAGACTAATGCCGATTTTCAACTCACAACCTAGAAGAACTTCTGATTTCATAATTCAGAAAACTTATCAGTGGTGCTAGTGTGTCAAATCAATTTCTTGGAGTGAAAAGAACTCTGGGTGCAAGAGACTCAACCGCAGAGAAAATGACAGCCACGCCCAATAACTTCTCAAGAAGGGTCCCAGCCCAAAGTGTCACCTGTCCATTTATTTCCATAGATATTGTCTAACCCACTGAATTCTACCAGCACTCAGTTTTTGCCAGTAATCTGTTGGCTTTAGACTGCTCTTTAGGCGACTACTGTTTAGTAAGGACATCGAAGGTTATGGGGAGAAGGCTGAAGAATGGGGTTGAGAGGAAAAAATAAATCAGCCCTGATCAAATGGCGGAGCAGACTCGTTGGGCCAAATGGGCTAATTCTGCTCCTATGTTTAATGGTCTTACGGAGACAATCCTCTTTAGTCACTGGAAAGATTTTGAACTTTGGTGTTCAGGAAGAAATTGGATAGTGAAGAGTGAAGAACGTGCCTAAGATTACACTAAGATCGACATCAACTGGGGAAGTCCATAACAGATGGAACTAAACGTGGACAAATGTGAAGTGATACATTTTTTTAAGTTAAACCAGGACAGGCACAGGGTCCTGGATAGAGTAGAACAGAGAGACATTCGAGTATAAGTACATAGTTCTCTGAAAATTGTAACTCAGGACTGTGAGGAAAGTTTATGGCATGCTTGGTTTCATCAGTCAAGGCATTTAGTATTCAAGTTGGGATATCATGTTACAGTTGTACTAGGTGTTGTCTAGGCCACATTTGGAGTATTGTGAAGTGTTCTGTTACCACATTGCAGGAAGGATGTGATTAAACTAGAGATGGTGCAGAAATGTTTCACAAGGACATTATCTGGATTGGAGAGCTTGGATTATCAGGACAGATTGGGTAGGCTGAGAGATGACATGATAGAGGTATATAAAATTATGAGATGCAGAGATAGGGTACATAGCCAGTGTCTGCTTCCTATAGTAAGGGAGACTAAAATTAGAGGGCTGAGGTTTAAAGTCAAAGGGTGAAGGTTTAAAGGATGTCAGGTGGATAATTGTTTTCACACAAAGAGTATTTGGCATATGCAATAAGCTTCCAGAGAAGGTGTTGGAGACAGGAAAAATAACACAGCTAAGAAGTATATTGACAGGCACTTGAATGAGTGTGGTATGAGAATTCCATAGACATGGAATTAATGCAAGCAAGTGTGATTAGTGTAGATAGGCTTGACGGTCAGCTTTGGCACAAAGGGCTGAGGGTCTGTTTCAACATTGTATATCTCTATGAGAATTGTATATCAGAATGCAGGAAACACAAAGCTAGCAAGTAAATGTAGCATGTAATATCAAAAGATCCTCCTAAAGAAGTTTCTGACTGCCAAGAACTATTTTAGAGTTATTTTTTCATATTATACGCTACATATCATATTTGTCTCTCCAGGTTTACTGTGGCCTTGAGTATGCGTTAAGGCCTGCAGGCATTCCCAAGGTTACAGTGTACTTGGAGAGGCAAGCATCTGTGGAATCTGGATGAGAGTTTGAGAAGGCTGGAAAAGTAGGCTTCCTCATGAGAGGTTAATGGACATTCCTGGTCAATGAGTACTTGTCAACACTGTATAGATGCTGAATCGTCTAAATCCAGTTCAAGCAGTCAAACAATGTCAATAGTCCTGCCCCAACTCATGGGCTTTGACCTTGAAAGCATCCAAATATACTATTGTTCTCAAAGGCAGAAATGCATGGAAACACAGATGGGAATCAGCCATTCACAATCGCTGGTGACAACTGCTGATGAGCTGGAAGTATATCTGGGAATATTGTAATATTATAATAAATGATGCCAAATGTTTGCAAAATCAGGTAACTCTCTTAGCTACACAGCACCAACTGCTACCAAAGGAGATGAAATGGAGGTTGACTATTTAAGAAATGGGTTTAGTGCAGTCCAAAAACGACTGCAATCTGGTGGTGTGATAACCCACTTCTCCACAGCGACTTAACCTTATCTTGAGGCACATCACAATATGTTGATGTTGCATTGCGATCCCACCAGATGGAAGAAACTTCTCAAAGTCAATCGGTGCAAAAATACCATCAGTGGATGAAGGAGGTTTGGTCATCGTGTGTGGAGCGCAACTAATCCATAAATGCACGTATGGATTTCATATCAAAATGTACATGGACCACAAACGACTGATTTCTCTGTTTCATGAAATGAAGCTAGTGCCTCAAAAGGTTTCCACAAAGATGAGTTTGAGTTTAGTTTATTGTCATGTGTACTGAGGTACAGTGTAAACCTTTTGTTGCATGCTAACCAGTCAGCAGAAAGACAATACATAATTATAATTGAGCTATCCACAGTGTATAGATACATGATAAAGGGAATTATGTGAAGTGCGTTTAGTGCAGTAAAGTCCAGTAAAGTCCAATCAAAGATAGTTCAAGGGCCTCCATTGAAGTAGATAGTAGCTGAGGACAGTTGGTTGCCTGATAACGGCTGAGCTTTGACCTTGAAAGCATCTGAATACTCTATTATGCTCAATGCCAGAAATATGTGGAAACACAGATGGGAATCAGCCATCCACTGTCACTGGAAATGACTGCTGATGAAGGAGCACCACTGGGCCAAGTGCTGCAAATGGGTCATCTGGACACTTTGTCTGTGAATACTGTGCAAATCTGACAGTGGACAACAAAAGATCCTTTGCTGAGAGATTTGTGGGCTATGGGAATTAGGCAGAAAATGAAGTTGAGCCAAAGATCAGATTACTCATGATCTTGCTGAATGACTGAGGAGGCTCGAGGGGCTATATAACCTACTCCTGCTCCAATTTCACACACTCTTATGAAAAGCTGCCGCAATATAAAAGTATCCCGGGGGAGTTCTTTCCCACCTTTCTCTGTCACTGCAACACTGTGCTGGAAATCGTTGGTACATTAACCTTGCAATCAGCAACTCTTGGGAGATTTTCTTCACAACCTTGTGAGAAGCTGAAACCACATTGAGGGATTGGTATCATTGAGTTGGTATCTTCATGCCTCATAAATCAGAATATCGCTCATTCAACTCTACAACAGAAGTTGAGCATATAACCAGCTGATCCTTCTGAACCTTCTGAATTTTGTAGTCGGCAGGGCAGTACTCTGCATATCACCAACTTGGACAATTTTACATTTTTATCAAGCCAATTAACCAAGCCAATTAACCTACAAACCTGTACGTCTTTGGAGTGTGGGAGGAAACTGAAGATCTCGGAGGAAACCCACGCAGATCACGGGGAGAACATACAAGCTCCATACAGAGTTTGGAGCACCCGTAGTTGGGATCGAACCCAGGTCTCTGGCGCTGCATTTTGCTGTAAGGCAGCAGCTCTACCGCTGTGCCACCCTGACTGCAAAGTGTTGGAGTGCTACATTTTGGATATGATGCAATAAGAAAAATAAAACTTTCTACTCTAAACAATCCATACAAAACTGTCAACTTTTAAAACCTACTTGTCCACTTCATTTGTCCCCTAATTAAACTCCCTCCTGAAGATGAAGCATTAAAAAAAAAACATGCTGTGGGAAATAGAACATTTTTTAGTCATTTACAAATGTAGGCATCACCAACAAGACCACCATTTAATATGCACTCCAAATGAGCCTTGAGAAGGTGGAGATGAGTTGCCTTTCGACACCGCAGAAGTCTGTCTTATGAAGACAAATTTCAAGATCACAAGTTTCCTGGTGATGAAACAAAGACATTGCTTTGAGTATATGCAGGCAGCTTTATTGCAAAATGGGTGTTCAGAATTTGTTTGGCAAATCGTGCACAACTCAAATAACCTTAAGCATTGTATTCCACGTCATCATGTAGGTTCTTAAACCATTCAAAAGCCAAATCGTAGGACAAATGCACAGTCAGAAAATAATCAAGGTGATTATGTTATGCTGAACTGTCCTTGCTACTTAATGCTGAACTACTTTCAAAATATATTGCTCTATTAAAGAACAGTTTCCTAAGCACACAGCACCACCCATCCTCTGATGTTTTTGAATGTTTATCACTGATGATAGCAAACTAGAAGTACTAACTGTTTCTAAATTGGAATAGATATTCCAAAACCAGGACATTTGTATCAAAATGGAGTAGGATCAGGAATGCTAGTGCTCTTAGGTCAGGCAATATTTAACAAATGGATGTCTGTCTATTATTTAGTTACACAAAAAAATGATTAAAATTATTGTGGAATTATTGTATTAGAATCATCTTGGTTTGTATATTCCTTTGCTCAGTTAATTCACTCGTATGCTGCACTCTAGTAATGTTTAAAGAAGATTCAGGAGTTTGTAGAATCCGTGATGGGAGAAATTAATTTAAAACAACAATCATTCTTCAAAATTGGAAACCAAGCTGTTCACAATTTAATTGCAATGATACTTTAAGGCGTTCAGAACTAGTCACCAGGTGTGGGAGAGCCGGATTTTGCATCATTGTTAGTATACAAGGGAGGACAACAGATGAACAATCATCTTAATTGACCCTTATTGAAACCTTCATAATGAGATCAAAGAAGGCATTAACTGGCCATCTCTTGTATGAACATGTCATTAAGGGCATATCACTGTCATTTAATGCACAGTTCAGTCTTGTCTAATATCCTGCGTTTGTATATCGAGGGAGCTATCTCTCAGCACTGGAATGGAAGAAGCTTGCTTGTTTCGTGCTCGGACCCTGCATATCAACCATTGGTACTTGAATATTGAAAAGAGTGGGAAGGAACTGCAGATGCTGGTTTAAACCAAAGATAGTCACAAAACGCTGGAGTAACGCAGCGGGACAGGCAGCATCTCTGGAGAAAAGGAATAGGCGACGTTTTGGGTCTCAACACTTCTTTCAGGCTGAGAGTCAGGGAGAAAGGGAAATGAGAGATAGACAGTGGTATAGAGAGATATAGAGCAAATGAATGAAAGATATGCAGAAAAGTATTGGGTGGGGGGGGGGGGGGGGGCGACAAAAGTTCACTTGTACCTCCACAAACCTAATCTACTGTTTCTGTTGTTCAACATGTGGACTCTTATACATCGGTGATACCAAACGTAGAGTGGGCGATCGTTTCGTTGAACACCTTTGCTCAGTCCGCCTGAACCTATCTGATCTCCCGGTTGCCAAACACTTTAATTGCCCTTCCCATTCCCACACCAACCTTTCTGTCCTAGGCCTCCTCCATTGTCAGAGAGAGGCTAATTGCAAATTGGAGGAACAGCATCTTATATTTTGCTTGGGCAGCTTACAACCCAGTGGTATGAATATTGATTTGTCTAACTTCAAGCAACCCCTGCACTCACTCTCTCCCTATTCCTCCCCTACCCAAGTCGCACTGGTGTCTATCTCTTGTTTCCCTTTCCCCTGACTAATCTGAGGAAGGGTCTCGACCCAAAACGTCACCCATTCCTTCTCTCCAGAGATGCTGCCTGTCCCGCTGAGTTACTCCAGCACTTTGTGTCTATCTTTGAATATTCAAAAGATTCTGCTAATTGCGATATGCTCAAAATATAATTCTGCAACTTTATTTGTCAAATCGCAAAATATTAAAGCAGGTTAATTATAGCCATTGAAACCGTAATTCTTTGTTTATGGTGCAAGAAGGAACTGGAGATGTTGGTTTAAACAGATCATTGACAAGAGAAACACATTTATTACTAACTTGATTGGGTGAGGTGATGGACTAAAGAGCACAGAGGGGTGAAGATATGTTTTGCTTTGTGCATTGTTATGTTCCAGGAGTTCCAGCTTTGACCTATCATAATGGGTGATTTACATGTTTCCATTCAGGCACAGTAGATTGACAACATGCACTATGGTGACTCAGTAGCATTTACCCCTTACGATACACAGGTGGCGTGGATTACAGCGAAAGGTCGTTTTTAGCATTTCCTAGACCTAGCCTCCCTTGGGCTTGAGTAACTAATACAAGCTTAATCCTCCACTCTGAGAGCTTGCGTGACCCTTGAGAGGCTGTAGATTTTTTTTAACGATTCTTGTGATTATCGCAGCCTTAATGAAGGTGATTCCGGAGAGGTTTTTTGTCGGCAGGTTGGTCGAATTAGCCATTACTTTGAGAACTAATAGATTTCACTTGGGATGCCCTTAACTCGGTGTCTCGAGGACTGTAGATGGCTGCTCAGTTAGCAGATCCGAAGATGAGTTGTTTAGTTGCCAGTGAGAAAATATTTTCATAAAAATATATTTTCTCAGGTATTTTTTGGAATAAAGGGGTCAAGTAGACATTGAATTGCAGAGACTGATTAAAGTGCAGACAAGGGTCTCGACCCAAAACATCACCCATTCCTTCTCCCCTGAGATGCTGCCTATCTCACTGAGTTATTCTTTGTTTATTGTTGTGTTTGCCCTTCACAAATATAAAAACTTAAGATACTTTGAGTATGGAGGTTCTACTGAGAGGGTCTCCGACCGTTGTCTATTGTAAGGATGAATAAAGAGCTTATATATCTACCAACTTCAGCCTCCAAATGACTGAGTCAACAAGTCAAACAGCACACAATTGCTGAGGAATGAAAATCAATCATCTCCTCTACTGCGTTAAAGAAGGCACTGCAGATGCCGGAGAATCGAGGGGACACAAAGGGCTGGAGAAACTCAGCGGGTGCAGCAGCATCTAAGGAGCGAAGGAGATAGGCGACGTTTCGGGTCGAGACCCTTCTTCAGAGTGGTCAGGGATCAGGGAAATGAGAGATATAGACGGAGATGTGGATAGATAAAGAACAATGAATGAAAGATATGCAAAAAAGTATCGATGATAAAGGAAACAGGCCATTGTAAGCTGTTTGTTGTGTGAAAATGAGAAGCTAGTGCGACTAGGGTGGGGGAGGGAGATAGAGAGAGAGGGAATGCCAGGGCCCGAGGGCTGAGGGAGAGTTGGGAAGGGGAGGATTCAGCAAGGGTTAACAGAATTGAGAAAATTCAATGTTCAAGCCCAGAGGATGCAGACTCCCCAAGCGGAATATGAGGTGCTGTTCCTCCAACTTGCGGTGTTGCTCACTCTGGCCGTGGAGGAGGCCCAGGACCGAGAGGTCGGATACGGAATGGGAGGGGGAGTTGAAGTGCTGAGCCACCGGGAGGTCGGGTTGGTTAATGCGGACCGAGCGGAGGTGTTTGGCGAAACGATCGCCAAGCCTCCGCTTGGTCTCACCGATATAGATCATCTGGCATCTGAGCAGCGGATGCAGTAGATGAGGTTGGACTGGTACGCCAAGAACAATCCTTGTTCTCGGCGTACCAGGGCTCCATCCCCGACCTCTACGTCCGTTACATCGACGACTGCTTTGGTGTCACCTCCTGCACCCACACACAACTGACTGACTTCATCCATTTCACCACCAACTTCCATCCGGCACTCAAATACACTTGGACCATTTCCGACATTTCCCTACCATTCCTTGACCTCACCATCTCTATTGCAGGTGATACACTCCTGACCGACATCCACTATAAACCAACTGACTCCCACAGCTACCTGGACTACTCTTCCTCCCACCTGCTTCCTGTAAGGATTACTCCATCCCCTATTCCCAATTCCTCCGTCTACGCCGCATCTGCTCCCAGGATGAGGTGTTCCACACCAGGTTATCACAAATGTCCTCATTCTTCAGAGAACGGGGATTCCCCTCCCCCACTATAGATGAGGCTCGCAGCAGGGTCTCCTCCATACCCCGCAACACTGCCCTCTCTCCCCATTCCCCCACTCGCAAACAAGGGCAGAGTCCCCCTGGTCCTCACCTTTCACCCCACCAGCCGGCAAATACAACATATAGTCCTCCGCCAGTTTCGCCACCTCCAAAGTGACCCCTCCACTCACCACATCTTCCCATCTCCCCCCTGTCTGCCTTTCGCAAAGACCGCTCCCTCCGCAACTCCCTTGTCAATTCTTCCCTTCCCTCCCGCTCTACCCCTTCCCCGGGCACTTTCCCTTGCAACCGCAAGAAATGCTACACTTGTCCCTTCACCTCCCCCCTCCACTCCTTTCAGGGACCCAAGCAGTCCTTCCAGGTCCGACAGAGGTTCACCTGCACCTCCTCCAATTCATCTACTGCATCCGCTGCTCCAGATGCCAGATGATCTATATCGGTGAGACCAAGCGGAGGCTTGGCGATCGTTTCGCCGAACACCTCCGCTCGGTCCGCATTAACCAACCCGACCTCCCGGTGGCTCAGCACTTCAACTCCCCCTCCCATTCCGTATCCGATCTCTCGGTCCTGGGCCTCCTCCACAGCCAGAGTGAGCAACACCGCAAGTTGGAGGAACAGCACCTCATATTCCGCTTGGGGAGTCTGCATCCTCTGGGCTTGAACATTGAATTTTCTCAATTCTGTTAACCCTTACTGTCTCCTCCCCTTCCCACCTCTCCCTCAGCCCTCGGGCCCTGGCATTCCCTCTCTCTCTATCTCTCCCCCACCCTAGTCGCACGAGCTTCTCATTTTCACACTACAAACAGCTAACAATGGCTTGTTCCCTTTATAATCGATACTTTTTTGCATATCTTTCATTCATTGTTCTTTATCTCGCCACATCACCGTCTATATCTCTCGTTTCCCTGATCCCTGACCAGTCTGAAGAAGGGTCTCTACCCGAAACGTCGCCTATCTCCTTCGCTCCTTAAATGCTGCTGCACCCGCTGAGTTTCTCCAGCCCTTTGTGTACCCCCATCTCCTCTACTGCTGCCATTTACAAATCTTTTGTTTCTTTAAGGACGCTTGTTCAGTCTGAAGAAGGGTCCCGACCCGAAACGCCATGTATTCTTCCTCAGATGCAGCCTGACCCACTGAAATGCTCCTGCAATTTTTTGTTCAACATTCCAGTATCTCATGGGTTAAACAAAAAGCTGGAGAAACTCAGCGGGTGCAGCAGCATCTAAGGACCTTCACCTCCCCCCTCCACTCCTTTCAGGGACCCAAGCAGTCCTTCCAGGTCCGACAGAGGTTCACCTGCACCTCCTCCAACCTCATCTACTGCATCCGCTGCTCCAGATGCCAGATGATCTATATCGGTGAGACCAAGTGGAGGCTTGGCGATCGCTTCGCCGAACACCTCCGCTCGGTCCGCAAAAACCAACCCGACCTCCCAGTGGCTCAGCACTTCAACTCCCCCTCCCATTCCGTATCCGACCTCTCGGTCCTGGGCCTCCTCCATGGCCAGAGTGAGCAACACTGCAAGTTGGAGGAACAGCACCTCATATTCCGCTTGGGGAGTCTGCATCCTCTGGGCTTGAACATTGAACTTTTCTCAATTCTGTTAACCCTTGCTGTCTCCTCCCCTTCCCACCTCTCCCTCAGCCCTTGGGCCCTGGCATTCCCTCTATCTCTATCTCCCTCCCCCACCCTAGTCGCACTAGCTTCTCATTTTCACACCACAAACAGCTTACAATGGCTTGTTCCCTTTATCATCGATACTTTTTTGCATATCTTTCATTCATTGTTCTTTATCTCTCCACATCACCGTCTATATCTCTCGTTTCCCTGATCCCTGACCAGTCTGAAGAAGGGTCTCGACCCGAAACTTCGCCTATCTCCTTTGCTCCTTAGATGCTGCTGCACCTGCTGAGTTTCTCCAGCTTTTTGTGTAACCCTCGATTCTCCAGCATCTGCAGTTCCTTCTTTAACACTTCCAGTATCTCATATTTGTTTCTTTATATTAACACCCCCTTTTATCTCCACAGTTATCCAGAGGTGCTGGAGACTTCCCCTCCTCAGCCTCTCTTAACGTTTTCTTCAAACCACTGGCACTCGGATGTCCTCTCAGGAACCATTTCTTTCACAGTTGCTCTCACACTGACACTGGAACTACAATTCTCATGACGTTACACACATCCCTTCCAACACAGGATTGTTAAACACAAAGTTTGGAGTAACTCAGAGGGTCAGGCAACGCCTCTGAAGAAAAAGGATGGGTGACGTTTTGGATCGGAACCCTGCTTCAGATTGAAAGTAGGGGGTGTGAGGGGGATGAAAAGCTGGAGGCGGGAAAAGACCAGGACCGATTAAAGCTGGCTACAAATGACCTCAGGCAGGGTGGCGTCCGGTTAACCCATTTTTGGCTTGGGAAGGTGTGATCTCAAGAGGGAAACAATGTGGAGAACTATGGAACTGGTAAAACAATTGAGGTGGAGGAAGGGGGAGGGGCGATAAGGAGTACAAGTTACTTAAAATTAGAGAATTCAATGTTCATATCGCTAGGTAGTAAGCAACCCAAGCAAAATTTGCAAAGGATTGTTGTCAACCCTCAATCCGTGCTACGTCAATAGACAATAGACAATAGACAATAGGTGCAGGAGTAGGCCATTCGTCCCTTCGAGCCAGCACCGCCATTCAATGTGATCATGGCTGATCATCCCCAATCAGTACCCCGTTCCTGCCTTCTCCCCATATCCCCTGACTCCGCTATTTTTAAGAGCCCCATCTAGCTCTCTCTTGAAAGCATCCAGAGAACCTGCCTCCACCACCCTCTGAGGCAGAGAATTCCACAGACTCTTAAATATCTTAAATATCACGGCTAATAATAATGGCACGCAATCCAAACAATAGGTTTCTTACAAAATATGTATTTGTCATGTGAAAAACTGATATTATTTTGTACCTAAAATTCATCAATGACTTGAAACTTGAATGTTCGAACTAAAAATTATAAATATGGTCCTACAAGCTTGGCGTTCAGTCTAGATTTCTGTCTGTTTCAGTCAGTTTTACATCCTAGTGTATGCTGAGGAGATATTCAGGAAATGTATCTGTAAACAGGCACATAATTAAGTTGAACTTTCTAATTATATTCCCAAAGGATGGAAAGATTTGAGATTCCCATTTACTGGGGGAATTAAAACATTTACTTTCTTTGCAGGGATTCAATTCATGGCATACTTCACAAAGCTCCATATATTGAAAACAATAACCAAAACAGAATGTGAATGATCAGGCAACACAACTATCAATAAAGCCTGCTGACTGCATTGTTGTGGGTGAGAAAGTTTGAAATGAAGCCCCTAATTTGTATGGCATTATCCTCCACTCATTGCACTTATTGGCAAAATTGCCTTGTTTTTATTGGGAGAAGATGCTGATGTTTCTTCCATTAACTCCACTCTTTAAATAGAGTGCTTTGAGGAAACCTGTTGCTGTATATCTGACAGATTGCTGAGATCTTAGAATTATGCCCCAGCCTGCCATTAATTCACAGGCGGCAGAAGTGAAGATTCTAACTTCTTGTGGGCCTAAACTGTTCACAATATTTCAGGCACTTTTCAACCAGTAATAGCTTCCTGTGACGTTCAATACTCTATTAATGTGCGTTGGCCACACGTTAGGTTAATGAAGCTAGAAATGGCTGCTCATGCTCAATTGCAATTCTACTGGGAGAAGTATGAGTAACTGAGTAATATATACTCGTTGGGAAAGAAGAAATATAAGTCAATTAATAAAAATCTTGCTTGTAGGTTCTATATTTTTGCTTGAGCTATTTTCTCACATTCCACGCCTGCTGCTCATGCAGGTAACAACTTTTTTTCCCTCAGAACTACCCGGTAGCTTTATCATGCAAATATATGGAACTTTCTAATAACCCAGAGATTGAACTGATAATATTCAGAAACAAATTTCTGCATGTTGTCTATATCATGACAGCACGTGATTTCACTCCAACATACAAGATATTGTTGGCATGTACAATGTGTGAGAAATTGTATTGTGATCCAGGCTACAGGCAAAGACATCGATTGAAACAGATCTCTCTGTAGTATAGAACATAGCAGGCATTGTAAGCATTCCAAGCATAGTAGAGAACATAAGCAGCACTCTCTGTAGTATAGAACATAGCAAGGAGTATACTGTCAACTGTGTCAAATGCATATTAATTGCAGGTCTCAGTATAAATAATAGCCTTCACGTCACAGTTTGCCGATCAGCCAGTACCTGCAGTCTGCCCAACCACATCAGGGTATCTCACACAGACAACTCAATACAAAAACACATCTTATGAAATGCTTTCCAATAATAGACACAAGGTGCAGAAACATTTTAAACTTGGACTATCAAATAGTGCCAACCCCTACTCTAGAAAAGTGTCCAAATGTGATGTGTTCTCAGTCGATAGGTGTAATCCTCCTCTGGAGTACTTGGGTTGGATAAAGAAATCCCTCCTGCTGCTCCAGTTTCAAACTTCACTGCATTCTGGAAGCAAGCGTAACTTTTAATTGTTCAGTTTAGTTTAAAGATACAGGGTGGAAACTGGCCCTTCGGCCGACTGAGTCGATCCCCACACACCAACACACATTGTAAGGCAGCAACTCTACCACTGCACCACTGTGCCATCCACCTTATCTTTGTACATTATCAGAAAGTAATGATGATGTGTTAATAGCAAAATTATCAATTACTGTTACACCCAGTGTTATTTTGTAGACAGAAAGGTGTCTGCAAACATGCTATTTCTTGCTGTTGGTGTCTCTGGTGGATCTTCGTCCTATTAGCTGCTTAAGGGCTTGACGGCCTAATTTAATTAATACATTTTATTTTTAAACTTCACTTTAATCTTTATGTAATATCAACAATTCTAGAAAATGTAAAAACTTGTTTTTCATTTTTAAACGGTGCCGATACACACTATTGGTGCATACCATCACAAAGAAAGCACTGGTTATACCTATAGCATCGCTAAACATCATACATCCACTGTAGAACTCAAACAAATACAATGAATAGATTGAGCAGTGAAAACAACATTTTACACATTGAACAGGCTCCATAATATGGTCAGTAAATCGCATGATTCACGGTCGATATAGAGTGATAGTGCATGGAAACAGGCTCTTCGGCCCAACTTGCCAACACCGGCCAACATGTCCCAGCTACACTAGTCCCACCTGCCTGTCTCCCCAAATCTCTCCAAACCTGTCCTACTCATGTACCTGTCCATTTGTTTCTTAAACGTTGCAATAGTCCCTGCCTCAACTACCTCCTCTGGCAGCTTGTTCCATACCCCCACCACCCTTTGTGTGAAAAAGTTACCCCTCAGATTCTTGTTAAACCTTTCACCCTTCACCTTAGACCTATGTCCTCAGGTCCTCGATTCACCTACTCTGGGCAAGAGTATCATTCATCATCAATTTGTGTAACGTGCTGCCTTGCAACTATTAAATGACAGATTGATTCAGTAAAACCATCATAATCATAGTTAAGTAGGATCCATCATTTCCATCACATATAGGATTCTGAATGTTCTCAATAGAATTAATGCGAATAGTACATGTTCTCTTGTAAAGGAATCTGGAACCAAGGAACACTGTTCAAATCAAAATAAAGTAATCTAATGAATCGGACGTGAGGTAATTTTTATCATCTGAGGGCAATGAGTGTTTGGAATCCTCATCCTCAAAGTGACAACTGCTTTTAATTTTTGCGCTCTGATGTACTGCAAACAGAGGCCATAGCCTCAGAATAAAAGGACGTACCTTTAGGAAGGAGATGAGGAGGAATTTCTGTAGTCAGGGGGTGGTGAATTTGTTTAATTCATTGCCAACACAGGTTGTGGAGGCCAAGTCAATGGATAGTTTTAAGGCAAGATTGATAGATTCTTGATTAGTACAGGTGTCAGGGGTTATGGGGAGGAGAATGGGGTTGAGAGGGAAAGATAGATAGATCAACCATGATTGAATGGTGGAGTAGACTTGATGGGCCGAATGGTCTAATTCTGCACCTATCACTTATGAACAAGCAAAGCTGAAGAAGCAATAAATTATTATGTACTAAATTATTCCACAAGTTCTGAATGATTAGTAAGGGTGTCAGGGTTATGCGGAGAAGGCAGGAGAATGGGTTGAGAAGGAAAGATAGGTCTGCCATGATTGAATGGCGAAGTACACTCGATGGGCCGAATGGCCTAAAAATGACTAATGAAGGCATGTTAACGGGTGAAAAAATTATGAGATTTATCTTAAAGCAGGACAGAGCTGATCTTTCTTTTAAGGCAATGATTCACTAACTAATTAAAATTCTCAGAAATCATGTCACAAAGCAGCAATTCTGTTAACTGATCTTTGAATACGTGGAAGAAATGAATGCTAATTTTCACAGAAAGAAGAGTGAAACGCATAATAAACCAATGTTTTACACAGAAACCATTGAAACAAAACCTATTTTACTTCGGAGTCACGTGAGTGACTACGTGAAGAAGCCCCGCCAGGCGCATACGCGACATTACGTCCGACGCATAGTGCACCGATGGGCCGGAGAGCACAGCTCCACCAGCGGTAAGTAGCAACCCGCAGGTAAATCAATGTTAAACCTTCCCTATGAGTATTTTAAACTCTGTGAGTCTGGCTCGGGAGCCAGAAAGGAGTTAGTGGTATGGAGTATGTTGCAAATGTAACTGCTGTAGTAGGAGCGGAACGCGCGAGGACCGCGCTTATAGATCGGGTCGGGAGATAACGGCTGCACTAATGCCGGCTCCACGATTACCGCTTATAGCTCGGGTTGAAAGATAACGGCTGCGCTAATGCCGGCTCCAATACTGGCTACTCTTTCTACCGACAGCTCAACTGCCTCCATCAGTTCCAGTGCTTCAGGGCACTGAGGCCACTCCACCAGGGAGGAAGCCTAAAAGAAAGTACTCTCAGGCCCATCTTATCTGATGGGTCTGATGATGTGGAAGACTCCCCTCCTTTTAATAAAGGCATGGGGACGGCTCAACCAAATGGAGAAATGCTCCAAATTTAATGAGCCATGTAAAACCCTCTCCAGCACCTTGTTTACGGCTGGAAGAGACCTCCCTAGAGCAAGACTCGGAAAAGCCGGGGCAGGTGGAGTCTGACCCTGAAGTTGGTGTCACTGCTTTTGGGCACACACCAAAGCACATGAGCCATGCTCCAGGTGTCCCGGACGAAGCGAGGAACTTTGCTATTCCGGAAGGGACTGGTGAGGCCATGGAAGAAAACCTGGCGGCCAATGTTAATTACATGGCTTCTCACCAGCTCCAGGATACAATTATGGAAGAAACAGTCATCAGATATTGTTGGTCACCTGTTAATTGTGCGTCGCTCAAAGTGCTCACTGTGAACTCTGCTATAAGCGGGTCCTCAAATTGGTGGTAGCAGGCATCACTGCATTTGGAAAAATGGTCTGGGGGCCAATGTTTGGCACACAACAAGATATGCTGGCCCGGTTCTGTAACGCATATTTTGAGGTAAACTGCATAAGAAAAATAGCTATAAAACCGACGCTGAACCTGAGATTTGAAGCTTTGTGTAGGTCCACCAACATCCAAGCCCCAGATTATTTATTTGGGGTGGACCTCCTCAAACAAGTCAAGGAACTGGAGGAAGAGACCAAAACAATCGGTCTCATGAAGACATACGTCCCTTCTGCCAGGATGCCACCTCGCAGGCTGTTTTCAGCGCATAGGGGGTCAGATGCAGGGGCAGGGCCAAGCAGAGTGGGGCCAGTGGGACGACGGTATTACCCACCTGTGTATCCCAGCTACAACCCCAATATGGGAAAAAGGACACGGACTCCGAGGTCGACTATAGAGGTACGGGTGATTCATTCTGTCCAGGATAACATTTCTGGGGAACAACCTCCGGTTGGGGGTAGGTTGCAATTGTTTTAAGATGAATGGTGCTGCATAACATCTGATCGGTTTATACTAGACACTGTGTCAGGATCTCGAATAGAGTTTATGTCAGGAATTGATTCACCTGTACAGAATATGCCTAATAGACTATTGGATTTTTCAGCACCAGAAACTCAGCAGGTAAAAGAAGAAATCATGGTTTTGTCCCAAAAAGGGGTAATTGAGAGGATGACAAACCATCCTCAACAATTTGTGTCCAATATATTCCACAGACAGAAAAAAGATGGGGGATGTAGAGTCATTCTGGACCTAACCCAGTTAAATTCCTATGTACAGTATAGGCATTTAAAAATGGACACCTTCAATACTGCTAAATAGCTGTTATCACAAGGCTGTTATATGGCAACTATAGATCTAAAAGATGCACATTATTCAGTACCAATTCATCATCA
This sequence comes from Okamejei kenojei, assembly GCA_035221665.1. NCBI lineage: Eukaryota > Metazoa > Chordata > Chondrichthyes > Rajiformes > Rajidae > Okamejei > Okamejei kenojei. Next base: position 21,239,869 of record CM069157.1, read on the forward strand.
GTATCGGAGATTGGATGGGACAACTGTGGCAATTTAAAGCATAACCCAATGGGTTAACCTCAGCTCCTAGTTCACAAAATTGTTGAAACCAGTGCTGGCGCTACTTCGTGCCCAGAATCACATTGTAATGGCTTATCTAGATGATATTTTAATCATAAGCAACACTCAGGAGACAGCTGAGGAATCGGTTTCAGCAACCAAACACCTGTTTGAAAGGTTAGGGTTTCTGGTCCATCCAACAAAATACAAGTTAGAGCCATCCCAAAAAAATGATTATTTGGGGTTTGTCATTGATTCAGTTGATATGTCAATGACTTTGCCTACAGCCAAGGCTGTGGAGATCAGGGAGATCTGTACTAGTCTCACTGAAAAACAACACCCCTCCATCCGGGAAGTAGCCAGTGTTATTGGTAAATTGGTGGCAGCTTTCCCTGCAGTGGAGTTTGGGCCTCGGCACTATCAAAGTCTGCAACGAGCTAGAGAACAAGCACTTAAAGAACATGCAGGTCATTTTGATAGACCTATGTAGTTACCAACCAGAGCCATAGCTGAATTACAATGGTGGATTATCAATATTGTACAACCTACCAAAAACATTTTGGTTCAGCAACCTTCAGTGGTTTTACAAACAGATGTGAGTGCTCTGGGATGGGGAGCTACGGACAGTAAGTCTAGCTGCAGTGGTAGATGGAGTGTGCAAGAGGATTTAATCCTGCACAGGCATGGTATAAATTACTTAGAATTGCTGGGTGCATTCTATGGATTAAAAGTGTATTGTTCAACAATGAATAATTTACATGTTCAGCTCAAGATTGATAATACCACGGCTGTGGCATATATCAATCACATGGGAGGAATAAGGTCAGTATCATGTGATAATCTGGTTAACCTCATGTGGCACTGGTGTATTTTCAGAAACATCTGGGTCTCAGCTATCTACCTACCAGGTAGAGATAATGTTGTGGCAGACAACAGGTCATGTAAATTTAATGACAACATAGAATGGATGTTAAATCCTGATGTTTTTAAAATGATTGTCAGCCGCTATGGTTTGCCAGATATTGATCTGTTTGCATCCAGGCTAAATCACCAGTTGCCTAAAAACATTTTATGGGAACCAGATCCAGGAGCAGTAGCGGTGGATGCATTCTCGCTACATTGGGGACGTACATTCTTTTATGCTTTCCCCCCGTTCTGCCTGATAAGGCAATGTCTCGCCAAAATAGAGCAGGACTCCGCATCAGGCGTTTTGGTGGTTCCAGACTGGCCTACACAGCCATGGTTCCCATTGGTGCTCAGAATGATAATTCAGCCATTCATGACTGTCCCCAACTGCAGTAATTTGTTGGTGTATCCAGCAACAGGAGAAAGTTATTTGTTACATGATCGTATTAATTTGTTAATCTGCAGGTTCTGACCAGACCGTTCCAAGGCCTTGGACTGTTGAGTACAACCATGTATGTGATTACTGCAGCTTGGAGAGATAGCACTAAGAAACAATATGTGCCTCATACTAAGAAATGGGCGATGTTTTGCTTACAGTCTGATATATCTTATCATACTGCAAGCATACCGGATGTATTGGAGTTCCTTGCTACGTTGCATTTTGATGAACACTTGAGTTATAGTGCCATTTATAGTGCTCGGAGTGCTTTGTCCTCCTATTTAGGGCATTTTTCAAAACAACAATCTATCGGGTCTCATCCGTTAGTGTCCCGATTCATGAGAGGAATCTTTAACAAAAACCCTCCTAAGCCTAGATATACAGAAATCTGGGAAGTCAGTATAGTTCTCACACTGCTTCGGCAATGGGCTCCAATTACGTCATTGTCTTTTCAGAAGTTAACACTTAAAGTGGTTATGCTCACGGCACTAGCATCAGCGCAAAGAGTGCAAAGATTGCAAAGGTTACGACTAGATAGCATGTATTCTTCTGCAGATAACATTACATTTTATGTGTATGATTTAATCAAAGAAAGCAGGCCAAAGAAAGCATACCCTGTTGACCAAACGTTATGTGTAGTTAAGCACCGGAGTCAATATATCGAGGTAACTAAGAGTCTCAGAGACTCTGAGACAGCAATGCTCATCAGCCACAAACAAACTCATAAAAAGGTGTCAGTACAAACTATTTCTAGATGGTTAAAACAGGTTTTGGATTGTGCTGGAGTAGACACTCATGTGTTTAAATCTCACTCCACCAGGATGGCATCAACATCCACAGTGAAGGCACAGGACGTGCCGCTAGACCAAATCCTCGGGGCCGCAGGATGGTCTAAGGAATCAACCTTTTCTAAATTTTATGATAAACCTGTCCTGACAGTGCCAGGGTTTGGGCATGTTGTTTTGGGTTTTGTTAGTTAGAAAATGATTATTGGATAATTCGAAGCAATGTTCAATACATTATTTATTCACTACTGTGTCAACTGAAGCAGTGTGTCGTATGGAATGGATCTACGGTATGAAATCAAAGAGCTTTGAAATCTTCACATAGTCACTCACGTGACTCCGAAGTAAAATAGTAAGATTAAATGAGCTTACCAGTTTGAAGTTTGATCTTTATTTAGTTCTCGTTTAATCTTACTATTTTAATCACATTAATAGACAATAGACAATAGGTGCAGGAATAGACCATTGGGCCCTTCAAGCCAGCACCTCCATTCAATGTGATCATGGCTGATCATTCACAATCTGTACCCCTTCCTGCCTTCTCCCCATATCCCCTGACTCTGCTATCTTTAAGAGCCCTACCAAGCTCTCTTGAAAGCATCCAGAGAGCCGGCCTCCACCACCCTCTGAGGCAGAGAATTCCACAGACTCACAACTATCTGTTGAAAAAGTGTTTCTTCATCTCCGTTCTAAATGTCTTACCCCTTATTCTTAAACTGTGGCCCCTGGTTCTGAACTCCGCCAGCATTGGGAACATGTTTCCTGCCTCTAGGGTATCCAAACCCTTAATAATCTTATTCTGAAGAAGGGCTTCGGCCCGAAACGTTGCCTATTTCCTTCGCTCCATAGATGCTGCTGCACCCGCTGAGTTTCTCCAGCATTTTTGTGTACCTTAATAATCTTATATGTTTCAATAGGATCCCCTCTCAAAGTCAAAGCAAAGTCAATTTTATTTGTCACATGCACCCGAAGGTGCAGTGAAATGAATTTGCCAGCAGCGATACAATTAAAAAGAACACACAATACACAATAAGATTTAACACAAACATCCACCACAGCATTCTTCACTGTGGTGGAAGGCACAAAGTTCAGCCAGTCCTCCTCCTCTTCACCCATGGTCGGGGCCATAACACACTCTGCGGCTTGGAGGTCCCGAATCGGTGCTTTCTTACCAGAGACCGCGGCTTCAGGATGTTATAGGCCGCAAGCCGGCGGTCGGAACTCTTCTCTGGCGATCCCCGGCGAGGGATCCCAGGCTCCGGATGGTAATTCCACACTTGTGAACCTACGCTGCACTCCCTCAATAGCAAGAATGTCCTTCCTCAAATTAGGGCACCAAAACTGTACACAATACTCCAGGTGTGGTCGCATTAGGGCCCTGTACAACTGCAGAAGGACCTCTTTGCTCCTATACTCAACTCCTCTTGTTATGAAGTTCAACATGCCATTCGCTTTCTTCACTGATTGCTGTACCTGCATGCTTACTTTGCATGCTTAAGTAATGCATGCAATTTCTGGAGGAACTATACTATACACACTATCTAACCAGTTACCCAGCCTTGATAAGCTCAAGACAAATTATAGCAATCCAGAACTGCAGTTGTAATTCCCTATAGACTGAAAGCAAGAGAAATCTTAACAAGAATTGAATGCCTAAAATGTAATGCTTCATGTGGTTCAACATTTTATGTTCCAAATAAAGCTTGCTCAAATTCATCCTCCACAAATGTTACCAGTTCTGTTTTGTACGTTTCAGAATGATGTTTTTTTTAAAAACAACATTATTCAAAATAGTATTTCATCATTAATCTGATACACTAGGTGGGACTAGTGTAGATGGGGCATGTTGGTCGGTGTGGACTAGTTGGGCCGAAGGGTCTGCTTCCATACTGTAACACTCTGTGACTAAACACAGGAACACACTGGCGCAGAATGTGCGCATGTAGCAGGTATAAGTTGTTCCGTGTTGTATGTGTGTTTTGTATAGAGCCGTTGGAACATTGCATGAACACTGGAGGGGATCTTTAATCTTCAGCTAGCCCCAATATCTCCTGCACGCTGCAATGCACAGACACAAATCACAAATCAAATTGTGACAATCATCTAGATATTTCTGCCTCCGCAATGAAATGAAGGCTTCCTGTTCCTGTGGAATCCCAGCATATTTGCAGAGCATGCAGGACTTCTGTAGTCAATACTTCTGCAGAAAGATGCAGTCAATGCGAGGCCAATTTTTCTGACGTATTTACGGGAAACTGGTTAGAAAATAGAAACAAATATACGTTAATCAGCTGAAATAAGGTTCGCATGGAGCATCGATTTGCTGGGCCTTGTTTCTGCATCAAAAATTCAATATGATACTTGGTGTTCCATCACTCAAACTGCACACAATTATTTTCGAATTTGGCTTGAACACAAGCGATTCTGCATTAGCACATTGAAGGACTGACTCCTCTGTTCTTATCAGCAGTCGACTTACTCCATTAACACCATTGAATTCAAGAGCACAATGCGTTAAATTATAATAACGCAGGAACATTCACTCTGCCAATGCACTTGCCGTCACCTTTCAGCCAACTGGCATAAGGAGCCAATGCTCATGGGGCATTTTGAGGATATCCCACCTAATGCTGGAGCTACTCAAGGTCACCCTTCAAGATCATCTGCAGATTCGTCCTTAGCAAAGCACCAATTTAGCTGCAACCTCAGTGTAGGAACCGCAAGACAAGTGAAAGCATACAGAAGGCAACCACTACAAGCTATGGAATAATTTTAGACTCTGTACTTTTGTTTCAAAAGATGTGTAAATGCAGCTCTGACTACATATTGGTCAGGCCGTCAGGGTAGGCAAGGTAGGCACTACCTACCCTGACTAAAATTATAACATGGTAATAACTAAATATAAATAGTAAAGGCATGGGAGAATTATGCCTATGTAAGAGATCGATCTCTGAGGTAGGCATAATTCTCTGTGCCTTTCATCGGCAGCACTTGTAACACGGGAAGCTCTGTGCAGCCCACGTGCCGTCTGCGCTGCCTGAAGCAGGGGCTGAATAATCGGGGCTGAAGGCAGCGAAATTCTGCCTTTGCAGCACTGCGCAATCGGTCTACTATGCGCAGAGCAAGTTTCTTCGGGGTTTTTCAAATTGGTGTACGTTAGGAAACAATGAGAGAAGAATGGAACTTGTGTATCAATAATGTGATAAGTACATTTTGTGTTTTAGTTTTTAAATACTGTAGTGAGAGCTCCTTTCACAATGTTTGGTAAGGTTGCGGGGAGGGCACGAATGAATGAGGGGAGGATAATACCACTTGCGACGCTCCTTGCAAGGCGTGGAATGCCAGCATTGAGGCCGGGGGGGGGGGGGGGGGGGGGGGTGGAAGAGAAGATAGCCACCTTAGCTCCTTCTGCCGGGGCAGCTCTCCGTCTACAAACCACTCTCCTGTCGCTCAACTCATGTCCTTAAATTCTCGCTCACAGCTCCCCGAGCGAGTTTAAGGACATGAGTGACCAAAATAAATAAATAAATAAACACCAGGAGCGAATCTGCGCAGTTCTTATTTTTTATAGGACTGTTCTACCCTGAATGCCTACTCACGGGTGCCTATTATGTTGATTTAAGATACAGTGAACAGCTTTGTTTTATCCAAAACTACCACACATGACACGATCACCATACAGGAATGAGGTGGAAGAAAGGAATGAGATGGGGTGTGAGCAGACCGTAATTATGTTGGCTAGTTTCTCAAGGCAGCATGAAATGTGTGGGAAGGAACTGCAGATGCTGGTTTAAACTGAAGATAGACACAAAATGCTGGAGGAACTCAGCGGGCCAGGCAGCATCTCTGGAGAGAAGGAATAGGTGACGTTTCAGGTCGAGACCCTTCTTCAGTGTAGATGGATTTAATGAGCGTGTGTGGCAGAATAGGGCAGAGATGAGGCTTCATGGTGCAAATGGGCTGGGCTGTATCAACAACTCTCTGAAATTATTGCGGTCTTTGTCAGGGCAGTTGCCAAAACAAGTTGCGATGCATACGGATAAGATGCTCTCAATGGTGCATATGTAGGAATTGTTTAGAGTGGTAGTGGATCCACTGTGGTGGATGTTTATGTTAACTTTTATGAACAGTGCCCTGCCCTCCATAATGTTTGGGGCAAAGACCCATCATTTATTTATTTGCCTCTGTATTCCACAATTTGAGATTTGTAATTGAAAAAAAATCACATGTGGTTAAAATGCACATTGACAGAATTTAATACAGGCCATTTTTATACATTTTAGTTTCACCATGTAGAAATTACAGCAATGTTTATACATAGTCCCCCCATTTCAGGGCACCATAATGTTTGGGACACAGCAATGTCATGTAAATGACTGGAGTCATGTTTAGTATTTTGTTGCATATCCTTTGTATGCAATGACTGCTTGAAGTCTGCGATTCATGGACATCACCAGTTGCTGGGTGTCTTCTCTGGTGATGCTCTGCCAGGCCTGTATTGCAGCCATCTTTGGCTTATGCTCGTGTTGGGGGCTAGTCCCCTTCAGTTTTCTCTTCAACATATAAAAGGCATGCTCGATTGGGTTCAGATCGGGAGATTGACATGGCCACTCAAGAAATGACAATTTATTAGCTTTGAAAAACTCCTTTGTTGCTTTAGCAGTATGTTTGGGATCATTGTCTTGCTGTAGAATGAACCACCGGCCGATGAGTTTTGAGGCATTTGTTTGAACTTGAGCAGATGTGTCTATACACTTCAGAATTCATTATGCTACTACCATCAGCAGTTGTATCATCAATGAAGGTAAGTGAGCCAGTACCTTCAACAGCCATACATGCCCAGGCCATAACACCCCCACCACCGTGTTTCACAGATGAGGTGGTATGCTTTGGATCTTGGGCAGTTCCTTCTCTCCTCCATACTTTGTTCTTGCCATCACTCTGATATAAGTTAACCTCCGTCTCATCTGTCCACAAGACCTTTTTCCAGAACTGTGGTTGCTCTTTTAAGTACTTATTGGCAAACTGTAACCTGCCATCCTATTTTTACGGCTAACCAGTGGTTTGTATCTTGCAGTGTAGCCTCTGTATTTCTGTTCATGAAGTCTTCTGTGGACAGTGGTCATTGACAAATTCACACCTGACTCCTGAAGAGTGTTTCTGATCTGTCGGACAGGTGTTTGGGGATTTATCTTTATTGTAGACAATTCTTCTGTCATCAGCTGTGGAGGTCTTCCTTGGTCTGCCAGTCCCTTTGCGATTAGTAAGCTCACCAGTGCTCTCTTTCTTCTTAATGATGTTCCAACCAGTTGATTTTGGAAAGCCAAAGGTTGTCAGGTGTCGCTAATAGTTTTATTCTTGTTTCTCAATCTCATAATGACTTTCATTGGCACAACTTTGGTCCTCATGTTGATCAACAGCAATAAAAATTTCCAAAGATGATGGAAAGACTGGAGGAAAGACTAGGTGCTGTGAGCTCTCTTATACCTACATTAAAGAGGCATTTAAACACACTTGCGCAATTACAAACGCCTGTGAAGCCATGTGTCCCAAACATTATGGTGCCCTGAAATGGGGGGGGGGGGGGGAACTATGTATAAACACAGCTGTAATTTCTACATGGTGAAACCAAAATGTATAAAAATACCCTTTAATAAAATGTGCCACTTTAACCACATGTGATTTTTTATATTCCAATTCTCAAATTGTGGAATACAGAGGCAAATAAATAAATGATGGGTCTTTGTCCCAAACATTATGGAGGGCACTGTAGTTGTGTCTTGTTGTTTTTTTTTAGTATGGATGTACAGTAATTTGAATTTCACTGTACCTTAATTGGTACATGTGACAATAAACTGACCTTGAACTCGAGTCATTAGAGACCCACCAAATTTCCTTCTGAGGAAGTAAAGGCATTGGTGTGCTTTCTTGGTCATAGCATCCGGACCAGGATGAATTGTTAAGTGATAAACATACTGAGTAACATGAAGCTCACAACCACCTCCACCTCAACACCACTGGTGCAGGCTAGGGCATGTACTCCACCTCGTTTCCTGATGTTAATAAGTAGCTCCTTTGTTTTTGTTGACATTGAGAGAGAGAAGTTGTTGTTTTAACAATATGTCACTGCACTCTTTATCACTGTCTCATCATCTAGTTCAAGTTCTAGCCTACTACGGTATGGGGTGTATAGTAAGTGGCTGAGAATGCAGCATTACGGGACACCAGAGGGTAAGAATTATCATGTGGAATGTTTCATCGCCTATCCTTACCAATTGTGGTCTATGTATTAGGAAGTTAAGGATCTATGGCTGACCTGTAGTTTATAAATAGGAGTCTGACGTAGGTATCCTTGTTATGCTGAAGTTCCAGGGATGAGTGTGGGGCCACGGAGAGATGGTGTCTGCCATGGACCTGTGACAATGGAAGACAAATTGTAGTGGTTAAACACTCTGTTGGGGATTAGAATTGATGTGAAATATGACCATCCTCTCAAAGCACATCATGATGGTGGATGTCAAAGTCATTGGATGATTATAAATGGGCCTCATACTCATACGTGAAATTATCAAATGCATGGATGTTCACTAACATGAAAGAAGGCAAGATGATAGTACGGGAGGATAAAGAATATTTGTTTTATTATTTTATGTGTACACTCATTGGGACTATTAATGGAAAATCAGCATTAATAATCATTGCAAATTGATTTATCATCTTGTCTTGTTGTGGTAAAGATAGGTGGCAAAGGTAATCCCAGACTATAGTTAGATTGGGAGTTTCAGAAGCAGACTTATTAGCAATTATATATATTCAGGTAAAGGTGATGCTGCCCAAAGGTCTGAAGGAGCAGGTATTCTTGCTAAGTTATTCTATGTGATAGAACTTGCAGGCTTGCGAACTGCTGTCAAAATAAGTTGCTGAAGGTTTGAGCAATGTATTTTGTAGATGATGCATTCAACAGCCGCAGAGAGCCAGTGACAGAGGAAGGTAACATACAACAAGGTGGGCCATTTGCCAATCATGCAGACAGCTTCATCCCTGACGATCTTCAGCATCTTGAGTGTTTCTGAAGCAGCACATCCTAACAAGAGCACTTCATTACACTCCTGTCTTCCACCTTATAAATGCTAGAAAGGCTTTCGGGAGTCAGGAGTTCAGATACTGTACCAACTTCAGACTACCCATATTCTGATGCGCTTGTGCAGTCACGATAATTAGGTCTCCAATTGATGGTAATACCCACCTGACAAGAGCCAGAAAGTACATCCTGTCGCCTACCGCTTCCTCCCACAGTGCAGCTGAAGACAAAGGCTGTGTCCACACACACAAGACTTGAGAACGATACAAACCTTCCCAACGCAAATGTTCCTCTCTGGACCATCCTTCTGTGCCCTGAAACAGCGACTGTGTTTCCGATGACATGGCTGGCTGTATTGCTGTTCATTCGAGAATGCTTTCTTTTTCTAGACTCTCCAAGTGTATGGAGTGACCCATTGGGATTATCCACAATTCACACGCAAAATTTGCACATTTATATACAAAATCCCTCACAATTCCAATGGAGTTTGGTGTTGTGTACTTGAGACCTTGAGGCCACGGGTTGCAAGCAGACACCTGCTACACCACTGGGTAGACCACATGCCTGTGAAAATGGGTTGTCATGATTCAAATAGCAAATCAGCACATACATTTCAGAGAGAATGGTATAATGCAGCCTAATTTCACGGCTCAGATGTTCTTGACTCTATTCTGATTTTTTTCGTGAGCTGCATACATTTGATTCAATTAAGCAGTAGTATGATTGCAGTGTGGGTAACAAATCATCCAAATCAAACACTTTATCAGGCATTTTAATACAGAAAACTATTTATCCCTTAATCCATTGGAGTGGCTGTTTGATAAACCAGTAATGAACTTGGCTACTTTAGGCAGATCATCTCCACATTCACTTGAGCACACCAAAAAAAAAATAGTCACAGATGTAGTAATAGTGAATTGTTTACATTGAATTTACAGGACAGTTACAGTCCTTTGAACTCAACAGTGTTTATATTTCTCCAAAGCTTTTTACTGGCCTTTGCAATTCACCCTATCAACACATCTTCCTAATTACCTTTCAATATTTCTATTCTTGTACCCCAACCACTCTACATTCCCTGAAATTGGCATCAAAAATAGATAAGGTGGTCAAGAAGACATTTGTTACATTAGCCTTTATTAATCAGGGTATTGAGTATAGAAGTTGGGATGTTATGTTACGGTTGTCCAAGATGCTGGTGAGGCCACGTTTGGAGTATATTGTGCCCAGTTTTGATCGCACTGCATTAGGAAGAATGGCCCTGAACTGGAAAGAGTGCAGAAGAGATTAATGGGGATGTTGCCAGGGCTTGATCTATAGGGAATGGTTAGGCAGACCAGGACTTTATTCCTTGGAGTGGAGAGGGTGAGGGGTGGGGTGATCTTTTCAAGGTATATATGATCATGGGGAAAATAGATAGGGCGAATATACCCAGTCTTTTATCCAGAGTAGGGAAAACAAGAATCAGAGGACATAGATTTAAGGCGAGAAGAGAAAGATTTAATAAAAACTTGAGGGGCAACCTTTTTCACACAGAGAGTGGTGGGTATATGGAGTAAGCTGCCAGAGGAAGTACTTGAGGCAGGTACTATAATAACATTTAAGACATTTGGACAGGTACATGGATAGGAAAGACTTATATAGGCCAAACACAGACAGATAGGAAAGAGATATAGGCCAAACACAGGCAGATGGGCTTAGTGTAAATGGACGGCACGGGCAAGTTGGGTCGATGGTCCTGTTTCCATGCTGTATGACACTTTGACTCGACATTCTTACCATTCATGTAGTTAAAGCTCTCATTCAAATTTCTAATTTGATTTATTTATTTGATTTAACTCTATGGTCTTTCGTGGCACACTGTGCACTTGCAAACGTCTTCTTTATGTCTCATTGTCTGATATGCAGGTTTTAAACAACAAACAATTGCTGGAAGAACGCATGCAGCGTCGGGGGGGAGGGAGAGAGAGAGGGGAGGGGGGAAGGGATAATTAACGTTTCAGAATGAAACCTTGCATTGGGACTGAGGTGGAGAGGGTAGATAGCCAGCATCACAAAAGCGGTAGTATTGGGACAAGGGCCTGTTGGTGACCGGGGAGGGGTGAAGGAGGATGGACAGTTGGAGCCAGGGAGGGGTGTGGAATCAATTACCCACTATCCACTTACTCACTACCCCCCCCCCCCCCCTTCCTCTTCCTCCTGGCAATCTTTCCTCTCAATTCTTTGTCCTGATGCAGGGTTCCGAAATCCACAATTCCTTTCTGTAGATGATATGTGTGTACACCTTTAATTGATAGTAACAATGTCCATGCTAACCACTCCCCCACCAGTTAGTATAATTGTAACCCACACGCCCCTAGCTCTCTCTCTGGTGATCGTGACAGACCACGTACAGCCAGGGCTATATATAATGTATGCTTAATAAAGTAGTGAAGACTTTAAGGTGTCTGCGTACCTTCTCTACATGGTGTCAGAAGTGGGATAGGCGGCAACGTTCCAACAATCCTTTAGCACTGCGGACCGCGCGTTCGGCCAGTCCATTGCTCTGCGGGTATTCCGGGCTGCTGGTGTAATGACGAAAGTTCCATCATTCGGCAAAAGCGCGGAACTCGGCACTGGTGAACTGGCTGCCGTTGTCCGACTGCAGGTTGGCCGTCCTATAAACCAGGATGTCGTCGACAATGATGGCACACGGAAGTCCAGCAAACAGTTGTTCCATGGTCCTTTGGAACACCTCGCTGGCAGAGTTGATCCCAAATGGCATGCGGAGGAAGCGATACCTGCCGAAGGGCGTGCTGAAGGTCGTCAGGTGCGAAGATCGCTCGTCTAGAGGTATCTGCCAGAACGAACTCTTGGCATCAAGAACTGGCTGCCGGTCGTCCGTCCCCCGCACCGTGTGTCCTTTGCCATGAGGGGCAAGGTCGAGTCTGCTCTTTGCGAGATGGTGGCCACGGGCATCCTGAAGCCAGTAACGGACTCCACCCAGTGGGTTTCTACTATGGTTGTCGCTGCGAAGAAAGACAAGAGCGAAATACGGATCTGCATCAACCCTAAGGACTTGACCTTGGCCATCAGGCGCCCGCACTATCCCATGCAGACGGTGGAGGATGTTGCTGCACAGGTCGGCCCTGCCACCGTGTTCTCGGTTCTTGATGCCAAGCGTTCGTTCTGGCAGATACCTCTAGACGAGCGATCCTCGCACCTGACGACCTTCAGCACGCCCTTCGGCAGGTATTGCTTCCTCCGCATGCCGTTTGGGATCAACTCTGCCAGCGAGGTGTTCCAAAGGACCATGGAACAACTGTTTGCTGGACTTCCGTGTGCCATCATTGTCGACGACATCCTGGTTTATGGGAAGAATGTCGCTGAGCACGACCACCACCTTCGCCAGGTGCTGCAGCGGGCCCGGGAGGTCAACCTGAAGCTCAACCCGAAGAAGTGCTGATTCCGGGTCCCTGAGGTCACCTACGTGGGGCATGTCTTCACTGCATCGGGGCTGAAGCCCGACCCGCAGAAGACGGCCGCAATATCCGAGATGCCTGCACTTGCTGACGTGCCTGGCCTGCTACGCTTCTTGGGCATGGTCAACTACCTGGGAAAGTTCATCCCCGACCTGAGCGAACTGAATGCCCCTCTGCGGGATCTGGTGAAAAAGGACACTGCCTGGGCCCGGTTCCCGCAACACCAGCGAGCATTTGACACCCTCCAATCTAAGCTGATCAGCATGCCAACGCTGAAGTACTTTGACCTCCAGCGCCCCATCGTTCTCACATGTGATACATCTAAGTTTGGCCTCGGGGCCGCCGGCCTGCAGATCCATGACGTGGTGCAACTGCCTGTGTCCTACGCATCCCGCACAATGACGACCGCTGAACAACACTATGCCCAGATTGAGAAAGAGCTGCTGGCTGTTGTCTTTGCCTGCTCGAAATTCAAAGACTATATCCTGGGCAACTGCTTCACTGTCGAGACGGACCACCAGTCTCTGGTCACCATCCTCAACAAGCCGATACACATGTCCGCCTCCCGGCTGCGGTCCCGCTTTCTCCGGCTTCCTCACCCTTCTCTTCACCGTCCCCCCCGATGCCTTCGTCGCCAAGGGGTTCTCCTGTCCTTAGCCCCCACCATGCCCCGGCATCCCCGCTTGTCGGGGAGGGAGGTGATGGCGAGGTGCGGACCCGGTCTGGTCGCCGGGTCAGGCCGCCGGTCCGTTACGGCGATTACGTGTGATCCTGTATTCCTGTGCTTTACTGTTTGCATTCACCCTAGCGCATGAGACGTGGTCGCCCTGTCACTCACTGTTTGTTTTGGTAGAGGAAGGATGTAGATGATATGTGTATACACCTTTAATTGATAGTAACGATGTCCATGCTAACCACTCCCCCACCAGTTAGTATAATTGTAACCCACACGCCCCTAGCTCGCTCTCTGGTGATCGTGACAGACCACGTACAGCCAGGGCTATATATAATGTATGCTTAATAAAGTAGTGAAGATTTTAAGGTGTCTGTGTACCTTCTCTACACTTTCCCTCCACAAACGTTGCTTGACCATACTGTTCCTTCAGCAGATTGCCTGTTGCTTTAGATTCTAGCATCTGCGGTCCGTCGTGCCTCCATTAAGTAAGTAAGTTTATTGGCCAAGTATACACATACAAGGAATTTGCCTTGGTGCTCCGCCCACAAGTAACAATATGACATACAGTGACAGTTACGAATGACTCCGAAAACACTAAACATTAATAATAATAAAACATTAATGATAAAACACCATTGATCAAGCATGCGAACCAACAAAATACCAGATCAAAGGGAGGCTACAGATTTTTGGCTGTTGAGCAACCACTCGTGGATAAAAACTGTGTTTATGTCTGGCTGTGGCAGCTTTGACAGTCCGGAGTCGCCTTCCAGAGGGAAGTGATTCAAAGAGTTTGTGGCCGGGGTGAGAGGGGTCAGAGATGATCTTGCCCGCTCGCTTCCTGGCCCTTGCAGTGTACAGTTCATCAATGGAGGGAAGGTTGCAGCCAATAATCTTCTCTGCTGATCGGACGATTCGCTGCAGCCTCCAGGTGTCGTGCTTGGTGGCTGAGTCAAACCAGACCATGATGGAGAAGGTTGACATTAAGATGTTGACGACTTTTATCAAAATATTAATCAGTGTCTTGTCTTGAGAGTGAGCACCAAAGTCACCTCCATTTTTCATGATGTATTTACACTGTCAGTTTTGGTATCATCATTAAAAGCTTTTGTTTAGCCAACTCCATGTCATTTTTTGTAGATTGAGAAACTTACTCTGTCCTTACTAGGTTCTGTGCAGATTTAATATAACTTTCCCTCAGATAACTTCACAAGTTCATCAAAGTGCATGATGCATTGCTGAAATGAAATATCGGTTCCCTTGCCTCCCACATACGAACAAAGTACCCAAATATATTTCTCTGCACTGAAATTGGTGGTGGCCATTTCAGGCAGAACTCACAAATCAGTAAAGATGATGGTTCTTCACATAACATCGAACAACAGCGGCTTGGAAACGATACAGTGGATCTCCTCATTTCAGCATCACTGCTCTGTGCCTACATGAACTGTAACCTTAAGGCCCTGTCCCTCTTGGGCGTCATTTGCGCATCATTTATGCGTCACAACGCACGCATGGCGTGCATTACGTGCGCGTGATGCGGTGGCGTAGGCAGTGACGCGCGGTAGCGTGCGGCACCCGAGGATTTCAGAATTCTCAAAATCTTCGCGCGCCACCTGCATGATGTGCAAATGACGCCCAAGTGGGACAGGCTTTACTGTTCACACGCTAGATTACGCATCACGAACAAACGTCTCTCGTGGATAGACACAAACATGAATTTGAAGCCATTGACCCCCTCCATTGCTGCCCACCAACAAAGATAAGTGCAAGATCACTCAGCTCGCTCTTCACTTGACATCAGCAAGACAAGGGAGTTGGTTGCTGATCTGAGGAAGAAAGAGGGTGAATCCTGTCCCCATCAGCAGAGCTGCTGTAGAGATGGTCGACTGCTTCAAGTTCCCAAGCAACCATATCACCAGCCACGAACCTAACCCCCTCACTCTGATGCAGTGATTAAAAAGGCACATTGGCATGTATACTTTCTCGGACATCTGATAAGTATCATTAAAGATGCCTGCCACCCCGGCCATTCTTTTTTTCTTAATTTTATCTTCTGGGAGAAAGTACAGGAGCTTTAAAGTTTAAAATATCCAGGACTGAGACCAGTTTCTGCTGCACAGACTCCTGCACCAATCATCTTTCCCACATCCTCTAGCTCTGCCTTATTTAATTATTCTACGATTGTACTTTTTTTTGCAGTATTTCAGATTGCTCTTCAATTTTGCACTATTCTGCTGTAATGTTTTTGACATTGTATTTATTGTTGTATTTATCATTACTCTGTAGGGAGGAACTGCAGATGCTGGTTTAAACCGAAGATAGACATAAAAAGCTGGAGGACCGACAGTTTCTCTGGAGAGAAGGAATGGGTGATGCTTTGGGCCAAGGCCCTTCTTTACAGTATGTTTATGGTTTATTCTGGAAAGTATATATGCCAATGCACTTTTTTGATCTGCATCAGTGTGAAGTGGTCAGGTTAGGTTTACTCTGTGCATTTCATGTGAACAAGGAATTTCATTGCATCCTGGTGCATATGGCAAGAAAATAATCTAAAATTGAATGGTATTCTCCATTTGCAGAGATAAACGAAGAACCTACTGAAAAATCTGATACTGAAAACGATGATTATTTGATGGCTACATGTTGGTGTCTGAGGCATTCTATTATAATTAGAGGGTATTTGAAAACATGTCTAATTAGAGCTAATTTACAGATGGTGGAGGAAGCAAAAGGAGTTATTTTCAAATTCCATCTGGCTTCCAATCTCAGATCCACTGTTACATATGGGGTTTCTGGCATTCATTTCTAATTCTAGCCAACACAATGTTGAAAGGCTATGCATGTTAAATTATCATATTTGTAGGAAGAAACTGCAGATGATGGTTTAAACCGAAGATAGACACAAAATGCTGGAGCAACTCAGCGGGGTCAGGCAGCATCTCTGGAGAGAAGGAATGGGTGCCTTTTCGGGTTGAGACCCTTCTTCAGACGCCTAATATCAGTACTGCAACTTCTTACTTTTTCAGCAACAGGAGAAAGGTATTTCAGGACAGGACAGAACAGTGAACCTAGGATTCTGGTCCTCCAGCGAGAGACACCAGGTGTCACTTGAGCTAGGGATTGAAACGAGAAGCTTTGCAACTGCCACACCACCCGCAACATTGCCAATATATCTGCGAGGCAGCATAAATTTAACACGAGATTCACTCGGACAGTAGCAGAGAAAATGTTCCGCACTTTCTGCTTTCCAGCCCCGCATCAAAACACTGTCACTGGGAGAATGAAGTGATTACTTAATATTGTAGCAGGTGTACATAGTTGACATTGTCATTAAATGTTTTCGGGATCGTGAAAAAAAAATCCCTTCCTCTCTTACTGGATTAGAAATCTTAATGGTCAGGAAAAAGAAATTTCGAAGAAATAAATTGTGCAAACGTACTGTAACTACAATGGGTCGGATTATTTGTAACCAAGCTGTGATTGATGTTAAATACGTTCTTCCACTAACAACCAAAAATATATATTTATGCAATCCTCACAACTAATGAAGTATTTACTCTGAAGTGGGGTTGTTAATTGCACCACACCATGCACACATAATGCATCCCTCATTTTGAAGTCAAAATTATTTGTAATAGTAACATAAAGCAACTTTGAAAGCAGGAAAATAGAACAGGTTGGTTCATAAGTGATTCACTGCAGTACAATCCAAAGTGAAAGTAAATACAAAACTGAGCCGCGTAGAACTGGTGTAAATCAGAGGGAATAATAGAGTTGGTATGTATAAGAAGGAATTGCAGATGCTGGTTTAAACCGAAGATGGTCACAAAAAAGCTGAAGTAACTCAGCGGGACAGGCAGCATCTCTGGAGAGAAGGAATGGGTGATGTTTTGGATCTTCAGCAATATAGGTAGGTAGTTTAATAATTGTGAACATGGAGATTAAGAAAAGTGTAGAGTTCAAACATAATATAGCTGCATGTAAAATCTTACAGCAGCTGACTTTTTTGCGCAGGAGGCCATTCAGCCCATTGGGTCCATGTCAGCCATCAGCAGGACAATCTTATCCGCACCATTCCCGTCCCTACGTAGCCCGACAAATTCTCTCTCACAACCCGTCAACTTCCCTTTGGTTCCATTGCACCAAGAAATAATTTACAGGTACCACTAAGTCTACCGACCCATCTTTGAGACAGAAGAAGCCGCAAATGCTGGAATCTTGATCAAGACGCAAAGTGCTGGAGAAATTTAACAGATCATAGAGTGATAGCATGAAGAATACCGCACGAAAAGGTCAGGCAGCATCTGTGGAGGGATAGACAGGCGATGATTCGGGTTGGTACATGAAGAAGGTTCTCACGTGAAACGTCGCCTGTCCATTTCTTCCGCAGAAACTACCTGACCCACTGAGTTCCTGCGGCAGTTTTTCCTTCGATCAATGCACCTCTAAAATGTGGCAGGAAACTAGAGCACCCAATAGAATCCCACCCAAATCACAGAGAATGTGAAACTTCCACACAGACTGTATGTAAAGTGGGGATCCAGTCCTGACACTATCGACTTAAGGGCCTGTCCCACTTGGCGATTTTTTCAGCGACTGCCGATGTCACATCAATGTCGCCAAAAGATTTTGAACATTTCATAATCCAGCGGCGACAAAGTGTTGCGACATTCGAAAAAACACCACGCGTCACACGTCTTCAAGCGTCACCACCGCATCACGCCGCGTCCAACCGCATCAAAAATTTTCAGTCACCTGATACGTCAGTCAATGATGCCGGCGGTCGCGGAAAAAAAAATTTAAAAAATCGGCAAGTGAGACAGGCCCTTTAGAGAGATCAACACTAACCGCTGGACCACGTACTGTCTATTTATCAACTTTATACGTTCCATGTGTGATTTGAAAAGTTATTTTAAAGAATCCTTTATTTCCAGACTTCAGAAAGAGAATTGCAACCAATGAAGCACTTTGGAGGTACTGTCACTGTGCAATGCTGGAAACTTAGTAGCCAACTTGAACAAAGCAAATGCCAAGAAAAGTATTATGCCACTTTTTAGGCGCCGGTTAAAAAACTTGTCATGCACTAGTCTTAATGTGTTTATACATGATCTATCGTCTGCACACACATGCATACACACCACAATCTCTGACATAATGATACAGGTTAAGTAATTGTTGAAGCGTTACTGAGCAGGCCAACACATGGAAAGAAAGAAGTAGTCCATTTCCAATATTAGAAGACAACCGACATTAAACCTGGCCGTTTTTATCACAAAAATCTGATCCACAATGTCAGCTTTACAGGTGAGTGCACATTAAGAATCCACTCCTGTGGTTTCAATTCTAAGCGGCACAAGTCTTGAAATTATAGTTGGTGTGGAAAGCGGAGAGGGAACAAGCTCCTCTTGAAGTTGTCAGGGTGCGATCAAGGTTCCTAATTGCCGGCAATATGCATCACAGTCATCCTCAGAAGCTTTGGTTTGATAACTGAGGTTTGGTTTGATAATTGGGGTTTCTTTCCAGCTGTTATCAGGCAACTGAACTGTCCTACCAACAACTAGAGAGCAATCCTGTACTACTATCTACCTTATTGGAGACCCTCAGAGTATCTTTGATCGGACTTTACTGGCTTTATCTTGCACTAAATGTTATTTACGATATTCCCTTTACCATGTATCTGTGCACTGTGGATGGCTCGATTGTAATCATGTATTGTCTTTCTGCTGACTGCTTAGCGTTGGGTCGGTGCGACGGAGATGTGCGGAGAGGACGCGGCGGCGAGAGTGGAGAGGTTAATGTTGCGGGTTCGATGATGGCACCGACCGACGGACGAGGATGGACCACGTGGAAGTGAGGATGCCACTGCCAGGGGACGGAACAAAGGGGGACCCAGCGTGGGGGCACTGCCGTGAGGAGGGGGGTGGAGAACAAAGGAGGACCTGGCGCCGGGGTACATTGTGATTTGTAACTTTGTAAGCGCCCTTTGTGGGCAACTAATTGCATACCTTGGGTATGCAAAAGAATTTCACTGTGACTTGTCACATGTGACAATAATCAATTCAATTCAACAAAAGCTTTTCACTGTACCTCGGTACACGTTGCAGTAGCCATTTAGCTTAACTCTGTATGTTATAACTATCACCAGTTACCTTTAAATTTTATCTGCCTGTAATTATGTGGGTGGGATTTATTACGTAGTCGGAGGCGTGTTTGCGACTGGGATTCTCCCGCAGACGCTATTAGTTTTGAAGATGCATGGGGGAGAGGTCACAGGCTTTCGACCATGCACAAGTTTGACTACGAGTACGATCAAAATATAGTTAAACAAGTTTGGATGAATATCTCTCTGTTTTTACTACGACAATAATGAAACTATTAATTAAGAGACTGTGTTTTGAAGATTTATCTTTCGCCGGCATTGAATGTCTCTGGAGAGCTTGTGGATGCGTATCGATATAATCTCCTTACCCCTGTCCTCAATCATAGTGGCTAGAGGAAAGATTCCTTGAATGGTACAATAATCTGCCATTACACACGTTACAATAAACTCATTCACCAAAATCTCCCCCCTCTGTTCCTCAGTAGCAGAAGGGCAAGTCACATCCACCCCCTACCATAATTTGTTTGGAAATCAAAAGGAACATTAGCTTCATAAGTTTGTTTTAATCTTTCCTGAACTTTGTGATTTACGTCGGGGAGCAGGTTAACAAAAAAGATATAATTTAGGAGATGTTGTTTTTCAGAAATTTCACTGGTTTTGATTAACACAAGGAATCTACTGTCAATGGTGGGTTCAGCAGTTGTTGACGGCAAAGGACCTTCCAAGACATTACCACATGTCTGACAGGAGAACATCACCTCACCCAAAGTCTGATCAATACTACAGTGTTATCTTTCCCATTCGAACTTTACTCAGTCCAATTAAACAAGGAAATTCCAGTAAAAGTTTTTACTGCAAAGTAAAGTTTCATCAGTGTTTTTACGTACAGGTTCCCCTCTCCCAGCCTATCCATGCTCGAAGTGACAACAGCTGTATCATTGTACACTGATAAACAGTGGATGCTGCAGAAACTCTAAACAAAATCTTCATGTCCCGCGTTTTCAAGTTAGCTTGCATCTTATAAATAGGGCTATTTAATATTCCAGCACCAAGTAATCACCAGCACCTCATTGCAATCTCTTATCAAATACAACAAACACACTTGCGAACCTGACAAACTTGGGTTGCAATATCAAAAACTCTGAATTTTCTTAATTTAATTTTCAAATTCAATCAATAACTACTATCTTTAAGATACCACATCTTTCTGTTCAGCGTTCACAATCTCTGCAAAAAATATCTCCCCTCTCAATTTCCTTTGTACACACGAGAAGAACAGAGGGTGTGACAACATTAATTCTCAGTAGAAATGTTGTGCACAAAACCAATGTCTCCATTCAATTTCTTGGTTAATGCATTAAATAGAGGCACAATGTGGAGATGGCGATATGTGGATGTCTGAGGAAAGCATGATTTGGGGTGAAAGAATTCAGCTTCTGTTCCTTTTCACTCTACAACACAGAAGAGAATCACCATAAGCTTCGGAAGCCCATTGAATTCCTGGCTACAGTACATCGAATCATAGCACGTGTCACCATCTGCTTTTTCAGCTCACTCTTACCGAAATGAAAAGAGATCACTTCAGCTCGATTGGATTTTTTTTTTTTAATTTGAAGAAAAAAATTTCCGCCGAATAATCCCACTTTTAACTGCAGATGTTTCATTGTAGATTTGCCGTGCTGTGACTATACTACAGAACTGAGGGGACATGCATGCAGCAAACACAATGCAGCCAATCCCTTCAAATGGAGCTACTTTGGCGGTGTTTGCAGCTGAACCATCCTCACTAATCACGCTACGGATCGCCCCGCATCCTCGCTGCAATAAAACTCAATGGAACAGCACCACAGCGAGTGGCGAGGCGAAAACACAAGCCTACCTTGAATCTCATCTTCCATTTCTACGGAGATAATTTGAAAGGCTGTCGAACGCTAAGTGCATGCGCCGGCAGAAAACATTGGTCTCCTATTCAAGGAATTTGCAGCAAGTCAGGAAATACTAGCTGGGAGGGAGGGAGGGAGGGGATGGGTAGTGGGTACCACGCCGAGGGTTTTTTTTTTTCACACTGACGAGACCGTCTCTTACCTCGAACCGCCGTTTACAAGGCTAATCCCAATCTCAGTCCCTGCGAGGGTAGCTGCCGGCTGCGGTGTGCAACAAATCCTCCCTCGGGGGGACTCGCTAAAATAGGTCTTCCTAACCTCCGAATGGTTTGACTTCAGCTGGGTGACAATTTGTTCTGCGGCTGCACTGCAGCGGACGGTCCCCGTTTCCCAGTAGCAGGCATTGGCATTACAAGGAGCGGAGTGCGCTCTGGACCCTGCAGCAACGCCTTGGCAGATGGTAGCAGCGCAACGCGAAGGCATTTGCTGCTAACTTGCCTCTAACACACCACGTCCGGCATAATTTTTTTTTTTTTTTTTTTGCTGCTCACCTCTTCTGGTGGGGGTGGGGGGGTTAAGGAAAAAACGGCTTTATTGTTGCGCTAAGGAATCCATTCCCGAGTTAGAAGCAGGCATTCCAGATTCCAGCAACACCATCGGATGCTCGGGTTGCCATATATGGACATCCTCCTGTGCAAAGGGTTTTCATAACAGCTAATAGTTCCATCAAAGTCTAATCTATTTATTGGGCACGCGGTGAGCCAGAAGCCGCGTCGCATTTCACCGCGACACCTAATGTCGAGGTGGTCGGGGAGCAGAGTGCAAACCCCAGCCTGCAACCCAGTGGGTTAAAGGAGAATGCAATGCTCTCCATCCCCTTGTGTTGCTCTCTCTCTCACACACACTACACCGCGTACACACACTACCCTCCACACACGCACTACACACTATCACACACACTACCCTCCACACACACACTACCCTACACACACTACACACTATCACACACACTCCCCTACACACACACTATCTATCCCAGCTCCTGCTGTCCCCGCTGTGTCGCTCCATCTACACTCTGCAGGTTAACTCTGCTGGAATCATTCGGACTGTACCTGATCTAAAGTGTGCCACACTAGCACCCGTGCAATTGATGTTTAAAAAGTGCTTCATGATCAACCCTGTGGCAGTCAGCAAATGTGCCCGCCGGGGTCACATACTACTGGGGAAATACAGGCGCGCAGTGAGTCCAGAATGGCATTACTTAATTCCAGGTGTATTTAATTTTCAAACGGGATATTTGTGAAGGGGATAACTTTTTGCTGCCAATATCATTTGCTACGTGGCGTTTTTTCCCCCATCATTGACATTTATTGTTCGCTTCAGGCGCAGGTCACTGCAAACGCGAGACAGGTGCAGAGAGAGCGAATGTAGAAACAAGGAACTGCAGATGCTAATTTATACCAACGATAGACACACAGTGCTGGGGTAACTCAGCGGGTCAGGCAGCATCTCTGGAGAAAAAGGATGAGCTACATTTCGTGGCGGGACTTTTTTCAAACTGGACTCCTTCAGACATCTCCAGTCTGAAGAAGAGTCCCGACCCAAAGCATTCAACCATAATTTTCCACCAGAGATGCTGCCTGACCCACTGAGTTACTCCAGCACTTTGTGTATTTCTGTAAACAGAGCGAGTCGGATCCTCTCCAATTGCTTCCATCCCACTCACCTCTAGATCCCACCTTGTTCACCATTATAACCTTTCAAATCGGGCCGAGACGTTGCCTATTTCCTTCGCTCCATAGATGCTGCCTCACCCGCTGAGTTTCTCCAGCATTTTTGTCTACCTGGTGAAAGAAATGTTGCCTTTAACACTTCTAATTTATGTTTGTTGAAATTAACTTACTAGATGTCAGTACAATTGAGTCAACGGAGTCATCTCTTGCATTATCAGTTATACATGTGCATGACAAGAAAGTATATATAACCATTAATGGATGATCCCACTAAACACATATCTCATGTTCGGATTATTTTATAACAGGAAAACTTTCCCCACTGGAAAACTAGACGTTACATATTGGTGACTTTGCTGGATTTTTTTTTTTTTTTGCAATGGTGATTGTGAATGGCATTCACAATTGTAGTATTGATAAATCCATTTTTAATCGATAATCGCCTAATTTTTCAGTTACAAGCCAGTTACAACTAAATCCAACATTTGGCAGGCAGGAATGTGCACCCATTTCCAGACAGGAAGTGGGCATTGCTTTTTGAGTCAATAGACAATAGGTGCAGGAGTAGGCAATTCGGCCCTTCGAGCCCGCACCGCCATTCAATGTGATCATGGCTGATCATCCACAATCAGTACCCCGTTCCTGCCTTCTCCCCATATCCCCTGACCGCTATCTATATATAAGAGTTCTATCTAACTCTCTCTTGTAAGCATCCAGGGAACCGGCCACCACCTTCTGAGGCAGAGAACTCCATAGACTCACAATTCTGGGAATAATTTTCCAGGTGGAATTGTGTTACCTGACATACTGAAAAAGGGCTAAATAATGTCACCAAGATGTGTAGGAAGGAACTGCAGATGCTGATTTAAACCGAAGGTAGATGCATAAAGCTGGACTAACTCAGCGGGTCAGACAGCATCTCTGGTGAAAAGGAACAGATGACGTCTTTAGGTCCAGACCCATTTTCAGACCCTATTGCCTAGTATCCTTGAAACAAGCATTTTCGTTAACAAATAAAGCCTTGTTGATACCCAACTAAAGCTGGTTGTAAAGCAGCAATGATACACTATAATTAATTAAATCTGATTATGAGGAGTGGAATCTTTTTCTAGTGCATTTTAAGATCACAAAATAGACTAATGTACAGAAATGTTGAGTTTATGTCTCACAGTACATGCTTAAACCATCACTGTCCAGCCACTGCCAACTTAGTGAGGAGGCTCCACACTCTTTAATCATCAGAAAACCTGTGATGATGAAATGGTGCAACTTGGGTCAAAGCTACTTCGGCATGTACATT
Source organism: Okamejei kenojei (assembly GCA_035221665.1). Taxonomy (NCBI): domain Eukaryota; kingdom Metazoa; phylum Chordata; class Chondrichthyes; order Rajiformes; family Rajidae; genus Okamejei; species Okamejei kenojei. The sequence continues at coordinate 21,264,275 of CM069157.1, forward strand.
TATACAACTCCAATTCACCCACCACAGAATATTGAACCCGATAACAAAAGGACTGTATGCTTATTTATATGCATTCCTCTCTAGTTGTTTTTTTTTCATTCGCAAATTCTTAGATTGAAATTAGCTAGATGCATGATTCATCGCAGGGTCGTGGGAATTTGGCAGCTATGTTAGTAATTATGCACTTGGTTTCATTTCATGAATATACAGATGGTATACAATTCCATTTTTAATTCTGGTTGTTTCATGTACGGATGAATGAATATAAGTAAATTCTTCACAGCATACCTGGAGATACACAAAATGGAAATCTTCCTTGGATGCTCACTTTTGGACAGTTTAAATATATATATATATATATATATATATACATATATATATATATATATAAATACATACATACATATATATTGCTTTATTCTTTATTTCAGTGCATGTAATAACTTGGCTACCATACATTAAAATGGATGACTTGTTCTGGGCCAACACAAGGAAAGCCACGATACCTGGTGACCTTCATGGCCATTGGATCCATGCTGTGAATTGTTCTTTGGACACCAATTTAGAAGCTTAGACAAATCTATTATCTATTGTCATGCTGGTGTGAAAAAACTCTTTTAGAGGGATAATAAGAACTCACAGCTTGAGCCTGACAGGACAACTAAAATGGTGCCCGTGGCAATTAAGAATTTTTCTTTGGAACTGCAAAAGCCATAATGATAGTAATTTATGTACCTTTTTAGATAATTGCCAGGTATTTTAAGGTATACAAAAAAGTATAAGCTGTTTTCCTTACAAAAACCACTTATTATGATAAACACTATTAAAAATAAAACATCTAATGGAAAAAGCAACATGCCACAGATTACAACGCCAGAGACCTGGTTTCCATCCTGACCTTGGAGTGTGTGGAGTTTGCCGGTTCACTCTGTGACTACATTAGTTTCCTCCAGGTGCTCCAAGTTTCCTCGCACATCCGAAAAGCGTGCGGGTTTGTATGCTAATTCCCCATTGTGAAAATTGCCCCTAATGTGTAGGGAGTGGATGAGAAAGTGGGATAACATAGAACTAGTGTGAACGGGTGATCAATGGTCGACATTGACATGGTGGGCCAAAGGGCCTGAAAAGAGCGTTCACGTCGCGGCCCTGTTTCCACCACTGCGCACAAGAAGCGCAAGCAGCGCAAGACGCCATTGTACGCAGATGCCGAGAACCGTGATCTGCTCCGACTGAACAATTTCTAATCTTGTGGTGTGGACTCGATAAGAAGAATACAGTCCCACATACACTAAGGACAATTTACAATTTTACCGAAGCCAATCAACCAACAAACTTTTGTGTTAAAGAAGGAACTGCAGATGCTGGAGAATCGAGGGTACACAAAAGGCTGGAGAAACTCAGCGGGTGCAGCAGCATCTAAGGAGCGAAGGAGATAGGCGACGTTTCGGGTCGAGACCTTTCTTCCTTGTATGTCTTTGGAGTGTGGGAGGAAATCAGAGATCCCAGAAAAAAACCCACGCAGGTCACGGGGAGAACATACAAATTCCATACAGACAGCACCTGTAGACATGATTGAACCCAGGTCTCCGGTGCTGTAAGGCAGCAACTCTACTGCTGTGTCACTATGTCACCCAACGCATGTCCTAAGGAGACAAAAGTGCTGAAAGATTAAGTGTGACATAAAGGACTAGAATGGTTAATTATCCAAATGTATTGAATGCAGTGTTCAGTGTAGAAGACAGCGATGGTGCCTGGCAGGAGATGAGCTGGTGCTCGCTTGATCTTATCTCGGGCATATTTTTTGGAAGAGGCAAAAGCAGAGAGGCCAAAATAGGAGTGAAACTGATAAATAAATCGACATGGAACAAGAAATTCAAGTCATGTTTGTGGATTAGATGCAGTTGTTCTGCAAAGTATATTTGTCCCAAAGGGCCTATATAAAACCATGAGAGGAATAGAACGGATAGACGCACACCGTCTCTCGCCCAGAGTAGGGGAAACGAAAACCAGGGGTCATAGGTTTAAGGTGAAGGGGGAAAGATTTAATTGGAATCTGAGGGGTAACCTTTTTCACACAAGGGGTGGTGGGTGTATGGAATGAGCTGCCAGAGGATGTAATTGAGGTAGAATCTATTGCACCGTTTAAGAAACAAATGGACAGGTACATGGGTAGGACAGGTTTGGAGAGAACGTGTAGGAAAGAACTGCAGATGCTGGTATAAATCAAAGGTAGACACAAAATGCTGGAGTAACTCGGCGGGTCAGGCAGCATCTCTAGAGAGAAGGAATGGGTGATGCTTCTTCAGACTGAAGAAGGGTCTCGACCTGAAACGTCACCCATTCCTTCCGTTGCCTTCAGGTAGAAGGTACAGGAGCCTGAAATCTGCAACATCTAGGTTCAGGAACAGCTTTTTCTCCACAGCCATCAGACTATTAAACTCAACTCAAACAAAGATCTGAACGTTTATAGCCTATTGCACTTTATCTGGTAATTTATGTGTGTGCATATATATATTCAATGGTATATGGACACACTGATATGTTCTGTATTTTTTTATGCCTACAATATTCTGTTGTGCTGAAGCAAAGCAAGAATTTCATTGTCCTATCTGGGACACAGGACAATAAACTCTCTTGAATCTTGAATGTTGAAATGCTGCCTGTCCCGCTGAGTTACTCCAGCATTTGTGCCTACAAGATTTGGAGAGATATGGGCCAAAGGCAGGCAGATGGGACTAGTGTAGATGGGACATGTTTGTCGGTATGGGCAAGTTGGGCCGAAGGACATGTTTCCAAGCTATATGTTTCTATGGCTCTTTGACACCCAATTTACATTTGGTTTCCCCATTGTAGAGAAAACCAAATCATGAGTCCTGAATACATGAGGAAACCAGAGCTCCCGGAGAAACCCCACGCAGGTCACAGAGGGAATGTACAAACTCCGTACAGACAGAACCCACCGTAGTCAGGATCAAACCCGGGCCTCTGGTGCTGTAGGGCAGCAACTCTATGGACCCTATGGATGCCCTGAGGAGAACCATGTCAACTGCTTCTTCACCCGAAAAGAGTACTGGACGTTGGGAAGGGAAGGGAAGTGGTATAAGGACAAGCATTGCCTTTCAGCTTATAGAATATCTTTGTTCCCTCCACTAGGTTGAGTTTAACCTTGCAGTGGCTTGCAGTTTCCCACTTTTTTCTTTCCATTAAATACTTAAAACATTTTTTCATTGAAGGTTTGAGAATGTGGAACACCTCCGCCAGGGAATAAATTGGAAACTAGTATGAAAGGCAGGAATATTCAAAAATGGTACATTCAAAAATAACGCTTCAAATGCTGAACAGAACATTAATTTATCCAAAAATAAATTTCAAACAACCTGACATGTACAGGACTTGCATATTGATAAGTAAACACTAGATGGTCCCCTGTTGGGAGGAAGCACATTGTAGCAATTATACATCCCTTGTAGTACTTATGTTATTCTTTGACAGCAATGTACCAGAGGGTCTAGAAATAAAAGCAATCTGTTACTGCTACAACTAAATGAGTGGATATTCAGAGCTAACATTGATGACAAGAATACAATACAGCATATTGTGAGGCATGATTGACTATTGCATTTTATGCACAGTGGTGATCTTTGTTGCCATGCTATTTTGTTGACTACATCAGCAATTGTTGGAGAAATTAGTGAACGTTGAAGTGATCCAAGAATCCCAGAAGCACATAGAGGCCATTTGGCCATTTGAATCGCTACTGGCTCTTCGTGAAACTGATGCAACTGGTCCCATCTCTACGTATTTTCCATGAGCTCACCAAATTATTCATTTACAAATATTTACAAATATATTTGCAGCTTCATTAGCAATACAATAACTAAACCTGCCTCTTCTTCCACCCCCTGACAGTTCATTCCAGACACAAACCATTCACTGTGTAAAGATATTTCACTTTTGTCACTTTAGTTTCCTTTGCGAATCACATTTGTTCAATGTCTTCTGATTCTTTTTTTAGTCATCAAAGAGATCTATCTTCTCTATCCATAGCCTTCATAATTTTTAAATTTCTCCATCAGATTTCTGCACTATCTCTTTCATTTAAAAATGACAACTCAGTTTCTCCAATAACTAAAACAGAAAATGTTGGGAATGTTCTTCAAAACGAGCAGCATCTGTAGAGAGAGAAAGAGAAATAATGCCGCAGGTCAATGACCTTCCCAATCTTAGTTTAGTTTAATTTATAGATAGAGCGTGGAAACAGGCTCTTCAGCCTACTTAGTCTCTGCCAACCAGCAATCACCTGTACATTAGTGCCATCCTACACACAATAGGGATGATTTGCAGAAGTCAATGAACCTACAAACCCACACGTCATTGGAATGTGGGATGAAACTGGAGCACCCAGAGGAAACCCACACAGTCACAGGAAGAATGAAGAAACTCCGTACGTACTGTAACCGTAGTAAAGGGCCTGTCCCTCTGTACGAGGTAAATCAAGAGTTCTCCCGGGTTTTCCCCTGATTCGAACGCGGAGAATGTCCGTAGCGGGTCCGTAGGAGTTCGTGGATGTCTCGTAGCGGCTCGTAGGAGTAAAAAGTAACATTTTTTTTCATCACAAGTATTTTTTTACTCGTGGACATATTTCGCAGTGTTGAAAAAACTTCACGAGTTTACCGGATTTCCCGAGTACCTACCGTTACTCGTACGAGTCGCTACGAGACATCTACGAACCCACTACGGACATTCTCTGAGTTTGAATCAGGGGAAAACTCGGGAGAACTCTTGAATTACCTCGTACAGTGGGACAGGCCCTTTAGGATCAAACCCGGATCTCTGGTGCTGTAACTGAGCAACTCTACCAGTGTGCCATCTTCTCAAATCTATCTAGTGAACTAAAATCTCTCATTGCTAGAATTATTTTAGTAAGTCTCTTCTGCATCTTCTCTAAGGCCTTTACAACTTTCCTGAGTATGACACAGATTGACACAACTTTGCAGTTGTGTCTGAAAATGTTTTATGAAGGTTCTCTCTTACTCACTGCCTCTATTATCAAAGCCCAGGATTTTTCTAATCATTGGCTCAACCTAACCTGCCACTTACATTGAATAACAAACAGGTCTCTCTTATCTTCTCCCCTTTTTATAATGTGCTTTCGAGATTTTATTACCTCTTCTTTCTCCGCCCACCAAAATCTAACAGTGCCGTCCTTGGCATTAAATTTCATCTGCCACCTCTCCACTAGACTATTCCCTTGAAGTTTATTACTAACTTCCACATAGTTCATCACAATTTGAAGTTTCATGTCAGCTGCACGTTTGGAAATTGAAGTCTATACACCCAAGTCCAAGTCGTAAATATGAAGCAAAGCAGTGGTCCTAGTACAGACACCCAGTAGGGATTGTGTAGAAAAGAACTGTAGATGCTGGCTTACACCAAATAAAGACATAAAATGTTGGAGGAACTCAGCAGGACAGGCAGCATCTCTGGAGAGAAGGAATGGGTGACGTTTCAGGCCTGCTTTGATCTGTCCTTTTCACACCTTACATGCTCTTTGTACCCTTCCATATCTCTAGTTTCCCTCTCCCCGACTCTCAGTCTGAAGAAGGATCTCGACACGAAATGTCACTCATTCCTCTCCAGAGATGCTGCCTGCCCGGCTGAGTTCCTTCAGCATTTTGTGTCTATACCCAGTAAGTGGGTATGTTACAAAACTTACCTTCAGCAGCGCTGCAGTTCTGCCACTGTCCGTGTGCATGACTTTGGCACCTTTGAGTGGGGGGCGGGTTTAAAATGTGGTTTTTCTACAGACTATTCAAATCGATTTTTCTCAGGGTGTTTAGTTGCTGAAGAGAAATCGCTCCGACATTTGTTTTATGAAGTTATTTTTAAACTACGCTGGATAATTTATTAGCAGGAGTGATTTAAAAATCATCTTGTAAAGCCGTGAACGCCGACAACGGGATGGATCTCACGTAGGGGACAAGGCAAGGTACACTGTTTATTTTTCCATATAAACTTGCTTCTTAGGATGCCTTTAATTTAAATTTAATGTTGCGAAAAGGTGACTTAGAAAAGATACGAACCAGCAGTATTTTCCCTGCCGATATGGGGTTTAAATTCACCACAACCGCAACGTTCCAATCGATCACGTTCCATAAAATCCCACTCGCAAGATGATTTAAATGGCCATTAATTTACGGGAATTAAACACTAAATTCCTTCCATTTGGCCTGTAAATTCATGACAATGAGATTTAAAAATAATGTTATATTGTGAATTCTTGTGTGAATATTATTTGGACACTTAGGCTATTTAAAAATGTTAATCTTTTCTTAAGAAATGGATAGATGTTTAGATCTAGTAATTGAATTTTGTAATTAGCTACAATTGGGTAATTAACTAATTATATGCTTTAATTTCAGGTCATCCAAGTAAGATTGCTTCATATTTGTTTCAGAATACTTCAATCTATAATAACTGAAAATGTCTTTCAGTTCTCTTAATTTTTAAGAAAGTTATGGGCTTTTGACTGTCTTCGATCACAGCTTTTGTGTTAAGTCAATGGAAAGCAATAGGGAACAAGATGCTAATTTCCGAGTATGAAAATAGCCATAATTTTTTTAATATCGAAGATATGAAAGTGAATTAGGTGTCAAATTAAATCTGATGGGATAAATTGCAGACTTGATTTTTAAAATCTCAAAATTTTGTAACATTGCTACAGTAAGCAGTGCTTGCTTCTCTTCGATTCACTGAACACCCTTCACTGCTGTTAGACAGTATCCCATCCTGCAGTCCCTTTCATTCCCTGGTCTTCAATCATGGTGACAAATTTGTTGTGTGTCAGCTTATCAAACACCTTATGAAGGTTTGTGTATATTGGAACGGTTGCATTTCATTCTCTGTTACATCAAACAAAAGAAATCAAGTTAGACAGAATTTACCATCACCAAATCCCATTAGAGACAAGAGACTGAAACCTTGAGCAACAAGCGAAGTAGAGAGGATTAAAAGCTTCAATCTGACCGGCAAATTGTTCTGGACCATTGGAGCTCTGGCCAAGAAAGCACACCAATGCTTCTACTTCCTTAGAAGGCTTCAGAAGTTCAGCATGTCCCCAACAACCCTTACCAACGTATATAGATGGGCCATAAAATGCATTCTATCGGGATGCATCGCATCCTGGTTAGGGAACAGTTCCATCCAAGACCGCAAAAAATTGCAGAGAGTTGTGGATGTATCCCAGTCCATCACGCAAACCAACCTCCCTTCCATTGAAGGGTCTGAAGAAGGGTCTCGACCCGAAACGTCACCCATTCCTTGTCTCCAGAGATGCTGCCTGTCCCGCTGAGTTACTCCAGCATTTTGTGTCTACCCCCCTCCATCAACACTTCACGCTGCCTCAGCAAGGCCGCAAGTGTAATCAAGGACCTGTCTCACCCCAGTCACTCCCTCTTCTCTCCTCTCCTATCGAGCAAGATGTACAGACGTTTGAAAGCACATACCTCCAGATTCAGGGACAGTTTCTTCCCTGCTGTTTTGAGGCAACTGAACAGTGCTTTCACTGGCCAGAGAGCTGTCCAGACCTCCCATCTACTTCACTGGAGATGTTTGAACTATCTTTAATTGTACTTCATCTTTCACTAAATGTTGCATTGTGAATGGAATGACTGTAATCGTGTATAGTCTTTCCTTTGACTGGATAACATAGAACAAAAGCTATTCACTGTACCACAGTACACATAACAATAATAAACTAATCTAAACAAAACTTTAGCAGGAACTGAGTGGGTGAGGCAGCGTCTGTGGAGGGAAATTGCCAGACAATGTTTCAGCTTGGGACCCTTCCAGGGCTCTGACCTGAAACACCCCATTTGTCCATTTCTTAACACAAATGCCGCCTGACCACCTGAGTTCTTCCAACAGTGTGTTTTCAACAAATCCATGCTTGCTTTCACTGATCTATTAATGCTTCTCCAAATGGCAGTTTATTTCATATTCAGTTATTATTGCAAGAAGTTTCCCGAGCACCAAGGTTAAACTGACTGAGCTGTAATTACTGTGTTTATTGGTCTCACGTTTTCCATTCTCCATTCCTTAAGGTATGGCTGCCTTGCCAACAGCTTGTTTGTCCCATCCTTCATTATGTTTTAATAGTATGTGTTAATTGTATGTGTTCTTTGGCTTTTTTTATGTGGCGGGTGGGGGGGGGGGGGGGTTGGGTTTGGGGACACTTTTTCTAATCTCTTACCTCAACGGAGATGCAATTTTTTTCCGCATCGCATCTACATCCGTGCTGCGGCCTAACATCAAGAAGTTGGCGGCCTTTGCTGGAGACTGACTTTTCAGAGCTACGGGACTTTCACATCGTGGAGCCCATGATCCCTTTGCCAGGGATCGAACTCGGAGCTCCAACCGTGGGTGCTTGCGGCCTTAACATCACAGAGCTCGCGGTCTCTGGTCAGAGACTGACTTTGGGAACTCTAAGCCGCAGGAGATTCGACCGCCCCATCGCGGGAGTTTCGACCGCCCCGACACGGGAGCTTCGACTACCCTGACGGATGGTTCGACTGCCCCGACCGTGGGAGAATAAAGAGAAAGTAGATTGGACTTTGTTGCCTTCCATCACAGGGAGGAATGTGGGGAATCCACTGTGGTGGATGTTTATGTTAACTTTTATGTAGTTGTGTCTTGTTGCTTTTTATTTCGTATGGCTGTATGGTAATCCGCATATCACTGTACATTAATTGGTTCGTGGCAATAAAAGACCTTTGAAACTTTTTGAAATGTATATTCAGTGGTTCTGCAGTTTCCTCCCTTACTTCTCTCAGCAACCTCATCTGGACCGGGTGATTTATCCACAATAAGAGCATCAAGTCCCTCTTGTGCCACTCCTTATCAAATGCTTCCTAACCAGAATTTCACACTGTTTGCATTGCCAAGGGTCTAGCAGCCACTTCCTTGGCAACAGAGAATGTTAAGTCCATCAACGAAGGATCTAGAGGAGGTGCTGTCTCGAAAAGGCACCCAGAATCATCAGGGACCCACGCCACCCTGGTCACACTCACATTTCACTCCTGCCATCGGGAAAAAGGTAGAGGAGCTTCAAATCTGTAACATCTAGGTTCAGGAGCAGCTTCTTCCCAACAACCATCAGGCTATTGAACATTACGAACTCCAATTAAACTCCAAACTATACCTGAGTCCCTAGTGCAACTGCCTTGAATGCACTAGGGACTCGGGGGTATTTTTGTCTTTGCACTATATTGTTTGTATGTTTTTTATATATATGGAACATTGGTCTACTGAACACTGTGTTTACATATCTTTTATGCTGCTGCAAGGAAGAATTTCATTGTTCCCTTTGGGGACGTCTGACAGTAAAACACTCTTGACAGTCAAGAGACTAACTCCATCAATAGGTTTTCTTTTAATCAACCCCACCTCTCTTAGAACCATTTTCTTTTTCACATGCCAATTAAATATTTTTTGGATTTGCTTTAATTTTGAGTTGAGTTTAGAGATACAGCATGGAAACAGGCCCTTCGGCCCACCGAGCCAACCAGCAATCCCTGCACAATAACACCATCCGACACACTAGGGACAATTTACAATTTTACCAAAGCCAATTAATCTACAAATATGTTAGAGTATGGGAGGAGACTTGAGCACCTGGAGAAAACCCACGCAGGCCATGGGGAGAACGTACAATCTCCGTACAGACAGCACTCATAGTCAGGATTGAACCTGGGTCCCTGGCGCTGTAAGGCAGCAACTCTACCGCTGCACCACCATGCTGGCCCATTAATTAACATTAATGTCAATGACCAATCTTTTCTCATACTCACTCTTTGCTTCACCTATTCTCATTTTTATTTTCCCTTTGAGCTTTGTGCAATTTGTCTGGTTTCACCAAATCTCGTTCTTCCAACAACTCCTTTTCTGCTCTGGTCTACTCTCTGTCTTTGTGGTCATCCGAGAAAGGGATGCATATTCCAACAGAAAAGAGGCATTCGAATTGTCTGCCTGCCTGAAGAGACCGCATTTGAATTTGTCATTGGGGGATGCAGTAACTAATGTCTTTAAATAGTAGGAATTAAATTTCATAACATTGGTGTGCAGGTAAATGCTTTATTGCACAGTTATATTGGATGCACATTACCATTCCTTGGGAAATAAATATCCAATTAAAATAAGCAAAATAGATGAAGCAGTTGTCTGCAATTGCATATAAAGGTGGTCAAAGATTGAATGTGTAGCTCATTGTATTGTAGTCAAGGGTACATGAGTACAGTGATTATACTTAACCATGATCCAAAGGCCCAGACCAATTATCTTGAGACACGAGTTTAAAGCACACCAGAGATGGAGAACAGTTAAGGAAATTCATCTGGAATTAAAAAATGGTCTCATATCACTAATACTGACCATGAAATTATTGAAATGTAATGAGCATAAAACAAGACAGATGTAGTTCAGTGTTATCTTGAAGAATTTATCTCCCCTTCGTCAGGGAATATATATGACTCCTGTCTGGAATGTCATCGTTCTCTGAAATTGCCCAGCAATATTGTCCGTTGTCAAGTAGAAAACCTCTACTAACATATGGGGCCAGATGGGTTTTGGGAGTTCTCACTTCCCAAGTGTACTGCTACCCTCCAATGGAATGGTTCAAAAACAGTTTCTAAAAGTAGAAGCACAGGCACAATGGCTGACAAAATCAGTAATGAAAGTGTCGCATGCGTCTTCAAGAAAAAGCAACAGATATCATCTTGAGGGGAAGTTGCAATGTTATCCTGAATCTATCTTCGCTCTACAGCTCATACGAGCCAGAGACCTGATCAATAGCAAACAATAAGCAAGTTTTTTTTTTTTTCTTACCCAAATTAACCAATCTAATTCTAACATAGTTGGAAACTTTATCTTCAAACCATAATGTGGATGGCAGGGAGAAGTTACTTTGCAAAGTGCAGGAGTTCTTGATGAGCCTGACATTTCAATAGAATTCAGAATTAGAAGCTTTGTGAAAACCTTCTTCCTGCAAGTAGTTCATCCGTCAATGACACAGGTGCAAGCACTTACAATGATACTGAGGAATTGATTGTTGCAGCTCTTCAGAATGCATTAGTTTATGCGCCTAATTACATGGGTAACAAATGCACCGTATCCCAGCACAAGCTATGTGTTTCTGATTCAGTGTCTAAATTCTCAAGGGCATTTTGACAGTGTTGCAATCACACTTGTGATGTGCTTAGGGCTCCAGTTAGTCTCGGCTCACCTGCTTTCAGTTCCTGTTGACGATTCCCACAGAGGTCAAGGAAACATCCAGGCAATTTGTTCAGAAATTCATATGTTACAGGAACAGAAATAGGCCATTCAGCCCATCAAGTCTACTCCACCATTCAATCATGACCCATTCACCCCCTCGGATGGTCCACTGCACAATATTAGGTCTTTGCAAATAAAGCAATTGGAATGTGTGGAAATCTAAAACCTCACCTATTTACAAGTTTTTTTTTCTAATATTCTAATAAATAATTCAGGTTTGTCGATTAAGACAAATCTAATTTTTTCCAGATTTAAGGTCTCCGACATCTCCATAATCCACATTTTAGTTGTAGGGAATGCAGGGTTTTTCCAAAATTTTAATATTAGTTTTTTCCCAGTTATTATACTATAATCCAGGAAATTTCTTTGGTTTATTGTTAGTTTTAGGTATTGTTCAGATATGTCCAATATTATTAATTTCGGATCGGGATCCAGTTGAATATTAACCACTACGGAAATAATTTTAAAAATATCCACCCAAAATGGTTTAATTTTTATGCAATTTACAAAAGTATGGGTTAAATTAGCCTCAGAGTATTGACATTTATCGCAGATAGGAGTGATATTAGGAAAAAATCTGTTTAATTTTGTTTCAGAATAATACAATCTGTGTAATATTTTAAATTGTATTAAAGAATGTCTGGCGTTTAACGAACATTGATGTATATGTTGTAGGCTTTCATCCCAAATATCTGTCGTTATGGGTTGAACTAATTCATTTTCCCATGCTTGTCTATGTGATTCCGTCGACAGATTCTCACTATCTATCTCTGGCTCTCTAATTCTGCATTCTTGTGTATGTGATTTAACATAATCTTTCAATTGTAAATATCTAAAAAAATTATTTGAGTGTAATCCATAATTCTGTTGTACCTCCAAAAACGAGAGGAACATACCATTTCTATAAAGATGTCCCATCTTTTTAATTCCATAGTTTTTCCATTGTGTGAAGCCTTTATCCAATACCGAAGGCTTAAATGAAGGGTTATTTGCAATAGGGAGCGAAAGTGATAAATTATCCAATTTTAATGTTTTTTTTATTTGTTTCCAAATTCGAATACCGCTATGTATTATTGGATTTTCACTATAGATCTTTTTGTTCAATTTTGTAGGGGATAGGAGAATCGGACCAATTTCAAATGGCAGACAGTCCTCCTTTTCCATCTTTAACCAATTTGGTTGTTGATCTATATCTTCCAACCAGAAACTTAAGTTTTTGACATTGACTGCCCAGAAATAAAATAAGAAATTTGGTAAGACTAATCCTCCGTTCGTCTTAGATTTACATAAGTGTTTTTTACTTATTCTGCGATTCTTATAATTTACAAGTTCATAAGTTATAGGAGCAGAATTGGGCCATTCGGCCCATCAAGCCTACTTTGCCATTCAATCATTCATAGCTGATCTATCTCTCCCTCCTAACCCTATTCTCCTGCCGTCTCCCCATAACCCCTGACACCCGTACCAATCTATCAATCTCGGCCTTAAAATTGATCCATTGAGTTGGCCTCCACACTCTTCTGTGACAATGAATTCCAGATTCACCACCCTCTGACTAAAGTCAGATTTATGGTACTTCATATGTTAATATAAGACCAAAGTTTCCTCGTAGGGCTAAGGATGCTGTTCTATTGCACATCTCTTGCATTGCATCTGTTATTTTTTGGCAGGAATATTCTACTGAGACTGAGAATTCTGAAGTGGGAAATTATACCAAAGCAATGCAAGTAGTTAACACTATCCAGCGACTGAAACAAGAATGGTCCTGCTGTTTTCAATTAAAAGTAATGGACCTTGCTCTAAGTCGTCAGATGGTTTGTACTGCTGATTACAATATACAGTAGGTATATGTGAGTGGTGCTGAATAAAAGGGACAATACGACAACTATTGTCCTCTTCCAATGATCATCGGAAAAGAAAAGGCCTCAAGGCTTTCAAATGCTGCTATGGGAGGAGCTACATTTTTGATTTCGGAGAACATCACGGCAGTAGTCCGAGTGGAAATTACTGAGGGATCATCCAGTGAGCCTATATATTTGAAACTGAAATAAGAAAGGATTGATCATCTTGTTGGGATTATACCAAAGACTCCCAAATAGTCACAAGGAATAGGAATAGAATTAGGCCATCGGCCTATCAAGTTAACTCTGCCAATTCATCATGGCTGATCTATCTCTCCTTCCTAACACCATTCTCCTGCCTTCTCTCCATAACCTCTGACACCTAATCAAGAATCTATCCCTGCCTTAAAAATATCCACTGAATTGGCCTCCATAGCCTTCTGTAGCAAAGAATTAAACAGAATTCTTCTGACTAAAGAAATGTCTCCTCATCTCCTTCCTAAAAGAACATCCTTTAATTCTGAGGCTATGACCTCTAGTCCTAGACTCTCCCACTAGTGGAAACATCCACCCCACATCCACTCTATCCAAGACTTACACTATTCTGTATGTTTTAATGAGGTCCCCTCCCCTCATTCTTTAAAACTCAGTCAATGGGGATTAGAGAAACGGATATGCAGGGAGATGCAGAAAGTTGCAGTAATAATAGGGTTGTCATTGTCAGGGACTTTAACTTTCCTAATATCGACTGGGAATGCCATTGTGCTAAGGGTTTAGATAGGATGGAATTTGTTGTGTGTGTGTATTCATGAGAGTAACTTCAGGCAATATACAGAGGCCCCTACCAGGGAGAGGGCAAAGCTTGACCCACTCTTGGCAAATAGGGCAAGTGACTGGGTTTGTCAGTGGGCAAGCACCTTTGTTTTTAATCTTTATACTTAAAAATGAATTTTAAAGTCCATTAAACAACTGACAACTATGGTCCAACTTTGTCGCTGATGTGTTGTTCCTAATTATCAAACGGGTTGGGATTTGTGTTGAAGAAGGAACTGCAGATGCTGTAAAATTGAGGGTACACAAAAGGGATTTGTCCTAATTCTACACATATAAAGGAGGTAGAAGAAAGAAGAAAGACCAGGTTCCGGAACCAATATCTCATGACCCATGGCCTAAAAAATGTGTGGAACTATAGTTGATGTGTGCCTTCTTTCAAGGATCTGGAGCAGAGGCTGAAGCAGTGTCAGGCCATTTAATGGGTTCTTTCCAGCACCACAGAGCTTCTTCCAGGTATAATTGGTGCACAGTGACCTGTTACACCTTGCCTCACAATCCCCTCCTACTCCTGGGTCTTATCCAAGGTCCAGTGAATCAGGTTGCCTGCAGTTATATATGTTCATTGATGCTCTCATGGGGCAAAGTGCACTGAAAATCATACGCTGAAAATCACCGCCTTGTTATCCATGGCCCTCCACCATGGGTTCCTTGCTGCACCCATTTAGTCTTTCAAGATAAGGGTCCAGTGCTTTCTGGATCATAAAGTTGAGCTGAGTTTAGTTTATTGACACATGCACTGAGGTAGTGAGAAAAGCTTTTGTCGCGTGTTAACCGGTCAGTGGAAAGACAATACATGATTACAATCGAGCCATCCACAGTCTACAGATACATGATAAAGGGAATAACGTGGATGATGTTTACTGATTTATACTGATCAGCATATACATTACATTGATACCCAACCCTGCTATCAATTTAAAAAGATGCACGATATTTCATTGTGCAGATTGACATTGTTCCCTTCCAGTTAATGTCATTGCGGCAAAATGCTTTCTGATAAAGTAAAACAAAGCTTGCTGATGTCTGAAGAGTCTGAAGAAGTGTCTCGACCCGAAACGTCACCCATCCTTTCTCTCCAGAGATGCCGCCTGTCCCGCTGAGTTATTCCAGCATTTTGTGTCTATCTTGCTGATGGAAAAGTCATGCAGCCTGCACAAATTCTTAAGATTGCTGAACCAAGGTGTATCCTCTTTTAGGTCATGGTGTGAGTTTATAATCTGCCTTATTTATGCTGTTTACCAACGCTGACAGCTTATAAATCAAACTGCGAATGTAAACAAAATCTCTTTAAAACATCTTGACAGTCAATGCAACTAATGTCCAACTGTTCATGCAGCCGAAACAGGCAAGTGGTCCTACCCTGGGTGTTTTTATGAGAGAAAGCAAAATGGATGTTGGAGTGGAGCCCTGTCTTTATCACTTTCTTGGCCAGTGGCCTGAAAATAATATTCCATCTGATGCCGAGCACCAGCTTTGTAATAACTGTTAATTCCTTGATTTGGTGCCATTTAGAATATTTTATTATATATTTTTGGAGCAGAAATTTATATTCACGCAGGATTTACCAATATCTGGGGTAAGATAAACTTGGCCCATTTGTGCAGCAGCTGTCCTCAATGTGTGTTCCTTCCCTGGGTATAAATCATGACAGATGCAGAAGACATAAACTCCTCTTTGCTCTGCTCATATCATGCATCTCTACTTCAGTTTCAAAGATATGGACAGAAGTGCATAAATAAAAGGCAACTGAAGCATTGCTACACAACATATTGGAAAATCTAATCACGGTGTCTTCAATGACACAGGACGAAGAGAACTGAAATCAAAAGAAAGGAAAATAAAAGCTGGGTTATATATAAACTATTAAATTAGAACAGGTGAAATTCAACATCTTATGATGAAAGAGAGTAGTGAATAATCTGTTTTACTGAAATAATTGTTATTAATTTCCCAAAGCTGGAATGTACCTAGAAGTTCTTCAGAGTGAAATAAACTGTTCATACCTGTGCATACTAGACTCCATCTTGATCTGGAATTGCCTCTTCATGGCCTTCAGGAAGTCATGTGCAGGAAAGAACTGCAAATGCTGCTTTAAATCGAAGGTAGACACAAAATGCTGGAGTAACTCAGCGGGACAGGCAGTATCTCTCGCGGGAATGACTGGGTAATGTTTCAGGTCGAGACCCTTCTTAATGGTTGAAGTTCCCAGCAGCGATGAAGAAGCCACCCAGATCTCGGAATAGTTTTGTTGGTACTTATCCACTTATTTCTTAATGAAGTCGGTGAGGACAATGACATATTCATTCAGGTCACTAATGAGTTCTTGAACGTGGCTCAGTCCACCAATTTGAAAAAGTCCTGTAACCATTCTCTGCCTTCCCCCTGACCCGCTCTGCATAGTCCTCTTCTCCTGTGCCACACCTGAACACCCGCACAGCAGAGAGGTACAGCCAGGTGGTCAGATTTTCCAGAGTATGGGTGAGGGATGCAGCAGTTGTCATTCCCGATGGTGGTATGGTAGTGGTCTAGTGTGTTAAATCGTCTGGTGTTGAAGGTGACGTTGATGGTAGCTGGGCAGATACTTCTTCAGGCTAGCCTGGTTGAAGTTCCCAGCAGCGATGAAGAAGCCCTCCAGATATGCCGCTTCATGCTTGTATGATTGCAGCAATCTATTTCTCAAGTGCCAGCTTGACGTCTGCTTAAGGCAGAATGTAGACTGCAGTCAGGCTAATGGCAGAGAACACTTTTGGTCGGTAAAATGGTCGGCACTTCATAGCCAAATGCTCCATGATGGTTGGGGGAGCAGGAATGGGACCAAATGGACACATCCCAGCACCAAGACCGCCAGATGAGTAGTTACAGGACTGCTTCAAATCTGTGGACTGGTACATGTGTTGCTTGGATCAGCCCTCAGGTGGAACTATAACCAGAGTTGGAGGTGAGCATGGTTCTATGATACTGAGTACATAGCAGCCCCTCATATCCCTCCGATACAACAGCCTTGCTCCCAGGTCTACTACCTCGTTCTCCAGCGATTGTACATGAGGTGGGAGGTTGGTGGGGAGGGGAGGGTCTCATACCCTGGCACCTCAGTCTTATCTGAAGGCCTCTCAGGTGGCCTCCTTTTCCAGCACAGTGAAGTCTCCCTAATATTTCCAGGTGCTGTGTTGCCCTACTGAAGGGACACCTTAAAAAACATCCGCTTACAAGTTTGATACCAGCATTTACAATTTTACCATGACAATTAGCCTACAAACCTGTACGTCTTTGGAGTGTGGAAGGAAACCGGAGATTCCGGAGAAAACCCATGCAGGTCACAGGGAGAATGTCCAATCAGTATCCGTAGTAAGGATCGAACCGGGGTCTCTGGCGCTGTAAGGCAGCAACTCTACTGCTGTGCCACCGTGCCAACCTTGTGGGTAAGGGTGTATCAGGGATCAATGCTATAACCCAGCTGTTCACAATCTACTTCAATGATTAGGATGAGGAGATCAAGTACAATATATCCAAGGGCTCTGATGTTACAAAACCAGGTGGGAAGTGTGCAGAGAGGATTCAGAGAAACATGGACAAGTGAAATGAGTGGGTAAGAATATGGCAGACGGAATACAAAGTGGAAAAATGTAAGGTTATTCCATTTTAGTGGGAGGAGGGGGGGGGGGGTATTGATGGAAAAGCAAAGTATTATTTAATTGATATTGGTGTTCCTTGGCGACTTTGTATGCAAATTACTAAAAATTAGCATGCAGGATCTGCATGCAATTAGGAAGGCAAATGAGACTTTGGCCTGGATTGCAACATGGTTTGAATACAAATGCTGGGACATTTAAGCATAATTATATCACGACCGAGTGAGACAGCATCTGATATATTTCTGGTCCCTCTACTTGAAGGATATATAGTACCTGCAGCTGAAGGGATGCAGTAACAGATTCACCTCCTAGGATAGCATGTTGGTCCTGTGAGAGGTTAGGCTGATACTTTAGACTTCAGAGATACAGTGCGGAAACAGGCCCTTTGGCCCACCGAGTCCATGCGGGCCAGTGATCACCCCGTACACTCGTACCATGCTACCCACTAGGGACTATTTGCAGAAGCCAAACAGCCTACAAATCTGCACATCTTTGGAGTGTGGGATGAAACTGGAGCACCCGGAGAAAACCCACGGCATCATCGGGAGAATGTATAAACTCCGTACAGACAGCACCCTTGGTCAGGATCGAACCTGAACCTGGTTGTGTGATGGACTGGGCTACATTCACAACTTTCTGCAATTACTTGTGGTCGTGAGTAGAGCTGTTGCTAAACCAAGTTGTAATGCATCTGATATGGTGGCTTCTATTGTGCATCTGTAGAAGTTGCCAAGAATCATTTGAGACAGGCCAAACTTCCTGAGTTGCCTGAGTAAGTAAAGGCATTGGTATTCTTTCATGCCCATAGCTTCAATATGGTTGGTCCAGAATAAATTGTTAGTGATATTTCTATCTAGGAACCTGAAGCTCTCAATCATTTCCACTTCAGCACCATTGATGCTGATTGGGCATGTCTTCCATCACACCTCCTAAAGTCAATAGTCAGTTCCTTCATTGCAAACAAAACTATTTTCAGGTCATTATCTTATTACTGCTGGTATTTTCTACAACAAAGCAGTGATTACACTTCAAAAGCACTTCAATGACCATGAATTGTTTTGGAGCAACTTGATATCACACAAATGCAAACGTTTCTCTATTCTGTATGCTTTCAAAATCAATACAGCTTATTTTGGGAATGAAAACAGTCCCCTGATGATAAACTTGATTAAATATCTGGCCTTACTCTATAATTTTAGCACTAATTGCTGACGACTATGACATAAACATGCTGGGGAATTAAAGTGAAGACCTGAATACTTTGCACTCAAATGCAGAACAGTTTTGCAAGAGTGACCTGGACAATCTTTTCAGTAAATGTACACAAAGTTCTATGTATCGCATTATTTTTAATTGTTTTTTTATCAGGATGTAGGTTTTGCTGGCATGGATATCATTTAGAAACATAGAAACATAGAAAATACATGCAGGAGTAGGCCATTCGGCCCTTCGAGTCAGCACTGCCATTCAATATGATCATCGCTGATCATCCAAAATCAGTATCCCGTTCCTGCTTTCTCTCCATATTCCTTGATTCCGTTAGCCCTAAGAGCGATATCTGACTCTCTCTTGAAACCATCCAGTGAATTGGCCTCCACTGCCCCTGCTGCAGAGAATTCCACAGCTTCACAAATCTCTGGGGGTGAAAACGTTTTCCCTCATCTCAGTCCTAAATGGCCTACCCCTTATTCTTAAACTGTGACCCCTAGTTCTGGACTCCCCCAACATCGGGAACATTTTTCCTGCATCTAACCTGTCCAATCCCTTAAGAATTTTATGTGTTTCTATAAGATACCCTCTCATCCTAAATTCCAGTGAATATAAGCCCAGTCGATCCATCCTTATCCTAATTACGTATTGGTAATTAGCCACCTTCTTGAGCAAAGAGCACACTGCTGGAGGAGTGCTGGCTTGGAAGGAGTTGTCAGAGTAACCCATGTGAGTAACTGCAATGTATTTTGTCGATAGTAGGCACTGCAGGATTTCGTAGATGGTGCACGCTGCAGCTACTGTGTCAGTGGACCGGGGAATGAATGCTTGGGGTGCTATTTGGGCTGGCAATCAAGTGGATTACTTTGTGCCGAATGGTGACAAGCCTCTTAAATGTTTTGGGAGCTGTAGTTATCCAGGAAAGTGGGGAATATTCCATTACGATCCTGATTTCTGCACTGTAGGTGGTGGAAAGGCATGGAGATGTCAAAGTGTGAGTCATTGACTGATCTTGAAATACTGCATTTCTGTCGCTGAGCCCATGTTTCGGGTTGGGATCTTTTTTCACCTTTTTTCTCCAGAGATGCTGCCTGACCCGGAGAGTTACTCCAGCACTTTGTGCCTATCTTTGGTATAAACCAACACCTGCAGTTGTTTGTTTCTACATTCCCTCTTAACTTTTCCTTTCCATGTACCTGTCCAAATGTCTTTTAAATGTTATTATAGTGGGTGCCTCAACGACCTCCTCTAGCAGCGCATTTCATATACCTGCCAAATGGCAGTGGAAATCAAGGCCTGTTTCAATAATTCAAGTGCTCAATATTAAAGGAGGCTGCAGAAAGTGGCAGACATTGCCCAGTCCATTACAGGTAGTGACCTCCCCACCACCAAAGAAGGTACAGGAAGGAGCCAGATGGCCTTTACCTCCAGGTTCAAGAATAGCTTCTTCTCATCAACCAGCAGGTTCGTGAACCACCCAGCACAACCCTGACCACAACCCTACCTCAGCATTGAACTACTATCCACTTGCCACTATTACAGTAGCTCTACGTCACTTGGTTTTTGGAAACTTCCATGGTTGGTTTACTTGGAATAACAGATTATTTATTGTAGCTGTTGCATCAAATGTGCCAGTAAAGCTGCAGCGAGTAAGAATTGCTCAAGATAAATAAACTCTTTTGACCCATAATGCCAGTAAAGATCAGGTTGGACTTAATCTTGTTAGAGATAGTCTGTGCGGGTAATTGTCATTATGAACACTACCTGAACACTCCCTGGACCCCCCTGCATGGTCCAGTCACAGATTCTATGCACAGGGGACTTGTGAATGGAATTGAACCTTGAATATTCATTCGCACCATGACCTTACGTTGAAAGTTCAGTCCTCGATGAAGCAGCAGAACATGGTTGGACACAAGGCACATCTCTGAGGAATTCCTAAAGGGATGGTTGTCCTCATCACCTGCAACCATCTTCCTTTATGCAGGCTATGACTTCAACAACTGGAATGTTTTCCATTTCTTGTCCATTTACGTCAGTTTTACCTGGGCTTCTTGAGGTCACTCTTGCTCAAATTATGCCCTGCTGTCTTGAAAGGTCACTCTCACCTAATTCAGGAATGTCTGATCCAAGTTTAGACCGAGACTGTGGTGAAGCTTAGACCAGAAGCTCAAAGTGGCATTGATGAGGAGGGGGGGTTGGAGACAAAGGCAACTCATGTGGCAGCGATTGCCGAGCAACTCCATTTCCAGTGTAATGACTTGTTATTGGCATTCAAGGTAAGGCCAACTCACAAGGACACTTCTTCAGTAACTGCACCATTATCAGTATCATAATCTCAGAGGACTACATTGACTAACCATACACTAGTGATCAAATACTCCATAATATAGCATCCTTCGTGGGCTCAACAGGCACCTCAGACGCAGCTCACAACTCCTCCACAAAGAGAAGTGCTGATTAAACATATATATCGCTCTTCCAGGAAAAGGTGAAACAGAACTGGTGCAAGCAAAACCTGGCGGAGGAGGGGAAGCGGGATTCTGTGTGATCACTCGACTGAGGAGAAATTGTACACAGGAGGGTAGCAACACATTTTTTCAGCAATGAAATTAACAATTCTACAGTGGGGAAAAATAACCCCATGTGGGTGTTCGCTTTTAGAAAAAAAGATACATTTCAGAACAGTCAGGAGAAAACACCAAGTGCAAATTAATAGTGGCTATGAACCAACCCTATAGGAACCCGGCTTTAATCTATTCTACATTCCACAAGCTCTGTTGAGAATCCTTTCAACTACGTTATTTATATAACTACATAGGTCCGTGACAACATCTTAATTCAAAATTCCACTCGGAAACTCAAAGAGAACCAGCCCATTCTAAACAATTCAGCTCGAACAGTTGGAAATGAAGTACAGAATGCGGTAAACATTGCAGGGTGGGGATGAGTGCCCGAGGGAGCTCTCCGGGCTTGTCTTCTCCGAAATCAGCAGAACTGCAGAAACCTTGGAAAACAGCCATTATTCCGGGGTTCCTGTAGGTCTTCTGTCAAAATTGCAATGGCAAAGCTCCTCCAGAAATTCATCACTTGCAAACTGGCAGAGCATACATTTTAACCAGTCTCTTCAATTTTCTCAGAATCACAGAGTCACACAGCGCTGGGTCAAGCCCTTTGGTTCACCGTCAACATTGGCCATAATGCACTCATTTATACTGATCTTACAGTCATTATATTTCATGCTTCCCACATTCCCATCAACTCCCCTCAAATTCTATCACTCACCTAGTTACCAGGAACAATTGCCAATCGTTAATTAACCACTCAAAGTCTTAGAGGTTTTCTTTTCATGTTTATTTTGGGGGGGAAAAAAAATCAGTTAAGCAATCAGTGATATCAGAAAATGTGTAGGAAGGAACTGCAGATGCTGGTTTACACCGAAGATAGAATGGAACAGGCAGCATCTCGGGATAAAACGAATGGGCGACATTTCGGGATGAGACCCTTCTTCAGACTCTGAAGAAGGGTCTTAACTTTTCAGACTCTGAAGAAGGGTCTCGATCCGAAACATCACCCATTCCTTCTATCCAGAGATGCTGCCTGTTCCACTGAGTTACTCCAACATTTTGTGTCTATCTTCAGTGATATCAGAATGTCGGTGTCTCATTATTTCCTGTACTGTTTACCAAGCAGCAGTAATACACCATAGGAGTGTTTCAAAAGCATTTGTTCCTGTCTACCGCAAGGTTTCAATTGATGGTATGAGTAATTATCCCAGGATAACTCAAGCTTGAGAACAGTATACTATTTTCAGCGGCAATTTTACTCATGCAATGTTTGTCTGAGTTAAAAAAAACAAAACGAGCAAAATTGAGCCAAAAATGAATGAAAACTCTGCCCGTTTTAAGAAACAAGAACTGACCTGCACAGACATGGATCTTCCAGAAAGGAAAGTGATGTGAATGTTAAGACAATGCTATACCCTCAGCAGAACATGTATTTAACAAGGAAGATTGCACAATGTACAAATCCATTAAAAAAAATGTAAATTCAACAAGGTGAACGGAAAACCCATGTTCAGAACAAATTGTTTATGATTCTGCCAGAAGCACTCTATTCAATTTATTATCTCGTCTTCATCTGTGCAATTAAAAAAAAGAATACTCAAAAAACAATTTGCACTAAAGCATTCAAAAGCATTTTGCAGGAGCATAATTAGATCAAAGTTTGACACAAGGCGATCAAATGTTTGGTCAAGCTGATGCATTTCAGCTGAGGCCTAAAGAAGAGGACAAGGACAATGAGGCAGAGGGCAATAAAAAGACACAAAGTGCTGGAGTATCTCAGTGAGTCAGGCAGCATCTCTGGCGAACATGGATCGGTGATCTTTTGGGCCGGGACCTTCTTTAGACTGAGAGCAGGGAAGCTTAGGGAGATAATTCCAGGGAAAGGATAGTCAAAGCACAGTCATTGATGGAATGGCAAAGACAATTAGGATGAACAGGGGCCAAAAGTAGAGGTTTGTGGGCTTGGAGAGGGTATGGAAGGGGAAAAGTTCATGGAGTGATCTGAACAACAAAATTATAATTTAAGCATCACACCACGAATAAATGTCATGTATTCTACATCAAGCTGCTAGGTGAATGGGACTTTGTGTGAATCAGAATGTGGGCAATAATGTTGGAACAGATTGTTTATTGAAGATACAAATTGTCATCATATGCTATTTATGATGTGGAAATTAAAACATGAAATTGGTTGTTCAGCCAAACATCTATATTGATTTTCATCACATCCTCAAGCAGTAGCCTAAATATCAGATAATTTCATCTTTCCTTACAATTTTCCCCAAATTAAAGCTATGATATCCTGTTCAAACACTAACCACCCTCATACTTTCCAAAGCCTTTTAAATCTCTGCATCAATGAATATTTCTCTTTCCTTAATCCTTTAGAATTAATTATATAATCTTCTTCTTGTATTCAGCTAATTAGTTTTGTTTTTTGTCACGTGTACCGAGGTACAGTGAAAAACTTTTGTTGCCTGCTAACCAGTCAGCAGAAAGACAACACATGATTACAGTTGATCCATTTACAGTGTATAGATACATGATAAGGGAATAAAGTTTAGTGTAAGGTAAAGCCAGCATTGTCCGATCAAGGATAGCCTGAGGGTCACCAAAGAGGTAGCTAGTAGTTCAGCACTGCTCTCTGGTTGTGGTAGGATGTTTCAATTGCCTGATAACAGCTGGGAAGAAACTGTCCCCGAATCTGGTAGTGTGCATTTTCACACGTCTAGATGGGAGAAGGGAGAAGAGGGAGTGGCCAGGGTACGACTTCCCCTTCATTATGCTGTTGGTCTTGCTGAGGAAGCCTGAGGTGTAAATAGAGTCAATAGGGGAAGTTGGTTTGTGTGATGGTCTGGGCTGCGTCCACAATTCGCTGCAATTTCTTGCGATCTTGGATGGAGCTGTCCCCAAACCAAGCTGCGATGCGTCCTGATAAAATGCTTTCTGTGGTTGAATCATTGGAAACAGTCTGTTCCTATCCATCCTGTGCCACCCTTTCATATCCCATGAAATCATATTGTTCATTATTGACTAAAAATTTAACAAGACCGGTCAAATAAATATTATGGCAGTAAGAGCAGATCAGGCGCACCCAAAAAGCCGCCCACTGGAAATGTGATCGGATATCACATTGAATGGCGGTGCTGGCTCGAGGGGCCGAATGGCCTACTCCTGCACCTATTGTCTTTTGATATTTATATGGATGAGCATATCTTCAATCACAAATTCTTAATGCCATCGAAGACAAAACAGCGCAGTTGGTACTGAGGCGACCTGATCATGGGTCACGACCTGAAACGTCACCCATTCCTTCTCTCCAGAGATGCTACCTGTCCCGCTGAGTTACCTCCGTTTTTTTGTGTCTATCTTTGGTTTAAACTAGCATCTGCAGTTCTTTCCTACACATAGGATATTAATGTAGGCATAGTATAAACCACATCACCAATGGCTTTACTTTCTCAAAAGGTTCCCAGGTGAAATGAGACTTCCACAATATTTCCAAGTGGTTGCTGACCTCTGGCAACTAGAAAGGCAAAGGTAAGAATCCTTTCCCAAAACATTGGAACAATCACTGCAGCAATTCAGGACTAAAGCAGACTATCATCTTCCCAAGAACAACAAATAGTAGCATTTTTACTTCCACATCCTATATATGAAAAATCATAAATTAGTCAATATTCTAATTTTTCCAAGATTTCCTTTGGATTTTTATATCTACATGCCAGAGAGCCCGATAGAGTATATACTATACCGTTTCCAATACTGCAGCATCTTTCATATAATAGGCAGCCAAAACTGCACACACAACTCCAGCTATAAGCTTTTAGGTTTTAATTTGATCCACCATTATATTTCACTTTTTATCTTTTAAGCTTCTAGCCGTGCAATGCAGTAATCTATTTACTTTTTAATGACTTTAACCACTTGAGATGATGCCATTCTTAATACCTTCTGAAGCCAAACCTCCAAATTCCCTGGCTTTTCCACATCACGCTCCCAACCTCAAATCTGAGTAACAAATGCTTCAACTAAAATGAGTCATCTGATAGTCACTCTCATTGAATTCCAGTGTCAATTCAACTAGTTTAGGAAAATTACATTGATCTTCATTGGTGCATTAGATTATTTAGAACAGAGTGATACAGTGTGGAAACAGGCTCTTCAACCCAACATGCCCACACCTTTTATTTTAAATAGACAATATTGTCTATTGTCTATTTAAAGATAGCGGAGTCAGGGGATATGGGGAGAAGGCAGGAACGGGGTACTGATTGGGGATGATCAGCCATGATCTCATTGTATGGCAGTGCTGGCTCGAAGGGCTGAATGGCCTACTCCTGCACCCATTGTCTATTGTCTATTGTCACCGGCCAACATGTCCCAGCTACACTAGTCCCACCTGCCTATGCTTGGCTCATATCCTTCCAAACCTGTCCTATCCATGTACCTGTGTAACTGTTCCTTAAACGTTGGGATAGCCCCTGACTCGACTACCTCCTCTGGCAACTCGTTCCATACTCCCCCCAACATTTGTGTGAAAACGTTAACCACTCAGATTCCTATGACGTCTTTTCCCCATCACCTTAAAATAATGTCCTCTGGTCCTCGATTCACCTACTCTGGGCAAGAGACTCTGTGCATCTACCCAATCTCTTCCTTTGATTTTAGTATCAACTGTAAATTAGAGTATTGTTCTCTCCAACCCATCAATCAAATTATTTGTGAGCACACCGAGCACATCTCCCCAGAAAGGAATTCTAGAGATACCACCACCACACGTTTTCAGCTTTTCATAAGAATCTTTTCATAAGAACTGTTCTTATGGCAGTATGGTAACTCAAATCTCACTATACCAATTGGTGCATGTGATAATAAATATAACTTGAACTTGAACTTAACTCCCACTCTTAATTTCCTTTTTTTTCCCACCTCATCCCATATCCATTCATCAACTCCAACAGGTACTTGTGATGCCTTCTCAAAAAAATTCTAAAAGTTCATGAATGACAAATGCATAAAACATGCAATGCCTTCTCAAGAGCCTTTTTAACGTTTATGAAATCTAGGTTTGGCACTTCTTATTTTCTCCTCATGTAAACAACACTGCAGGTATTTTCATGCCGTCCTTTTATGCAGCCAGGAGTTCAATTTCCCACAATTACATTTAGTGTTTGAGACTTGGTCCTCTCATTCACAATTGCCATACAGGATTGCCACACTGGAGCAATCACGAGCTCTGCGTCATTTTGTGCTGTATCCGTTTCTCAGGTTGTATGTGCTCAATCCAGCTGGAAGGAACCAGATCTCACCATTGGTTACTCAATGAAAAGAGTTTTGCTCATTTCTCGGGTTACGTCAAGGCTTTGCATTGTTGGGTGCGAACCGTTTATTAGAAGCTAACATCGTATAACCAAAAAGCTGCCAGTTGAACTGTTACATACTCTTGATTAGTCACAATTTAGAAATATCTAATGACTCATTCTCTATAATCACTATGTGGCACGACAGTGGCGAAAGTCAAATGCTTCAAGTTCCTGGGCGTGTATATCTCTGAAGATCTCTCCTGGATCCAGCACATTTCTACAGCACAAAGAAAGCGCATCAATGCCTCTACTTCCCAAGTAGCTTGAGGATATTTAGTATATCAACAAATACTCCAACAAACTGATATAGGTGTACAGTAAAGATCATGCTAACCAGTTACATCACAGTCTGGTTTAGCAACATGGACATCCAGGAATGCAGAAGGCGACTGAGTGGCAAACATTGCCTGATACTGGCCTCCCCACCATCAATGAGATCTATCGGAGGCACTGCCTCAAATAGGCAGCCAATATCATCAAAGACCATCACCACCCTGGCCAAGCTCTCATTTGACTTCTACATCAGTAAGACGATATGTGTCTGAAAACCATTACACTAGGGTCACGAACAGCTTCTTGAACAATGCACAATATTAACAACTATCTCAGCATAATGTGCCTTCATTGTACTATTATAGTTATAGTTACCTAGTGTTACTGTTAGTAATTTATTGCATTATGGATTATTATGTATGTATATGTGTGTTGTGGTGTTAACAGGCCAGCTAAGCTGCTGCAAGTAAGAATTTCATTATCCCATTCTCGGTACATTTGACCGTCAAACATTCTTGTCTCTTGGGGCTTTCTGCAACTTCTCATGATATGCCTTCTGGCATTAAATCATAAGCAACAATAAAATGGGATACTTCAAACTTTTCATTATTTAAATCTGTAAACTTTACCTTAACTAATGGCTCTCAAATGTCCTCTGCAAATGATTCCAATACTCCACGTCATCACTATCTTCAAAACGTAGTTTCCACCTGGAGAAAGGAAACAATTCCTCATTGAGATAGGGGCTAGTCCCATTCACTAGACCAAGTAGATGGGGTGGAAGATTGCAACCTTCACGTGGTCCGCCCTGTTTCGACTAATGCAATCAACTCGACGTGCACAAAGGGAAGATCAAATAGAACATGTCGTCCAACAACTTTAGGCTGTGCACGCCACATGAAAGAAGACCAGTAGATCAATCAAATCAGAGCTGACCCCCACGATCTCCGCTGTGATGTAGTTCTTCCATCTTGAATTTTGAGGGCTCCATAGTCCTCCTGAACTTGTTTTACCCGTAATCATTTGAAATCAGCACTTCCATCTAGTTTATATATTTATTTGTTCTTTCTTTACCTGTCAAATGTAAAACTTTAACTTTATATCTATATTTTTAAGCACTTGGCAATACTTGTTATTACCAATGATTGTTTGTGCTCAATTTACCACAGCCATAAACAATTTAAATAGTCTGTTTGTCTGTGAGTGAAGTATAAATCCCATTTTGCCACCATTATTAAATATGACTCAAGTCTTTTCATATCTCTGGATACTTTTCTAACATTTTGATTTCCAGCCATTCCCAAAGGAAAATCCTCACTAGCCCAGAATTTGGAGCAAGCCAAAGGTAAACAGAAACCCACCACTGTTGCCATTGAGAATGCAAAGAACTGCAAATGCTGGTTTACAAAAAAAGACACAAATTGCTGAAGTAACACAACTCTGGAGAATATGGATATGCGTCGATTCTGGTCGGGACAGTTCTTCAGACTGCTTGTGGCGCTGGGGGTGAGGGTGAAGGGGAAAAAGCTGGAAGAGAGATGGGGCAGGCAAAGCCTGACAGGTCATAGGTTTTGTACAGGTTAAGGGTTTTTTTCCACACTGCTTTGAAGTGTAGATGGAGTCAATGGTGGGGAGTCTGATCTGTGAGATGGGTTGGGCTACATTCACAATTCTCTGCCATTCACAATATTTAGGAAGCATCCAGACAGGACTTGAATCTTGAAGGCTGTGGCTTAGCAATCAAGTGCAGGATAATGGGATTAGTATAGTCGGCAGATGCTGGATGATCAGCATGGCCATGAAAGGCCGAAGGGCCTGTTTCTGCGGTGTGTTGTTTCATTTCTGGTTCTGTTCCACCATTCGCCTACACAAGGGGTTAATTGACAGTGGCCAATTAAACTTAATTGGAACATGGGAGGAAACTAAAACAACCAGAGAAAACCCTCACAGTCACAACTAGAAAGTGGAATTCCACAGCGATAGCACAGAAGGTCAGCATTGAACTTGAGTAGCTGGTGCTGTGAGGCAACAACTCTGTTAGCTTGATTGTGGTTGAGACTTTAAATGGCCAGATTTATGAACAAGTGGACAATTAATTCTAAAAGCCTACAAGAGGACATCCAGAGGCTAACCTTCAACAGTAGCTATAACTTAAATGCAAGAGATAAATTGGAAATGTCTACCGCTATCTTTAGTCCAAAGTGACTCATGGAAAATTCTATTTATTCTCCTCCCTAAGTCCACACCATATTAAATGCTGCTGCCTTACCAGTGAGATTTACTCCACAGGATAATAAGCAGCTAGGAGTGAAAACAATGATGAGGTCGGCCGATCACGGCAGCATCACAGCACAAAATGTTCAAATGTTTTGCATTGAATTAGGTTCAATGGCCTCCCACCATATTCTTTCTCAAACCTTCCTCTCACCCTTCTCCTCTTCACTCCTTTCCACCCCCATTCCCTGTTCTACTGCTTCCCAACTTTCATCCAACTCGCTTTCCCACTGCGCATCTTTTCTTCCTCAACAACTCCCTCACAATAATCCCGATCCATCAGCTTCCACCCTCCAAAAACTCCAGCTATTTCAGGGAATAGAAATACTAGGATTTACTGACAACATGGAAAGTTACCAAAATGCTTCCTATTCTCAAAACACTGAGGAGTGTTAACCCAGCCACACCACTGGCAAGAAAGCACATCAACGCCTCAACTTTATCCAAAGACCAAAGAGATTTGGCATGTCTCCAATTGCTCTTACCAATTTCTACAGATGCACAGTAGGACATACTGTATCCTATCAGGATGCATAATACCTTGGTTTGGCGACTGCTCTCCCAAACACCCCAAGAAATTGCAAAGTGTTTTGGACACAGGCCATCATGCAAACCATCAACTTTCCCAGGTATCTCACACCCTGACTATTCCCTCCTCTCCCCTTTCCTGTCGGGCAGAAGTAAAAAAACTTGAAAGCACATACCACCGAGTTCAAGAACAGCTTCTTCCCCACAGGCGCTTAAATGGACCTCCCATAAGTTATAAATGCATTTCCGATCTCTCAGTTCTACCTCTTGTAGCCTTTCACTTATTTTATCTGCACTTTCTCTGTAGATCTAACACTTAATTAAACGTGCAGGAAAGAGCTGCAGATGCTGGTCATGATCGAAGATAGACATGAAATGTTGGAGTAACTCAGCGGGACAGGCAGCATCTCTGGAGAGAAGGAATTGGTGACATTTCAGGTCGAGAGACCTTCTTCAGTGATATCAGGGGAGTGGGTGGTACAGAGATAAAATGTAGTCGGAGACAGTAAGACTGGTAGGAGAACTGGGAAGGAGGAGGGGATGGAGAGAGAGGAAAAGCAAGGGTTATTTGATGTTAGAGAAGTCAATGTTCATACCGCTGGGGGGGGGGGGGGGGGGGGGGGGGGGGGGGGGGGGGGAGAATAAGCTACCCAAGTGATATATGAGGTGTTGTTCCTCCAATTTGTGCTGGGCCTCACTCTGACAATGGAGGAGGCCCAGGACAGAAAGGTCAGTGTGGGAATAGGAGAGGAAGTTAAAGTGTTGAGCAACCTGGAGATCAGGTAGGTTTAGGCGGACTGTGCGGAGGTGTTCAGTGAAATGATTGCCGAGCCTGCGCTTGGTCTCGCCAATATATAGGAATCCATACCTGGAACAGCGGATAAAGTAGATGAAATTGGAGGAGGTGCAAGTGAACCTCTGCCTCACCTGAAAAAACTGTGGGGGTCCTTGGATGGAGTCAAGGGGGGAGGTATAGGGACGATGTTGCATCTCCTGCGATCGCAGGGGAAAGTACCTGGGGAGGGACTTAATTAAACTTAATTGGCATACAGGAGGAAACTAGGACAACCAGAGAAAACCACACTCTATTTTCTTTCAATTTCTGCACTACCTGTTCTACTCAGTTATGGTATGATTTATATAGCATTCAAAACAAAACTTCTCACTGAATCATGGTGTACGTGACGATCATAAACCAATACCAATGCTCCCAGCTGTCTCCCAACTCACATCCTCAAAAAATTGATAGTGCAATACTTATAACCAACCTGGTGATGCTCATCACAATTTCTGCCATCTATCACCAGACCTTGTCACATCGGAAGTCCACCTGGGGCATGTTGCCTGATCCCGCAGAGAACTAATATCTTTTATATTGAAGTTGCATTTTACCCACATTAACCCTATCAGATCGGTGACACAGCTGCGCAGCTGTTAGAGCCACCGCATCATAATGACAAAGGCCTGGATTTAAACAGCCTCAGGTGCTGTCTGTGCGAAGTTTGCACGTTCTCCCTGTGACCGCGTTGGTTTCCTCCCACATCCCAAAGGCGTGTGTGTTTGGAGGTTAATTAGTCTCTGAGATTTTCCCTAAGTGTTTAGGGAATGGGTGCAAAAGTGGGATAACACAGAACAAGTGTGAATAGAAACATAGAAACATTGAAACATAGAAAATAGGTGCAACCCTTTGAGCCTGCATCACCATTCAATATGATCATGGCTGATCATCCAACTCAGTATCCCGTACCTGCCTTCTCTCCATACCCCCTGATCCCTCTAGCCACAAGGGCCACATCCAACTCCCTCCTAAATATAGCCAATGAACTGGCCTCAACTACTTTCTGTGGCAGAAAATTCCACAGATTCACCGCTCTCTGTGTGAAACAATTTTTCTCATCTCGGTCCTTATCCTTAAACTGTGACCCCCTTGTTCTGGACTTCCCCAACATCGGGAACAATCTTCCTGCATCTAGCCTGTCCAACCACTTAGGAACTTTGTACGTTTCTATAAGATCCCCCCTCAATCTTCTAAATTCTAGCGAGTACCAGCCGAGTCTATCCAGTCTTTCTTCATATGAAAGTCCAGCCATCCCAGGAATCAGTCTGGTGAACCTTCTCTGTACTCCCTCTATGGCAGGAACGTCTTCCCTCAGATTAGAAAAGTACTTCAGATTCAGATTCTTCAGATTAGGAAAGGAATGGGTGAGCGATGGTCGGCATGCACTCGGTGGGCCGAAGGGCTTGTTTCCTTGCTGTATTCTCGCTATTGAGGGAATGCAGCGTAGGTTCACCAGGTTAATTCCAGGGATGGCGGGACTACATATGATGAAAGAATGGGTCGACTGGGCTGACATTCATTGGAATTTAGGAGGATGAGAGGGGATCTTATAGAAACATAAAATTGGACAGGCTAGATGCAGGAAATATGTTCCTGATGTTGGGGGAATCCAGAACCAGGGGAGGAAAAGATGTTTCACCCAGAGAGTTGTGAATCTGTGGAATTCTCTGCCAAAGAAGGCAGTGGAGGCCAATTCACTGGATGTATTCAAGAGAGAGTTTGATATAGCGCTTAGGGATAATGGATCGAGGTATATGGGGAAAAAGCAGGAACGGGGTCCAATTTTGGATGATCAGCCATGAATGATTGAATGGCGCTGCTAGCTCGAAGGGCCGAATGGCCTACTCCTGCACCAATTGTCTATGTTTCTATCTTAATCAAGGACTGAAGTTAGTGAGTAAACTCTCCAACAGCTGATTTCAGTTGTCAAGGAAATATAATTGTAGCTGGTCCACTGGATGATAGCTATCCTCACCCCAACTATTCTTCTCCGAATCACATGCCTTTCCCACTTGAACATTAACCACATGGGTCAATGAACATCACTGTGCCAAAATGTGCCAGAATTCTGCACAGAACACTCTCCAGGAAATTCAGTGGCCTGACGGTCTGCAGCAGTTGAAAAAAACGGCAACCACTGCACTTTCTGTGCAATTAGAGAGGGCAATTAAAATATGACTTCAACCACATTAATCACATGCAAAGAACAATTCTATTAATGTACATTATACACGCATAGCAGTTTCAGGATTGTCAAATCCCTCCTCAGAACGTAAAAGAAGTGTCACATCTGCTGCTCTAATTTGCAAAGTAAATGAGGTCAGTTTATTGCTGCTCACCATCCACTCCTCCTGGCCACCATGATCCTGACAGCAGTACATTTATTCATTTGATGGCAGCAATTCAAACTCATCTCCCTCTGTTCTTGGCATCTGTACCTTTCCTAAAGAGTGGTGTTTAACACCAATCAGGGACGCCTTCACCAGCGTCACCCACTGCAGCGATGCAGCCTGCTCTTCAGGACCAGGAGCTTTTTCGATGCCTTCACCACATTCATCACGCGGCCGCACGTTGGTGCAACGGGAGAGTTGCAGCTTTACAGCGCCAGAGACCCCGGTTCGATCCTGACTAAGGGGGCTGTCTGTATGGTGAAAACCCACCTGCGTGTTTCCACCCATCGCTCCAAAGATGTACATGTTTGTCGGTTAATTGGCTTCGATAACATTGTAAAATTGTCCCTCATGTGTAGGATAGTACCAGTGAACGGGGATCGCTGGTCGGTGCGGACTCAGTGGGCCGAAAGGCCTGTTTCTGCACTGTATCTCAAAACTAAACTAAACATACTTACCTACGTCACCTTGAAGAACTGCTCTCTTGTCAGATGTTACCCGTGAAAGCTGAGAATGCAACAGCCCTTTGCCATGACTGATGGGAGAAGGCAGTATTTGGTTCTTGTGCGTGCATCATTGCGATAGCTGCTTGTAAATTTGCCAGGATATCAAATACCAGAACAAATATCTGCTGTGTGTGTCAGAAGGAACTGCAGTTGCTGGTCTAAACCAAAGTGCCACACAAAACTGGAGTAACTTAGCGGGTCAGGCAGCATCTCTGGAGAAAAGGAATAGGTGACGTTTCGGGTCGGTCTAAAGAAGCGTTTCAACTAGAAACGTCACCTATTCGTGATCTTCAGAGATGCTGCATGACCAACTGAGTTACTCCAGCTTTTTGTGTCAATCAACAGGATGTTCTTTGCAGCAAGAAAGATTACATTCTGTGAGTGAATCTTACTTGCAATGCACTAGTTATATTAGGCTAAAAAGAAAAAAATAGGACAGTGTAGGTTAATTTCTAAAATAGTTAATTTTGATCCAGCTGTATAGTTCAAGCTGGGGTACACAAAAGGCTGGAGAAACTCAGCGGGTGCAGCAGCATCTAAGGAGCGAAGGAGATAGACGACGTTTCAGGTCGAGACCCTTCTTCAGACTGGTTAAAAATAAGACCCGAAGGTAGGAGTCCGCGAGCAGTGGAGTCGGGGTCGGCGGGCGATGCGTTGGAGGTCCCGGTGGGCGGGTGGTCGGTCCGACCGGTGAGGCGGCGAGATGAGTGGGGTGCGGTGCGGCGGCCATGTTCGGGGAGCCCCGGTCCGGCGGCGATGCAAGGTGGGGCGGGTGCGGCTGTGGTCTTCGACGGGCCCAGTACACCGGCGATGCTGGATGGGTGGTGTGGCGATGGGGTTGGGTGGTCCCGGGGGACGGCGAGGTTCGGCTGTCGCGTTGTGCTGGTGATGGGCGGTGGAATCGGGGAGGGGGAGATAAACAGAGTTACCGGGCAGGCAGCGGGGCTGGGCGTCATCGGTAGGCAGGTGCAGGTCGGCGGCAGCATCGGCACGGAGGTCGGTGAAGGCGGCGTCCTGGTGAGTCCTGGAGGCGCTCCTTGTGGCAAAGATGGCGTCGGGGACTCAGACCGGCGGCTCGGGCCAGAGTGGGGGCCCGGGGCCTGCGGGCGGTCGAGTCGGGGATTGTCGGTGGCTGGAACGGCCTGGAGGCGGGCTAATTTCAGGTCCTTGGTGGAGGTAAGGTGGGATAGGAATTGTTGATTGAAGCGGTGGATCTTCCGGAGGATGTAATGTAGTTGGGGTCCGTTGCAGGTCTGGGTGAGTGAGGCCCGAAGTTTCGGGAGAGTCAATGCGAGGTCCTGCTGGTGTCGGCGCATGGCAACCAGGGTGGATCTTAGTGCCCGGTTGGAGAATT
Organism: Okamejei kenojei; assembly: GCA_035221665.1. Taxonomy (NCBI): domain Eukaryota; kingdom Metazoa; phylum Chordata; class Chondrichthyes; order Rajiformes; family Rajidae; genus Okamejei; species Okamejei kenojei. The sequence goes on from CM069157.1 coordinate 21,299,215, forward strand.
GTACAGTGTGGCGGCAGATAGCCAGTCGGTACCGATAGTCCGGCTGGGGTCCGAACTGGGAGGCAGGGAATTGGAGCTGGAATCCACGGGGTATGAGATGGAGGCGCAGGCAAGCCCCGAGGAAGCAGATGTGGCTGTGGTATCGAGTCTGGGTGAGGATGTGGTCGTAGAGTTGGAGGGAACGGGGGTATCACAGAGGGGGAGCAGTTAGAGAGGAGGTTGTGAAACTGTCTCCGTAGGGAGGAGGAGAACTTCTTCAAAGTAGGCATACCTTGAGGAGATATCGCAGTGGAGTAGACAAAGTGTTAAAGAAGGAACTGCAGATGCTGGAGAATCGAGGGTACACAAAAGGCTGGAAAAACTCAGCGGGTGCAGCAGCATCTAAGGAGCGAAGGAGATAGGCGACGTTTCGGGTCGAGACCCTTCTTCAGACAGTATAGTTCAAGCTATTCAGTTACTCCAGTAAATATTTCTGGACATCATATATGAAAATTAAACAAAAACTGCAGTGTTGTTCATGGGCTGCCTAAACCAACAAAGAACATCAGCTTAAGGGAGATATGCTTCTGGAAGTCGAGAAAGTTCAAGAATAATGTAATTAATGCATAAGAACAATCAAGAAACTTGAGAAAGTTCATCAAACTAATTCTAGAACTCACTGCTCTTTGAACAAAAGTATGGCACAGTGATGCAACGTGGGTTCAATCCTGACCTCCAGTGCTGGCAATGTGGTGTTTGCCCATTATTCCATTTGTCCTTCATTGCAACGATTCCTCCTGCATCACAAATCCCTGCAAATTGATAGATTCATTTATCCACTAAAGGTTGCCTGTATTGTGCAGATGAGTGGGATAATCAGAGGGATGTATTGGGGTGAATGAGAATGGGAGGAGACTAACAGGGGTTAGGATAGGATTGGTATCAAGTAGTGCTTGATTTTCAGTATAGACTTGGTGGCCGATGGGGTTTGCATGATCTCTATGACTATACTGTATATCACCGCTTTGTGACTGAACTACATGTTTGGATAGATCTTTACAGTATGTTTCAATGCATAAATAAATGTTTCAATGCATATTTTTATCTTACCTTTTAAATATATAAATGGTATCTTTGTTTTAATTAAGTGACTGGGTTCATTTCAAACAATGCAATATAATATTTGATCTACTCTTTGGCTTCAAAAGCTTATGCTTCATTTTTATTTATAGTTTATACACTTCCTGTCTCCTTTGGAATCATTCTTGATATTGCTTTTTTTGGAGCATTGTGCTCTTGCGTAAGTATTCCAAGTAAAGTCTGCTCAGACCCTGTAAAATGTAAACATTACATAAATCAATGCATAGTTTTGACAAAGCATCCCGATATTCGGTCTGATTTTAAATTGCTTTTCAATGCGTTGAATGTCATGATCTGATATTCTACCTTTCAGATGCTTTTCTTTATGCCAATTCTATTAAATTCATTGCATATCTATATTGTCATTTTGAATTCTAATGTACCACAGACTATGTTTCCGGTGCACACCTCACCTCAATTAATCTGCAACATTTTAAAACAAACATTTGTTCCGACTGCACTTTTGTTATCATATGCTCGAGAAATGTTGCAGGCTGGTTTCTGAATTCCATATTCATTTTGTGCAGGAGAATATGAAGCCAAACACTGAGTCTTGTAGTTCTCCTTTATAGCATCGATGGGGAAGGGAAGTGGATTCGGAGCTCTCAGCACAAGAGTCCACACAAGGTGCAAGCTCAAGTAAAATTGTCATATCCCACAATATTGTATAATTGCATAGATATCTATGGCACAGAAACAATCCACTTCTCTCAATCAGTGCATGCCCATATTTATACATCATTTGAGCCCATTTCTATCTTTCTACTATGTAACCTTTGGAAGTCTTCACTCAAATACATACTTACCTTTATTCTACATAATTTATCTCAGAAATTATGAAAGGGCATTGATCTGAATGTTAACTGCTTCTCTTTCCACAGATGGTGTGGGACCTGCTGACTATTTCCAGTGTCTTCTGTTCTATCAATGCTGTTAAAACCTTGTATTGTTAGTTGGCCCACATTTGAAGTACTGGGTGCAGTGTTGGTTGCCATGTTATAAAAAGGATGTGGAGGAATTGAAGAGAGAGGATAATACAAATCACCTACTCTTACGATAGACACAAAACGCTGGAGTAACTCAGCAGGTCAGGCAGCATCATTGGAGAAGAGAATGGATGACATTTTGGGTCGAGACCTGAATGGTTCCGACCCTAAACATCAACTATTCCTTTTCTCCAGATATGCTGGCTGACCAGGCCGAGTTACTCCAGCATTTTGTGTCTATCTTTGGTGTAAACCAGCATTTGCAGTTCCTTTCTACACATTTAACCTACTCCTAAGATAGACACAAAATGCTGGAGTAACTCAGCAGGACAGGCAGCATCTCGGGAGAGAAGGAATGGGTGACGTTTCGGGTCGAGACCCTTCTTTAATGTCTACTCCTGCTCGTTTCACATGCTGTTATGTTTGAGGACATGTTTAAAATGGTGGCTCTAAGATCACAATCAGATGGGTCTAAAACCATTAGTGGGCAATTGAAAGATATGTGAGTACATACTAAGAAGATACTAAAGAATGTCAGTAAAGTGTAATTAAGAGCAATTACTGAATGCATTTCTCTTGGGATTGCTGTGTCCATGCCTACGGGTTTTATTTGAACTGTTAATTCATCTGATTAGCACCATTAAGGGGCGATAATCAAAGATTACATCTTTGGGTGAGATCGGCTGGAAGCTGAAAGATGGTTTATGACTTGATGCCTGATACTAGTCAGAGTGGAATTATTTTCACGTTAGATACCGAGCAAGTGGAAACGCATGCCAATTTTTGCCAGGTGAACATGTCTAGGACATGGTACAGTCACAATGTGAAATAGTTAATCTGACTCAGCAAAGTGAGATAATCTTTTAAAATGTTTACGGCACTGACATATCTTTTGCAGAAAACTGTCAAATATGATTGTTTCATGAATAGCATCAGTAAGCGGGATTTAGATGGACTTGAAATGGAATGAGACATAGAAGTAGGTTGAGCACTAAAGCAAACTAATAACTGATAATAATTATCTGTGGAGCGATTGCAATTAAAAAGGAGCTCTACAGAAATTTATGTCCACAATTGGGATTATATACTCAGCCTTCTATATTTTGCAGTTTTCTTTGTCTGAATCTGTATTATAATTTGACATTTCAAATACCTTGTAACCTTTTGAATTAATAATATCTTAGATGTAACCTTTTAAGATGTATTCACTTTTACCACATAGATTGACATCAGTCTTGGGTCGCCACTTGTGAGATAAGGCTTTTGTAAGCAACAATATCTGGCCTCAGCAAAATAGAAGATGTGGTTTCACTGAACGCTGTGCCATTCCCCTGTGATATCCAGGAAGTGAAGCCTGTTTCTCCATTCAGTCCAGAGCAGTGTGATACCCTTGTGGATATGCCAATATCAAGGCCCAGCTGATCAGTACCCATTCACAAACACACAAACCCCAAGAAAATCAGAGCAGCATTAGGCCACACAGCCTCTTAAGCCTACCCCACCATTTAATACAATCATGGCTTATCTCTGCTCCTCTTCAGTGCCAGTTCCCCATTACTCTCGATTCTACAATATTTCAAATATTTATCTAAATCCACCCGAGAGCCATAATCATAGAGTCATAGAGTCATACAGCATGGAAACAGGCCTATCGGCCCAACTTGCCCACACCGACCAAAATGTCCCATCTACACCTGCCTGTATTTGGCACATATCCCTCTAAACCTATCCTATCATAGCCATGTATCTGTCTAAATGTTTCCTAAAAGTTGCAATAGTACCTGCTGAAATAACTACCTACCTTAAATACATCCTTAATGATCTGGCTTCAACACCATCCGGGCAGAATATTCCAGAGATTCACTGCCCTCTGTGAGAAGCATTCCACACTCCAAATATGTGCAGGTTTGTAGATTAATTGACTGCTGTAAAATTGTAAATTGTCCCCACTAACATGACAGTGTTAGTGTGCATGGTGATTGCTGGTCAGCGTGGACACGGTTGGCCGTTTCTATCTCTGAAATCTAAAGATTAGGGCAACCCTTTTATCCCAGTAGTTAGCCCATTCAATCTCCTCAACCCTCAATTACATCAATCCATTGTTTACGTGACAATCGCTGAGACAATTGAACTATTCATCAATCCATGCGATTTCAATGACTTCTTTTGGATGGTCGTTAACGTGATCAGGAATCTTGACCACTTTTTTTGTAAACATGAGGGTTAATTAGCTTGACCTATAATTGGGCAATTAATTCAAAGAGAAATTTTATAAGCCTCCAATTGGTATAAACCCAACCCAAAGGAATTGCAAAGGCTGTAATGGTATTCTTGAGGGAGAAAGTGCTCTAGATGCCAGGACAATATTAGCAATTGCCATGTGCTCATTACATTTCCTTCCAGCAAACAAAGGGCACACTGCAACTGCCCTCAGGTTCAGTCCTGCCTGCAATTCCCAGTATCTTCCCTATCTGTACAGTCTTCTCACAGGTATTCAAGTACTTAACGAACATCTGGTTAGGATTTTTTGTTCATCCAAACCTCCTTTCATTTAGTTTAGTTTAGTGTAGAGATACAGTGTGGAAACAGGCCCTTCGGCTCACCGAGTCCGCCCCGACCAGCGATTCCCGTACACGAGCACTAGCCTACGTACTAGGGAAATTCATAATTTACAATTCTTACCAAAGCCAATTAACCTACAAACCTGTACGTCTTTGGAATGTGGGAGGAAACTGGAGCTCCCAGAGAAAACCCATGCAGTCATGGGGAGAACGACAAATTCTGTACAGACAGCAGCCATGGTCAGGACCGAACCCGGGTCGCCAAGGCGTTGTTTCCCTTATCATTCTATTACCCGGTGCTGTACGGCAGCAACTCTACTGCTGCACCACCGGGTCACTCCCTTTCTTGGCATCTTATTTTACATGATCTGCAGAAGCTTCACGTATGTGTACTTGCTACACTGTGAGATATTATTTCCTTCCCTCAGAGAAGAATTGAATGACGCAATGGTGAGGGATGAAGAAACAGCCTTATCTTGGATCTTGTCTAGATAGAGCAGGAAAGATGGCACCATTGGAGTTCACGGCTTTGGTAAACGCCAGGCCGACTGTTCCACTGAGAAGGACAACTACTCAGCACAAACCTTTTCACGAACAACACAAATCTCAGACATTTAATCAAGCTTTGCATGTCCAAATCTCTAGCACCCTCCGGTCGTCCTTTTCATCTTTCAAGCTGCAAGAACCTCCTCAGTAAGTGGATGAAGAATGTATGTGGAGAATGATCTCTCTCCTGAAGATATACCATTGCATAATACATCCCTCCCAGCATGCAGATATGCTTCCTAAATGGGACAAATAGATCCACCTAGACCACACAAGGGAAGAGCAGCAGATCCTTGCATCAGCGACACTTGTGATATTTCAGGAGAGCCTGACATCCCATCATAGACATTTAGTTAGTTTGTTAGTTTAGTTTATTCTCACAGGTACAATGAAAAGCTTTTGTTGCGTGCTAACCAGTCAGTGGAAAGACAACACATGATTACAATCAAACCATTCACAGTGTTCAGATACATGATAAAGGGAATAATGTGAATAGCGCTTCATGCAAGATAAAGTCCAGTGAGGACTGATCAAAGATAGTCGGAGGGTCACAAATGAAGTAGATAGTTCAGGACTGCTCTCTAGTTGTTGGTAGGATGGTTTGATTGCCTGATAACAGCTGGGAAGAAACTGTCCCTGAATCTGGAGGTGCGTTTTCACACTTCAATACCTCTTGCCTGATGGGAGAGGGGGGACGAGGGAGTAGTCGGGGAATTTTCAATGTCCACCTAAAATTCACTTTACATCCGACATTATTTAAGGCATTCGGAGGCCTGTCAAAAGTGTAGAGCAGCGTATTGGAAGGCCTATGTAATCATTTTAACTACAGGTGGCTTCCACCCTACACCCTACACATAACCAACCAGCGCCACTGCAGTCAGAACACATCAAAAGGGCTTGTCAGTAGCAGTCATAGTCTTGCTAGAAGCTCAAAGGATTACTGTCCAGTATTCACAGAAGTGAGTACAAAGATGGATAGTCTGGTCAATCACATAAAGAGAGAGCTCTTAAGACCTCTGTTATATCTTGAAATTCATTGGAAGTGTATGATCTCGGGTCCATGGAGCTCGGGGAGCACAGCAGCAGCAATAGGTGCTGCTCTCGGTGTGGGCATCACATTTGCTCCACACTTCTGTTCTAAAAGTCATCTGGGGCAGACGCCGCCAGCTGTACCCAGATCGCGGAGCTCTTTAGCCTGCCCTTCTTCATCTCAAACACTGCAGGCAATGCTATCTGAAGCATCTGAAGATCCCCATTTAAACGATTGGATATTATAAAGGGAAGCAAAGATAATTCTATTGCAGACAATTCTTTGAGATAAGATGTACTCCAATTTGGAAAAGAATGGGTGAATTAGGGACAGTCAGCATGGCTTTGTCCATGGCTTGTCAAGTCAAGTCAAAAGAGTCAAAAGAGTCAAAAGAGTTTAATGTCATGTGTCCCTGACAGGACAATGAAATTCTTTCTTTGCATAGCACAACAGAACATAGTAGGCATTGACTACAATTATATACTTAAATACACACATTAATTAATAAATTAATAAAGTGCAAATAACAGATGGAGGGGTATTAATGTTCAAAGTTTTGTCCGAGCCAGGTTTAATAGCCTGATGGCTGTGGGGAAGTAGCTATTCCTGAACCGGGTTGTTGCAGTTCTCAGGCTCCTGTACCTTCTACCCGAAGGTAGCAGGGAGATGAGTGTGTGGCCAGGGTGGTGTGGGTCCTTGATGATGCTGCCAGCCTTTTTGAGGCAGCGACTGTGGTAGATCCCCTCGATGGAAGGAAGGTCAGAGCCGATGATGGACTGGGCAGTGTTTACTACTTTTTGTAGTCTTTTCCTCTCCAGGGCACTCAAGTTGCCGAACCAAGCCATGATGCAACCGGTCAGCAAGCTCTCTACTGTGCACCTGTAGAAGTTAGAGAGAGTCCTCCTTGACAGACCGACTCTCCGTAATCTTCTCAGGAAGTAGAGGCGCTGATGAGCTTTCTTAATAATTGCATCTGTGTTCTCGGACAGATCTTTCTCGGGAAAGATCTTCACAGATGTGCACGCCCAGGAATTTGAAGCTCTTGACCCTTTCAACCATCGACCCGTTGATATAAACAGGACTGTGGGTCCCCATCCTACTCCTTCCAAAGTCCACAATCAGTTCCTTGGTTTTGCTGGTGTTGAGGGCCAGGTTATTGTGCTGGCACCATATGGACAGTCGCTCGATCTCTCTTCTGTACTCCGACTCATCCCCATCAGTGATACGTCCCACTACAGTGGTGTCGTCAGCGAACTTGATGATGGAGTTCGCACTGTGACCGGCTACGCAGTCATGAGTATAGAGTGAGTACAGCAGGGGGCTGAGCACGCAGCCTTGAGGTGTTCCCGTGCTGATTGTTATCGATTCTGAAACATTTCCACCAATACGAACGGACTGTGGTCTGTGAATGAGGAAGTCGAGGATCCAATTGCAGAGGGATGCGCAGAGACCCAGTTCTGCGAGTTTGGTAACCAGCTTGGAGGGGATGATTGTGTTAAATGCCGAGCTGTAGTCAATGAATAACAGCCTGACATATGTTTTTGTTGTCCAAGTGGTCCAGAGTGGAGTGGAGGCCCAGCGAGATCTGGATTGGATTTTGTGAGGTGATGAGAAAGATTGATGAGCTAGGGGCAATACATGCTGTCTATGTGGATTTCAATAAGGCATTTGATAAAGTCCCTCATGGTAGGCTGATCAAGAAGGTTAAGATGCATCGGATCCATAGTGTCCTGGTCAATAGGATTCAAAACTGGCTTCTTCATGGAAGAGTTTGGTGGATGTGTGTTATTCTGGTTGTCCAAGAGTGTTCCACATTTTATTTGTGTGCTGGAACCTCTATTGTTCTGATATATATATATATATATACACATTGGGAACCTTGATGATATATATATATACATTGGGAACAGTGAGGAAGGCTATCAAAGTATACAGCAAAATATAGATTAGTCTAACAAGGCATCATGTCCGGCATGGATGTAGTGGGCCGAAGGGCCTATTCATAGAACATGGAACAGTACAGCATGGGATGGGGCCCATTGGCCCACAATGTCTTTAAGCGTAATTAAACACAATGTCAAAACCAAATATTATCTGCTTGCACAAAATCCATATCGCTCCTTTCCCTGCATATCCAGGTGCCTATCCAAACAGGGGTGGAAAACACAGGGGGGGCCAGAGGGGTCCCCACCATGTTTTGAGGGGTGGGGGACACTCCCCCCAAGTTTTTGTGATCCGGATTTTAAAATCTCCGTTTTCCGCAAGACAGTGGAGGTGGCACTGCTGATCGAGGGCACCGATTGGGGCTCAAAGTCAGCCCCGATCAAGACCTTCAGCTCCTTGATGTTAGGCCGCAGAGCCATCGTAGATAAGATCCGAAAACAATCGCATCTCCGGCAAGGTAAGAGATTCAAAAAAAGTTTTGGGTCGAGACCATTCAGACTAGTTAGGGATAAGGGAAACGAGAGGTATAGATGGTGATGTGGACAGACAAAGAACAACGAATAAAATATATGCAAAAAAGTAACGATGATAAAGGAAACAGGCCATTGTTAGTTGTTTGTAGGGTGAAAACGAGAAGCTAATGCAACTTGGGTGGGGGAGGGATAGAGAGAGAGGGGGATTGCCGGGACTACCTGAACAAGCATCTGCAGTTCCTTCCTACACATTTAAATGCCGTGTTCTGGTCCAGGGGATTGAAAAAAAAGATCTACAAAGTAATTACTTCATTACTTGCACCTCCAGCTGTACAAATAATGCTGACTCACCTCCCTGAGGTCCTCAGAAGGCGCTTCCTCATCGAATGAAGCTTCCAAGTGTGCATTCTGCAGCTGTTATTGTGCATGCGACATTGTAAAAAGTGCAGCAGGATGCAATGATTTGGGCAATTCTTTGCCATATTTAAAATACTGTTGATACGCAGCAGACCAGGCAGCATCTGTGAAGAAAGAAACAGCAATAACTTTTCAGGTAATGGTCACTGATCAGATCATTTATCTATTAACAGTCTTCAGCGCAGGCAGCACCTCAACCTGAAGCATAATCTTCATTTGTAGGAAGGAAACTGCAGATGTCGATTTAAACCGAAGGTAGAGAGAAAAAAACGGAGAAACACAGCAGGACAGGCAGCATCTCTGGAGAGAAGGAATCGGTGACGTTTCAGGTCGAGGTCCTTCTTCATTTTTCTCTCAGCATCTGAGATGCTGCCTGACCTGTTGAACATCCCCAGAAATGTTCAGGTTTTTTTTCCCAGTACTTACATCTCTCTTCTGTGCTTACACCAGGGAGCCATGACTCTATCAAAGGCTTTTTTTAGGTGGTAGCAGGACATTGGTTGTAATTCAAGCCCGTCTGAAACCCAACTGGGAGTAACAAATATATTAGTTGGTGCTGGCATAAACCATTCTATTTTCAAGGGCCACTGAAAGAGAGGAGTATGACATTTGCTGCCGACAAAAGAAGAACAGAGCCAGATTACCTGGAACAGATCTTTATGTTTATTATCCCATAGCCAATGGACAAAGCAACTCCTCTTTCTATATTAGATCACAAAGAATTGATTCTTACCGACTACTGAAGCCTTCGGCCCTGCAAGATGTCCAAGATGCAGCTGGATTGGCCTGATTTACGACTTAATATCAAGCTTGTACCTTAAACTGCGGGCTAAAGCTGTAGTTTACCAAGTCTAGCAATATGATAATGCACCCTTTCCACTTTCCCCACATATTTTGTCCCTCAATATGTCATATCCTGAATATAAAATGCAGCTTTGTAAATTGATACTTATTTATTTTAAACCGAAAAAATGTTGTTCCAAGAGCCATCCGTGCCTTGGGATATTATGTTCCTGCAACTCTGAGAATATTATTCTGTTGTTATGTATCCTATTTGTTACTCCACATTGTTTTTTTTTTAAATTTGTGTGCAATACTAAAAGGCTCCTCTGGTGGTTTTGGCATCTAAAGTATAAATTGCACATTATGCAATATCTTTACAGCTACAATATGCTGAAAGCAGAGATTTTATTTAATAAGATATAGACGCTCATTCAGACAAGCATTCGCTGTGAAATATGCTGTGAGGAAGCTGAGTCGACTCCAGCGGCACCAAAATTGCCCCGACTCCGACCCCACAGCCCTCAAACTGACCAGACGAACTGCAAGTCTCCGCTGGATCTGTACATTTCTACCACCTAAAGGGCCCGTCCCACTTGGGCGTCATTTGCGTGTCATTTACGGGACATAATTTACGTGTCACGTGCTTGGCGCGCGCATCGTAATGCACGTGTGACCCGCGCAAGACGTGCATTATGCGCGCATGGTGCGTGGTGACGTAGGCAGTGACGCGCGGTAACGCATGGTGCCCCAAGATTTTGGGATTCTCAAAATCCTCGCACTCCACCTGCGTGACGCTCAAATGACGCCCAAGTGGGACAGGCCCTTAAGGGTTTCACTTGAAATACTTATTTATATTCCGCTTTCAAATGATAATCAACCTTATACATGTATCCTGCATTTTCTTCTTTTTTTCGGCATTCAATAGTTTTGAATCAATTCCAGTATTCACTATATTCATCATATTTTTGTTTAGCCATTTATTCCAAATCCTTTTTCTTGTTTTCACAGGGGTCTGGCTAGACACAGGCTACGACATAGCCCAGTGATTGTTCAAAATGCCTACAGCTGTAGTCCTCTTATTTCGATCATTGTTCTAGGAGTTGGAGAGGGCACATGGGGCAGAACAAACTCATGCATTTTGTCGTTCATCTGATACGAAAAAATATATAAAACCGTGGCAATGTAATGAAAACCAAATGAATTGAAACACTGACAAAGATTATTGGAGAAAGTGTCCTGGGCCTCCTCCACGGCCAGAGAACAAAAGATCCCAGCAAGGGTAATAAGCAGCCCTCGGGGGAGTCGCAAGCTTCTCATTCACACCACAAACAGCAATTGGAAAAAATTGCATCTTATCTTGCAGGTGCAGTAGATGCTGTGCACCCGCTGGTTTCTCCAGCTTTTGTGACCCTCGTCAAGCATCACATTAATGCCCACTGACTTTTGTATAGTCTCCAAATGGTCCATTGTAAACCAGCGTTGGCACAGGCCAGGATACAAACTGTTACTATTTAGGCTCTCACCACACCACTTTACTATTGCCAATAATAAAAAAACACACGACATGCAAGCTGACAATTAGCGCGAGTTGAAGTGTGGCATGATGCCTGCAAGGTATTATGCCTGGGGAAAACAATAAACACATGTCACTGACAAAAAAGTAAGCTTGAGGTGCTGAATGTAGCACTCGATGTCTGACACTTTCCGGGGTGTAATTGGCGTGACGCTGGAAACTAGTGCTGGGCAGCGTGGTACTTAAAGAAGATAGACACAAAATGCTGGAGTAACTCAGCCAGACAGGCAGAATCTCTGGTGAGGTTTCGGGTTCATACCCTTCTTCAGACTCTTTTTCATGTCACCCATTCCTGAGTTTCAATCAGAATCAGCAGAGAAAACAAATCCTTATGATAATATAATATAATATCAGAGACTGAAGAAGGGCTCCGACCCGAAATGTCATCTATTCCTTTTCTCCAGATATGTTGCCTGACCTGCTGAGTTACTCCAGCTTTTTGTGTCTTTCTTCGGTTTAAACCAGCATCTGCAGTACCTTCCTGACGTTTAAGAAAGATTTGATCAAGGATTCTTGCAAATTTGGCTTCCGTCTTTCTCACCATTAAAGTCTATGTACCAATCAGTCGAGGGTCAGAACATCCGCAAGCAATTCTTCAGGTTTGGAGGTTTGGATTGAATCCAGGTTGACAGTGCTTGATAGTTTAGTTTCGTTTAGAGACACAGCATGGAAACAGGTCCTTCGGCCCACAGAGTCCACGCAGGCCAGCGATCCTTTTCTACTAACTAGCACTATCCTGCACACAAGGGATAATTCACAGTTTTTGACGGAAGCCAATGAACCCACAAAGCTGTACGTTTTTAGAATGTGGGAGGGAACCGGAGCAACTGGGGAAACCCCATGCGGTCACTGGGAGAACGTGCAAACTCCGTACAGACAGCACCCGTAGACAGGATCCAACTCAGATCTGGTGCTGTAAGGAAGCAAAACGACTGCTGCTTCACCAAGCGATGGATTCAAGATCCTTGCTTTATCTTAGTGTAAAAATTAGGCCAATGTGCTTTTAAGTATATAATATTATATTCCTAAGAATATATTATATGCTTAAGTACAAAAATAAGTTCAATATAAAAATATCCTTTTTGCTTAAATCCTGAGGACTACTTATACCATCACAAAGTCCAATAAAGGGAGCAAGGTTGAATATAGCAATGCTAGACATGACCTTTCAGCAGCTCAGTGTCTTTTTCTGGACTAGAAACTACCATTACTGAATTTGAGGATGCAACAAAACTATTTCCCCAGTCACGTGATGTACAGATTACTCCATTTAGTTTTGGTTCAGATATGCAGCATGGAGAGAGGCCCTGCAGCACACCATGCTGACCCTGGACCTCCTGTTCACAGCAGTTCCATGTTATCCCACTCTCTCATCTACCTATGCACTAGGGGCAATTTACAGAGGCCATTTGGGCTACAAACCCGCACGCCTTTGGCATGTGGGAAGAAACTGGAGCACCCGGAGGAAACCCATGGGGTCACAGAGAGAACGTACAAACTTCACCCAGATCACACCCGGGTCCCTGGCACAATGAGACTGCAGCTCTACCAGACGCACCACTGGTTCTCCTTGTTATATGGAAACTCATAGATGCATTTGTGGATTTTGCCCATCTAGGTAACGACTTGATGTCAATACAAAAAGTACGTTGTGATTCTGTGTTATTTACAAACTGCTGTCCAACTGTCTTGAAACTTATGCTCGCGCTGCTCTTTATTTAAAATTAACCATTTTTAAAATCGCCAATTTTAATAAAAAACGTTTATGTTTTAACTTTTTTTAACTCGGAACATTGAGCAGGCAAAGAAAGGCCAATGATCAAGGACTTTAAAAAAAATCTAATAACATGAAAGAAGAAACATCCGCTCATTGAAGAAACTGTTGGATGATAAAATACTGTACATTTTTGGTTCGCTTTTTCCCTCAATTTCTACCGATAATTAAGGTCTTCTAAAGCAATTAGTTTCAATCAATTTCTTTGCTGTGGACACAGATGTGGCACTAGAAATCCCATGCAAGACCGAGAAAAGTTGATGGAGAGTTTTGAGAACACTGCAGATTAGTAGCTGGCAATGAAAAGATTTACTGTCCTTTCAGGTGTGAGTCTATCAGTGTGATTATTTTAATACTTGGCTTCCCTCCGTGTCATCTGCCGCGACAGAGCCCCTGAAGTCTTCACTTTTCATTACGGCATAAATAATTAATCGTAGCTGCTCATATTCATACATTCATTACAAACCTGTCAACATCATTTATGCTCTTTTCAACTCGAACAGTTCATTTTCTGGTCCTGAACTCTGCCGCTCCAACAGCTGAAACAAATTACGTTTTAAAGTAGAAGGGCCTTATTTATAACTCTCCTTATGAATAGTAAGTTTACTCAATTTCCTTTAACCCATGCAAAAATAAAAAGGTTAATAACTTTAAAATAACACAAAGGCACTTCAAGCCTTTCATGTAATGAAAGGACTAAGAATAGCTTGCAGGAGAATCCATTCTGCTACCAGTCAGAGAGCCCTAAGTGCTATAAAATGGCATTTAAAATTATGTGAAGCTTCCCTCTGCAGACCATTTTGTGTCTCGAATCTCATCTTGCTGCCTGCCATGCAACAGATCTTGTGTGCAATAATCTCGTAGATGGTCATAGACCTGCACAGCACAGTAGTGGGCCCACTGGCTCAACTCATCCATGCTGACTGTGATGCCTATCTACGCTAATGCAGTCGGCCCACATCTCTCTATTCCTTTCCTATCCAAGTACCTGTCCAAATGCTTTTTAAATGTTGGAACACCAGTCCAGGATGCACCTGCAATAGTTCCTAAAAGCAAGAGCTTGTGCAGACAAGCATCTCTAGCTTTAATTTGATTTATTTTTGTGAAAGTGCAGAGACCGTCATTACAGCAGGCACGGTGGCGCAGCGGTAGAGTTGCTGCCTTACAGCGCTTGCAGTGCTGGAGACCCGGGTTCGATCCCGACTACGGATGCTGTCTGTATGGAGTTTGTACGTTCTCCCCGTGACCACGTAGGTTTTCTCTGAGATCTTCCGTTTCCTCCCGTACTCCAATAACGTACGGGTTTGTAGGTTAATTGGCTTGCTATACATGTACATTCCAGTAAATCCGTGCCAGTCAGCGATCCCCGCATATTAACGCTATCCTACACGTACTGGGGACAATTTACACTTATATCAAGCCAATTAACCTGCAAAGCTGTACATCTTTGTAGTGTGGGAGGAAACCAAAGATCTCAGAGGAAACCCACTTGTTCACGGGGAGAACGTTCAAAGTCCATACACACAGCACCCATGGTCGGGATCGAACCCGGGTCTCCAGCACTGAAGCACTGGAAGGCAACAACTCTACCTCTGCACCACCATGCCGTCACTGTCAAATATAAATACAATCTGAGACTCTGGCCATGTCTTCATGGCTGCCCAGTCTCGATGGCTCGTGGAAAGGTGGAGGAGGTCTCCAGGGTGCTGTTGGTTTCAAGAACTTGCCATGACAATAATAGCAACTTGTGGACTGTGTAAACATGCGAGAAACACAGAGCTCTCAAAATGTGTCTGGCTTGTTCAAGCTTCTTTGGTTGAAACCTAGCTTGTGCATGACAGCACACACACAATTAAATACATTTTACAGTGACAAAATATTTTTATATATAGAGTACAGATACTTATTAGAAACAAAAAATCGCAGATGCTTTGGCTTACAAAAAAAGACACAGAGTGCTGGAATAATTCATCGTGTCAGGCAACATTTCTGGAGAACATGGACACATGACATTTCAGTTTGGGACCCTTTTTCAGACCGATTGTGTGTGTGTGTGTGGAGGGGGGGGGGGAGGAGCAAGCTGAAAGAGAGGATGAGGGATAGCATAAATCCTGAGAGATAATAGGGTAAGATTGATTGGCCAGTAATGAAACATAGAAACATAGAAAATAGGTGCAGGAGTAGGCCATTCGGCCCTTCGATATGATCATGGCTGATCATCCAACTCAGTATCCCGTACCTGCCTTCTCTCCATACCCCTGATCCCTTTAGCCACAGGGGCCACATCTAACTCCCTCTTAAATATAGCCAATGAACTGGCCTCAACTACCTTCTGTGGAAGAGAATTCCAGAGATTCACTGCTCTCTGTGTGAAAAATGTTTTTCTCATCTCGGTCCTAAAAGATTTCCCCCTTATCCTTAAACTGTGACCCCTTGTCCTGGACTTCCCCAACATCGGGAACAATTGTCCTGCATCTTGCCTGTCCAACCCTTTAAGAATTTTGAAAGTTTCTATAAGATCCCCCCTCAATCTTCTAAATTCTAGTGAGTACAAGCCGAGTCTATCCAGTCTTTCTTCATATCAATGTCCTGACATCCCAGGAATCAGCAATACTCCAGGTATGGCCTCACCAAGACCCTATACAACTGCAGTAGAACCTCCCTACTCCTATACTCCAATCCTTTTGCTATGAATGCTAACATACCATTCGCTTTCTTCACAACCTGCTGCACCTGCATGCCTACTTTCAATGACTGGCGTACCATGACACCCAGGTCTCGTTGCAACTCCCCTTTTCCTAATCTGCCACCATGAAAAGACAAAAGGTGTGAGACAAAAGGATTGCAGAGTTGCAAATTGTGAAGCGAGGAAGGAATGTAGGTGGTCGGGTATGGGAAGGGGAAGGGGATGGTGGAGGGGGAGGGGGGGGGGGAGGGGAGGGGAGAAACAAGTGTGAGTCCAAATGGGGCACAAGGGAGGAGGGCGCAGATGTATGTGGGGGGAGGGGGGGGGGCAGGGGGTGGGGCTGTAAGGAAAAAGGAAGGGAAGGGGCGGGTGGTTAATTACTTAAAATTGGGAAATTCAATGTTCTTACCATTGGGTTGCGATTTAGCCAAGTGGAATATGAGGTGCTGTTCCTGCAGTTTTCATGTAGCCTCAATAAAGAAGGCCCAGTTTATTACGTGGCTTAAATTAAAAGAATGAGAGAATGTTTTGAGTCTCACAGTTCGTCACAGTAAATATTTCATGTGTACATTCAATTGCCTCAAATTATCAAGATGCATTACTTCAGCCGGAAATAAGGTCCCATGCCATTAATTTTAAATACAATCTTCAAGCACCAACAGAAAGGTGAAATTATAGACAGATGGAAGGGTTGATAATTTGATATTTATAAAGGAAGCATTTCGATAGTGATTTTCATTCATTCACAGAGAATACTTCATTAGGGGCCGTGTTGTTATCCTTGATCTTCATCACTGATGCAGGCTCATTGTTTTCACATTTATTGGTTTTCCAGACTCTGGTCAATGAACAATGACATTGGCTGTCTTGCACCAGAATGTTTTTTTTGCTGTCCTTTAGCCTAACTACTTCTCGAAATTCTTGCTGCAAAAAGAAAGCTCTTCAAGGTACAAAGTGTAATTTTAATAAAATATACCATAATCAAAATGAATGGAGCACATTTGTATGGTCATTGCGTTGCTTATAGTCTGCAAAGTCATTTTGCAAGGTGAGAATCAATCTTCAGATTATGTTACAACACACCATAGATCCCTGGAAATCGCATTTGCCATCCATAGAGAAATCCTTTGCAAACTCATTTCCCCAGGGAAATGGAATTGAAGGCAACTTGTTGGTTAAACATTCACATACTGTCATGAAAATTACAATTCAGAACTTGCCACAGTGCAGATTGGCAGCATCATAAAGAGAAAAAATAAATCAATGCTAAAAACAGCAGTATCCTTTCATTTGACCTACATACACTGTGTGCGCAATTATCAAATATCATTCTTTTGATTTAAAGCTCAGTTGCAAGTCTTCATAATAATTATGGGGAAATGGTGGCATTTCCATTGTGAAGTCTACATTTGAGGGAATGAAATAATGTATGTGAATATTTGTTGCTAATGGCGGAGTGAAAGAAGGATGATTCAGAAGGCAACATGTTGTAAGTGCCTGCACTGACTGACCAATGCTTCCAGTATCAATGTGCCTGTTCTACAGATGTAAAGTGAGTGTGCATTGTTGTAGATGGTGAGGAGGATGCACATTTCTAGGTCTTCTTTGTCTTGCGTATGGCGTGCACAGCCTAAAGTTGTAGGACACTGAAGAAGGGTTTCGGCCCGAAACGTTGCCTATCTCCTTCGCTCCATAGATGCTGCTGCACCCGCTGAGTTTCTCCAGCATTTTGTGTACCCAAAGTTGTAGGACAACTTGTTCTATTTGATCTTATTTGATTGTGCGCGCCGGGTTGATTGCATTTGTCTAAACAGGGCAGACCACGTGTAGGTTACAATCTTCCACCCCACATTTCTTGGTGGAATTGCCTTAAGGGGTACAAGTCTGAAATTGCTACTATACCATTTGGGGGAATCTAATAAATCAGAAAGTGCTGGAAACACTCAGCAAGTAAGATAACATCCATGGAGAGAGAAACAGAGCTAATGTTCCAGGTTGAAAAAGCCTTGCATCAGAACAAAGTTTGTTTTTTAGTCTCCGTGGATGCAGACTGACTTGCTGGGTAAGTCCACCGCTTTTTCTTTCAAACTCTCAAAATTTGCAACATCTAGTCTCTCGGGCACCTATGTCGAACTGGTCTGTGGTGCATGGTGGGTGCTGCTTTACACCTACATGCATTGTTGTAGATGCAGTCAGTATCAACGGGTGCTCAGCAGCCAAACAAGTCATCTTTAAAGAGCCACAAGTTAGTCCTTTCTCAAACATAATTTTAAAGATTTCAAAAGAAGTACTTTCTGACTTCAATTTAAAACATTGTTCAGTATATGTCCTTTTTTGTTCACCCTTTTCCAATTGTCATCGCTAATCCTGTGATAAAGGCCAATACTGCTGTTACACATTTCCTGTCTCGATTCTCATCCCCAAACTTCACAACTATTTCTCCAATTGCAACGGATGAGCTGCCTTTAACGGGTATTGCATAAGAGTTACTTTCTGGTTCGGTGAATTGTTACACTATCAACACATATGATGGAAGGAACAGCAGATGCTGTTGTACAACGAAGATAGACACAAAATGCCGGAGTAACTCAGAGGGGCAAGTAGCATCTCTGGAGGAAAGGAATAGGTGATGTTTCAGACAGTCTGAAGAAGGGTCTCGAGCCAAAAGGTCACCTATTCCGTTTCTCCAGAGATGTTGCCACATTTATACAGTTTAGTTGGTAAAAATGTTAGTTTATGAGTAAATTCCTCATCAACATTAGTCTATAAAATCTGTAACAAAAGGAATATTTTGGAGGTTACACAAAAGGCTGGAGAAACTCAGCGGGTGCAGCAGCATCTAAGGAGTGAAGGGGAGAGGCGACGTGTCGGGTCGAGACCCTTCTTCTTTAGATTCATTTTTAATCGGCCTCCACATCTTAAATATCTTTACAAATTAACAATTGAGATCAAGGCGTTTCTAAGGGACCTAAAATAATGATCTTGTGATATTAATTTTAAAAGACAAAGGCCAATTTGAAGCAAAAAGGTCTCAAATGTTTATGTTGCAGTCAAAATCCTTTTTACTTTTCTTCCTAAAGCCAAAATTCCTGTGAGGGATTTTTGCAACCAATTAACATTTAAGATTAAACTCTTATGTCAACATTGATGATGGGACACACTTACATAAAAATACAGGGCAGCACAGTGGCCAAGCTAATAGAGCGACTGCTTCATGGGTTTTAATCCCGATCTCCATGCATGTGCAGTTTGCACATTCTTGCTGTGACTGAATGGTTTTATCCCGAGTCCTCTAGTTTCCTCCTCAAGATGTGCATACTGTTGGGATAATTAGCCACTGTAAATTGTCCCCAAGTGGAGGTGAATGGTAGAATCTGGGTGGAGTTGATGAGAATGTCAGGAGAATGCAATAGGATTAGTGCAAAAGGTTGGCTGGTTGTTCAAGCACACTTGTTGGCCAGATGGACCTGTTTCCAAGCTGTATCTCTCCATGACTATGAGAAATATTCTTATCAAAATGAATTTGTGATAAAACCAAATCAATTAAGCTTGGCTTAGGAAAATACTTCATCCGGCAAGTTTTTGCTCAATAGTTATATGTTCTAGTCTCCTGAAACTAAATTGAAAAGCATTATTTATTAGTTCGATTTTATTTGAATAAAACAGTGGTCACAAATTGTGTGTAACACAGTAGCTCAGCAGTAGATTGACTGCCTTACAGTGCCTGGGTTTGATCCTGACTACGGGCGCTGTCTGTACAGAGTTTGTACGTTCTCCTTGTGACCACATGGGTTGCTCCGGGTTCTCCAGTTTCCTCCCACACTCCAAAGATGTACAGATTTGTAGGTTAATTGGCTTCAGTAAGAGGGGGGAAAGGTGGGGCAGGGCCATCATGTGTGCTAGCAGTTGACTTCCAGCGAGTGCCGTACTTCTGCATGAGAATCAACATGGTGGCGCAACTGGTAGACCTGCTGCCTCACTGTGCCAGAGAGCCTGGGTCGATCCTGAACTCGGGTATTATCTGTTTGCAATTTCCACATTCTCCCTCTGACGTGTGGCTTTCTTCTGGGTGCTCTAGCTTCATCCAGCATCCACGTTTGTAGGTTAATCGGACTCTGTAAATTGCCCCTACTGTGTTGGTAGAGATGCAAAATTCGGATAACATAGAACTAATGTGATCAGGAGAGCAATGATCGCTGTTGTCAAAATGGGATGGAGGGCCTGTTTCCTTGCTGTATCTTTCAACCAGTCATACATAACTAAGTGAGTCTGGGGAATTAACAAATGAATAAAGGTTGGTGGCAGTTGAACTAAACAGGTATTTTGCTTTAGTCATAGAAACATAGAAACATAGAAATTAGGTGCAGGAGCAGGCCATTCGGCCATTCTAGCCTGCACCGCCATTCAATATGATCATGGCTGATCATCCAACTCAGTATCCTGTACCTGCCTTCTCTCCATACCCCCTGATCCCTTCAGCCACAAGGGCCACATCCAACTCCCTCTTAAATATGGCCAACGAACTGGCCTCAACTACCTTCTGTGGCAGAGAATTCCACAGATTCACCACTCTATGTGTGAAAAACGATTTTCTCATCTCGGTCCTAAAAGACTTCCCCCTTATCCTTAAACTGTGACCCCTTGTCCTGGACTTCCCCAACATCGGGAACAATCTTCCTGCATCTAGCCTGTCCAACCCCTTAAGAATTTTGTAAGTCTCTATGAGATCACCCCTCAATCTTCTAAATTCCAGCGAGTACAAGCCAAGTCTATCCAGTCTTTCTTCATATGGAAGTCTTGCCATCCCAGGAATCAGTCTGGTGAACCTTCTCTGTAATCCCTCTATGGCAAGAATGTCTTTCCTCAGATTAGGAGACCAAAACTGTACGCAATACTCCAGGTGTGGCCTCACCAAGACCCTGTACAACTGCAGTAGAACCTCCCTGCTCTTGTACTCAAATCCTTTTGCTATCAATGCCAACATACCATTCGCTTTCTTCACAGCCTGCTGCACCTGCATGCCTACTTTCAATGACTGGTGTACCATGACACCCAGGTCTCGCTGCATCTCCCCTTTTCCTAATCGGTCACCATTCAAATAATAGTCTACCTTACTGTTTTTGCCACCAAAGTGGATAACCTCACATTTATCCACATTATACTGCATCTGCCATGCATTTGCCCACTCACCCAGTCTATCCAAGTCATCCTGCAGCCTCCTAGCATCCTCCTCACAGCTAACACTGCCCCCTAGCTTCGTGTCATCCGCAAACTTCGAGATGTTGCATTTAATTCCCTCGTCCAAATCATTAATGTATATTGTAAATAGCTGGGGTCCCAGCACTGAGCCTTGCGGCACCCCACTAGCCACTGTCTGCATCCTGAATAGGACCCGTTCACTCCTACTCTTTGCTTCCTGTCTGCCAGCCAGTTCTCTATCCACATCAATACTGAACCACCAATACCGTGTCCTTTAAGTTTGTATACCAATCTCTTGTGTGGGACCTTGTCGAAAGCCTTCTGAAAGTCCAGATACAACACATCCACTGCTTCTCCCTTATCCACTCTACTAGTTACATCCTCAAAAAATTCAATAAGATTCGTCAGACATGATTTACCCTTAGTAAATCCATGCTGACTTTGTCCAATGATTTCACCACTTTCCAAATGCGCTGCTATCCCATCTTTAATAATTGACTCTAGCAGTTTCCCCACTACCGATGTTAGACTAACTGGTCTGTAATTCCCCGTTTTCTCTCTCCCTCCCTTTTTAAAAAGCCATTAAAAAGTTACATTAGCTACCCTCCAATCCTCAGGAACTACTCCAGAATCTAAAGAGTTTTGAAAAATTATCACTAAGGCATCTGCTATTTCTGGGGCTACTTTCTTAAGTACCCTTGGATGCAACCTATCTGGCCCTGGGGATTTATCGGCCTTTAATCCATTCAATTTACCCAACACCACTTTCCGGCTAACCTGGATTTCACTCATTTCCTGCATCTCATTTGACCCGCGATCCCCTGCTATTTCCGGCAAATTATTTATGTCTTCCTTAGTGAAGACAGAACCAAAGTAGTTATTCAATTGGTCTGCCATGTCCTTGCTCCCCATGATCAATTCACCCGTTTCTGACTGCAAGGGACCTACATTTGTTTTAACTAATCTTTTGCGCTTCACATATCGATAAAAACTTTTGCAGTCAGTTTTTATGTTTCCTGCCAGTTTTCTTTCATACTCCATTTTCCCTTTCCTAATTAAGCCCTTTGTCCTCCTCTGTTGGTCTCTGAATTTCTCCCAATCCTCTGGTAGGCTGCTTTTTCTGGCTAATTTGTACGCTTCATCTTTTTTCTTTGATACTATCCCTGATTTCCCTCGTTATCCACGGATGCGGCACCTTCCCTGATTTATTCTTTTGCCATTCTGGGATGAACAATTGTTGTAGTTCATCCATGCAGTCTTTAAATGCCTTCCATTGCATATCCACCGTCAACCCTTCAAGAATCAATTGCCAGTCGATCTTGGCCAATTCACGCCTCATACCCTCAAAGTTACCTTTCTTTAAGTTCAGGACAGATTCATGGAGTTAAACAGTGTGGAGGCAGGACTTTAGCCCACCTTGCCCACACTGACCAATATGTCCCATCCACACTAGTCCCACCTGCCTGTATTTGGCCCAGAACCCTCTAAACCTGTCCTATCCATGTATCTGTCTGAAAGTTTTTAAACGTTGCGATAGTCCCTGCCTCAACTACTTCTGCCGGCAGCTCATTCCATACACCCATCACCCTTTATGTGAAAAAGTTGCCCCTCAGGTTCTTATTAAATTTTTGCCCCCTCACCTTAAAACTATGTCCTCTGGTTCTCGATTCCCCTGTGCAAGAGACTCTGTGCATCTACCCAATCTATTCCTCTCATGATTTTGTTCACCTCTATAAGACTACCCCTCATCCTCCTGCACTCCAAATAATAGAGTCCCAGCCAACTCAACCTCTCCCTATAGCTCAGACCCCCCGAGTCCTGGCAACATCCTCGTAAATCTTCTCTGCTCCCTTTCCATTTTGAAAGTGCTGTAGTATTCACTATAGTAACATACCAGATATATCTGTAAACCAGGAAATTGAAGGGAGGAAGGAAGTGAGGGAAATTACAATTTTGATGGTAATGGAATTGAGAAAACTGTTGGAGCTGTGGGCTGATGAGTCTCTGGGTGCTGACTGACCTTATTCTCGGGTGAGATAGTTGGCATGTTGGTTTTACATTGCCCACATTCTCTGAATCAGGAAACAGTTCGTTAGATTGGAACATAGCATACGTAACTCCTTCATTCAAAAGAGGGGAGAAGATCCAGAGGCCAAGTGACCTACTCCAGCTCCAAATCCAAACGTTCCAAGCTGTGGTAATCTGTGGAAATGTCAACATGCACACAGCAGCAAACTGGGCCTTTTTGAGCCATTGGGCAAGCTGTCTTAGTGCCTTGGCCCAATGTATGTTTTTTTTTTACTGTAAGGCCTTAATCTGCTTTAACACTAAACTCAGGTTAGTGTTAAAGAATTTAATCTCAACAATCAAAAATAATTGTCCTGGTAAAGTGAGCATGCAACTGTGTATCAAGAGGAAGAATAAAAGTGTCGCTCTTTACTGGCATGATGGACATTTTACTCACCATGGGACTCCATAAAAGGCAAATACTTGACCTTTCAAGTGTCATTTCAGATAGATCAAGAGATATCTAGCCTCACGTACAGCATGGAAAACCTGTGGACACCAACACCTGTAATTATAGCTTCTTTTGTGATGAATATAACAGGGAAGTAATTTATGTGCAGAATACATTGCTGTTCGTTGAACTTGAAAATGTTGCATTGCAAACTCTTCCCTGTTTTGAATCTCGAAAATTACTAGGAAACTGCAGATGCAATGAACTTTGGAGCATTTAATTGGCTAATTAATTTATGCAAATACATTTTATGTATTAGCAAACCAATGGATTTTTTACACACCAGGCAGAAGTTGTAAGATATAACATGTAAAAATATTCAGTCACACCCATGATTTTCCCAATATTAATTGCCAAGCGTAGAAATGCATAAAATAGTACAGCACATAAATGGACCCTTCGGCCCACAATGTTTGTGCCGAACTTGATGCCATGTTAAACTGATGTCACCTGCTTGTACATGATCCATATCCTGCTGTTCACTGCATTTCCATGTGCCTATTTAAAAGCCTCTTAAAAATGCCACTATCGTATCTGCTTCCACCACCACCCCAAGCAATGCGTTCCAGGCCCCCACCACTCTCCGTGTAAAAAACTTGCCCCACACATTTCCGTAAAACTTTCCCGCTCTCACTTTATAACTATGCCCTCTAGTGTTGTACATTTCCACCCCGGGGAAAAAGGTTCCGACTGTCTACCCTATCTATGTCTCACATAAGCCTATATACTGCTATCAAGTCTCTCCTCAACCTCTGATGTTCCAGTGAAAACAACAACCCTCTATCCAACCTATCCCTGTAGCTGAAACCTTCTAATCCAGGCAGCATCCTGGTCTATAATGCTTTAAAGCAGAAAGGAATGATTGGGAAGTCGTTCAAATGGGACAATAATAGCGTGATTCATGATTGTTATACCTGCTGCCACCCAGTATGGCCAGACCAATATCCTAAATTCTGCTAAATATGAAAATTGCTTTGCCAATGATGTTGATTTTCTAAGATCCATTCACATTAGATCACAGAAAATTCACAGTGCCTATAAATTCAGAATCTCTATTTCTAAAGCTCTGGTTGCTCATTTGCTCCCAGATACATTGTACCCTTGAATTTCTTTCCCAACGCTCGCTGGGCTACCTCAAGGCAGTTACACAACAGCCAGATCCTCTAGATGTGTCTAAATGCTCATAGACCAGGGTCAGTACTAGAGTTCACTGTCATCCTCAATAATGCTGTCATATCTCCTCAGAACTGCTTGAGATAACATCACCAGGTACAAAAATAACAGGAGATTCAATGATTATGTATATTGAGATAGGCCCAGACAGCTGATAGTGAAGCTGGAAAATTGCAAATACGATACTATCATGGGTTTACTGCCATCCAACTAGTATTCTTGGCCCTAGACATTGAATCATCTATTTTTAAATAAAAGCCGTCTTTGTCTTTTCTCACTGTATGCAGTCATCGTGCAAAGCAGTGTGGATGCAGGTGCAGGGCCAAGAGTGGTATTAATTACTAATCTCTAAAATGACAACTTGGCTACCTTTGCAACGGGACAGAACATATATAACGCATCAGTCCCAAGCCGAGATGTTATCTACCCATGTTCTCGAGGGATGAGGGATGCTGCCTGACCAGCTGAGATACTCCAGCACTTTGTGTCTTTTTTTCATGTAAATCAGAATCTGCAGCTCCTTGTTTCTACGTAACTAATGTATGCCCTGTCTACTCATACATGAATTATGCATCAGCATCCTATTTTAAAAGTTTCCAGTTGGCAAAGTGTAATCAGGTACCCACACATTCCCTGCAGAAGCATTGACCAAGAGCTTTGAAGATGCCAATTAAGATGGTGGTGGGCAGTGCAAATGGGGCAGTAAGTTCTTACTCTGATTTTAAGCATGCTATCGCCACAATTCCACCTGGATGCTCGGCTGAAAATTGGAACCGATTCAATTATATGTAATATCTTAGCAATGCGATTGAAAAGTGACAAAATGAAATGTATATCAGCAATGAAGTGGTTAAAGTGGACAACATAATGACGAAACATTTTCCTTCAAATCTTGTTACCGAACGAGACCAGAGAAAATCTAATATTTCAGTAATATCCAGGAGGTTTGATTTTTTGCATTCCCTTTGAGGCAAGCTGAGAACAATGCATTTGAATCCACTGGAAGCCCTCAGCTCTGCTCCTTTTGAACACAGTTAATGAGTAATAAAAATGTTATCTAACACTTGGAGGATAAGTCATGGAGGCAGCCTTTGAAATGCAGCTCTGATTCATGACCTGTCATGAGCTCAGATTAGCCTTCTTGCCCATTCACATAATAGTGGAAAGGCAAAGCAAAGGACTGAGAACATGCTCAGCGACTAATTATGCTAAGCTTCTTATGAAACTTATGTTGTGAAAATGGAAATCTCATGCTACATAAGCTGTTTGTTTAAACTGTCTGAAGTTTAACTGACCACAGCTAATTTAACTGCCAGTGATGTTGTACTTATCCAGTTAGGAACTTTTCAACTCATCTTATTGAAGAGCGGTCTCGACCCGAAACGTCAACATCTGCAGTCGAAAAGTTACTAGAGAGTATTCTGAGGGATAGGATATACAGGCATGTAGATGGATAAGGGCTTATTTGGGATAGTCAGCATGGTTATGTGCATGGGAGGTCATGTCTCACAAATCTGATTGAGTTTTTTGAAGACTTGACCTAAAAGATCAATAAGGGCAGAGCTGTAGATGTTGTATATATGAACTTCAGTAACCCATTCGACAAGGTTCCACATGGCAGGCTGCTCAGGAAGGTTAAATCACATGTGATCCAAGGAGAGATAGCTGAATGGATAGAAAATTAACTTAATGGAAGGAAGCAGAGGGTGATGGTGGAATGCTGCTTCTCGGACTGGAGGCCTGTGACTGGTGGTGTGCCTCAGGGCCTGTTACTGTTTGTCATCTATATCAATGATTTGGATGAGAACAAACATAGCAAGATTAGCAAGTTTGCAGATGATACAAAAGTGGATGGTTTTGCAGATAGTGAAGATGATTGTGAAAAATTGCAGTAGGATCTTGATCGATTGTCCAGGTGGGCTGAGGAATGGTTGATGGAATTTAATACTGAAAAATGTGAGGAGTTGCATTTTGTGAAGTCTAACATAGGCCTTCTCAGTGAATGGTAGGGCTCTGGGAAGTGTTGTTGAGCAGAGGGATCTGGGAGTGCAGGTGCATGGTTCCTTGAAGGTGAAATCGTAGGTAGATAGGATGGTCAAAAAGGTCATGTTGCAGTTGTATAAGACGTTGGTGAAGCCGCATTAAAAGTATTGTGTTCAGTTCTGGGCACCATGATGTAGGAAAGATGTTGTCAAGCTGGAAAGGGTACAGAAAAAAAATTATGAGGAGAAGTTGATCAGGCTGGGACACTATTCCTTGGAGCGCAAGAGGAGGAGGGGGTGATCTTATGGAGGTGTATAAAAATATGAGAGGAATAGATCAGGTAGATGCACAGAGTAGGAGAATCGAGAACCAGACAAATTAGGTTTAAGGGGAATAGGATACTGAGGGGTAGCTTTTTCACACAAAGGTTGGTGGGTGGCTGCCAGAGGAGGTTGTTGAATCTGGGACTATCCCAACATTTAAGAAACAGTTAGACAGGTACGTGGATAGGTTTGGAGGGATATGGACCCAACGCAGGCAGGTGGAACTAGTATAACTGGGACATGTTGGCCATTGTGGGCTAGTTAGGCTGATGGGCCTATTTCCTCTATGACCGATTCCTTCTCTCCAGGGATGATGCTTGACCCGCTGAGTTACTCCAGCTTTTTGTGTCTATTTTCGGTTTAAACCAGCATCTGCACACTTATTAAAATAATTGCCTGTTCTTTTCGATCACGTGGAAACCTTATTGTTTCATGTAGAAATAATTGGCTGGGTGGATGAAGCACATTACTTTATTTTCTGGCCAATACTATTTTTCAGGGAACCGTTTTCGTCACTACCTCCACTGTCAACGACAACTTCTCCATCTTCTTCTGTCGTGCGGCGTGCACGGCCTAAAGTTGTAGGCCAACTTGTTCTATTTGATCTTCCATTTGTGCACGTCGAGTTGATTGGATTATTCGAAACAGGGCGGACCACGTGATGGTTACAATCTTCCACCCCAACGACAACCATCCCTTATAACATTTCAGTTTTACCAGAATATAGGAAGAGAAGAATGTAACAAAAGCAAGAGCAGGCCACTCAAGCCCATATGCCTGTTCTGTCATTAAATAAAATGGCTGACCTTTTCCTGCATTTACCCATGTCCCGTGATTATGTCAATACCTAAAAATATATCAACCTTGGGAATGATGGGAGAAAGTTGGTGTAGAATGAGTTTGTGGGGGACTATCGGTTAAAGTGTGGAGACTTAGTGGAAGTGGAGTAAAGGTTGAGGAATTACCTAAATAAGCTGGTCATGGCTACTACTGCATCCCATAAGGCCACACTTGGAGAAAACGCCTTGCATGTAGCAGAGAAGCTTGGTGTGCAACTGTTAGGTGTTGCAGATAACAGAGATTGGATTGTCTCAAAGGGACACAAATTGCTAGAGTAACTCAGCCGGTCAGGCAGCATCTCTGGAGAACATGGGTAGGTGACGTTTCGGGTCGGGACCCTTCATCAGATTGTGTCATATTGCTGGAGTTTGTTAACATTCACATATGCTCAGAAGGAAGCACTTCCAACCTTGCAGAGAGTATTAATGTAGTCAGATATTAGATACAGATCAGATATGTCAGGAAATAAATTTTGCAAATGTAGTCACATCGGGTGCCTACTGTGTTCAATCATTTGGAGTAGCTAATTGGCTTAATCAGAGCAAAACTGCATAGTCCATTGGCTTGTGTTATTTATGCAATGAAATCATGCAACCTGATTAATCATTTCAAACAATTTCTTCCACTTTTACAGGTTATATTCAAATTAGACAATTAATCTAAATATGAGAAATGATTGAATCTAGAAAAATGAATCCTTTTAGAAAGGATTTTATTATATTTCTTTTCAGCAATTCAAAATGAAAAACTAGCAATTATAAATTAATGTACAGCTGACTTTTCATTAATTTTTATTCCATATGCTAAGAGCTTTCCATCCAGTCAAGGCTGTGCCTGAGGGATTAATCACTTTCGATATTTCATAGTTATGAACTTGGAATAGTTCATTTTCATCACTTTTGTGAACAAGAACTTTCTAGTGTTTGGGAAGATTTTGCACATGACCTTCTGCCCGTTGGTTTTATTAATCAATCCTCATCAATTAATCCACAAAGCATATTACATAGAGTATTGGGCTGATGTCTGGCCAGCTAGCTTTAGCAGGAGGCCCGAAACCCCAGCCAGGGAGATTGAAGTTAAATGCAGCGTGGTCCATGTTGAGTATGATGGCGAGATCAACTAACCTCATCTGCCTGCACATGATCCCTATCCCTCCATACCCTTCATGTCTATGTGCCTATCTAAAAGCCTCTTAAATCCCACTATCGTATCTGCCTCCACCGGCACCCACGGCAGTGTGTTCCAGACACCCACATGTAAAAACTTGCCCCGTCCATCTGCTTTGAACTTTGCCGTGTGATTTTACCGGATTGTATGCAAGAATTTCGATGTACCTTGGTAGTACATGTGACAAAAAAGTATCATTGAATCATTGAACCGCGTGCTTACTTTACCACTCTATCTACTTGCGATGGCACTTTCAGGGAGCTATGGACTTGGACCCCAAGATACTTCTGTCTATTAATGCTATTACGGGTGTTACCATTAACTAATACTTTCCCTTTACATTCGACGTCCCAAACTGCAACATCTCACACCTGCTTGGATTAATCTCCATCTGTCATTTCTCCATCCATTTCTGTAGCTGATCTATATCCCGCTGTATAGTTGACAGCCTTGCTCACAATCCGCATTTTCAGCAATCTTAGTTTGTTCTGCAAAATTACCGACCTATGCACTTTTATGTCCGTCAGTTATATATATATAAATATATACAAACAACAGAGGTCTCACCACAGATCCCGGTGGAAATCCACTGGTCACAGACAACCACACCTGTAGTATTGTGTACGGTTTTGGTCTCTGAATTTGAGGAAGGACATTCTTGCTATTGAAAGAGTCCAGCGTAGGTTCACAAGGTTAATTCCCAGCATGGAGAATGGAGTGGCTGGGCTTGTATACTCTGGAATTTAGAAAGATGAAAGATCTTATTGAAACAAAGAGGATTATTAAGGGTTTGGACACGCTAGAAGCAGGAAACATGTTCCCGATGTTGGGAGAGTCCAGTACCAGGGGTCACAGTTTAAGAATAAGGGGTAAGCCATTTAGAACGAAGAAACACTTTTTCACACAGAGAGTTGTGAGTCTGTGGAATTCTCTGCCGGTGGAGGGCAGTGGAGGCTGGTTCTCTGGATACTTTCAAGAGAGAGCTAGAAGGGGCTCTTACAGAAAGCGGAGTCAAGGGATATGGGGAGAAGGCAGGAACAGTGTACTGATTGTGGATGATCAGCCATGATCACATTGAATGGCGGTGCTGGCTCAAAGGGTCGAATGGCCTACTCCTGTACCTATTGTCTATTGTCTATTCACTACTACGTCCTCTGTATTCTATTAGTAAGCCAGTTCTGAATCCATACAATCAACTCACTGTAAATCCCATGCATCTTAATCTTCTGGTCAGCCTACCATGGGGGACTTCATCCAATACCTTACTAAAATCGATTCTGACAATATCTACCACCCTACCCTTATCCTACTAGTGCCTGCTAGTACTTCATGGGTACTTATGGACTAGTACCTCATGGCCCCTCTGTTCACTGTCTAGGCCTTATCATTTACAGTGTATGCCCTACCCTTGCTTGCCCTGCCAAAGTGCATCCCTCCTTTCATCAGGATTAAATTTCATTCACGATTCCTCTGCCCCATTTTCCAGCTGGTTTACATCATACTGCAGCCTTGGACAACATTTCCCGCTACATCACAACGCAAGTTTTCATAATATCTGCAAGTCTATTTATCTTACCTCCTACTTTCACATCTGTGTCTCTGAGAAATAACACAAAGGTCCTTGCACTTATCCATGTGATACAGCACTGGTCACCGTCTTCCAATGGGGAAAAAACAATCTTCCACCACCACCCTCTGCCAACTATTCCCATCTGGGATTGAGAAGATGTGCAACCTGGTGGCGGATTGTTTCATGTTGGGTGCAATGAACCTGCACAGGAGAATCAATGGAGCTCCTTGAAGCTTTACATTTGTATGGACATACAGCAGGGATGTCGCTGAAACCCTGGCAGTTGGATAAAATCTCCAAGATTTAAATAAAAGTAAAAAATAAGGAAAAATTAACTGGAAGATTAAAGTTGCATTTTGAAAATAATCCTTGGAGATTTGAGTATTGTTGCTAATTACATATTTCAGTACTCCACAAGGAGTTATGAGTTAAACAAAATATTAGATTATTTTGATATGTAATACAATAAATGGGCTTGATTTTGGTACCAAAACATAAAATAAAACCCACTTGATAATAATTAAGCGTGAAAGATAAAATCAATTGTGGTAATTAATCTGTGCTTCAACCCACTCAGTCTCATTTCCTTCCAATACAATTCCTATTGTGATGAGACTGTATAATAGTCCTTATCTCCTCATTTATCACACAAGTACAGATCACTGTGGTAAAGTGCGGAATCATCGGCTGGAGTTCTCCACAGGGGCAACATTTAGCATTGTTCATGAATACCGTAGAAGATGCATTCTACCACCCTCAGGAGCAATAGCAACACTACATACTGTAAAGCAAGCCATTGATAAGTCTGAACATTTCAAGGTGAGCATCTAGGTGCCAGAACGCTTCGTTTCTAACCCCTGCACTGCTGCCTTGCCACCAAGCCTCACCCAATCCCAAGCACGAGCTCAGACTGGTCAGGCATGCCATGCCACATTTTCATTTCCAATCTAAGCCAGAACTCAACCTCAGACCCTCTCATCTAATGGATCATCAGAAACTCTTCCTTCCCCCTGCATAAATTGGCACTCCATCCATCACTGAAGCATTCATCCCTGCTATTGTTATCCGGATGGCTTCTCCAACATTCTTTATGGTGACTCCCATTCTTTGCCTTGACTTGATCGGAATTCAAATTCCCAAATTGTCTCCCACAACACATCATGGCACAACCATTATCTTTAATGATAAATGCTGACTGCTCATCTGCTCACTCTGTACGACATAAAAATGTTCAACCCCCAAGGTAATTTGATGAATGCTCTAAACTGTGCCTGTATATTCTTGGAGTTTTATATTATCGCTGGAGTTCTTTGTATCTCTTACTCAGGCCTTTCCTTCTTGTGGACAAGCCTCTAATCGGTCTTGGCCCCAATTCTTTTGGATTCCTCACATCTCCCCTCAATTTAGCTGGAGAAGAGATGAGAGAAGACCAGGACCAGTAAGCGCTGTCCACAAATGAGGGCCACATGGGCACAAGAAGAATGTACAAACTCCAAACAGACAGCACCTGCAGTCACGATCGAACCCGGGTCTCTATCGCTGTACGGCAGCAACTCTACTGCTGCGCCACTCCCAAGTTGTGTGTATAAATTCAGGTTTTGGTGAAGAAGCCGCAGGAAGTGTGTAAATTCAATAATTCACTAACGCCCTTCAGCACAGGACCCTGCCGTCTTTACCTATTTTGGCCTCCTACATCCAACGTGATTAGATGTCTTCAGTGCAACCTGAAATAGTCAATGTTACCACAATCAAAGATCAGATACAAAGACTATCCTGCCATGAATTACAAATTACATGGGTAATTGAGTGAAAGCCCTAATTTCCATACACACACTACAGATTGGTGCCAAATATTGAAAGGTTTTCGTTAATAAAAAACATTAATTTCAATACACACTCCAGTCGGAAGTAAAATGTCACACTGTTTAATCTTCAGTAAGCAGAAACGAAGAGCTGCAGATGCTGGTTTATACTAAAGATAGACACAAAATGCTGGAGTAACTGAGCGGGTCAAGCAGCAGCTCAAGAAAAAGCATGGGTAACATTTCAGGTCGGGACCTTACTTCAGACTGAAAATAAGGGGTGGGAGGGGAGGGTGAAGAGCTGGAGGTGAGAAACGACTAGGACAAGCTAAGGGCCTGTCCCACCAGCATGCGACTCCATGCGGTGAGTGCGACCAAACTGGAAGCGGGGGCCGCGCGGAGGTCGGGTGATCCCCGTACAGGGCTGATCCCACCAGCATGCGCCTGCATGCGGCGAGCGCGACCAAACAGGCAGTGGGGGCCGCGCGGAGGTCCGGTGAGTGACGCGACGTGGCGCGAAATTGGAGCGAAGTTGGTGCGAAGTCCGCGGTAAGTTCGCAAGGACAGAGAGGGACACACAGAGAGGGACACGGAGGCACACAGAGAGCGGGCCACGGAGGCACATTTAGAGAGGGTCACGGAGGCACATATAGAGAGGGTCACAGAGGCACACAGAGAGGGTCACGGAGGCACAGAGAGAGGGTCACGGAGGCACACAGAGAGGGTCACGGATGCACAGAGAGAGGGTCACGGAGGCACAGAGAGAGGGTCACGGAGGCACAGAGAGAGGGTCACGGAGGCACATATCAAGAAGGGCATGGAGGCACACAGAGAAGGGCACAGAGGCACGCAGAGAGGCACATATAGAGAGGGTCACAGAGGCACACATATAGAGGGGCACGGAGGCACACAGAGAGGGGCATGGAGGCACAAAGAGAGGGGCACGGAGGCACACAGAGAGAGCGCCACGGAGGCACACATAGAGAGGGTCACGGAGGCACACAGAGAGAGGGTCACGGAGGCACACAGAGAGGGTCACGGAGGCACACAGAGAGGGGCACGGAGGCACACATAGAGAGGGTCATGGAGGCACACAGAGAGGGGCACGGAGGCACACAGAGAGAGGGCCACGGAGGCACATACAGAGAGGGTCACAGAGGCACATATAGAGAGGGCCATGGAGGCACGACTTGAGGCAGTGCGTAATGCGTCGAGGCAGCTGCGGGCCGACAGGCCGTTGCCGCGCGGAATTTTTGAACACGGTCAGTTTTTCGGAGTCCCGCACGATGTCGGGAACAACTCCACACAACTCCATACGGCTCCGGCGGTCGAAGTGGGACCGGCCCCGCGAGGCCAGACGGCTCAAGCGACCACGTTAGGTCGCGCTCATCGCACGGAGTCGCATGCTGGTGGGACAGGCCCTTAAGGGATGTATACAAATGCCCTCAGGCAGAGTGGTGCCTGGTTGGCTAGGGATGGTGTGATCTCAAGAGGGAAGTAACGAGGAGAACTGTAGAACTGGTAAAATGATTAGGGTAGAGGAAGGGGGCAAGGGGCAGGAGAGGGGAGTGTAAGTGGAAGTTCCTTAAAATTAGAGAATTCAATGTTCATACCGCTGGGTTGTAAGCTACCCAAACAAAATATGAGGTGCTCTTCTTTCCAATTTGCATGTGGCCTCAATCTGGCAATGGAGGCGGCCCAGGACAAAAAGGTCAGGATGGGAATGGGAAGGGGAGTTGAAATGGTTGGCAACTGGTAGATAACGTAGGCCTGAGCGGAGAAAGCTAAAAAGGCATTCCATAGAGATATGCAAAATCAATGATAACTGTTAATATTATAACTTGTTTTCAGTGGCAAAAAAATTCAGTAATCAGAGAAAACAGATGTGATATCATTAGCAAAAAGACCAGAGTAGATAGACACAAAATGCTGGGGTAACTCAGCGGGTCAGGCAGCATCTCTGGAGAAAAGGAATAGGTGACATTTTGGCTCGAGACCCTTCTTCAGATGAGGGACCAGAGAAGAGTTGAGCAGATAGACACAAAATGCTGGAATAACTCAGCGGGACAGGCAGCATCTCTGGACAGAAGGAATGGGTGACGTTTCGGGTTGAGACCTTTCTTCAGACTGTGTCATCATCCATTCCTTCCCTCCAGAGATGCTGCATGTCCTGCTGAGTTACTCCAGCATTTTGTGTCTATCTTCATTTTAAACTAGCATCTGCAGTTCCTTACTACACTAGAGTTGGGCAGAATTATTTTCCACAGCAAGTTGGGGTGATTTGGACGACGCTACTGAAAAGTACATAAATGTAGCTTTGATTATAACTTCAAAATGAAAATAGAGAAAACACAGGATCAAAAGTCCACCAAACACTGGATCAAGCCCAACAGAATTACAGGTCCCCAGAGAATAGGCGGAGACTGACTTGACTGCTCCTTCAAGGAGCATCACAAAGGACTGAATGGCCTTGTAGTGTTATATTATTATAAGATTCAAATATATATAATGATTCAAATAATGGCAAGTATTCTGTTTATCTCAGACATTTGGAATGAATAGATTAATTATAAAACAATGCTGCATGTTGTATTTTATCTGGATGTTCTAAATATGGAATGAAATTCAATACTGCTCAGCCTTTATCTAAACCACCCTTTAGGACTCTCCAGATAATTTTGTCACTGACAATGAAAATAATATTATTTTGCATTTAAGTTGAAAGTAATTGCTTAACAAGTGCAGATTTTAATAATTTTACATTGGAGATGGTGTAAAAACTTCCAGTTGTATTAGCTGATCCTTTTCTAAATGTATCCAGGAATATAAATATATTTCGTGTAACCTTACTGTAAAAAGATAGAAACTGACATTATGTGTTGGAAAGAACTGCAGATGCTGGTTTAAATCAAAGATTAACACGAAATGCTGGAGTAACTCAACGGGACGGGCAGCTTCTCTGGAGAGAAGGAATGGGTGACGTATCGGGTCGAGACCCTTCTTCAGACTGAAGAAGGGTCTCGACACGAAACGTCACCCATTCCTTCTCTTCAGAGATGAAACTGACATTATGCCTGTTTGGTCTTCCAGGATTGCCAATTTAAAAATACAGTACCAATGAGCCAAAGGGATGTCAATCTAATATGAGAAATTATTCAGCTACATAATATTCGGCCATTACTGATGCTTTATGGAGAGAGTGTGAAATGAAATGGAGAATTAATTCCAGTCTACACCTGAATTGTATGAAAGACTGTTGTATGGAAAAATTAGATTGTACCATGAGAGAAATAAAACAATATTATATGTTCTCATGCACACCGTAAGAAATGCAAAAGTATATTTTAAGTGGTAGTGGGATTCTGTTGGATCAATAAAGGGGATGGTGTAGAGAGTCAAACACTTCATTCCAGGTGTGCATGTCTCTGAAGATCATTCCTGGACCCAGCACACTGATACAATTATAAAGAAAGCCCATCAACACTTCTATTTACTCAAAAGATTGTGGAGATTTGGTATGTCAGAGTGGACTCTGTCCAGAGTGTCCAGAGTGGACAGCAAATTCCTTGTATGTGAATACTTGGCCAATTAACTAACTAACTAACTAACTCACTCACTCTCTTGAATTTCTACAGGTGTACAGTAGAGAGCATATTGACTGGTTGCATCACGACCTGGTTCAGCAACTTCAACGCCAAGGAGGAAAGTGCACTGCAAAAGACCACTGCAAAAAGTGGTGAACACTGCCCAGTCCATCACAGGTTCTGACCTCCCCTTTATCAAAGGGATTTCCTGGAAGCACTGCCTCAAGAACGCAGCCAGCATCATCAGAGACCCACACCACCCTGGCCACACATACACATTTCACTCCTGTCATGGAGAAAAAGATATAGGAAGCTGAAAACTGTAATGTTCAGATTCAAGAACAGCTTCTTCCCTGCAGCCATCAGGCTATTAAATACTACAATTTCCAAATAAGCTCTGAACTACATAGGCTTGGCGGTATTGGTTTTGTCTTTTTACACTATTATTGTATGTTTGTTTTAAGTGTGTGTATGTATATACATACATATACACACACACACACTTATATATATATATATGCACACATGTAGAGAAACATGCACACATATATACACACATACAAACACACAAATACACACATGTACACATATACACACACACACACACCTATATACATAAACACACGCACATACACACACATACACTCACATATATACACACACACATATATATACACACACATATATATTAATATATATACATACACACATATATACACACACACATATATATATTAATATATATACATACACACATATATATACATACATATACATACACATTCTTACACACACACATGTATATGTATATATATATACATACATACAGAACTTCAATACATTCTACATTTATTATAATGTTTACAGAGTTCTATGTTAACATATTCTGTTGTGATGCTGCAAGAATGGCATTGTTCTGTCTGGGACATATGACAATAAAATACTCTTGACTCTTGGATTATATGGAGTGAAGAATAAGTCCATATCGCAAACCCAACATGCTTGCACCATGATGCTTGATCAATTTAACTGCCAAGTCTCACTTGCATCTGTTAATATGGGCTGAAATAGAGATATACAGTGGCTTGCAAAAGTATTCATACCCCTTGAACTTTTCCACATTTTGTCACATAACAACCACAAACGTAAATGTATTTTATTGGGAATTTATGTGATAGACCAACACAAAGTGGTGCATAATTGTGAAGTGGAAGGAAAATGATACATGGTTTCCAAATTTTATTATAAATAAAAAACTGAAAAGTGCGGCGTGCAAAAGTATTCAGCCCCCCCCGAGTCAATACTTTGCAGAACCACCTTTCGCTGCAATTACAGCTGCAAGTCTTTTGGGGTATGTCTCTACCAGCTTTGCACATCTAGAGATTGAAATTTTTGCCCATTTTTTTTGCAAAATAGCTCAAGCTCAGTCAGATTGGATGGAGAGCATCTGTGAACAGCAATTTTCAAGACTTGCCAGAGATTCTCAATTGGATTTAGGTCTGGACTTTGACTGGGCCATTCTAACACATGAATATGCTTTGATATAAACCATTCCATTGTAGCTCTGGCTGTATGTTTAGGGTCGTTGTCCTGCTGGAAGGTGAACCTCTGCCCCAGTCTCAAGTCTTTTGCAGACTCTAACAGGTTTTCTTCCAAGATTGCCCTGTATTTGGCTCCATCCATCTTCCCATCAACTCTGACCAGCTTCCCTGTCCCTGCTGGAGAAAAGCATCCCCAGAGCATGATGCTGCCACCACCATGTTTCACAGTGGGGATGGTGTGTTCAGGGTGATGTGCAGTGTTAGTTTTCCGCCACAGATAGCGTTTTGCATTTAGGCCAAAAACTTCAATTTTGGTCTCATCAGACCAGAGCACCTTCCTCCACATGTTTGCTGTGTCCCCCACATGGCTTGTGGCAAACTGCAAACGGGACTTCTTATGGCTTTGTTTCAATAATGGCTTTCTTCTTGCCACTCTTCCATAAAGGCCCGATTTGTGGAGTGCACGACTAATAGTTGTCCTGTGGACAGATTCTCCCACCTGAGCTGTGGATCTCTGCAGCTCCTCCAGAGTTACCATGGGCCTCTTGGCTGCTTCTTTGATCAATGTTCTCCTTGCCTGGCCTGTTAGTTTAGGTGGACGGCCATGTCTTGGTAGGTTTGCAGTTGTGCCATACTCTTTCCATTTTCGGATGATGGATTGAACAGTGCTCCGTGAGATGTTCAAAGCTTGGGATATTTTTTATAACCTAACCCTGCTTTAAACTTCTCTACAACTTTATCCCTGACCTGCCTGGTGTGTTCCTTGTGCTTCATGATGTTGTTTGTTCACTAATGTTCTCTAACTAACCTCTGAGGCCTTCACAGAACAGCTGTATTTATACTGAGATTAGATTACACATAAGTGGACTCTATTTACTAATTAGGTGATTTCTTAAGGCAATTGGTTGCACTGGATTTTATTTAGGGGTATCAGAGTAAAGGGGGCTGAATACCTTTGCACGCCACACTTTTCAGTTTTTTATTTGTAAAAAAAATTGAAAACCATGTATCATTTTCCTTCCACTTCACAATTATGCACCACTTTGTGTTGGTCTATCACACAAAATCCCAATAAAATATATTTACATTTGAGGTTGTAACGTGACAAAATGTGGAAAAGTTCAAGGGGTATGAATACTTTGTATAAAATGAAGAATCATTGCATTTGCAAAACCTGTTTGGTCAATTTCTGCGCAAAGCTGAGAGCTGCAAATTGGAAATGTAGGTCCTAGATTGAACTATCAGATAAGGTGAGGTCCAGATGTCCCCACTATTGTTAAAATGTATGAGTACTTTGCAGAGAAACCCAAAGGTGTTGCAAGGGCATTAGCACAATAGACTGGCTGAAGAAGGATGGTAAATACTGTTAATAATGTTGCATGATGTTTATGTTACTGTTTGAGGATTGGCTGAAGTGTGAAGCCTTGTTTAAATTGTTTACACTCCCCAGGAGAATGTTGCATTACTTGGGTCAACTGACTTCTATCCAGAAGCTTCTGTAGAAACATTGTAATGGAATGCTTTGTAATTGAGTTAGAGAACTGTCAATAACTGTATAATGAGATTGATATGTGTGATTGGTTTGTAGAGGTTGCCTCCTCCAAGTCATGTCACGCCCTTAGTTTGGAAGGGTATATGAGGGTGGGTAATTCTTGATTAAAGTTGATTGTGACTTCTGTTCTGTTTGCACGAGATATTGTTGTCTTGCGTGAGTGGATCGGCAACCGTCCCTGCAGTTTGTTCTTCAAGAAAGTAAGGTTTTAGAACCAGAGTTTGACTTAGTGTTTGACTAAACTAGACTAAGGGGGTAAGTCTTTATCAGGACGGTGAGAACACACCTGGAGTATTGTGTGCAGTTTTGGTCCCCTAATTAGAGGAAGGACATTCTTGTTATTGAGGGAGTGCAGCGTCGGTTTACAAGGTTAATTCCCGGGATGGCGGGACTGTCATATTCTGAGAGAATGGAGCAGCTGGGCATGTACACTCTGGAGTTTAGAAGGATGTGAGGCGATCTCATTGAAAGATATAAGATTGTTAAGTGCTTGGACACAATAGAGGCAGGAAATATGTTCCCGATGTTGGGGGAGTCCAGAACCAGGGGCCACAGTTTAAGAATAAGAAATAAGCCATTTAGAATGCAGACGAGGAAACACTCTCTCTCTCACAGAGAGTGGTGAGTCTGTGGAACTCTCTGCCTCAGAGGGCGGTGGAGGCAGGTTCTCTGGATGCTTTCAAGAGAGAGCTAGATAACGCTCTTAAAAATAGCGGAGTCAGGGGATATGGGGAGAAGGCAGGAACGGGGTACTGATTGGGGATGATCAGCCATGATCACATTAAATGGCAGTGTTGAATCGAAGGGCCGACTGGCCTACTCCTGCACCTATTGTCTATTGTCTATAACCCCATCAGAGTTCACTTCCAGGTCTGCGTCTCTGCTGCTCTCTCAGTCTGTCAGACCCATCCAGCCTGCCTGCTGTTTGATTCCTCAGTTCCTCAGGCTCACCCTTGGAATCGGTTCATTTTCTATCTCAGGGTCAATGGATCGTTCCATTCGAAGGGCCAAATGGTCTACTCCTGCACCTATTGTCTATTGTCTAAGTCTAGAACCGGACAAGATTGAGTAGAATGGGCCTTGGATAGGAATATGCCTGGATAGAAAGTGTGAAAAGATAGGACAAGTTACTTGAGGATGGAGTTTGGGGTGGGTGAGATGGTTGTGACAGAAAAGTCTGCAGACTCGTTACTGTTGTCTTGCGTTGGATATCTGGAACGTGTCGCTGGAGAATTGATAAGGAGATGATTGTGGGTGAATGAGGGAAAGAAGCTGAGCTGTTTAATGGATGCCAAATAATATTCACTACAACATCAGAATGGTTAATATTTTTCTCGTTGTTCCTCAAAGGGCCCTGCAGAATTAATTATAGGATCAATTTTTATTAATTAAAATTATTTTGTTGCAGTAATAACTGTTCACATTTACACACGACTTCATCAAAACTGATAAACCCTTCCCCTTTGGAGTTTAGTATTCAATGCTTAGTCTGTTGTAACCCAGCCGCCTCCATGGAAACTCAGCCCTCCCCCATCCATCCAATTCCAGAATTGTGATGCCTGGCCATTATTCCAGAGCTGCTATCTGTACCTTTTCATTAATGAACTGAGCATGATAATGTTCAGCTTGTTCAAATATTTAATTCCTGTTCACATCATTGTATTCATGGTGTGCTGGGTGATTGCACAGGCTGTGCAGTGAATTTCCTGCATGAGCTGTCTGCGGAGATCTTATTGTTATATCAGGACAGTGGCGCACTGTTAGATTTGCTGCCTGACAGCGCCAGAGACCCGGGTTCGATCCTGACCTACGGTTGCTGTCTGCACAGAGTTTGTATCGTTCTCCCTGTGAATGAGTGGGGTATTTTCAAGGTGGTCCGGTTTCCCCCTCATGGTGACCATTAACACTATCCTACACACGAGGGAAAAGTTTACAAAGTTACCGAAGTCAATAGACCTACAAACCTGCCCGTCGTTGGAGTGTGGCTGGAAACCGGAGCACCCAGGCAAACCCCATGCAGTCACAGGGAGAACGTACAAACCCCGTACAGACAGCACCCGTGGTCAGGATTGAACCCGGGTCCCTGGCGCTGTAAGGCATCAGCTCTACCACTGTGCCACCATGCTGTCCTCAATTTTAATGCAGACGTGACTTGTATGATTTATACAAATGGGTGGCGGGTTCCAAATAAAGCTTTTAACACCACAAGATTGTAAATAGTTATTGCTGTATCGACCTGGTGAGCTTCCCGCTTACTCTGCAGGTTTGGGATTTGAAGCACTAGACAAGTCATTGCATTTGTTGTACCAAATGGTCGGAGTTCCTGTTTATTTGGCACAATAAAGCTTCAAGAGGTGACTTTGGCAACTTATATAATTTAAGAGAAAAGCAGGATCACCATTATCTTCAGCAAATGTGATGCTCCTTCCAACCTACCATCAATAAACAAGGTTTATTTGTTTACTTCTTTATAAAGAAGAATAGTATTTGTGCCAATTTATCCACTTTCACCATTGAGAAGAAACAACCATTTTAATAACATTCTCTCCATCTTCCACTAGAATACTTTTTGGAGTACAATGCAACTGAAATATTTACAATGAAAGAATCTTTGTACAAGGGAAATATTTATCTCCGTTGAGAACAAGAGCAAATAGGAATCGTTTTAGAAAGTAAATCATGTGTTCATTATTTTGAG
The DNA here is from genome assembly GCA_035221665.1 of Okamejei kenojei. Taxonomy (NCBI): domain Eukaryota; kingdom Metazoa; phylum Chordata; class Chondrichthyes; order Rajiformes; family Rajidae; genus Okamejei; species Okamejei kenojei. The sequence continues at coordinate 21,341,057 of CM069157.1, forward strand.
ATTTTACCAAAGGAGGTTATCAATTTTATCTCAGTTTGTGGGCTAAATTGAACAGACCTGCAAATGAGTGCAGGGACTACAGAATGCAGCATCTTCAAACTTTTGCCATTCCAGGTCATTATAATAGTAAGATTAAACGAGAACTCACCTGTTCGAAGTTTGATCGTTATTTTACGAGGAGTTACGATGAGGGATTACGTGAAGAAGAGCCCGCCTCACGCTGGTAACGGCATACTTCAAAGCAACGGCATGAAAAACACAGAACACCAAAGCCGGAGTAACATAGTAAGGCCCATAAAAAGACTTAGAACCACCATTTGATCATTTATTTTACGAGGGTGGGAGTGGAGGGCACGTAATCCCTCATCGTAACTCCTCGTAAAATAACGATCAAACTTCGAACAGGTGAGTTCTCGTTTAATCTTACTATTTTACTTCGGAGTCACGTGAGTGACTACGTGAAGAGTTTTAAAGCTTTCTGTGTTTTTTATGTCGTAGAATTAATCCGTACGACAGTCCGGCTAAGTAAACACATACATGAGAAAGCAGACAAAAGTTAGATCTTTTTCACAATTAAATTTTTTAATGGTTGAAAGACCATATAATACCCTCCTTATATTTGAGGGAAAATTGATTACAAGTGACAAAAGATATCAGTGACTACACAACTGATTATAGCAATTAATAGCAAACAAAGCAGGTGATTATAGTGCTCCCAACACCGCGTGTCCAAAGCTTGTCATAGTGTGAACAGGTTTGTTGTAGAACTTTGAAAAAGTTTCTTCTTTACTCCACCCTGCGATTTTTAAAATATGCTCGAGAGGTACGTCCCGCCCCTTCGCCGCGGACGTAGCTGCCGCCCTGGTGGAGTGAGATTTGAAGACATCAGTGTCTACTCCCGCTAAAACCAACACCTGTTTCAACCATTTTGAGATAGTTTGAACTGAAGCTTTTGTGTGTGGCTTTTTGTGCGTAAGCAGCAATGTCTTTTCGTTTCCTCGAAAAGTGTCCGTAATTTTAATATATTGGTTCAAATGTCTAACCACACACAAAGCAGGCTCAATATGAAAAGCTTGAAAGGTTACCTTTGTTCCAGATCTCCCTGGTCTACTTTGTTTGATCAGATCGTAAACATAGAATACAACATTATCTGTAGTCACATGCATACAGTCTAAACGCAACATTTGTAAAGTTTGCACTCTTTGGGCTGAGACCAGTGCCATTAACATGACCAATTTCAATGTTAACCTATCCAATGTCAACCCTTCAATTGGCGTCCATTCTCTAAGTAGAGCAAGAACTATGCTCACATCCCAAATCTCTGTATATCTAGGTTTTGGCGGATTCATGTGAAAAATTCCTTTCATGAATCGTGATATTAATGGATGCGACCCAATTGACTTCTCACCAATCATAAGTCCTAAATAGGACGACAAGGCACAGCGTGCAGTGTTAATGGCACTGTAACTTAAATGTTGCCCAAAGTGCAAATTGGCAAGGAATTCCAAAACATGAGTAACATTCACAGATTCATCAGAAATATTTGACTGTGTGCAAAATTCTTCCCATTTCTTAATATGTGTCATATATTGTTTCTGTGTACTATGTCGCCATGATGCACCAATAACTGTCAAAGTTTGGGTCCGACAATCCCAGTTCCTGTAGTGGTCTGGTCAAAACCTGCAGATTAACAAATTCATATATGCATATAATGGGTAACCTTGATTTGTTACTGGATTAGTCAAGATATCACTACAGTTAGGAATCTGCATATATGGTTCTTTAATCATATTTAGCATAACTGGGAACCAAGGTTGAGTTGGCCAATTTGGCACTACCAACAATCCGGAAGCTGAATCTTGCTCTATTTTCTTCAAGCATCTCTGGATCAGAGCAAATGGTGGAAAAGCATAAAAGAACATTTTTCCCCAGTGTAATGAAAATGCATCTACTGCAACTGCGTCCGGATCATGTTCCCAAGACACATAATGAGGCAATTGATGATTAAGCCTGGATGCAAACAAATCAATTTCTGGCAAGCCAAATCGTTTTAACAATATTCTTAAATATTGCTGGCTTAAGCATCCATTCCGTATTATCTTTAAAAATCCTGGACCTTCCATCTGCTACCACATTGTCTTTACCTGGAATATAGCTTGCTGAAATCCATATCTGCCGATCAATACACCATTGCCATATCTCATTGACCAGACAATCACATGATACTGATCTAACTCCCCCCATGTGATTAATGTAAACCACAGCCGTTTTATTGTCTAATTGTATTAATACATGCAGACATTGTTTAGCAGAACAATATGCTTTAAGCCCATAAAAGGCCCCCAATAACTCCAAATAGTTAATACCATACTGTTGGAGCAACACTTGCTCTTCAGTTTTTCCATCTACCTCCACAACTGGTAGATAAATCTGTGGCCCCCCATCCGAGAGCACTAGCATCTGTTTGCAAAACCATTTCAGGCTGTTTAATCATGATCTTCTTAGCAGCTTGTGGGACATTTTCAACCCACCATTGCAATTCCAATACTGCTTCCTTTGTTAATTGCATAGGTCTGTCAAAGTGACCTGCCTTATCTTTAAGAGCCCTTACTTTGTCCCTTTGAAGATTTTGATAATGTAATGGCCCAAATTCCACTGCCGGAAAAGCTGCCACTAATGTACCAATGACTTTTGCCACTTCTCGGATGGAGGGATAAGGTTTGTGAATGAGATAATTACACATTTGCAAAATATCATTTGTCTTTCTTTGCTGGCAACGTAACTAACATAGTTACTGAGTTTAATTACAAACCCCAGAAAATCAATTGATTGAACTGGCTGCAGCTGGGATTTAATTGGATGAATTAAGAATCCAAGCTCTTTAAACAAAGCTTTAGTAACTGAAATTGAGTGCTCAGCTGACTCTTGACTATCATTAACAATCAGAATGTCATCCAGATAAGCCATTACAATGTGTTTTCTGTGCTCTTAATTGAGCTAAAACTGGTTTCAACAGTTTTGTAAAGAGTCTAGGAGCTGAACTTAATCCATTTGGTAAAGCTTTGAACTGCCATAATTGCCCCTGCCAATAAAACTTTAAATATCTCCGAAAAAGATGATGAATTGGTACAGAATAATAGGCGTCTTTTAAATCAATCTTAGCCATATAAGAACCTGCTGAAATCAAATATTTTGCAGTTTTTAAATGTCTCCATCTTAAAACGTTTGTATTCTACAAACTTATTTAGATCTGTAAGGTCTAGAATAATTCTACAACCACCATCTTTTCTTATCTCTGCGAAATATATTAGAGACAAATTGATGCTTATGTTCATAAGTTTTTTCAATTACCCCTTTTTTGGATAATTTGCCAATTTCCACATCAATCTCCATTCTTTCTTCTGGAGAAAACACATAAGCATAAGCAGGTTTATTCTGTACAGGAGGATTGACCCCTTCTTTAAAAATAATAATAGCTCCTGAAACTGCTTGTAATATAAACCGATCAGAAGTAATATTAAGCCAGGCATTATAAAATTTTTGCAATCTCCCTCCAACTGGAGATTCATCCACAGTTTCTTTAAGGATAGAAGTCTTTAATACCTCTCCATAGGAGCGTGATGGTCTCCTCTTTCCCGAATGCAGGGAAGCAGCGGCCTGTGTAGCACGATAATACCTTCGTGACAAATTTCTGCCTCTATAACGAAAATCAAAACTCCTTCGGCCGAAAACCCTTTCCTTTGTCCAAAGACAAAAGGCTTAATAGTGCTAAAATATTTAGCTTCTTCATCCAACTGCTTCAGTTGTTTCGGCAGATTTTCTCCAAACAAATATCCAGGAGCTTGAACTCCACTTTCTTGACACAGGCTTGCATATCTAGGGTGAAAATATGGGCCGAATCGCCATTTTCCTCATGCAATTGATCTCATAAAACGAATTGCACATTAAACCCAAAGTATCTCTTTGAATCTTGTCCATTTCCAGTTTCTCCATTTGCCTGCCAAATGCCGTGATGGCAGCCGAAAATAATTTTAGCACCTTTTGAAATTTCATTTCTTGGGCTCTCATACTTGGAGTCATAGATGCCCATACCATCGGATTCACCGTAGGCACTTCCAATGAGGCACAATTGCCTGGTGCTTTATATAATTCTGATAATTCATTCATCACAGTACTATGAAGCTGGTGAGATACCATATAATTTATATTGGCAGCTAGGCTTTCTTCCATATCCTCACCACTTCCTTCAGGTATAGCAAAACTTTGTGCTATCCCAGGCAGATCAAGCCTTTTCTTTTTACTTTGTGGCGTGCTTTCAAAAATCATTTCAAATTCAGCAGGGTCTGCCTTCTGCAGCCCTAATTCCATCGGGATATTATCCCATGAGACTTCTTCCAGCCCAAATCGTGGGTCTGGAGTATCATATTCCCAACTTGGCCCACAGCCATATTCATCATATTGAAACCCCTCAGGGATTTTCTGGGACTCATGAGGGTACTGTGACCCTTGTCTCATAATAGTTTGGAGAACTTTCTCCATATGCTCCATTTTTAGCCACATAGTTTTATTAACTGGAGGTCTTTCAAAATCAGAATCATCAGAATCCACGGGCCTCACAGTTTTCTTTTTGCATTTCTTAGGAACATTTTCCTCCGTGGTTATAATTTCCGGAGAATCTGGAAATTCTATATCGGGTAAATCAGTGGCCAACGGTATCGGAACCGGGTCCACTCTAGCTTCGCTTCCCGTATATTTACTTTCACCCCGGGAGGCTCTTTTCACCCGCGAAGCCTTCCTTCCCGATTTCTCCATTTTGTTAAAATTTTATCTTGTGCTCATCAGCACGTTAACGTCTAAATTTTTACTTTTAGTTTCGCTGTTGGAACATCCAGCGTAACCTAAAACCCGCGCCGATGTAACTTCACTTACCTGCGGGCCGTTCCGACCGCTGCGAGGAGCTGCTCCTTACTGCAGCTCCACCTTCTGCCGTCAGCGTCGACGTCATGCCGTTTACCAGCGTGAGGCGGGCTCTTCTTCACGTAGTCACTCACGTGACTCCGAAGTAAAATAGATTCATGGTGCATTCAGTGCAAACTGTCCTGCTTTTAACCTATTGCTTCAACAGAGCACCTAGTTGTGGGAGTGATTATCAGCAGTTGAAATGAGGCTGTATTAAGAGGCTCAGAGTGGAATTAGGGGGAGATACATTTTAGTCAGAGTGTGGTGAATCTGTGTAATTATTAGTCACAGGCTGTAGAGGCCAAGTCAGTGGATGTTTTTAAGGCAGAGATAGATAGATTTTTTTACTAGTACAGGTGTCAGGGGTTATGGGGAGAAGGCAGGCGAATGGGGTTAGGAGGGAGAGATAGATCAGCCATGATTGATTGGTGGAGTAGACTTTATGGGCCGAATGGCCTAATTCTACTCCTATCATTTATGACCTTATTGTGCTTGCACCGGGATCTGCTTTCTTATAGTCCACTCTAGGTCTGGATGAGGAACATTTGCAGAAGGAAGAAGAGGTCCAGGTGACCTTCTAGCACATTCCCCATGTGACCACATGGGTTTCCTCTGGGTGCTCCGGTTTCCACCCACATCCCAAAATTTTGGCAGGTTAATTGCCCATTGTAAATTACCCCTTGTGTGTGTGGTTGACGGTATAATCTGGGAAAGAGTTGATGGGAATGTGTGGAGATTAAAATGGGCCAGCTCTAGATTCACACAAAAATAGGTAGTTAATGTGCACTTGGTGGGTTGAAGGACCTGGTTCCATGTTGGATCTCTATGCCTCTATAACAATGAAAGCAGAACAATGTGGCAGTTCATGTTAGAACATCGAACAGATACAGAAATGAGTAGAGAAATGGCAGATGGAGTTTAATCCTAACAAGGGTGAGGTGTTGCTCTATGGGAGGTTGAATGTAAGGAGAAAGTATTCCGATAATGGTAAAACCCCATACAGCATTGATGTACTGGGAAATCTTGGATCCAATTCTACATGTACCTGGAAGTGGAAACACAAAGATAAAGTGGCAAAGAAGGTAAATGGTATGCTTGTCTTCATTGGTCGGGCATTGAATATAAGTCAGGAAGTCATGTTGCAACTTTATAGGACTTTATTTAGGCCACATTTGGAGTATTATGTGTATTTCTGGTCACCTCATTACTGAAAGAATGTAGGCTTTGCAAAGGTTTACTAGAATCCTGCCAGGATTAGAGGGTATTACCTATAAGGAGAGATTGGAAAACTTGGATTGTCTTCTTTGGAATGTCAAATGTTGAGGGAAGTCCTGATGGAAGCATACAACATGACGAGAGGCATAGATAGGGCAGATACTCAGAAACATTTTCACAGGGTACAAATGTCAAGGACTAGAGGGCACTGTTTTACAGTGAGAATGGGAAAATCTAAAGGAGATGTGCGAGGCACAATTTTTTTTTTTACACAGAGGGAGGTGATGCCTGCAACTCACTGCCAGAGGTGGTGGTGGAGACAGATATAGTAATGGCATTGAAGAGGCTTTTAGACAGGCACTTGGATAAACAGGAAATGGATCAGGCACTTGGATAAACAGGAAATGGATCACGCACTTGGAAATGGAAATGGATCAGGCAGAGGAGATTCGTTTAACTTGACATCAGGTTCGGGATGGACACGGTGGGCTGAAGGATCTGTTCCTGTACTGCTCTATGTTCTATAACCAAAGTGTCAGGGGGGTGCACCCTCTCAATTGGAGGGAAGAACTGGCCCAATTAAGAAAATTACCCTGTTTTTATTGCAGTTGACTCTGGCATCCGAGGCCAATTCATATTTTCCATTGCAATTTTGAGCCCAATTGTAGGCCTACTCTGGAGCTTATGAGGCTGGAGCTTATGGTGGGGAGTTGCAATAAGTTCCTAATAGAATAGTGTCTCCAGCTGTAAACTCTCCTTCCTTTCCCAGCAACTAATCCTGCACTCCAGGCCTCTGCACAATTTCCCAATGAAGATGCACTCCCAGGTCTCTGAGCGATTGATTTGTGCTGAAGATTGCAGTTAAGGCAAAGTCCTTCAGTGCCTGCCATACTAGTCCCTATAGACTCCAATGATCATTTCCATTGCATGGATGTGAGCAAGGAAATACAGCATTAGACATACATTGGAACCATCGCATTGATATCAAATAGTAAGATTAAACGAGAACTTACCAAGTTTGAAGTTTGATCGTTATTTTACGAGGAGTTACGATGAGGGATTACGTGAAGAAGTCCCGCCTGGCGCATGATCGGCATACTTCAAAGCAGCGGCATGAAAAACACAGAACCAATAGCCGGAGTAAGATAGTAAGGCTCAATGTAGACTAGAACTACCAGATGATCATTTATTTTATGAGGGTTGGGAGTGGAGGGCACGTAATCCCTCATCCTAACTCCTCATAAAATAACGATCAAACTTCAAACTTGGTAAGTTCTTGTTTAATCTTACTATTTTACTTCGGAGTCACGTGAGTGACTACGTGAAGATTTTGTAGCTCTGTGTTTTTTATGTCGTAGATTCATTCCATACGACACTCTGGCTCAGTCAACACAGTAGTGAGTAAATAATACATCTTTTAAACATTGATTCAGTTTATGTAATAAGTCTTTTCATTATAAAATAATGAAAGTAATAACCCTTCTATCGTAGGGGAAGATTTATAACCAAAGATATAAATCGATAATATAAAACAAAGCACAATCAAAGAGAACCCAACACTGCGTGTCCAACCCTGACACCGTGAGAACTGGTTTCTCGTAAACTTTGAAAAGTTTATTTTACATCATCCTACGTCCTCTAATTTTTTGATCAAGTAGCCCGTCCTGTGCCTTTGCCGTGGATGTATCTACCTCCCTGGTGGAGTGATTTTTAACTTCTCAATGTCTACTCCTGCTGAGTCCCAAAACCTGTTTTAACCATCTAGAGTGTAACTATCTAGAACCATCAGTTTGTACTGATACTTTTATGTGTTTTTTTGTGTGTAATAAATAGCGCTGTCTCACCACCACTGAGATTCTTGCCTACTTCAACATATTGAGTCAATGCTTAACCAAACGCAATTTTTGGTCGACAGGATATGCTTTAAAATTTACCTTGGTTCCAGCTCCTCCTGGTCTGCTTTGTTTGGTTAAGTCATAAACATATAAGACAATGTTATCTGTAGCCACATGCATACAGTCTAACGTTACATTTGCAACGTTTGCACTCTTTGTGCTGATATTAAAGCCATGAGTATTATTACTTCAAATGTTAACTTCCGAAACAGTGATAGAATTGGAGCCCATTGCCTAAGCAAAGTAAGAACTATGTTGACCTCCCAAACCTTTGTATTTCTACTTTGGGCAGATTTTAATATATATTCCTTTCCCATATTGGGATATTAATGGATGAGACCCGATAGATTCATGGTCAGCAATTTGTCCTAAATAGGACGATAAAGCACTATGAGCCCTATTAATGGCCCTTTCGCTTAGGTGCTGATCAAAAAATGCAATCCAGCAAGGAACTCCAATATATCTGATATGTTAGTAGTATGATAAAATATCTTTGACTGTCTACCAAAGACTTCCAATTTCTTTATATAAACAAAATATTGTTTTTAATGCTATTTATTCCAAGCTGCAGTTATAACATTCATGGTCCTATACAACAGTCCAAGCTCTTGTAATGGTCTGGTCAGAACCTGCAGATCAGGCACGTGCCATGAATAATTACTCGGGGTAGGCAGTCAGCCAGCTTTAAAAAAAATCTTAAACCGCGCATGCGCAGATTGTTCTTTTTGTAAAAAATAAAAAATAAGTAACAATTCAATTTTCCCAAGGCTTCTCAATCTCCTTCATTTTTTAATTACTGAATGGGTGGGGGACGGAGGATGAAGGCAGGTGGAGAGATGGTGGGAAAATTGGGAGCACACCGGGACGTTGAATCAGTTGCCATCTTATTGAATGACAATACTAATTCAAGGGTCCATTTGGAGGGAGAGTTCCTTTCACAGCGTGTGGAGAGTCTGTGCCAGGGGTTAAAGATGCTGAACGAAATTTCATTGCGTTCAGGAGTGGGCGGGGAGTGGGCGGGGAGGGGGGGGGGGGGGGGGTGGGGGGGCGGGAGTGGCATTGAGGGCAGGAATGTTGAGAAGGAGAGGGTCATATCAGACTCGTTCACCGCTGCCGCAGCGCTCCAGGCACGGACAGCAGAACTGGCCGCCACTTCAGGGGATAGAAGCAGCTCGGGTGCGAGCGGCTGCCGGAACCCGACAGCAGAACTGGCCGCCACTTCAGCGCATTCTGCCAGGCCGCTTACCTCTGGCAGTGCTCTTCGCGTGAACATCTCTCACCTGCCACTCGCCGGCTTCGCTCATGTCAACCACGTCCCACAAATCCTTAAATTCCCACAGCCAAGTAATCTCAACTGGTCCCGTGAGCGCGCTGTCGGAATTTAAAGATTTGCGGGAAGCCAGCCGGCGAGCGGCAGGTGAGAGATGTTCAGACAGAGAGCACAGCCAGAGGTGAGTGGGGACCAGCTGAAGTGGCAGCCGGTTCTGCTGTCGGGTCCCAGCGGCCGCTCAAAGTCAGTCACCCGAGCTGCTTCCTTCCTCGGAAGTGGTGGCCAGTTCTGCTGTCCGTGCCCGGAGCGCTGCGGCAGCCACCCAAGCTGAACCACTCCCCGGCCACAGTAAAACCATGTAGCAATTACAGCACGGAAACAGGCCATCTCGGCTCTTTTACTCTGTGCCGAATACTTACTCTCACCTAGTCCCATTTACCTGCACAATGACCGGAGCGTGGCAAGTGGGTTACTGGCCCCAATCCCCTCTTTCACAACGCTAGACTCCCCAAACACTGTGAACGGAGCTCTCCTCCCACCCAGGGAAATACAGTATTTATCAAAATTAAGCACCAAGAAATGCACTTACCACGTTATTGGTACATTAAGTACATTCTTCACTCTTTGTTTCCTGAGATACTATTAAAATAATGGCAATCCACATTTGAAAATCCCGCCAAGAAACTCGCGCTGCGCATGCTCAGTGGGCTGCTGCGCTTGCTGCAAAGGCAGAATTTCAGCTGCCTTTAGCTTCCCTTGAAACTGATGGCTCAGGCAGCGCTGACGGCACATGGGCTGCACAGAGCTTCGCGTGTTACAAGCGCTGCGGATGAAAGGCACGGAGAATTATGCCTACCTAGGAGATCGATCTCTTACATAGGCATAATTCTCCCATGCCTTTACTATTTATATTTAATAATTGCCATTTCATAATTTTAGTCAGGGTAGGCAGTGCCTACCTTGCCTACCCTGATGGCACGTGCCTGCTGCAGATTAACAAATTCATATGATCATGCCATGGATGAATTTCTGCAACAAATTACTGCAGCTAGGAATCGTCATAAATGGTTCAATTATCATTCTAAACATCAATGAGAACCATGACTGTGTCCGATTTACCAAACCGCCCGTGGCAGAGTCTTGCTGTATTTTCATCAGACATTGCCTAATCAGACAGAATGGGGAACGTAAAAGAACATATTTACCCCCCAATGTAGCGAGAATGCATCCACAGCTACTGCTCCTGGGTTGGGTTCCCATGAGACGTATTTGGGCAATTAGTGATTTAATCTAGACGCAAACAGATCAATGTCAGGTAATCCATACCACTGACAATGTTTTTCAAACTTGTGGATTTTATATCCATTCTGTATTGTCTTTAAATTTTCATGATCTGTTGTCTGCCACAATATTGTCTCTCCCTGAGATAGATACCTGAAAGCCAAATATTCTTAAAGATACACCAATGCCACATCTGGTTAACCAGATAATCACATGATAATGATCTTACTCGACTCATGTGATTGATATATGCCACAGCTGTGGTATTGTCTACTTGTAATTGGACATGCAAATCTTTCATAGTGGAACAATAAGCTTTTAATCCATAAAAGCTCCTAACAACTCCAACTAATTAATACCAAATGTTTGGAGAAATAAGTTTCTTGGACAATCCATCTGCCACCACCTGGTGTTATTGTCTGTAGCCCCCTAGATCGGGGACGTATCAGATATTAATCTGATAAGAACAGATATTACACTTATCTTAGCCCAAAAAACCGAGAAGCTATCCACCATCTGAGAATACTTGTTTCAGTTTGCAATGACTGCTGGCTGCTGAGCTAATATGTTTTTAAGCAGCTTGTGGAACATTCTCAATCCACCACGGTAATTCTGATAAAGCTTCCTTTGGCAATTGCATAGGCCTGTCAAAATGGCCTGCACACTCTTCTAGTGCTTGTGTTTTTGCCCTTTAGAGCTTCTTTGGTAATGCAGTGGACCAACTCTACTGCAGAAATAGTGTTACTAATTTACCTAAACTCCTTCTCAGATGGAGGGATAAGGCTTGTCAACAAGGCAACGACAAACATTTGTAATATTGACACTTTGTCTCTTGGTAAATTTACCGAATATGGTACTGAATCACTCACAAACCCCAAATAGTAAATTGTTGGGGATGGCTGAAGCTTAGATTTTGTTGGATGGATCAGGACCCTAATCTTTCAGCAGGCTTGTAATTGCTGCACTAATTTTTCAGCTGACTCCTGATCAGCATTGCCAATTAAAAATGTCATCAAGATAAACCATGACCATGTGTCCTTATCAGTGCAAGTGCTGGTTTCAACCATTGTGTGAACAGCCTAGAAGCTGAGCTTAATCCATTAGATAATGCCTTAAATTGCCATAACTGATCCATCTAATTAATTTTCAAATACCTGTGAACATGATGATAAATTGGTACTAAATCATACGCATCCTTCAAATCTATAGTAACCAATTACAACTTGTTGATAACAACTGCCTTGCAGTGTTGGATGTTTTATACTGGACAAATGTATTAAAGTGTGTGATGTCTAGAATGACTCTACAACCACCATCTTTCTTCTGCCTGGGGAAATTATTTGATATAAATTGTTGTGGATGCTTACTCCGTTTTTTCCCCATTACACTTTCCCTAAATAAATTTCTTACCTCTTCTTTATTTGAGATTTTTCAGGTGCAGAAACATAAAATAGGATTAGGTTTATCCTGTACAGGTGGATCAACTCCTTCTACAAATTTTATTGTAGATCCTTACACAGTATCTAATATAAACCGATCAGCTGTTATGCAATATCATTTATCATAAAACACCTGTAATCTACCACCAATCGGAGGTTCAACAAAAGCTTCCTCTGTGAAAGAATAAAGTTTTTGTACCTCTCCAAATGCACTTGATGGCCTTCTTTCCCCAACAATATGGATTAACATAAGGCTGTGCTGGATAAAAAATACTTCCTCGCCATACTCCTGCCTCTGTTTGATCCATATATCAAATCCCCTTCATATTGGACCAGCCAATGTTGCAAATGTTTTATGAGGCTGATAGTCTTTGCCTCTTTATCAATGTTTTTGATTTGTTTTAGGCAGGTTTACTCCATAAATAACCAGGAGTTTGAACATAGCTTGATCTGTATTGACCTGCAAATCTAAAGTGCAAAATGGTCCGAATGGCAATTTTCTCTCATACCATTGAGCTCAACATATGAGCTATAAAACAATGCCACTTGTCGTTTTTAAATTTTGGTCATTGCACAATCTTTCACTTGCTTCCCATAAGCAGTGATGCCACCCGCAACCTGAAATTCTTTGGAATCGTATTCCCTGTGCCTCCACACTATTGAAGACATGGGTGCCTTAATCGAATTCAACGTTGGCACCCTAGTAAAGCACAAGTGTTTTCATATAAATCTGCTGTTTCAACCATAACAGCCTCCTGAAGCTGGTGAGAAACCAATTAATGTTGGCCACCATGATTACCTTCCATGGCCTCACCGCTTCCTTCAGGTATTGTACTTTGTACCCTTTAAGTACACCTGGATTTATACTTGTGCTGTGGTGGGTACTTATGACCAAAAACACCACTTTCAGGGTCAGTTTCTTTACTGCCCTGGTACTCCTGAGACTTGCTCAAGGAGACTACCTCCAGCCCAATCTGAGGTTCATATTCCCACAGTGGTAAAAGCACCATATAATTGTATATGGAAACCCCTCAGGGTCTGCCTGGGAATATTCTGGGTTTTTCGACCCTTGGTTGAAAAATAATCTGGAGTATTTCTCCATTTAATTCATTCTGAGCCATAAGGCTTTCTTGTCTGGAGTCCTTTCCTTATTAGAATCATCTAAAACCACGGCCTCTCAGACTTCTTTATTTTCCTCCCCACGGGAGATTCTTCCTGTGGCTTTTGGTTTGTGGAGCGACTAAATGCTCCCTACGGTTAATTTCAACGGCCACCGGTATCGGAACTGGCTCCGCACTAATCTGCCGTCCCGATCGCTGTGCTTCTACCCGGGACGCATTTTAACCTCCGTTTTCCCTCCGGAGTTTTTCTCTTTTACTTTCAACTCCTGCTGGCTCTGCACGCCAGCACCACGGAGTTTGAAACACGCCCTGTAAGTAATTCAATCCACTTACCTGCGGGCCTGTTCCTTACCGCTGGTGGCGCTGCGCTCTGCAGCTCTTTGCCTATTGACAGCGTCGACGTAATGCCGATCATGCGCCAGTCGGGACTTCTTCACGTAGTCACTCACGTGACTCCGAAGTAAAATCAGTTTTGGGTTGTGTTCAAATTCCTAATGTCTCTATCAAACTTGTGACCAGCCTGGCTCGAGTTAAAAACGTACACAAGATGAAGGGGATGCCATGAATATTAATTTTGTTTCCAGAATGGAATGGATTAGTCACTGATATGAAACATGATTTCTCGTTCCTCTAACTTTCACGAAACCTAATTAATTTTTTATGGCTGCAGAAAAATATTCCACATCTCATCTGGCATATCAGGACAGATCATGGTGTTGTAAACACAAAGGATGCCTCTCTGCACTCCTGAAAGTTGTCCTTAAAAAAATCAAAAGCCTAGGGGAATATAATGTTCCCGATGTTATCCGCTGCCATGAACAGTTCGGTAGACCAAGTCTGAGTAAAATCTACTGTATAGTTCCTGATTATTTGTAAACTCGGTCCCAAACAATAATTCCTAGTGTGCTTCCCTATTCACACCCACCTCCATCAATAAGGAGTAAGCCATTTAGCACGGAGACGAGGAAACACTTTTTCTCACAGAGAGTGGTGAGTGTGGAATGCTCTACCTCAGAGGGCGGTGGAGGCAGGTTCTCTGGATGCTTTCAAGAGAGAGCTAGATAGGGCTCATAAAAATAGCGGAGTCAGGGGATATGTGTCGAAGGCAGGAATGGGGTACTGATTGGGGATGATCAGCCATGATCACATTGAATGGCGGTGCTGGATCGAAGGGCCGACTGGCCTACTCCTGCACCTATTGTCTTTTGTCTATAACCCCATCAGAGTTCACTTCCACTGTGTTCAGGTCTGCATCTCTGCTGCTCTCTCAGTCTGTCAGACCCATCCAGCCTGCCTGCTGTTTGATTCCTCAGTTCCTCAGGCTCACCCTTGGAATCGGTTCATTTTCTATCTCAGGGTCAATGGATCGTTCCATTCTTCTTGTTGGTGGCATAACCACCCACTGTGGTATCGTGGGAGTAAAACCATCAATGCCCAAAATGGTTTGTACAACACACAGGAGAGAGAATGTTTGATGTTTTCAAGCACTTTTGCTCAGAAGCTTCCAAAGTTTTTACGCATGCCCACATTCCCCACTCATTATAAGCACTGAATAAAATCTATTAACTTTTAATATTATTGTCTCCCTCTTCTAACCATGTTGCTGCGTGTGGAAGATAGCATTGGGGGTTGTTTTACCCTCGAGAATCACCCTGTGAAACTAGGATTCATACCCTCAGAATAATGTCAGAAGCAGTCAATTGCGTTTCCCAGCCCAACATCCAAACTGTGAAGACATAAAAGAACTGTAGAAGCTGGTTGACAAAAAAACAAAGTGCTGCAGTAACTGTGATGGCCAGGCAGCATCCGTGGAGGACATGGATAAGTGACGATACAAGACTGATAGGCGACATTTCCGGTCAGGACCCTTTTTCAGACTCAGAGTATGAAAAGAGTCCCAAGTTGAAACATCACCTATCCATATCCTCCTGAGATACTGCCTGACCTGCTGAGTTACTCCAGCACTTTGCATTATTCTTTTTTTATCCAACCTCAACAAATCCATCGGTATGTTTATAGATAAGATAACCTCTCAATGAATTGCACAGTATATCAGAATGGTTGTAGTTCCCATGATTGTATATTTATTTGTTCAAGTTACAATTGAAAAAATAAGAATGAGAATCCCAATTTATCATGTCACTGGATCCTGACCCAGATCTGTCAAGGACCGTGGGGTGGCTGCCTGTGCACCAGTCTCCGCACGTTAAACAAAGTCACGCACAGGCGTCCTCCATGAGAGGACAGTCATACTCGTTTCGAGTGACCGCCAATGAATGACCATTTAGATGATTGTTGCATATCTTTTCAGGAGAGTGTTAAAAATAATTCACTCTTTATGCAAGTTCATGGAAATTCCATCATTTGGATCTTTCCTCTCCCACCACCTCCTGGTTTATCTATTACTGCAGATTTGTACTTATGCTAAATAAATGGATCTGTAAAAGCTTTGCGCAAGCTGGCAGCATTAATAGATAATACTACACTGGAAGGTCAGACGAAAGAAAGGTAGCCCCAAATTCTGGAAACACTCGGCAGCATAATCAGAATTTATATTTCAGACTAGTGCAGCTGGGACATGTTGGTCGAGTTGGGCTGAAGGACCTGTATCCACACTGTATCATTCTATGACTCGATAATCAACTTGAAACATTAAATGCTGCATGACTTGTGGAGTGTTTCCTGTGTTTTCCATTTTTTATTCAATTCCCAACATCTGCTGTACTTTATTTTCCCACTGTAGGAAGGAGTTGGCTTTCAGGAAGCAAACTGCAAAGGAATTTAAATGAAAGATGTAAAAAGATCATCCAGGCATCGATAAAATTAAAGATGGAGAAGCATAATAGATGTTGGGGAAGTAAATCCCACAATACTGTATATACAAGTACTGGATACTGTTGAGTATGAAGAAGAAAACACTTAGAGGTTGACAATAGATTTGGTGTTTAAAGTTGTGGATGGTTGTAAATCAGCAATAAATAGAATGCTAATCATATTGATAAATCAGGGTGGCATAATGGCACAGCAGTAGAACGGCTGCCTCACAGGACCAGAGACCCGGGTTCGATTCTGAAGCTGAAAGGGTTATGGAGGCAAAAGCATCTCTTTGCTTAGGAGGGCCAAGTGATCTACGTTATATTTGTACATAAATGTTTGTTCAACAAAAATGTTCCCCCATTGCCCCAGGAAAGGATAAAGTGATTGGCATCTGCTCAGCAATAACTTGGTACAACTGTTAATGGTTAAGGTGCTCAGGCCAACACTGTTTGCACTTCATAGGTCAACAAAGAGTCATACAGCACGGAAATAGGCCCTTTGGCCCAACTTGACCATGCCGACCAAATTGGTCCATTTAAGCTAGTTTAATTTTGCTGCATTGTTCTCATATCCCTCTAAAAGACCCTTCCTATTCATGTACCTGTCAGTGACTTTTAACTACCTACCTCAACTACCTACCCTGGCAGCAACTCCCATTTACCATCCATATTTAGGTCAGTAAGGAAGGCTGAAAGGAATTGGTTCACAGGTTCACTGGTTATAGGAGTAGAATTAGACCATTCGGCCCATCGAGTCTACTCCACCATTCAGTCATGGGTGATCTCTGCCTCCTAATCCAATTTTCCTGCCTTCTCCCCATAACCGTTGACACCCATTTTAATCAAGAATTTGTTTATCTCTGCTTTAAAAATATCCAATGGCTTGACCTCCACAACCCTTTAGTCAGAGGGTAGTTAGTCACAGATTAACTGCCCTCTGACTCAAGAAGTTCCTCCTCACCTTCTTTCTAAAAGAGCGCCCTTTAATTCTGAGGCGATGACCTCAGGTCCTTGACTCTCCCACCAGTGGAAACATCCATACCACATACACTCTATCTATGCCTTTCATTATTCTGTAAGTTTCAATGAGGTCCCCCGCTCAACCTTCTAAACTCCAGTGAGTAGAGGCCCAGTGCTGTCAAACGCTCATCATATGCTAAATTGGTTTGGTGGTATGGTGATAAATGATTGAATACAGAACAATTTCACATGTTGCTTCTCCATGGTAATGAATCATTTCACCATTACAAATAATTTAATTGCTTTCTGCTTTTTCAAGGTAAACTCTTTCATCATTCTGACCTTATCATGGAGGTTAAATCTTTACAATATAAACATTATATTTAAGGAGAATTCATTAATTCTAATTACTTCAAAAATATTTCCGGAAAATACTGCTCTTAATTGCTGGAATTGTAAAGGTTGCAAAAGTCCTGATTTTTTATTTAACGTGCTTCAGCAAAGGCAAGCACATTACAAATATATAAAATGGCTGCAATTATATGATGTGAGCATAAGTTTTGTATTAAATGTGAATGACTTGTCTCAAGGGACTTTAGCATCTGCTCAGAGAGCTAATACTTCAGGCAGAGCCACGAGTTTTGCTGATGCCCTTTAGATGGTCGCCTGTAAAGCTGTGCCAATTTCCAATGCAGCCAGCAGTTCTCCAACATTGAATAAATCCACGATGTGAACTTGCAATTTATTCCACTTGTCGTCACTGCAATACAACCTCAGAGGCCAGGGGCAGCACGGTGGCGCAGTGGTAGCGTTGTTGCCTTACAGCGCCAGAGACCCAGGTTCGATCCAGACTACGGATGCTGTCTTGTACATTCTACCCGTGACTGTGTGGGGTGCTCCAGTTTCCTCCCACACTCCAAAGACCTACAGGTTTGCAGGTTAATGAGCTTCTGTAATTTGTAAATTGCCCCATGGTGTGTAGGATAGCGCTAGCGTACGGGGTGATCGCCGGTCGGCAGGTGCTCGGTGGGCCGAAGGGCCTGTTTCTGTGCTGTATCTCTAAACTAAAATAACAGCGAGTAAGGTTTTGGGGTCTATTGTCAGCATTGGTCCATGCATGCACAACATTTTCAAACAAGATAGGTATAAAACGGTTCAAATATAATGGTCTGGAATAAGTATTTTTATAAACAGTGAAACTGTCAGCCCATGTAGCTGCCAGGCAAAACCGACAGCAACTTCTAGTGTCTGCTCATGTGCAGCAAGCATGAAAATCTGAAAATTACTTTCAGTGGAACACAGCACCTCTGCAGAGAACCTGTTGCCGCCTCCACAGTTGCAATCAATACCGCATCAGTGATGCGAACATCAACTTTTTACCCACTATCTCATTGTATGGATGAAGACTATCCAAGTTGTTAATTGCATTTAAAGATATAATTACTGTGAAACAACTTCTCTGGACCGGAAAACTAATGTGACATGTCAATGCTTGAGAAAATAATACGTAGTCATGTAAAATGATAATAAATGATTTTCAGAAATAGCTTACTGAGCCTGCGTGAAAGAGGGGCCGGGTTCTGGAACCATTTTCAAGGTCCAGTCCGCACTCTGGTTCTTATCAGCAGTGTCCAATTAATGCAAGCCCCAGGCTGCTGCGGGCCTCCAGCCATCGCCTTCCGATGGATCAACCAGCAAACCAAAGTCCCTCTCCCTGCCCGTCCACTTTTCCTGCCCAATAATTACGAAATTTCAGCTTTCAGTTTAATATCATGCTCCATTCCAAAGTCACATTCTGTATTGTGTAGGAAGGAACTGCAGATGCTGCTTCAACCCGAAACGTCACTCAATCCTTCTCTCCAGAGATGCTGCCTGTCCCGCTGAGTTCCTCCAGCTTTTTGTGTCTAACTTCACATTCTGTACTTGGTTTGCTATCTGAGAATCTTTCATCTGGTTGACTAATCGAGTGGGTTCATTAAAAAAAAATGTAAACCATTATTTTATGCTCGGGGGTCACTGCTGAATATCCTAGTATTTACTATCCACCCTTACCTGATCCAGAACTGAAGAGGCAGCTAAGAGTCAGTGTGGATCTGGAGTCAGGTCAGAAAAAAGTGGCAGATCTCCATCCCTGAATTAGATGGGGTTGATCTGGTGACCTGACTGGAACTAAGACCAATTTCATATATAAATCCCAGTCTTCTTTAATGATATTAATTTAAATGTCCTTGCTTGTAACTTGAATCTATCTCCACGGGGGAATTAGGCAGAAGGCCAAGGAGGCCACGTCCAGGGACACCTTTTAGGCAGACATTGGCAGATTCTTGATTAGTGCGGGTGTCAGGGGTTATGGGGAGAAGGCAGGAGGCTGGGGTTACGAGGAAAAGATGGATCAGCCGTGATTGAATGGCAGAGTGAACTTGATGGGCTGAATGGCATAATTATGCTCCTATAACTTATGAACATATGAAATCTGGCTGCTGGTTGATTGACTTAATCGCAGCGCCAGCATACAACCTTACCCCCAATGATTAACCCTGCTCCTGAATACCATAGATCGCTGATGGATAGAACCAGAATTGAAGCCACATTTGAATGAGGAAAATCAATGCCACAATGCCAGCCAAATCCTAGTTGGAACATTTACTTCAAGATCACTTACAAGTGTCATTCTTTCTCACCGATTGCAAACTCTGGGCCTTAACCTAATTAACTGGTGATACTGTGCTCAGCTCAGCAGGATGCGTATTTGCACAATTCATTTTCAATAATCAAAAGCCATGAATAATAAATAATTGCTTCTCATTGTTTAGAAGTAACCCAATTGTTATTAGCAGTTTTTAAAAAACAGGAAAATTATCTGTTTTAGCTGCACACACATTTTATGTTTATTATTGTCATGTGTACCGAGGTACAGCGATAGGTAACACCTATCCCTATACCTCCTTCATTGCCTCCATCCAAGGACACCAAGAGTCCTTCCAAGTGAGATAGGAGTTGACAAGCACCTCCTCTAACCACATCTAGTGTTCCTGTACAATGACGAGACCAAGTGTAGACTTGGTGACCATTTCAATGAACACTTGTGTTTCGTCCACCAAGGCCTGGTGGATCTCCTGGTTGCTAACCATTTTAATTCACCTTCCCATTCCAATACTGACCTTTATATCCAGGGCAAGTCCACACTGACCAGCGATCACCCGTACATTCTGCACACAAGGGACAATTTACAGGAGCCAATTAACCTGCAATGTGAGGGTATGAGTGCTAAAGTAGACTTGGGTTGAAAGCGATAATGCAAAGTGATTATGTGCATCAGAACAGAAGTAACACGGACCATATCCCATATCGTCAGTACCACCTCTTGCTGAATGGAGTATTGATGATAAAATTCACCATTACTTTCAACGTGTCACTTAGCCTTTGGTCAGTCAAACAAAAGGATGTTTAAAGATCAAGACTGCCAAACTGGCACAAAACCCACATTCTACCAGGCTTGTATAAGCTTCTGAGACCTCCACATCAGACCCCTCCCGCTCTAAAACAAGTACCTCCAACTCGGTCTTTGTACCCGACCTTATGAATCCCCAAATTGCACAATTGAATGTGGTTGAGTTTTATAGATTACCCCATTTTATCTAAACCACCCTAATCTCTACATCCAGAAGAAAAAAAAAAGTTATTTTTTAAATGGCCTTATCCACCTGGTACAGTTCACATGTTCAGATGAATTTGCCTTTTTATGTAGCCCAAGGCTGTGCTAACACACGGAGGCATGAGAAATCCCTGTGGGTGATAGCAAGTCAAATGTTACAACAACTTTTAATCTAGATGTGCAATACTCAGACCCTAGCCAGGAACAATTTCTCTAATGCATCCTGTCACAATTAATTTCCCTCACAGAACAAACTACAATATCTCATGGTGTTATATTGTAATATATAATGGAACAGTTTCACCCACCTTCAAAAGGCCTTTATTGATTTTTCTAAAACAAGCACTAAACGATGATTTTTTCCTTTTGGACATGGGAAACTATTCTTTGATGATTTCAATAATCTATGGGCTTGATCACGTGAAACTGTCGAGAAGTTTTGATGCAGTTAACTAAACATTATTTATAGTACATTTTTCACTGCAGCTCGATACACACAAAAATAATAACAAGGCAAGTTATTCCAGAAGTACATACAGTGTATAGATAGCAAATAAAGTCAGATGGTTAGAAAATAGATTAGAAAGAAACAAATACAAAAGCAATGATACCATCCGATTACATGATGAGAAAAATACATTTTACTTTTGTTTTTATGTTAATCAAGTTGCACAGAGCAAAATAACAGGTTCCAATTAAACTTGTTACACACTGTTCTTCTGTTAATTTTGTTAACCAGACCCCTCCTCTCTCACCCGATCAATTGAACAGAAATGCAGAGTTTTTAATAGATTTGATCGTTCGTTCTGTCATGAAATGGACTGCATTAGCAAAATAAAGCTGGGAGAAGAGGTAGGGACGAGCAGTAATAACATAATTAGCTTAAAATTGACTTTTGACTTTCCAAGTCTTCCCCCATGGTGATGTACATCTACTGGAAAAGTGGGTGATAATGCCATCGACTGCATGACAAAGGTTTTGTGAACCGACCCGTGTTTTTTTTTAATCAAGAGGAAAGATCCAGAAAAACTTGAACTTTATTATTGAAATGAAATAACTAACCACAGAATGAGAAAAGAGATCTTGGTTCTGGATTAATTGGTGGTTTATATTGAGTGTGAGCTTCATTCACAACAAACTAGTGAGAAACAAAAGATGTCAATCGGCATGCTGCAAACTGCAAAATCAACGCAAATAAGGAGTCAGAATGAAGTGTGAAAACGCACACCTTCAGATTCAGGGACAGTTTCTCCCCGTCTGTTATCTGGCAACTGAACCATCCTACCAACAACCAGAGAGCAGTCCTGAGCTTTTATGTTAAAAACCATTCGAAGCATACTTTAAATATGCAAATGGTGTTACAATCAGAAACGTCACTGCTATTTCACATCCAATATCAGTAATTTAACTTCAATGAAGCTACACAACTTCAAGTTTTACTTCAGGGTAGAGAGCCCTGGCGATCAATTCCGGACCCACACCTTAGTAAGCTCAGTGTGTGTGAATCAAAAAACATCAACATGGGAAATGATTTCTGTTGTTTTGGCCATTTGGGATGACAGAACTTTGTCTAACAACCAGAGGCAGCGGATTTGGGAGGAGAGTTAGTAAACCTGCAGGCTGGTAGAAATTCTGAATTCTGAACTCTTTTCCACAGATGACGTTGATGCTGGTTCAGATTTAAATCTGAGTCTCGTTAAACAATGTCATTAAAGATTATAGGAAATTCTGTAGGTGAGCACATGAAATAAGTGCAGAGTTCAGCCACGATTGATTGGTTTTCAAACAGGCTCAAGGGACTATAGAGATGACTCCTGGTTCACCCTCCCTATTTTTACTTGCTTAATAATCTAACATGGAAGATTAGACAGGCATTATAGAGACGTACATAACTGCCATTACACCAATTTCATATTAAACTCAAAATGTTGATTATGATCATCTAGATTTTCCTTTGAACTCATGCTGGTACTATTCCTCATAGAATAATTATTATCACTTGAAGCCCATTATATCCATGGAATGAAAATGGAATCAATGACAAGTAAATATAGCTACTTTAAATGCATCAACAGATTAATTATTAAACTTCTAAAAATTATGCATACTTACCACAAACCTCGTGTTCTGTTATGACTTGTCACTCACTTGTCTTAATAAATAAATTACATTTTTCACAAAACACCCACCTGGACAACAGACCTTCATAGTCAGCACTTACAACAACTGGGACTTGAAAATGGCACCAAACTGGTAATGTCTCAGTGTCTCAGTGTACTACTGTTTTACACTTTTACTGTATCTGAGATGCCTATCTAAGAATCAGAATCAGAATCAGATTTTATTCGCCAAGTATGCTTTGCAACATATGAGGAATTTCACTGGCCAGGTCAGTCATACAATTAAAAAGCAACAGACTCAAAAACACATTTTAACATGAAAATCCAGTGACTCCTACACATTCCTCACTGTGATGGAAGGCAAAATAAAGTTCAAGTCCTTCCCTTGTGTTCTTCCTTGGTCGGGGGCCTCGAGCCCCCGTTGACGGGATGATCTTGACTCCCGTAGGCGTTCAGCTCCCGTATTGGGGGGATGTCAGCTCCCCCGCGCCGGGCGATCGAACCTCACATCAGGGCTGGTTGAACCTTCTGCGGCGTTGGAGCTCCCGGCTAGCCTCACCCGAGACTGCGAGCCCTTGTTGGTAAGTCCGCAGGCCGTGGTGGGAGCGATCCCAGGCAAGGGATCCACTTCGATGTTAAGTCAGCGCCCCGCGGTGGGGCTGACGACAGTCTGAGGTGGCTTCCAGCTCCATCGATGTTAAGCCACAGAGCCCGGAGAATGTGACCTGAAAAATGATCACATCTCCGGGAAGGTAAGAACTTGAAAAAAAAGTTTCCCCCGATGCCACCCCCCCCACATAAAACAAACGGAAGTACATTAAATCAAACTTTTAACAAACACTAAAATAACAAAAAGATGAAAAAACGAACAGACTGCCGGCAGGGCTGGACATCTCCCCGGCGCCCCTGGTGGTCAAAACATATCTAAATGCTGATGTATAGTGATAATTGTGCTGAACTGTGTAAAAAATGAATTTTACTGTGAGAAATAAAGTACCACTCAATACCAAACATGTGAATTCAGCTACACTTGGGATATCAATTGGCCTCTTTCATTCAATGCTTTTCTCATAAAGGAGATAAACCTCTTAAATTATTCCACTCCATATTGCCTTTGCTGTTGCATAACTAGTGACTTGACTACCAAAACTAATCCCAGACGCAGATGATCTCTTAAGGGCCTGTCCCACTTGGCCATCATTCGGGCGCCATTTACGCGACCTGCTAGCGTGTGGGTAGCGCGTGGGTAACGCGGGACGGGCGCATGGAGTGGTGTGGATGAGTGTGGAGTGGCGAGGAGGAGTGTGGACTTTGTCCTGCACGAAACCTTCGCGCGCCACCAGCCTGTCGCGTAACTGACGGCCAAAGTGGGACAGCCCAAGACCCTGGCGTGGCGCAACGTCTCACCTCCAACAGCAGCAGAAGCAGGCAAGTGATCGCTGGGCTCGGCTAGGGGCTCACGGCCATTGCGGATCCGGATCCGCCCCCACTCTTACTCCCAGAGCGGGGCCAAGATGATTGGAAATAGACACAAAATGCAGGAGACTGAAGAAGAGTCTCGACCCGAAACATCATCCACACCTTCTCTGCAGAGATGCTGCCGGTCCCGCTGAGTTACTCCTGCATTTTGTGTCTATCTTCAAATAATGTCACGCGCTGTGCGGACGCATGATGACGCGCGCAACCGTCGCGCGACTGTCGCAATTCAGTCACTACCGGCCTGTTGCATAAATGACAGCCAAGTGGGACAGGCCCTTTACAATGTGGCAACCCATTTAGTCTCGCCCTATCAACAGTATCACCTTTGCCCTTCCCATTCCATCTGCAATTGAAAGCAAACTCGTTTGCTCTCTTTCAAACCATTCTGACAGAAGCTCTCCAACCGAAATCCTTTTCTTTTTTCCACAATTGCATCCTGATTTACTGAATTGGTCTGGCATTTTCTGGTCTTATTTCAGATTTCCGGCATCTGGATTTTTGATTTATTTTCATTCTGTAGACTTTTGGATATAATGTGCTGTGTGATCCCAAAGAGATTAGAGCTTTCATCTGGAAGTTATGGCTTAACTGACTAAACTGCTTCTCTTAACAACTGTGATTACATCTTCATTTTTTTCCTCTATTATACCAGTAGCGCTACTTTGCAGTACTTTTCAGAAACCCGTAATGTAGTTCCAAGACTGCTAAATAGCTCAAGACAGTAAGCAATGAGTGTTCAGTGATCAGCTTTTTCCAAAATTAAATCACTAAAAAGCATCAAATTGCTTGTTGCTGCTTAAGTGCATTTGCTACTCAAATTGGAGCTTGAGGGAAAATAATTATCCTGATGATCTTCACATGTGATTTTGTTCCTTTGTTCAGCACAGACATTCAAGAGAAAGGGCCATCGCACCAAATACAAGACTTTGTGGGGAGTGGGACAGTGGTATAAATGACTAAAATCATTTTGAATTTATAAACTTACCAGGCAAATAATGAGGGGTTTGGAGTTGATCATAGCTAAATTGCCTTGGAAGGCAGCCACGATAATCAAAGATCACTTACGCCCTTTTTTTCCCTTATCCCTTACTTTCCTTCCCTCTCCTGTTGGGCAGAAGCTTGAAAGAGCATACCACCAGATTCAGGAACAGCTACTTCCCAGACTATTGAACTGACTCTCACAAGCCAAGGGTATAACCCAATCTTCCAACCTGCCACACTGTAGCTCTTGCACTTTTTATCTTTTTTATCTCTCTCCATAGCTGCATCACTATTTTCCATGTCCCATTTACTTTTTCTCTTTGCATTACCGTTTGTACTTGTATATGATTTGATTGTACTCATGCACTGTATCATGTACATGTAACAATGATAAACTAATATCAATGCCAGTATAAATGAACAGCCTCTGACATTAATTTTTTTAATAAATTCACTACTTATTGGGTAAGTAACTTATTGGGAGGGGGAGTTCAAGTGCTGAGCAACCGGGAGATCAGGTAGGTTAAGGTGGACGGAGCAGAGTGAGGAGGGAACCATGACTGGCAAACACTTGATCTTCCAGTGGGCATGGGTAGTAGGTGAGGCAGGCCGATTGCTATGTGACCTCAGAATAAAGTCTTAAATGATTCAGATGTGTTTGTTGGTACTCAAAGTGCTGGAGAAACTCAGCGGATGCAGCAGCATCTATGGAGCGAAGGAGATAGGTAACGTTTCGGCCCGAAACGTTGCCTATCTCCTTCGCTCCATAGATGCTGCTGCACCCGCTGAGTTTCTCCAGCATTTTGTGTACCCTCGATTTTCCAGCATCTGCAGTTCCTTCTTTAACACAGATGTGTTTGTTGTCTTGTAAATCAGAGTGGTTTTGTAAGCGGTATACATACTGTACTCATAAATACAATAAATGCACCAATGAATGCAAAACAGCAGAATGGAGCAATAATAGTGACAAGACTGCAGTTTGCAAGTAGAAACCTTGCATATTTGTTGCAATTATAGAATACTCAGAACAGAACAGGAGCATTTGGCCCAATGAACTTACACCAAGTCATTCAAAAGACAATCAATAGAAGCAATATAAAATAATGGATGTTGTTCTTAAACATATTCAGGATCAAATGCACCTGGAAATATGTGTTCTCATTGATGCTTGCAGGATAATTGGGAAAGAGGTTAATAAGCCATACATACACATCTGGGCTCTGTCAACGGCGGCATACAGTATAGAAGCAGGAAACCTCTTCTGGGTGTTTATAGAAACATAGAAACATAGAAAATAGGTGCAGGAGTAGGCCATTCGGCCCTTCGAGCCTGCTCGGCCATTCAATATGATCATGGCTGATCATCCAACAGTATCCTGTACCTGCCTTCTCTCCATATCCCCTGATCCCTTTAGCAACAAGGGCCACATCTAACTCTCTCTTAAATATAGTTATGGAACTATTCAAAATGTGGGATCTTGATGAAATGGATGATCTTTTCTTTGGGACACGGGCTGAAGATTAGAGACTCTAGGTGTATCATAAAGGCAAAGACACTTAAGATTGACATAATTAAAATTCTTTCTTAAGTAACTTCTGGAATCTGGAGTGCACTGCCTACAGATGTGGCAGAGGTAGGTTCACTGTGGCCTTCAAGGGGGAAACAGAGAGATAAATGGGGGAGAAAAAAGGAGTGTTATGGAGAAAGGACTAAACAAGTATGGAACAAGTTTGTTGCTCTGGTGGGGATCAAGAGTTATCATGATGGTTGCCATAACCTTCTCCTACTGTACCCATTCCAATCTTCAATGATTCCATGATCTATTCAAGGGCAAGCTTTCAAATTCTAATCACATGAAAATAAATTCTTCCGGTTGCCTGTTCCCTCCAGTCAGCAACCCATCAAACACAGGAATGCAAGTGTGTCTATTTTTACTCGATCCTGATTTTAAACACCTCTACAAAAAGTTTTCTCCATTCTACGAAGAACGCAGTATTCACTCACAACCTGAGCTTCAGAATCATCCTTTTGATTTGAGTTTTTTTTAGTTCACAAAAGGTTTGCAATTCACGCAACCTCCGACTCAAGCTCGGTTGACCGGTTGTTGGTTCCCCGTTGCAACTAGAATTTGTAGGCTAGAATTCTTCTCCACAAGCAGTTTGCTTAAAAGCCCATTACAACATGATTTAAATGTAAGAATTTATGAGCCTTCTCTGTGATAAACAAAGGAACCCATTGGTTCCTGCCTGCATGTATTTTAAGTGAGATAAATCTTGATTGTCCTCAAAGACATCATGAGAAATATTGCTCTCCTCTTGTGATGAAATCTGCCCACACGTGTAATATATACAAAACTACAAATAATTAAAAAATGTAAAATAAATAGGCCTGGGACCAACAGAGCATCTTAATATTTCATTGAGAACCCATTAAAATTTAAACATCTCAGGCTTTAAGAAAACACATGCGGCAAGCAATATGCATCAATCGTACCTAACACCAGGGGCTATGCCATTTCCGACTGTAGCAGGTATGTAGTGGGGAGGGGAGGGGGGGTGGTTGGAGGGTGGGAGGTAGCGTTAGTAAGGGAATAGCTGATATCACAAAATATAACTCTGTATGCACTATGTTACTATTTGTATAACCATGCAATCCAATCCAGCTTGGGCTTAACTGAAGAAATTAGAAAATACAATCTCTTTCAAGGATGTTATAAAACTACAGCTGCATCTCATACCCCTACCTTTCAAACTAAATTTTCTGTAACATTTACCTCAATATTCTTCTAAACTTCCTCTGCGTCTTCTCTTACTGGCTGAAGCGAACATAATTATTGGAAATTCCTCAGCACTGGGTAGGCCAGTGATGATTTGTCACCCAAATCTAAACGATAAGTGCCAATATGATTGGTCTTGGTGCACTAGCATGTCTAATACTTGCTAATACTTAGCAAGGACGATACTTGCTAAATATGTCCCTACTTGCCAAGGGATGGTGTTTGCTGGGCTCTTAAGGCAGGTTAACCTATGATGAGCGATTGTCGGCACTGGGCCTGTACTCGCTGGAGTTTCGAAGAATGAGGGGGGACCTCATTGAAACATGCAGAATAGTGAAAGGCTTGGATAGAGTGGATGTGGAGAGGATGTTTCCACTAGTGGGAGAGTCTAAGACTACAGGTTATAGCCTCAGAATTAAAGGATCTTCTTTTAGAGAGGATATGAGGGGAAATGTCATTAGTCAGAGGGTGGTGAATCTGTGGAATTCTTTGCCACAGAAGGCTGTCGAGTCAGTGGATATTTTTTAAGGTAGAGATAGATAGATTTTTGATTAGTACCAGTGTCAGAGGTTATGGGGAGAAGGCAGGAGAATGGGGTTAAAGCCCTGTCCCACGGTACGAGTTTATTCCAAGAGCTCTTCCGAGTTTGTCCTGATTCAAACTCGGAGATTTACGGTAATGGCCGCTCATCGGTACTCGGGGCTCTCATGGACATTTTTCAACAAGTTGAAAAATCTTCACGAGTCTTCCCGAGCTTACATGCCTTTAGCGAGTCATCCCGAGTACCTGCCGTTAGCGTTATGAGCCTCTAAGAGACGTCCCCGAGCTCCGACGTACCCGCTACTTTCATTCTCTGTGCTTACCACGAGTTTGATTTTTTTATAAACTCGGGAGAGCTCTTGGAATGAACTCGTACCGTGGGACAGGGCTTTTAGGAGTAGACTTGTTGGGCTGAATGACCTAATTCTACTCCTATCGCATGACTTTAACTATCTTAAAGAGTCTGAATCACAATACCTGGTTATATTTTGTCACGTTGTGCCAGGTTGTGCAAATTCCACAATGGCCTTCCATGCTGACGCCCCAGCAGTAGAGAGAGCCCAGGGAGAGAGAGAGAG
The DNA here is from genome assembly GCA_035221665.1 of Okamejei kenojei. Classification (NCBI taxonomy): domain Eukaryota; kingdom Metazoa; phylum Chordata; class Chondrichthyes; order Rajiformes; family Rajidae; genus Okamejei; species Okamejei kenojei. The sequence continues at coordinate 21,370,142 of CM069157.1, forward strand.
AGAGAGAGAGAACGAGAGAGCTCTAGCACAGGGCCACAGGGCCCAATTTGCTCGTTCTTCACTCACAGCACATGCCACAGTCTGAAAAGTGAGCGGGCCGTGAAAAACGAGCGGGGAATTTAGAAGCAAATTTATCACATTCATTTACTAACTGTATAAAAATTACAAAATTTTGGATAGAAATATTTAAGATATTTAAGATAATTTCGAATGTTGTCAATATAATTCTGACTCCTGATCCAAAGTTAATAATACTTGGAATACTAGAAACAGACCAACTAGTAACAATGAATCAAATAATTTTTATTGACTATGGTTTAATAATTGGGAAAAAACTAATATTAAAATTTTGGAAAGGCCCTACATCCCCAACAATCAAAATGTGGAACACAGAAATGTCGGAGACACTTCATCTGGAGAGATTGAGGCTTGTCCTAATGGACAGGTTAGATCTCTTCAGAGAGATTTGGTCTCCATTTATTAAATATTTACAGGGTCATAATGGCTCGGCACGAGGGCTTGACTGAGACCTGAATATTAGAATGGATGAAGAAATATATATAATAAATCATGACTATATCTCCAAGGACGGATTAATGATTAATACTCCATTCACCATCATACTTCTTACACTCTTTTTCTCTATCTTTTCCTACTTTTAAAAAAAAATTTAGAAAAATGTATAGAAACATATAATCTTAAATTTTTAATACTAATAAGAATATAAAAAAGTACTAATATCATGAAGGTATTATTAATATCATGTATTTTCAAATATATAAAATATATAGTCTTAAATTTTAAAATCAATGATAATACAAATATTATTAATAGTATGAATATATCATTAATATCATGAAGGTATTATTAGTATTATGTATTTTCAATTGTATAAAATATATAGTCTTAAATTTTAAAATTAACGATAATACAAATATTACTAACAGTATGAATTCATTATTAATATTATGTATTTTCAATTATATAAAATATATAGTCTTAAATTTTAAAATCAATGATAATACAAATATTATTAAGAGTATGAATATATCATTAATATCATGTATTTTCATCAATGCAAAATAATGTACTTTGTTACTATTATGTTTCTATAATAAAAATACTTAACAAAAAAAAACAAACAAAAAACGAGCGGGGAATGGAGGAAGGAAGCAGGGAGCGGGCAGCAGTGCGCGCGTCAACCAAATTACTGCGTGTTCAGCGGCTTCATTCCAGAGCCCAGGGTGGGAGGGCGGCTGTACTGCGGGCGAGGAGGGGCGGACGGCCGGCCAAGTGCGAGTCGACTGCGAGTGGGTGGCGACCAAATGACTGCGAGTCGGGGGCGGGGGGTAATGGGGTAACTCGCAGCGTGTGGAAAACAGTGCGCAGCCGGCCGCACGAGCAGACCCATTGTGATGTCATCAGCTCATTTATATTCTAACTTATTTGAAATTTTTGAACATTTTCATAAATAACTCAAGAAATAAAGCTAAAAAATATTCAGATGTCGAGTTTGGACTCTACAAGAATATGTAAACATTTTACCGTAAGGGCGTTGTTTTTTGGAGCAGATGCGATTATACACACACATACATCAACTCACATCCAAGATCAGAGTTTTACTAGTTACTAGACAAGTGGGACCCATTGGGTCCCGTCCCCTCAACGCACGTATGCGGTGGGGGGGGGGGGGGGGCAGGGGGGGGGGCAGGGGGGGGGGGGGGGCGAGGGGGGGGGGCAGGGTGGGATGGGGTGGCCTGCAGTGTCGCACACACACTAACCACCCTTCACACACACACTAACCACCCCCCCCACACACACACCCCTTGATATTATATTAATATTATTCATTCTCTCCTTTTACACATCCCTGACCTATCTACTCATGCAGAACGAGAGAGAGAGAGAAGCAGAGTAGAGAGAGAGAGAGAGAGAGAGAGAGAGAGAGAGAGAGAGTGAGAGAGAGAGAGAGAGAGAGAGAGAGAGAGAGAGAGAGAGAGAGAGAGAGACGAGAGAGAGAGAGAGAGAGAGAGAGAGAGAGAGAGAGAGAGAGAGAGAGAGAGAGAGAGAGAGAGAGAGAGAGGAGAGAGAGAGAGAGAGAGAGAGAGAGAGAGAGAGAGAGAGAGAGAGAGAGAGAGAGAGAGAGAGAGAGAGAGAGAGAGAGAGATGAGTGAGAGAGAGAGAGAGAGAGAGAGAGAGAGAGAGAGAGAGAGAGAGAGAGAGAGAGAGAGAGAGAGAGAGAGAGAGAGAGAGAGAGAGAGAGAGAAGAGAGAGAGAGAGAGAGAGAGAGAGAGAGAGAGAGAGAGAGAGAGAGAGGAGAGAGAGAGAGAGAGAGAGAGAGAGAGAGAGAGAGAAGAGAGAGTAGAGAGAGAGAGAGAAAGAAACATACAACGGAGGCCCTGCATGCAGAATTTTGTCAGAACATCCTCCATATCCAAAGGAAAACAACAACAAAAACACATGTAGAATTAGGCAGATACTCACAGTACTAAATTCTTCGAATACCTTAAATCTAGCTCCACAGAGTTTAAATCCCTTCAAACACATGAGGGGAGCCCAGAAAAGAGTTCCTGTGTCAGTTGGTACTTAGACTAACTACTCCTATTCAGTTAAACCCTATCCAGTTAAACCCTGACCAGCCTCAGATCAATACTGATCCCCAATCACCAGTTAGAGTGAACCAAATTATCAAACAATGTAAAGAAACGTATTTGGAACGTTGGGATAAAGAAAGCAAAAGCCAAAGCAGATTAGAATGTTACCGTATCCTAAAAAGAGATTATAAATTGGCAGAATACCTCTCAACTGTTAGAGACATAAAGCAGAGACAGACCCTCACCAAATACAGGTTAAGTGAACACTATTTGGCAGTTTAAAAAGGAAGACAGAAGAGATTCTGGCATCCAAGAGAAATAGATGTGGCCATTGTTTGATGAGGTTGAAACAGAGGTGGACTGCCTCCTAAAAATTCAAAAAATTTAACAAAACAGGAAAAACTTACTTTAACAAACTCAGTCTGGCAACTGATTTTAAAGAACTAGATGATATGTCAAAACTAAGAATAATCCTTGGTGAGAAATACGGCACATCCTGGTGCACAATACAAAACAGCAGCCCTAACCTGAGAGACGGCGAGATGCACGCACACACTAATTGACATTAACTGACACTAATTGCTGTGTCTCACGGTGCGAGAGACCCCGAGTGAGAGGAGATCCCAAGTTGAGTTCCAAGTGTTTGAACGTAATTTTGCCGTTTAATTTCAATGAGTTAACCAAGTTTTCCTCGTTTATTCTTGAGCTACGTCTCCTGAAAAGTAGTGTTTCTTAAACATAACACGGGGGACATTACATTTACATTTACTAAAATTTACATTTTTAGTTACATTTTTAGACAAGTTACAACCAAAGCCAAAAAGCCTTCTTCAGAAAAAATTCAGAGATTTGAAGAATTGTCCGAAATGTCTCCTTGCCATATTCTAGCCAGGCCCACTGAGTTCCTCCAACATTTTGGGTTTTGAGTGAAATTGGTAGGATTGCTCTGATAGCCACCATAGACTCGATGGGCCGAACAGGTCCCGTGTCATAAGGAAATATGAAGGATTCTGTGTTTCGGCCGTGCGGCGCCTGTTCACGCTGGATATCGGGGCCGGATCGCGCTTTCAAAGTTCATGTTAGAAAACGAGAGGGGACATTCCAGGCTAACAACTGAGATGAAGCATTTGTAGTGAAGAAAGCCGCTGTTCTTTCACATCAGTTGCACATCAGATTGTTGGGAGACGGAGCTCAGGGTTCGCCTCCTGAGCTGCTTTGGTGCCCAGGCAAGTTGAGGTGGAGGGTGGTTGGGGGGGGGGGTGGGGGGGGGGGGGGGGGTGACAGACAAGGCTCTTGGGTGCTGGGATCATTCTCTGCGGGATGGTTAGTGCGGGAGACATGTGTAGGAGAGGTGTGCTGACTGCAGGCAGACACTTTGGTAGTGATTGCCCACCAGTCTCAAAAGCCGCTGTGTCTCCCTGTCCCTATGATAGCAGGGGGCAATCAAGCAGCACAATAGCCCCCTCCCCCTCCACGCCAACACAAAGGGCAACGATCCCAAGGCTTTAGGGTCAGAAACAGCGGGCAGGCGACAATCACCCGCCACAACGCGAGAGATATCATGCGCTATTGAAGGTCTCCTTTGCACATCGGTGTTTCTGTATTTTTCCATCTCATCGTTGGCCCTGTCTGTCATTCTCCCCGTGATCTGCGTGGGGTTTCTCAGAGATCTTTGGTTGTAGGTTAATTGGCTTGGTAAATGTAAAAAAAATGTTCCTCGTAGGTGTAGGACACTGTTAATGTGCGGGGACCGCTGTATATCGCAACTCAACTAAACTAACTATATCACTACACTACCTCGACAGTCCCGGGCAAGTGAAGGTGTCTTGGCCATTTCCAACTAATTCCATGAGGGAGGGGTCATTTGGACATTAAACTGACCTGAATATAGATGAAAGCTGAGAAAAGGGTTTGGGAAAAGCCTCAGGTGTAACCTGACGAGGCGTTGCACCTGTTGCACCTGTTGGGCAGTGGATCCCACCAATCACAGCCCGGGATCAGGACGGAGACCTCCCTCCAGCCTTATTTTAATCCACAACAGTCTGCACCTGTCTCTCATGCAGCAGCCTTGTTTATTATTTAAAGGATATTTATATGACCCTTTAATATTTATTTCAGTATGCAAAGGTTCACTTAGATTAGTTAGATTAGCGCGAAAACAGGCCCTTCAGGGCCACCGACCAGCGACCAATATACAATAGGGACAATTTTACACAAACACCTGTAATGTGCTCGATTGTAATAATGTATTGTCTTTCAGCTGACCGAGTTTCACTGTTCCTCGATACACGTGACAATAAACTAAATTGAAAAGCCTTATTCCTTTTCCATAGGCACAAAATGCTGGAGTAACTCAGCGGGACAGGCTGCATCAGGAAGAATGGGTGACGGTTCGGGTCGAGACCCTACTTCAGACATTCCTTCCCTCCAGAGATGCTGCCTGTCCCGCTGAGTTACTCCAGCTTTTTGTGACTATGTCCGGATGTTGTACACTGGACCTTCATTGACGAGGTTCTGGATTCCCGTTGCCATTACTGGCTGCACTTCAATGTGATTTACGCAGGTAAAGAACTGTGGTCTCCGAAAAGAGATGCGAGGATAATGTATAAATGTGAGCGTGTTGTGACTATGCAATGCTGAGAACTATGTGCTGCACATTATATCTGTCCCTTTTCAGCTTGATTGTAGTTATCTTTGTTATTATTTACTTTGACTGGACAGAATGCAAAACAAAACCTTTATATATGTGAAAATAATAAACCTAGACCTAAAACCGTTTGGGGACTGGAGACACTGCTGCAAGTGGGGGGTGGGTGACGAGGGTGAGTGCCGGGATGGGAGGGGGGCGTATTGGGGGGGCGGAGGGTTTCTCATCCTCCGGTGTTTGTGTTCGTACCCGTGTTGTCCGTGATCCGAGGGGCCGCCTAGTACTGATGGTGGCCTCAGCGCCGAGACTTTTGGAAATTCTGTGAAGAAAGTAACATATCTGGAATATTAAATCGATGACGATTTATCAGGTGGCGTGCATCTTATTTCGTCGATAAATTCACTGCACTGTCCCATCACAAACGCTGCTGTGGCTGGCGGAGTGTTCCAGTGTTTACAGCAGCCGCCAGCGAGATCCAACGACGTGGGTTCTGCCTGTGTGGACTTTGTTCATTCAACCCGTCCCCACGTGCTTTACCCGCGTGTGCTCTGGTTTCCTGCCACTTCCCGAAGGTGCGAGGGGCTCTCGTTGTATTGGCTGCTTGATGTGACCCCAGTGTAGGTTAGTGGGGGTGGAGGGAAGGGGGAATAGGGTAGGGTGAAGGGAGGTGATGGTACGAGCGCGATAAATGAGTGCAGGCAGTGGGGCAGATGGGAATACAGTGCGTGAGTGGCGGCACAGGGTTGAGACACAAGAGCCAGGAGATACTGGAATCTAGAACAAAAAACTAATTGCCGGACAATTCAACGGGTCAGGCAGCATCTGTGGCGGGGGGACATGGATATTTCACGCTTGGAATCGTGATCCTCAGACTTGATGGACGATTGGCCTCTTGTATTTTGAATCATGCGTTTAAAAAAGAACGAGCCTTCCTCTTGAAAAGAACTTGAATTTCCCCTTGAACCGTGCGGCCGTTGGTTATGACTTAATACAACTTGATTGTACTCGCATACGGTATGATTTGAATGGGATAGCACGCAGGCAAAGTTTTTCATTGTACATCGTTGCACGTGAAACAATAAACCAAATGATATCAATACCACCATGTTGTTGTCAGCGTGTTAGTGAACAACTCCAGTTCCGTCCCGACCCCCTGGGAAACTGAAGGGAGCGACAATCAACTGCCACGGACACAAATAATATCATACACAAGAAAGGGCAGATGCTGGTTGACAAAAAGTGAACACATGGGGCTGGAGAAATTTGGAAATGTCATCCTGTCACCCATTCCTTCTCTCCAGAGATGCTGCCTGCCCGCTGAGTTAGAGTTCCCACGGTAGACTCACGAATCACTAAGGTAAACGCAGGGGCCGCTACGTTATTACAACGAGTTAAAATGTTTCCATTTTTAACTTGAACAGTAAATTTGACTCGTGGAAAAAATCAAACATGTTTGATTTTTTTCACGAGTTAACAAGTTTCACAGGTACCTACCGTTAGAGCCACGAGTCGCTTAGTTGAGCGTGCAGGTTCCGACGTTCCCGCTACGTTGATTGTACGTGATTACTGCGAGTGAAAGCTCAGGGTCACTCATGGGTCAACTCGCACCGTGAGACAGGGGTTTAAAAATACTTAATATTGATTTGCTAAACTTGCTATTCTGTTGTACTGCTTACAGCTGCAAGAACGTGTAGCAATCAATAAAGGGCTATAGGTCTATTGCAAGTTTATGTACAGGGACATATCTATCCATGCACTGTATACTTGTATTTATATTTATGCATTTTAAATATGTATGTCATGTTTTATACTTTGGCAAAATAATGATGTATTTATCATGCCAATAAAGTTTTTAAAATTGAAATTGAATTGAGAGAGAGAGAGAGAGAGAGAGAGAGAGAGAGAGAGAGAGAGAGAGAGAGAGAGAGAGAGGGGAGAGAGAGGGAGAGGGGGAGAGGGGGAGAGGGGGAGAGGGGGAGAGGGGGAGAGGGGGAGAGACGGGGAGGGAAAGGGGGAGAAAGAGAGGGGGGGGAGAGAGAGAGAGAGAGAGAGAGAGAGAGAGAGCGCTGTCGGTTTGCTCCTGGGCCTGGTTAAGATGGCCATTCGTGGGTCCCAGCAGCGGGCGGTCGATGGTCAGGCTAGAGTCGGCTGCCTGCCCCTCTTTCGGGCCTACGTCCGTGCACATGTGTCCCTGTTGAGGGAACACGCAGTGTCTACGGGGACTCTGGAGGCTTTCCGTGGGTGCTGGTCACCGCGTGGGGTAGAGAGTATTGTAAACAATGAATGTATTGTTGTACTATAATGATTTTTTTTGATATAGTGCAATTTTTGATTATGTTTTGATGTGTTGTATTATATGATTGTGTTTTAAAATAAAAAAATAAAAAAAATAAAAAGAGAGAGAGAAAGAGATGAGAGAGAGGAGAGAGAGAGAGAGTGAGAGAGAGAGCGCAGGGGAGGGAAAGAGGGAGAGAGAGGAGAGTGCAAGTTGGCTGCAAGTGGGCGGGGCCACGACAGACGGGCAGCGACCAAATGACTGCGAGTCGGGGAGGGGCGTGGGTGGGGTGACGTAACTCGCAGTGAATGGAAAACAGTGCGCAGCAGGCCGCGCGAGCAGACCCATTGTGATGTCAGCAGCTTGTTTATTTTACAAGATATTTCAGATTTGTGAACATTTTCATAAATAACTCAAGAAATAAAGCCCAAAATTTTCAAGTAAGCCGACTTTTGACTTCATAGGATAAAACTCTACAGGATTATGTAAAAATGTTATTGTCAGCGTTGTTTCTTCGAGCAGTATGGTTATACACACCCACACCTACATCCAAGATCAGACTTTTAAAAGTTAGAAAATATATAAAATCACCTCAAAATTCTATAAATCGGTACATGTAAAACAACAGGACTGTATTTAACTACTTAAAAACATGAATAAGCATTGAAATCGAGAAAAGTAAACAAAAAGCTTAACTGACATTTTTCAACTAAAGTTCAACAAATCTACTCAAATCAGTCTGGCCCAAGTAACAAATCTGTTTCATCACGTAATGCCACAGATGTCCTTTTTGCTGAGATCATTGAGATGTTGAACCTATAACCTCCAAAATATTTTAGTACATGTGCATTTAACTTGATGCTGAAGGACATAATTGGTGATTACATTAGTCTAAATATCCTACCAAGACCATGCATTTTTGGAATGATTTTTGACAAAGTGCTGAGTAATAGTTAACCAATAAGGTCTTTAACTTGCAAGACCTTAATTTTGAAGAGGAAACAAAAGTTGTGGTTACAATGGAAATGGCATTGAGAAACGTGAAGGTGTTTTGGTCCCCTCATGATGAGGATGTAAGTTTATTGGGCAAAGTGAAAGGGGAAATCATGGTAACATCATCTTGATCTCCTATATTCAAAGCCTGATCAAGTGGGGAACCAGCAAAAGAGGGGATCCCAAGGGGAGGGTAAGTGTTTTGGTGAGACATTGACTGATGAGGCAGAATGGGGGAAAGGCATAAATGAACATACCTCCCCAATGTAGCAAGAATGCATCCACCGCTACTGCCCCTGGATCTGGTTCCCATGAAACGTATTTAGGCAACTGGTGATTTAGCCAGGATGCAAACAGATCTATGTCTGGCAATCCATACTGGGTGACAATCTTTTTAAAAACATTTGGATTCAGCATCCATTCTGTGTTATCATTAAACTTACGTGACCTGGTGTCTGCCACCGCGTTATCTCTACCTGGTAGGTAGATTGCTGAGACCCAGATGTTCCTAATAATACACCAGTGCCAGATGAGGTTAGCCAGATTATCGCATGATAATGACCTAATTCCACCAATGTGATTGATATATGCAACAGCTGTGGTATTGTCAATCTGGAGCTGAACATGTAAATCATGCATTGTTGAACAGTACATTTTTAGGCAATAGAATGCCCCCAACAATTCTAAATAGTTTATCCCATGCATCCGCAGGATTAATGCCTCTTGCATACTCCATCTGCCGCCGCAGCTAGAATTGGTATCAGTGGCTCCCCATCCCGAAGCACTCACATCAGTTTGCAAAACAACTGAAGGTTGTTTACTCAGAATGTTACTAGTACAATGTGAGACATTTGTTATCCACCATTGCAACTCGGTGATAGCTTCGACTGGCAACTGCATTGGTCTATCAAAATGACCTGCATCTTTTTTGAGTGCCTGTTCCTTAGCTCGTTGCACATTCTGATAGTGTAGAGGTCCAAATTGCACTCCAGGGAAGGCCACCACTAATTTGCCAATAACACTGGCCACTCGTCGGATGGAGGGTCGCTGTTCATTTACCAGATTGCTGCAGGCCTCCATAATTTCTAAAGTTTTGGCCCTAGGCAGAGTCACTGACATGTTAGTTGAATCAATGGTGAACCCCAAATAGTCAATGATTCTAGATGGCATCAATTTGGATTTAGTTGGATGGATGAGGAAGCCCAATCTCTCGAACATATGTTTGGTAACTGAAACCGAAAATTCAGCTGCCTCCTGAGTGTTGCCTGTGATCAGAACATCATCCAAGTATGCCATCACAATGTGATTCTGAGCCCGGTGTAGTCCTAATACTGGTTTCAACAATTTTGTAAATAACCTAGGGGCTGAGGTTAACCCATTGGGCAAAATTTTAAATTGTCACAGCTGTCTCATCCAACTAAATTTCAAGTATCTACAGTATTTGTAATGAATTGGTACTGAATAATATGCATCTTTCAGATCTATACTTGCCATATAACATCCTTTCGAAACCAGTTGGTTAGCAGTACTGAAAGTTTCCATTTTAAAGTGTTTATACTAGACATAGGAGTTCAGTCGGGTTAGGTCTAGAATGACTCAACACCCACCATCCTTCTATAGTTTGGGGAATATATTAGACACAAATTGCTGAGGCTGATGAGCCGTCCTTTCAATTACCCCTTTTTCAAATAATGTTCAATTTCATCATTTACCTGTAGAGTTTCTGGTTCTAAAATCACCAATACCCGACTCAGTGTATGTTGTATGGGTGGATGTAATTCAAAAATAAACTCAATTCGAAACCCCTGGATACTGTCCAGTATAAACGGGTCTGATGTTATGCAGCACCATTCATCGTAGAACAATTGCAATCTACCCCCTACTAGAGGATATGTCCTGGACAAGTCCAGTTGCTCGTACCTCCATGGTTGCTGGATTCCTTTGCCTCCTAGTTCTGTTGGGGGTGTGCACTGGTGCATGCCAATGGCGTAGATATGGAAGAGCCCAGCTTGGTCCTTGCCCCGCACCTGCGTCTGTGACCCGTCTGAAGGGGTATGGTCGATGTGGCGGCATCCTGCTTGTGGAATGCGATTTAATAAGGCCAATCGTCTTTGCCTCATCATCCAAGTCATTGACTTGTTTTGCTAGATCTTCACCAAAAAACAAGTTCAATGGCTGAATGTTGGAGGATCATCACAGGGCTGCAAATTTTGGATTTAGAGTTGGCTTGATGGTGGTTTTCCTCAGTCAGTTAATTTCGAAGTGGGCGTTACACAGCAGGGCCAACATATCCTGCTGTGTGTCTGATAGTGGTGTCCCTTCGACTGTCCTACCAAATGCCGTTATGCCTGCTCCGATTAATTTTAAGACTTTTTGCAGCCTTAATTCATGTGATCGCATGGTTGCACCCATTTGCCCACAGATGGCCTGGTTCACTGTGGGCACTCTGAGTGATGCACAATTTACAGGTGTTTCGTACCGTTTAGATGTTTCATCCATAATTGATTCTTGGAGCTGGTGACAAGTCATGTAATTGATGTTTCTGGCCAGGTTTCCCTCCAGTATGGCGAATTTGCATGCCACATCCGGCACACCTATAGCTAAGCTCGTGTGCTTTGGGGTATGCTCCTCTGCTATACCACCAACTTCAGGGTCAGTGCCATACTGCCCTGGCTCTCCCTGCTCATGCATGAGGGAGGTATCATGCAGCCCTTGACCTGGCGCTGCTGGTATGGGCCCCCATGCAGACCCGCGGACGTATGGTTTCTCCTGTTGGTACAGGTCTTCCCTGTATAGACCTCTGCTGGAGGTTGCTGCTGCGGGCTGCTGGGGAAACCAGGGGGGTATAGAACCCTGGTTGGAACACCTCATGATGGAGTATCCTTTCTAAGAGGTGCTCCATTTTGTTTAGATGCCCCCAGACTTTTTTGCTGGTGGGATGGGAATCTTCTTGGCCTGACTCTCAGGCCTAACCGACTTTCTTTTGGCTTTCCTCCTGACTGGAGTGGCCATGGTGCTCTGTGGCACCAGAGTCGCTGCCGCTGGTTGTACTGCCGGTGGTTCTGGAGCCGGCGTAAGCGCCCGCCCGCCGGCCGCAGCCCCACGGTCAGTTTCACTGACTTTGTCGGAGGCACGCCTCGCCCTCCCATGTTCCCGCTGGCTCCTGAAACCAGTCTTATGGAACTTAGGAACATTCGCAACGTAGTTTAAAAAACCTACCTGCGAGTTTTTAACTTACCGCTGGTGGAGCTGCGCTCTCCAGCCCGTCGCTGTGCCATGCTTCTGGCGCACTGGTGGGCCTTCTTCACGGAATCACTCACGTGACTCCGAAGTAAAATTGACCATCTGCCAGTGGTTTGTGGAACCAAACAGAGGAAGACTACACCAAGAACAGCACTCCCGGTTTTGTTCAGAAGCAAGGAAATACATACACCAATAAATGTGTTCTGAATGAGGGCGGCATGGTGGTGCAGCGGTAGAGTTGCTGCCTTACAGCGCCAGAGACCCGGGTTCCTTCCTGAATGCGGGTGTTATCTATACGAAGTTTGCACATTCTCCCCGTGACCTGCGTGGGTTTTCCCCAGGAACTCTGATTTCCACCCACACTCCAAAGACGTACAGGTTTGCAAGTTAACTGGCATGGTAAATACATTGTAAATTAACCCTAGTGTGCGTAGGATAGTGTTAATGTTAGGGATCGCAAGTCGGCACAGACCTGGTGGGCTGAAAGGCCTGTTTCTGCGCTGTATCTCTAAACTAAGGACACCATTCGTTCAAGGATGATAGGGTCATCCACATGGTTTTGTGGATGTGGCAAAAGGCTGCAGTAACTCCACAACTATCATCAAAATAAATAGTCAAAATATTATAACACGAATGGACAGTTCACTAGACAGCTCAATAATGGGCCAAGGCACCCACAGGCATTGCTTTCGACTTTTCCCACTAGTAACGAGTTGTGTTCTGTCTCGCACATACTCTTGAAAGGGTGAGAAATGAGATGTGCAGTCATCAAAGGCAATGGGGAAGCAGAGATGCTGACAGTAACAGCTAACCGTACTGCAAAGGCTGACAGTGTTCGCCTTTGCAGTACTCAGAGGGTGGTGGCTGTGTGGAATGAGCTTCCAGCAGAAGTGGTGGAGGCAGGATCGATTTTTAACATTTAAAAGTAAAGTGGATAGGTATATGGACGTGAAGGGAATGGAGGGGTATGGTCTAAGTGCAGGTAGATGGGACTAGGGGAAAACAAATGGTCGGCACGGACTGGAAGGGCCGAGAGGGCCTGTTTCCGTGCTGTAATTGTTATATGGTTATATGGTTATATGGTTAGGATTAAATTAGATTAGGGAATTCGTTTTCTTGGTGAATATGCTTTCATTCTAGTTACTATTCAAAGTAGAGGAGAGGGAGAGATTACCCTCACCCTGATGAATATTTACCTTGTCTTCAACTGTTGTGTACAAGTCAAATGATTCCAAGCAGTATAAGAAATCTTGCTACGATCCTCACAAAGCCATAAGGAAGATCAAGAGACAATACCCGGACGAACTTGAGTCCCAGTGTAGCCACTCGGACACCTGTCGACTGTGAGCAGGTTTGAATACTATAATGGACTTCAAAGCTAAGTCAGGTAGCATTGCTGATGATAGTGCTGTATTGTCTCTTGACATTCCCAATGGCTTTGCGAAGATCTCAGTAAGATTTCATGGACCGCTCGGGATCATTTGATTTGTACGCAGTGGTCTTAGCTTTCACCTGGGTATGAACCTCACGGTTTATTCATAATTTCGAGTTGTGGAACACAGGGACCGTCTCCTTTGTCACACATTCCCCCACGCATTGACTGATTAATCTGGCTGGTCGCACATTCCCTGAATATGGACCAGTCCACTGACTAAAAGCAGTCACGTATCACGTGCTGCCTGTTTTCTCAGACCAGCAATGAATGACTTTCTGTACCGTATCTTCCCTCTCCAGTTTTGTTTGCAGGCAGGAAGTAAAACACGGCTCGATGATCAGATTTCCCGAAACGTTGCTGGGGAATGGAGTGGTAGGTGTTTTATGGATGTGTATCAGTGGCCAAAGGTATTTTGGCCCCTGGTGGGACAAAGGACATGCTGGTAATATTTTGGCAGCATGCTCTTGAGCTTAACAATTGAAGTCCCCGATTACAAGGACGAGGACTTTGGGGTGTTTTTATCTCAGTGCAGTCCAAATCAATGGGAGCAAAACAGATAACTTCTCCATCTAGTCGTTGAGAAGCATCAGCTGGCGGGGAAACTCCTCAAACAACGGAAGGGTCTTCACTCAAGAGGCCTATGATCAGCACTGGTGCTATGGATATATTAAAGAGAGATTTGTGCTGACACTGCCATATGCAAAAACAAGCAACACTGAATATACAGATGACACTAAGAACGTAAAGAGCTCTGCACTGTGTTTTTTGTTAGTATGTATCTTTTCGTTATGAATAAAGTTTATGAACGAGATTAGCTCTTGTGTAACTACAGGAATGAGAGATACAACATGGAAACAAGCCATTTGGCCCACTGAATCCGTGCTGACCAACGATCACCGTACACTTGTTCTATCCGACACACTAGGGACAATTTACAGAAGCCAATTAACCTACAAACCTGCACGTCTTTGGAATATGGGAGTGGAATACTGGTATAAAGCAGGGAATTACCCTTGCTCAGCACTGATTCCAGGCATTGAAGTTTCACAGTTAAAGCCCTGTCTCACGGTGCGATTCCACCCACGAGTGACCCCGAGTGAAAGAAAAAAAACAGACTCCTGGTTATGTACGAGATTCCAAGTTTATGTTCAAAGTGTTTAACCGAGTTCCCACGGGTATGTCATTTCTGCGATGTTCCAAGTTCCTCTCCCGAATTACCAAGTTCCTCTCCCGTTACTCTTGAGCCGACCGTGAATGAAGGTATGTTTTAATAAGCAACAGTGTTAAAGAAGACATCTCCATCCTGCAGCTTTGAGTTAAAGATAGAATTCAGCTCGGCCGCATCTATTGATATGACCTACAAAGGGAAAATGCGAATCCTCCAGTGCCAGAGCAGTTATACTTATGATTTGTTTGAAACACACATCATGTAGTTAGAAGACCAGTGGGCGAAGGTTTGTTATATTTGGAGCGGCAAGCGAAATATAATGCTGATAGGTCTGAGGCTCTTTTGGGCTGATAAATTAGGACATGTGCAATGAGTGGTAGCAACATTTGGAATATCGTATCAACAAGGAATGTTGTTGTACAAGTGGAAAAAAATCGCTTCTAGGCAACATCGCAGCTGGATAAAAGATAGACACAACGTGCCGGAGTAACTCAGTGGGTCAGGCAGCATCTGTGGAGAAAAAGGATGGGTGTCGTTTCGTTAGAAGGGTCCCGATCCGAAACATCTCTCCAGAAATGCTGCCTGATCCGCGGAGTTACTCCGGCACTTCGTGTCTATCTTTGGTATAAACCAGCATCTGCAGTTATTTGTTTCTACTTAGCACAGCTAGATGTGGTTTGGAAGATGGTGATACAAAAAGCTGCAACTGTTGTCATCTTGGGCAAAACACGAAGCACTGGAGGAACTCAGGGGGTCGGGCAGCTTCCGTGGAGAGAATGGAGGGAGACGTTTCCTATTGGGACCCTTCTTCAGACCGATGGTGAAGTATGGTCATTCCGAAGAAGGGTCGCGGCTTGAAATGTTGCACTCCATTGCCTGACCCACCGAGCTCTTATCCACCGAGCGCTTGATGATTTGCTCAAGGTGGGTTGCAACGTGTACGCAATCCTTGCTTTCATTAACCGAGACTTAGAAGAGTCGCTAGGTTATGGTAAAACGTTCTAAAGCATTACAGTAAAACTACATTAATCTAACATTCTTAAGACTTCAGTGGCGCCTGAACAAGCAGATAGGACACGAAGTGCTGGAGTAACTCAGCAAGCCAGGCTGCATCTCCGGAGAACATGGATAGGTGGTGTTTCGGGTCGGGGCCCATCTTCAGAGTCTGAACCGTGCTACCGGAGAGTATGAGTTTCTGGACGGTCTGGTGTTGCTCCCGCCTGACCCGCTGAGTTACTCCATCACTTTGTGTCCTTTTGTCTAAACCAGCATCTGCAGTTCCTTATTCCTACAGCAGATTTTCCGGTCTATTGGATATCCTTATTAATGCACTAACCCTTTACACTGGCATCAGCCAATCTTCCCTGTCCCGCCTGCAACTGGTCCAAAACGCCACAGCGAGACTCCTGACGGGCTCCCGAGAAAGGGACCACATCACCCCGGTGCTGGCCTCTCTCCACTGGCTCCCTGTGCGGTTCCGAATAAATTTCAAGACCCTCCTCTTTGTCTACAAAGCCCTCAATGGGCTTGCACCCACCTACATTAAAAGTCTTCTCACCCACTACACCACCTCCAGGTCCCTCAGATCGGCCGACTTGGGGTTGCTGAATGTCCCGCAGTCTAGGCATAAGCTCAGGGGCGACAGTGCCTTTGCGGTCGCAGCTCGTAGACTGTGGAACAGCATCACCATCCCCATTAGAACTGCCCCCTCCATCGACTCCTTTAAGTCTAGTCTAAAAACGTATGTGTTCTCCCAAGCCTTTCCTGACCTCCTCTGAGTGAAGGTTATTTGTATATATGTACAGTGGCTTGCAAAAGTATTCATACCCCTTGACCTTTTCCACATTTTGTCACGTTACAACCACAAACGTAAATGTATTTTATTGGGATTTCATGTGATAGACCAACACAAAGTGGTGCATAATTGTGAAGTGGAAGAAAAATGATACATGGTTTCCAAATTTTATTACAAATAAAAAACTGAAAAGTGTGGCGTGCAAAAGTATTCAGCCCCCTGAGTCAATACTTTGTAGAATCACCTTTCGCTGCAATTACAGCTTCAAGTCTTTTGGGGTAAGTCCATACCAGCTTTGCACATCTAGAGACTGAAATTTTTGCCAATTCTTCTTTGCAAAATAGCTCAAGCTCAGTCAGATTGGACGGAGACCGTCTGTGAACAGCAATTTTCAAGTCTTGCCAGAGATTCTCAATTGGATTTAGGTCTGGACTTTGACTGGGCCATTCTAACACATGAATATGCTTTGATCTATTCCATTGTAGCTCTGACTGTATGTTTAGGGTCATTGTCCTGCTGGAAGGCGAACCTCCGCCCCAGTCTCAAGTCTTTGCAGACTCTAACAGGTTTTCTTCCAAGATTGCCCTGTATTTGGCTCCATCCATCTTCCCATCAACTCTGACCAGCTTCCCTGTCCCTGCTGAAGAAAAGTATCCCCACAGCATGATGCTGCCACCACCATGTTTCACAGTGGGGATGGTGTGTTCAGCGTGATGTGTAGTGTTAATTTTCCGCCACACATAGCGTTTTGCATTTAGGCCAAAAACTTCAATTTTGGTCTCATCAGACCAGAGCACCTTTCTCCACATGTTTGCTCTGTCCCCCACATGGCTTGTGGCAAACTACAAATGGGACTGCTTATGGCTTTGTTTCAACAATGGCTTTCTTCTTGCCACTCTTCCATAAAGACCTGATTTGTGGAGTGCACGACTAATAGTTGTCCTGTGGACAGATTCTCCTACCTGAGCTGTGGATCTCTGCAGCTCCTCCAGAGTTACCATGGGCCTCTTGGCTGCTTCTCTGATCAATGCTCTCCTTGCCCGGCCTGTCAGTTTATGTGGACGGCCATGTCTTGTAGGTTTGCAGTTGTGCCATACTATTTCCATTTTCGGATGATGGATTGAACAGTGCTCCGTGAGATGTTCAAAGCTTGGGATATTTTTGTATAACCTAACCCTGCTTTAAACTTCTCCACAACTTTATTCCTGACCTGTCTGGTGTGTTCCTTGGGCTTCATGATGCCCAAGGAACATTGTTTGTTCACTAATGTTCTCTAACAAACCTCTGAGGCCTTCACATGAACAGCTGTATTTATACTGAGATTAGATTACACACAAGTGGACTATATTTACTAATTAGGTGACTTCTGAAGGCAATTGGTTGCACTAGATATTATTTAGGGGTATCAGAGTAAAGGGGGCTGAATACTTTTGCACGCCACACTTTTCAGTTTTTTATTTGTAAAAAAATTTGAAAACCACGTATCATTTTCCTTCCACTTCACAATTATGCGCCACTTTGTGTTGGTCTATCACATAAAATCCCAATAAAATACATTTACGTTTGTGGTTGTAACGTGACAAAATGTGGAAAAGTTCAAGGGGTATGAATACTTTTGCAAAACCGCTGTATGTAGCCTGCTTGTGTATACTACTCTTATAACAAATGTAAAACACTTTGGTCAACGAGAGTTGTTTTTTAAATGTGCTATATAAATAAATGTGACTTGACTTGACTTCCATAAGTTGGGGGACCGTCCAATTCTCCTCTACCTCATTGTGGCCATTGGACTTTGTCTCTGGAATTCAGCGCTAAAATATCGTGAACGACAAGATCTGCATTTTGTTTCTGTCCCGATCTATGTACTTGAATTTAGTTTACTTCTATTTATGTATAGTATTATCTGATTTGACTGGATAGCATGCAAAACATAACTTTACACATGAAAGTAATAAATCTAAACCTAATGTTGTTTGTATCGGGTAGTTGTGCATCATCGGGGCGAGTTTGTCGGTAGCAAGCACCTTTCTGAAAGCAATGAATGCTGAGGGCAAACCTTAACAACCTGAATATGGGCTTCCAGAAGGGTCTTGACAAAGTCGCAATACGTGGTGTAAAATGAATATTGAAAGCATGTACATGAGGTCAACAAAATATTAGACAATCTTGGTAAATGCTTGTGGGAAAGTGAATAGTGTGTCCGCCCCCCCCCCCCCCCCCCTTCCCGGATCACAGTCACAGTCATCGGTAGCCACAGTCACCCGTAAATAAACCCACTACATCCAATATGCGACTTTTTATGATCATGGATGACAATCCATTTAACCTCAGTGCAAATTCAAATGAAGGTTCCTGCTCCTGCCTTCTGCTGTCACTTTCAATGCTGCCACTATTGGAGTCTGGCCTCGGGTAACTCCATTCCCACCTGGGAAATGAAAAGTTTCCATTGACGGTGCCACGGTAGACTCACGAGTGACTAAGGTAAACACACGGGCCACTACGTTATTACAACGAGTTTAAATGTTTCAATTTTTAACTTGAACAGTAAATTTGACTCGTGGAAAACCTCAAACATGTTTGAATTTTTTCACGAGTTAACAAGTTTCACGGGTACCTGCCGTTAGCACCACGAGTCGCTAAGTTGCGCGCGTGAGTTCCGACGTTCCTGCTACGTTAATTGTACGTGATTACCACGAATAAAAACTCGGGATCCCTTGTCGGTCAACTCGCACCGTGAGACAGGCCTTTAACAGTCGATTCATAGTAAAGAAAACGGAAAAATACCTCCGCCTGTAACTAAAGAATCGGTGCTCTTCCACATTCAATAATATTGGAAGAAGGAATGAAAGGGGCAAAGCCACAGAATGTACTCAGGGTGAGGAATGTCAATGTCCACTGCCAAGCCTGGCTTCACTTCCAGCTGAGTCCTGAAGGACAGCGGCCAGACTAACTGTGGGCAGAAAGCGAGTGAACAACATGAGAGATAAATCTACTTGACTACATCTGTCCTTGGTAGCACTGGCAGCTCTGACCACTGTACAGTTTTTGGAAAAAGACCTGTCTTCACACCGAAGGCACCCTGCTTCATGTTGCATTGTTCAATCTGGCAACTGCATACTCGACAACCTTGTGTGGCACTGTGGCACACAAAAGAGCTGTATAAATGTGCACAATCTGCAATCTGGGGAACTGGCATGACTCTCACTCTTTTGTTACTGTCAAGCCTGCTTCAAAGAGGAATGTAGAAGGACATGCTGAGAGCACCACTGACATGCCAGCCGAGCGAAACTACAGCAGAGGACCACACACGTACTACACAGCATGCAAACAACAGGGCTAATTAACCTCACAAGATCAGATCGAAGCTCTGAGATTGCACCATTTATAGTCGTGAATAGTGATGGAAAATTATACAGCTAATAGAAGAACACTCAAATCCTCCAACATACGAGAGCTAAGACAAGTTTGAAGCATTAGCACCATGTTCAGCCAGATGTGCCAGCGGGCAACCATCTTGTCTTCATGCTGGGTTTCCCATTGAAGAAACCCATTTCCGGCAATTCAAAAGACTCCATGTTATATTGAGTATCAGCTGGGAATACTGGATATAGCAAAGACCAAGGATAACATCCTAGATGCAATAGTGAAAAAAGTGTGTTCCAGAATTAGGTGCACTGCTAACTAAGCTACTCTGAGAGCTCCAACACTGGCATCTCCCCAACAATGTGGAGAGTTACTCAGGTATATCCTCTTCACAGAAAACAGGACAAACATAATCTGGCTAATTATCACCGATCAGCCTGATCTCAATCTGCACTAAAATGATGGATGATAGCACCAAAACTGGGGGACCTCATTGAAACCTTACGAAAAGTAAAAGGCCTGAATTGAGTGGATGTGGATAGGATGTTTCCACTCATGGAAACACACACAGCCTCAGAATAAAAGGACGTACCATTAGAAAGAAGATGAGAAGGAATTACTTTAGTTAGAGCGTGGTGAATTTGTGAAATTCAGTGCCACAGTTGGCTGTGGAGGCCAAGTCATTGGGTACTTTTAAAGCAGAGATTGACAGGTTCTTGATTGGTAAGGGAGTCAAAGGTTATGGGGGAAAAGGGGTTGAGAGGGAAAGATAGATCAGCCTTGATTGAATGGCGGAGTAGACTCGATCCGCTGAATGGCCTTATTCAGGTCCTATGACTTATTATCTTATTGGATGGAGTTGAGCCTCTTCAGAGTTGTTAGTAATGCACCCTTCCAGGAAAGTGGAGTATATTACATCACACATCTGACTTATGCTTCTTAGCTGACTTGCGTTTATTGAAATTCTGTCACATACCTTGTTTCAACATTCTTTCAGTTAATTCCATCAATATGCAAGTACAGAGATTTGTCGTCACGGCTGATATGTGTTGTGAATACCCATGTCATCTGGAAATCCTACAACTAATTTGGTTTATGATGAACATCTCTAACTTGTATTTTCAGTTGGCATGAGTCAATGTACGTGTTAGCTGCTCACTCTGGGGTGGGAGATTGCAACCTTCATGTGGTCTGCCCTGTTTCGACGAATGCAATCAACCTGACTTGCACAATCAAGTAAGATCAAATTGAACAAGTTGTCCTACAACTTTAGGCTGTGCACGCCATACGCAAGGAGAAGAAGCTGCTCACTGACTAACTTACTGTTTGATAACTACTCAAATACACTTCAAAATTAAACTATTTCCACATCTCAATGATTTTAATCACATCACAAGAATCTTCATACATGCTTCTCTTTCTGCCTCTGCATATAGTCTGAAGAATGGTCATGTCCGAAAAGTCATCCTTTCCTACTCTCCAGAGATGCTGCCTGTCCCACTGAGATACTCAAGCTTTTTGTGTCTATCTTCGGTTTAAACCAGCATCTGCAGTTCATTCCTGCACATTTTGTCTGCATAATTACCTTTGCAATTACAGAGGATTAGCCCTTGGATCTTTCCCATTTGGATGAAAAGCCTTGGAAATTTCAGTCAAATATATATAGCCTGCTTCAATCCTCATGTCTACTGAGCTTTGCCTTTCCACCATCAACCTTGAATCAACACTATCTCTGTCACGTCAGGTGCTTCTTGGATAAACCATTATTTTTTTCAATCTTTTGATCGCAAACTCAAAACTTTCGCCGAGGATCCATCTGTATTCTCAAGTTGATCAACTTTCTAACTTCAATATTTAAATTGACTTAGAGATCATTCTTCAACTCCATAGGGTCTTCATTGAAAACACTATTCCATCATTCTTCTATCTGCCCTTCTCTGAACATTTCCTATTCAAACACCGGCCATTACATTATTTTTACTGTACTCAGCCATTCCAACAGTCTTCTGATCTCCGATCTCCATGTTCTACAGCTTTCAGTTTACCCAACACAAAGTTACCCTTATCCTCTCCTGAACCACATTTTAATCCTGTCTCTATAAACGTCCACCAGCCCATTTGAGCACTGTTTTCCAGCTCCACCCACATACATTGGCTACACAACAATCACATTTTCAGTACTTTGGAACCCCTGGTCTGGAGCTTTACAGCCTGAAATCCCCTTGCTTTTCTTCCTCTCTCCATGAAATTGCCGTTAAAATGCTCTTGTTATCTAAGCTTTTGATCACATATCTTAACAGTTATGCTGGTAAAATTCAGGTTCTACCTGAATGTGCAGCATCTTCGGATGTTTTTCTTCATCAACGATGTTGTATTATTGCAACAGTAGTTATCATTCTGAACAGATCACTGCTCTTTTATACAATGCATACACATTCTTCATTCCAAGACTGCGTAGTCAAGAAATATTCAGGTTCTATAAAGAGACACCTAACAAAGAACCTTTGGCCAACAATGTGTGCTGAACTTCAAATGTACCTCCATTTGACACATTGGTCAACCTGAGGAGCACCTTCAGCAACAGACCCGTTCCACCAAGATGCAGCACACAATGTCACGGGAGATTGTTTTTCCCTGGGGCTAGCAAATTGTACAACCCCTACTCCCCCCCCCCCCCCCACCACCTTTTTTGTCATGGGGTAGACTTCCCCTCCCCTCCCCAATCTTTGCACATCCCCAATCAAGGACTTTCCACTTGTCACTTTAATTTCATGTTTCATGTATTTTATTGTGTTTTATCACTGTTGGCAACCCAATTTCCCTCCTGGGATAAATAAAGTTCTATGGTATCATATCGTATCGTATTTGAGTTAGAAAATAAAATATTATCAATTTGGTCAAATAGATGCCCACTTTCCGGCTTTCTTTAAAACCACTGACAATTTTCTATATGTTTCACTGATTTGTGCTGTGTCCAATTTGACAAGCTGAAAGCATATTCTTCATTCAGGACACATTTCCTTGAATACAGTAATTGGTTTGCTGGATACAGCTGCCCACTGCGGTGATTGCAGCCTTGAATTTGCATTGCGTTTGCATGCTCTCCACATATGACACTGATCCTTGTGTTTAATGTGTAACCTTATTAGCTTTGGACAGGATCATATTTTATCCACTGAGAGAGTATAACATCACATACATTGTAAAGCCTTTTAAAAAAAAACATTTTAATGAATACTGCAATCCCATAAATGTATAAAGGTCCTGTGAGCAACATTCATTTTTCTTCCTAATATATTTTCACACACTATTAGGGCCCACAAAAAACAGAACAAAAATTGATCTTTAGCATTTTGAAAGATGGAATCAGGGGTGTTATAAGTATCTCAGGAATCTGAAAGATTGTAGAAAACGGAACTATACATTTTTGTCATTGTTTTATCGGTATGGTCAAGAATACAAAGCATGGGATGACAGTTTATTTCTTTGTTTTTCTTTTAATTCAGTTCATCTCCACATCAGCCACTACCAGTCACTCCAAGAATTAAAAAAATGCTACATTAACAATGTTTGAAAGTCCTTCTTTTATAATACTGGGGCTCCTCGGGTTATGAATGCCCTGACTTACAGAAATCCAACGTCATGCATATTTTCCGATATGATTTACATTAAGCTAGTAATAATGTTAGTAACAAAATATTTTATGGTATTCAGTAATGACCAGATATAGTACGTATTCCATTATTTTAATCATGGGTAGAGCGATGGTGATCATTCAATAAAATGGAAGAATTATACTTTGTGTATGTGGAGTAATATGATCTGGATCGCTGTATAATACAGACGTTCCTGGCATGGATAAATCAGCTTACACTTCTCTTAAGCATTGTCAATTTCAATCATAATATAGGAAAAGATGCATCAATAACTGTGGACATGCTGACTACTCAAAGACATTTAATCCTAAAGCATTTCTATTTCCCCAAAAATGCATTAAACATTAATATTTTGTAATTTAATACTATCATTCATTTATTTTTAAATGGAAATAAGACTTGCCCAATGTAATTTAGAATTATGAACGGTATATATAAATCTGAATGCTTATGAATGTTAAGCAATGTCCTAATTTACTAAAATTGTTTAGTTTAGAGATAGTGTGTGGAAAGAGGCCCTTCCACCTACCGAGTCCACGCCGAACAACGGTCACCTGCACACTGGTTCTATGTTATCCCAATTTCACATCCAACACGGTCGGGGCAATTTACAGAAGCTTATTAACCTACAAAACTGCGTGTCTTTGGAATGTGCAGGAAATGGAGCACCCGGAGCAAACCAATGTGGTCACAGGGAGAGCGTACAAACTCCGTACAGACAGCACCTATAATCAGGATCGAAACCAGGTATCTGGCACTGTAAGGTAGCAAATCTGCCACTGCACCACTGTGCAGCCCATTGCTGTGAGAATGTACCTATCTCCTCACTCATTAAGTTTGATAATGAGTGAGTATATATCATGCCGTTAACTTCCATTAAAATGATTTGAAGCCCTTTACGATTTTAATGGGATAAGAGCATCAGACAGAATTGGTGAGGTAGTGTTGCACCAACGTCTGTGTGGAGTTTGCACGTTCTCCCTCTGACCATTTGGGTTCCCTGGGTAAACAGGTTTCCTCCCACGTCTGCAGATTGTGCAGGTTGGCAGGTTAATTGGCTGCTGTGATGTCCCCAATGTGTTGGTGAGTGGTACAATCTGGAGGTGGTTGTTGCAAATGAGTTGAGGAAAGGTTACAGGAAAATTTAACAGAGAACGGTATAGCTCCATGAGCCGGCATAGAGTTGATGGACTGAAATACCCTCCACCAATATTGTAAGGAAATATACAACTCTGGTAGTTTGCATGGTGTACTCTGAATTCTGATCACATAATATTTTCCCTCTGGATGCCTACTTGCTAATTTCTCCTTTCACTGAATTATTTTTTTCATGAAGCTGGTGAGTAAACTCTGGAAAAATAACTCAAAAGGGGCTCAGCTGATGAGCAACCCCTGGCACATGTCGGAAGGTGCAGGGCTCAGATTAACAACACATCTATCACAGGGGCTACACTCGATAAAGTGCAGACTGCAGCAAAGCCACTGTGTATTCCACCTCCAACAAGCCTGCTGCTCCCAAACAGATGCCGGGCTTTTTTTCCCTTGTAGTTGCAACAAGGAATTACTTATTGAGAAATTTACATATTTAGAAGCAGCACGAAGCATAATTTGTAAATAATTTTAATTAAAAGTACGGATCGACTGCAACATGTAGCCTTTAGGTCCAGAGCTATGTATCAGTTGTTAAAAAGCACTGCCATTTTGTTTAAGCCACAGGAATGACATTTCTTGTTGCTTGAGGTACACATTCGATCATAAGACTTAGGAACAGAAATATGCCGTTCAGCCCTTCGGGTCTACTCCGCCGTTCGATCGTGACTGATGTAGAAACATAGAAAATAGGTGCAGGAGTAGGCCATTCAGCCCTTTGAGCCAGTACCACCATTCTTATATGACCATGGCTGATCATCCAAAAATAAGTACCCCATTAGCCCTAAGAGCTATATCTAACTATTTTTCCTTCTCAACCCCTTTCTCCTGCCTTCTCCCCGTAACCTTTGACATTTGTTTGATGAATTACACTTTTCTCTGAATGAAATACAAGAAATATGAAGTAAAAATTAAATAGCCACATAAACATTATTTATTGCTATTTTGTGCAAATCAACGACTGTCGATCAAACTTGCCCGTCAGTACTTCCCCGGCCAATCAAAATGGTAAGTCCATGCAACCATGATCTGCACACTGCATTGCTTTTAGTTGATTTCAAATTCAAGATGAAATGAAAGCTCTTTGATAAAGATCATTCTAATAAAACTGTATATCAATGTTAGATTAAATCTCTAGCACCAAAGGTCATCGTGACTATCCAATTCAATATTCTGATTGTTTAGTAAAATTGAAAGTAAGGAGTTAGGGACTGACAAAAGATACTACCCGTTAGAATTGATACAGTGGTAATGTGGTGGTTAAATTATCAGCCTGGTGAACTAAAGATACAAGCGTTCAAATCCCACTCTGGCAGATAAGGAAATAAAAATGTCACTTATCTGAAGTGTTGGTGTGAAAAAATAGTCTTAGTACTGGTTGTCAACAATGTCCTTCCAGGCGCAATGTGTCTAGATTTCTAGCAAAGTAGTTGGTTCTTTTATATTCTCTAATTTTAAGTAACTTCTACAAACACTCCCTTCCCCCACCCCCCCCTCCCCCTCCCCCCCCCCCCCCCCCCCCTCAACGCCATGAAACATAATTGCACTAGTTCCATAGTTCATTACAATGTATCTCTCTTGGGATCACACCCCTAACCAAAAATCAGTCTATCATGAAACCTCCTTTCCCAATATCTTCTGTTGCCGACCCCTATTTGTTCTGATATTTTTCTTGCTTCCATCACCCCCCTCCCCCTCCCCCACAATATGTCTGAAGAAGTGTCCCGACCTGAAATATCATCTATCCATTTTCTCCAGAGATGCTGCCTGATCTGCAAATTACTCCAGCATTTTGTGTCCATCTTTGAACCAGCATCTGCAGTTCTTTTTTATTACATTATCATCCTTTTATATCTCAGAAATGGACACACAAAAAAGATTCAGAAGTATCAAGCTATTATAGTTAAAGAATAAAAAAAAAGAATTATAGAAAGAATAAAAAAAAGAATTTTAAAAAATCATAGAAAAAGAATAAATAATGTCATGCGACAATAATAAATCAATGCGTACCGACTTGGCAACTAAAGTTCAACATGCAAGACACCCAAAGTTACTCCAGCTTTTTGTGTTAAATCGAGCAACAGACTGATATTGTGTAACTCACAGATTCATAACTTGCCATCTATTTGGCAAACTCCTCCATCACAATGGAGACACAAGAGACTCCATTTAAGGATAAGGGGGAATTCCTTTAGGACCGAGATGAGGAAAACATTTTTCACACAGAGAGTGGTGTCTCTTGAATTCTCTGCCACAGAAGGTAGTTGAGGCCAGTTCATTGGCTATATTTAAGAGGGAGTTAGATGTGGCCCTTGTGGCTAAAGGGATCAGGTGGGAATGGAGAGAAGGCAGGTACAGGATACTGAGTTGGATGATCAGCCATGATCATATTGAATGGCGGTGGAGGCTCGAAGGGCCGAAGGGCCTACTCCTGCACCTATTTTCTATGTTTCTATGTTTCTATGACTGCAGATGCTGGAACCTTGAGCAAAATACAAAGTTTTTGTATAACCCTGGCCACCTACAAAGCCGTCTACAGAAATGAACCCCGAGAGAAGCTGGTACAATGGGAAGAGCTATCCCTGGGAGTTGGCAACTTTAATACCATAGCACATTAAGTTGCAGGACATAATTTAGAAGAACCATCAAAATTGGCAGAGGGAGAGAATATATTCTGAATAGCTGAATATAGTTCATAATTGAATGGTTTACATTGGCCGGGTGTGTGGTGGATAGTGAGTAAACCTAACTGAGGGATACATTTATTTAACCTTGTCCTCTCCAATCTACCCATTACCATTGCATCAGTTAACGATAGCTTTGCTGAAAGTGATGACCGCGCAGCCTTTGTGGAGTGAAATTCCCTTCTTCAATCCCATTGAAAGCGATGTCCGTCAGGTTGTATCATCGGGATTCGTCCTAAAAGAGACAAACGTGGAACCAATCCGGCAGTTCACGAGGTTGTTCATGAGATGATGTGGAGCAGCAATAACAGCAGATAAGTACAGTGCCACAATCTCGAAAGACAAAGGGTCAATGTAAAATCTCAACTGTTTCCATCCACAATTGTTGATTAACATGCCAGTTACTCCAACATCTCCCATTTTTATTTCACATTTTTAGCGTCCGGAGTTCTTGCTATTTGAATCCGGCAGATCAACCTTGTTTCACACAAGTGCAAAAGCCTGCATTTTGGGAAATTGAATTGGGCCAAGACAGACACAGTGCATGGCAGGACCCTTGGGCACGCTGTGGAACTGAGAGAAGTAGAGGTAAAAGTGCATCATTCTCTGAAAGTGGTGACACAGTTAGATAGAGTGGGGAATACTACATTTGGCATGCTTGTCTTCATCGGTCAAGATACTGAATACAAGACTGGGGTCATCATGTTGCAGCCGTCTCAGGCGTTGGTGCCTAAGCCTAATGCAAGGTCGTTGTACGATAGGAAGGATGTGATTAAACTAGAGGGGGAGGAAAAAAGTTTCACAAGGATGTCGCTGGGATTAAAGGGCTTGACTTACAAGGAGAGAATGGATAAGCTGGGGCTGTAAACCATGGGGCGTTAAAGGCTAAGGGGTGACTTTATAGAGGTTTTTAACAGAATGAGGGGCATAGATCATCCACAGCAGTCACAGCATTTTCCCCAGTCAGAAAGTCTAAAACTAGAGGAAGTCTGAAGAAGGGTCTCGACCCGAAACGTCGCCTATCTCCTTCACTCCTTAGATGCTGCTGCACCCGCTGAGTTTCTCCAGCCTTTTGTGTACCCTAAAACTAGAGGACGTAGTTTTACAGTAAGAGGGAAAAGATTTAAATGGGACTCGATGGGTAGATTTTGCTCACAGTGGGTGGTGGTTATATGGAGCCTTTCCTATTCATGCACCTGTCCAAATGGGGTCAAGGAAAGAGCGTTCACGTCGCGGCCTTTTTTCCACCAATCTTTCCACCACCACGCACAAGAAGAAGGTCTGAAGATGGGTCTCGACCAGAAACGTCACCCATTCCTTCTCTTCAGAGAGTTTGCCAGTCCCACTGAGTTACTCCAGCTTTTTGTATCTATCTCTGGAGTATTATGTTCATTTTTGGCCACCCTGCTATCAGAAAGATGCCATGAAGCTGAAATTAGTGCTGAGAAGGTTTACAAGGATGTCATGAGGAACCATGCTTGAGCTACATGGAGAGATTGGGCAGACTAGGAATTAAAGAGGTTGAGGGGAAATCTTCTAGAGGTATATAAAATTGTGATGAACATAGATAAGGTGAATGCAGACAGTTGTGTCTGAGGGTGTGGGAATCGAGAACTAGAGGGCATAAATATAAGATGAGAGGAGAATAATTTAGTAGGAATCCGAGGGGATTTAAAAAAAAATACATTTCATGGGTATATGGAACGAGCTGCCAGAAGAAGTAGTTGAGACAGCTACAATAACAATATTGAAAAGATATTTGGACAGATACAGGGGGAGTTAGAGGGATATGGACCTAATGCAGGCATTTTGGTCGGTATTGGCGAGTTGGACCAAAGGGCCTATATCTATGCTCTGTGCACTTTGGCCTGATACGGGCCAGACAACTGTCCACACCACAAAATTGCCAGGCAAACAAGGGAAAGTCTAACCATCCATCCTCACAATCACGATCATTACTGCTGCCTAGTTCCCCAACATCAACATCCTGCAGGTCACCATTACCAGATAGTAAACTGGAGAGGAGCTGGATATGCTGCCAGAATGATCCAATAGCCGCCATCCCATCTAAATGGACAACTTAAGGGCCTGTCCCGCTTCCCCGAGTTACTCACAAATTCTCCCGAGTTTTCCCCTTGATTCAAACTCGGAGAATGTCCGTAACGAGTCCATAGGAGGCCGTAGGAGTCCGTGGATATATCGTAGCGGCTCGTTATGACAGCCGTAGGTATTCAGGGCTTTTTCTTACTCATGTACATTTTTCATCAGGCCAAAAAAAGGTCTCGACTTACCTGATGCCCCAAGTACCTATGGGTAGCATAACGAGCTGCTACGATATATCTACGGACTCCTATGGACTCATTACAGGCATTCTCCGAGTTTGAATCAAGGGGAAAACTCGGGAGAATTTGTGAGTAACTCGGGAAAGTGGGACAGGCCCTTTACCACTTGCTTCAAATAGTACGGCTCCAAGAATTCAAGAACATCCGAGGCAAAGTAGCTTTGTTAGTTTGGCACTCCATCCAACACCCGATACATGACTTTATTCCATTATCAGAACTCTGTGGTGGTGAGGAAGCAGTGATTACTAGCCCAGGCTACTCTGACAGCATCTCCCATGATCTGCAGCCTGGTAAGGACAAGGACAGCAGATCATGGGAACTCCATCAAGTCAGGATTGGAAAATGTTTTTTCTTTGTTAAACATTGAAATTCCCAGCCCAACATCATTGTGGGAGTGCCGTCACCTGAAAGACTGCAGCAGTTCAAGAAATTGCCTTGTATCTCAAGGCTAATTAATGCCATGCACAATCCAAAACACGAAAAAGTAAATAAAACTTTGTAAACAGAAAAGACAACTCAGCCAAACTGCTTCTACTTGTTCATTACAATCATCTCCCCAGCATGTTACCTGATACCCATTCCTTTCATTTTGACTCATACTCTTCCCATTTCTGCCTTCCAAAGACTACTACTGATTCAAAACATTTTTCAAAGGTTTTCTGAACCTTCGACTTGACTTTCCAAAAGTTTTCTTTAATTGCCTTCTTCCTTCACCACAAAGTTTCCTTAAACTGTAGCAATATCATTAGACATGGAATTTGTAGCCGGAGGTATGAATCATGTCTGAACAATTTGGTCCGAAATTAAATTCTGGTTTGAGTTCATGAACTGCAGGTGGATAAAAGGTCAGAACAAACCAGGTTTGAACTGACACACCTCCAAAAGTAAAAATAACCCCCTTTCATGTGCAGTTACTGCCTCTGATAGTACCTTGCTCTCTAAGTCTCGTGGGAAGAATAGTGTTGGCGATAATGATGAATAGAAAAAAAACAGGGACAAGTTGTTCTTTAAACAGGGGGAAGAGAAATTTGGAACATTTATTCAGGGGCAGAGATACATAGTTGCTTCATTTATAGACACTAGGCAATAGACAATAGGTTCAGGAGTAGACCATTCGGCCCTTCGAGCCAGCACCGCCATTCAATGTGATCATGGCTGATCATCCCCAATCAGTACCCCGTTCCTGCCTTCTCCCCATATCCCCTGACTCCGCTATCTTTAAGAGCCCTATCTAGCTCTTTCTTGAAAGTATCCAGAGAACCGGCCTCCACCGACCTCTGAGGCAGAGAATTCCACAGACTCACAACTCTCTGTGTGAAAAAGTGTTTCCTCATCTCCGTTCTAAATGGCTTACCACTTATTCTTAAACTGTGGCCCCTGGTTCTGGACTCCCCCAACATCGGGAATATGTTTCCTGCTTCTAGCGTGTCCAAACCCTTAATAATCGTATATGTTTCAATAAGATCCCCTCTCATCCTAAACTCCAGAGTATACAAGCCCAGCCGCTCCATTCTCTCAGCATATGACAGTCCCGCCATCCCGGGAATTAACCTTGTAAACCTACGCTGCACTCACTCAATAGCAAGAATGTCCTCCCTCAAATTAGGGGACCAAAACTGCACACGATACTCCAGGTCTCACTAGGGCACTGTACAACTGCAGAAGGATCTCTTTGCTCCTATTCTCAACTCCTCTTGTTATGAAGGCCAACATGCCATTCGCTTTCTTCACTACCTGCTATACCGGCATGCTTACTTTCATTGACTGATGAACAAGAACTTTCCCTTTTCCTAACTTGACGCCATTTAGATAGTAATCTGCCTTCCTGTTTTTGCTACCAAAGTGGATAACTGCACATTTATCCACATAAAACTGCATCAGCAATGCATGTGCCCACTCACACAACCTGTCAAGTCACCCTACATTCTCATAGCATCTTCATCACAGTCCATGCTGCCACCCAGCTTTGTGTCATCTGCAAATTTGCTAATGTTACTTTGAATCCCTTCATCCAAATCATTGATGTATATTGTAAAAAGCTGCAGTCCCAGCACCGACCCTTGCGTTACCCAACTAGTCACTGCCTGCCATTCTGAAAGGGACCAGTTAATCCCTACTCTTTGTTTCCTGTCTGCCAACCAATTTTCTATCCATGTCAGCACTCTACCCCCAATACCATGTGCCCTAATTTTGCCCACTAATCTTCTATGTGGGACCTTATCAAATGCTTTCTGAAAGTCCAGGTACACTACCTCCACTGGCTCTCCCTTGTCCATTTTCTTTGTTACATCCTAAAAAAATTTCAGATTAGTCAAGCTTGATTTCCCGTTTGTAAATCCATGCTGACTCGGACCGATACTGTTACTGCTATTCAAATGTGCCGCTCTTTCAGCTTTTATGATTGACCAGCATCTTCCCCACCACCGATGTCAGGCTAACTGGTCTATAATTCCCTGTTTTCTTTCTCCCACCTTTCTTAAAAAGTGGGATAACATTAGCTACCCTCCAATCCTCAGGAACTGATCCTGAATCTATAGAACACTGGAAAATTATCACCAATGCATCCACGATTTCTAGATTTGTGTTTGTTTTTTTTGTATGAGTAATAAGAGCCTTAAAGACACGATCCCTGTGGATTTAAGCATCAGCTTGCAGTGGACTGTACAATGGAACCAAAATCATGCAAAGCAAGATATTTAAACTTAATTACAATGTGAATGTGTGTCAAGAAACTTAATGTTGTTCTGTAATTAAAATAACAGGTGATTGATCAGGGCAAAAGCAACTGCAGAATATTATATTAAAGGGTGCCACATTTGACTTTGCCCTTGGTAGGAATGCTGATTGTGAAGTTTTTCTTTTTACAACAACTAATAAGTGTGATATCGTCCATAAATAGCAGGTTAGCAGAAAGATATCCTCATTAAAAGAATTGCCGAAATAAGGATCAGAAAACAGAATGAATTTCGATAGTGATGATCCCTGTATGAAAAGGCACTTTTCACATCAACATGTCTTTTCAGCCCATTAATTTATTAATTTTCAGCCCATTAATCCAAACCTATGCCTCTGGATTGTAAAAAGGTTGTCCCGGACATTTGCACCAACAATACTCCTCTTCCTCCAATTCAGGAGGAAGTTTATAAATCATTTGTTAAAGGATTCATCAATCTTTTGTCTGATCCAAGACACACAGTGCTTCTCTGATAAATTAAAGATTACACTGAATCCTGTCATCATAAGGTGAAAAATATGGTGCTTCTCAGGCTTTGGAAGAACAGTGGTATTCTTTGTGTAGGAAGGAACTGCAGATGCTGATTTAAACTGAATATAGACACAAAAAGCTGG
Organism: Okamejei kenojei; assembly: GCA_035221665.1. Taxonomy (NCBI): domain Eukaryota; kingdom Metazoa; phylum Chordata; class Chondrichthyes; order Rajiformes; family Rajidae; genus Okamejei; species Okamejei kenojei. The sequence continues at coordinate 21,402,834 of CM069157.1, forward strand.
AGTTACTCAGCGGGCCAGACACCATCTCTGGAGAATAGGAACAGGTGACGTTTCGGGTCGAGACCCTTCTTCAGACCGTCTTCAGTGGTATTCTTTTATATTTAAAAAAGCCATCATTAGTTTTGAGAAAAAGTTCATCAGTTTGAATTCATGCGCAGCAGGGGAAATGTGATTTAAAAACATTCAGCATTAACTATTCCAGAAACATTGGTTTGCCTTCAATTGCCCCACAAGGCATATTAGGCAACGATAGAGCAGCTGTTCACTAATCATGGCAATTAATCTCGATCAATTAGTCTGCAACACTTTTGGACAAGTCATGAAAATATCTAAATACTGAAAAGCTTTGTGAACTATAGGTCAACCATGTTACTTAACACGTCATCTCAAATTAGCTATATTCTGCAGACCAAATTGTAATTTTATGAAGAAAATCTATCTAATTTTCATGTGGTAGGAAATATTAATGACCCATCACTCTTTGTGAACCCTGTTTCAGAGATTGGCCACTCACTCACAGAAACATTGCTGCTCCAGATGAGATTGGAACTAACCTTTAGCCTCTTGTTCTACTAAAATGAATAAGGTGACATATAGTTTACATTATTTCATCTTTTAGAATCCTGAAAAATATATCACCGCTCAATTTCTCTTTTGTATGGACAACACACATACGCCACTTCATTTAGTTTGCAAATTTTGTGCTTATCAGTCAGAGAGTTGCTCATAGTACACAATGACGCAATTTCCATATCAACCAACTAGTAACCACATCAAATAATTGTAAGTTGCCTGAATGGATGTGTATTAATGCTTCTACTCTGCCGCACTCTGTTTTATTAATAAACTGTCTAAAATGTCAATCTGTGTAATCAATACTTTGTTGAGCCAATGGTTAATTTATGCAGTATGCTCTCTAAGGAGTTGGTGGAAGTGATTAGTATTGATTTATTCAAATCTAAATTAGATAGATTTATTTCAGAAGATATTATTTTGAGCTGCACTGAACAAGTAATGTGAGATGTTCTCATGTGATGTTCCAGCAGCATGCAGTCAAACCACATTTCTCTTTAAAATAGTTCAAATTGTACTTTGCCAAAAGAGACGGTTGTCATGGGTACATTAATAAACAGATATATTAGATCATGACCCAATCATTGAACACCAAACCATTGTTTTTTTTGTTTTAGAGATACAGCGAGGGAACAGACCTATCGGCCCACCCAGTCCACACCAACCAGCGATTCCCGCATATTAACACTACCCTACACATACTAAGGACAATTTTACATTTATCAAGCCAATTGACCTGTACGGCTTTGGAGTGTGGGAGAATACCGAAGATCTTGGAGAAAACCCACGCAGGTCATGGCGAGAATGTACAAACTCCATACCGCCAAACACCGGTAGTCAGGATCAAATCCGGGTCTCTGGCGCTGTAAAGGCAGAAGCTCCACCGCTGCGCCACTGTGCCGCGATTGTCTTCCAAACAGTCACAGATCTTATATCTTTGGGCTGACGTTTCTCTACAAATGTGTAAATGCATCAACAACACCAGTGTGGTTGGCTGAATTCTGGGTGGTGACGAGTGCAGGAGAGAGATATATCACCTGGTTGAATGGTGTCGCAATATCAACCTCCTGCTCAATGTCAACAAGACTGAAGAACTAATCATCAACTTCAAAAAGATGAAATCTGGAGACCACATGCTAGTTTACATTGGTAGGTCAGTGGTGGAGCAAGTTAACAGCTTCAAATTCCTGGGCATTAACATCTCAGAGGACTTGTCCCGGGCTTAGCATATAGATGTAATCATGACCACAGCACTTCTGTACCTTTTATTCCTTACAAGTTTAAAGGAATTCAGCATGATGCCAAAAACACTGTACTCGGACAGGTTAATTAGTGTAAAGTTAGGTATCTATGTGCTCGTGATGCAGCTGCAATCAAGATTTTAATTATACCTGTCCTTTCCATACGTATGCACCTGACAATAAACTGGAGGGTCTCAACCTGAAACATCCATGTCCTCCAGAGATGCTGCCTGACCCGATGAGTTACTCCAGCACTTCATGCTTTTTATTGACAATAAACTCAACTTAGCTCTATAATCTTATAGTTCCCAACAAGGCACAGCCCGCATCTACTTCATCTTAGGAGCAACAAGCTCGACTGTGCAGACAGACCTATTGGTGCAGCCTGATCTTGTTTACTCCGTACCATAACTCGTCTCTTTCTTCCCTGGTCCAGCCCCTATCCACTTACATTGACAACATCTCTAATGCCTCTGCCACTGACAGTTTCCAGTTTCCAGGTCCAAACCAACTTATCGTAAAATCTCCCTACATCTCCGTTCCATGGCCACTCCCAAAATGGCCACTCCATTTGAGCCCCATTGTTTTTACAAAGCTGTCAGCTCTGAAAATAACAACACTGAACCCAAAAAAAAAAATTAAACCACACTACCGCCATTCTCATTCTGCCCTTTTCCAATTGTGGCATCCTGTACTGTTCCATACAAACTGATGTTGGTTTGATTTATCACTATTGTCATGTATACCAAGATAGAGTGAAAGTTTTTGTTTGCAAGCTATCCAGTTAAATCAACTCACACGAAGCTTGAGTTGGGGTGGGAGATTGCAACCTTCATGTTGTCCACCCTGTTTCGATCAATGCAATCAACAAGACGTGCACAAACAAATAGATCAAATAGAATAAGTTGACCTACAACTTTAGGCTGTGCACTCCATACACAAGAAGAGGAAGAAGCTTGAGTTCATCTTCCACTTTGCAGTCTTTAGGATGAAACATCAATTTCAAATAACTTTATTTTATTGGTCATCAGAACTGTCAAGTTCTGCGGTAAGATTATTAATCTGTAACATTAACTCAATGTTCTCTTTCCACAGATGCTGACTTACCTTCTGGGCATTTGCAGCACTCCCATTTTGATTTCAGGTTTCAGTCACTGCTTTTATTTGCATTTCACAGCATCAACATCTCCCTTTGTTTGTTTGCTTTGTCACTGTAACTCCACTGACATGCTAAATATAAGTCTAGTGGATCTAAGGAGAGGTGAACGTGGAACACTACCTTGTTGCTGGATGCCCTCTTCAACAAAGCTTGCACTTTGATCTACCAGTAGCATTATCAGATGGCTCTGTGAACACTGGTATCATCAGGGCAACTCTGATTTCATTCTATCAAATAAATTCCTTTATATTATCCATCTATCCACACTTTCTCTGCTGCTTAAACCTAGCTTGTTTTCCCACTAATGCTGCTTTGTTGAAAGGTTTTTGACCTTAACTCTGTTTCTCATGTTGCAGCTACCTGACCTACTTAAAGTGCACCTGTTTTGTATTCACCCGAAGCCAAGTTTAGTTTAGTTTAGAGAAACAGCATGGAAATAGGCCCTTCAGCCCACTGAATCCATGCCGACCAGCGATCCCCACACACTAACACTACCCTACACACACTAGGGACAATTTACAATTATACCAAGCCAATTAGCCTATATTTCTGTATGTCTTTGGAGTGTGGGAGGAAACCGGAGCACCCATAGAAAACCCACAGAGGTCACATGGAGATGGTACAAACAGCACCTGTAGTCAGGATCAAACCTGGTAATGCAGCAACTCTACTGCTGGACCGCCCAAGTTCTTCAATGACTTTTCTTAAAATGTTAAAGATAATCAAATTATTCATTAATCTTTACGATATTTTTTGTTTATATTTTCCTTTTGGAATTCAGCAACACATCTGCATCCCTCCTGTTCTGCACTTCTGTCCCCCTCTCTTCAAGTCAATCACAGTGCAGGCAGATCAATAAACCTAAAAAACAATTCATTCCATTTATTGACACTGCAGGTCCTTATATGGACAGAACCACAAATCCACAATTTAAAACAAAACCTTGTGAGCAAGGTAGCAGCATTATTCAAATTTTTGATATTGTCATTAAATTTGTTCATTCATAATTTATTTTTAAATTTAGGAGATATAGGAGGAAAGGCGATAAGACTTTATTGCCTTCCATCACAGTGGGGAATGTGGAAGAGTCACTGTGGTGGATGTTTATGTCAATTTTTTATGTAGTTGTGTGTCTTGTTGCTTTTTTGGTATGACTGTATGGTAATCCAAATTCCTTGTAGTTTACAAAACATACTTGGTGAATAAATTACGATTATGATTATTATGATTATGATTTGCACAATATTGGGGGTATCTGTGACGTAAATAAGGGGCCATCATTTATTGAAAAGAATCAGTTCCTAAATTTAAAGAAGTGTGGTATTATTAGTCATCCTTTCACAAAGATCATCTTTATTGCTATAATTACATGTTATAAATAACATAGATAAAATATGAGAAAAGAGAATAATTCAACGTATTGATGGATTTCATTTCACAGAACCAATGAGCTCATCACTACAGCACAGATTCCCGGGACACTGTTCATTATTAACAATAAGTTATAATCTTGCATTCCACACACCAGACTACTAATGGAAGTTTTACATCCTCCACCATTTTTCTGAAGTTCAGAAACTTGCCCTATTCAATCAAAAGAACCGATCAGATAATTGGATTTTCACACAAATTAAAAGCATTCAATTAGAAAAATCAGATTTTCTTTCACGAGCTACAACGTGAAGTGATTGCAAGATACTGTCCACAATACTTCCACTAGAAGCGATGGCGCAATTAGAAAAGAATATTCCAGTTTATAAATGTGCATGTCTTTGCATTGAGCGTGTGATTATACTTAAATGTGGTCATTTCTCTTTACGTTTGAACAAGGTCACACAGTTACTTTTAAGGTGGCCTGTATTAGCTCGTGCACCTTAATAAGTCAAGGATCGTCCACACTACTCATTGTTGGACGCTAAACCATTGTTATTCTAACTAACTGATAAGATGGAGCCCTGCAGCCTAGTTTTTTTACCTCTGTATTAGCTTGAGAATTTAACAAACTTTCCTAAAAATACCGAAGTTAATTATCAAAAATTCTCAATGGGAATAATAAGTCCCAAACCTATTATGATTCAAGCTCCCCTTTGGATAAAGATCGGAGCCGTTTTTATATAATTAAACAGATGTTTTACAGTAAAAGTTTCCTTTAACCATGCTGAAATAAATTATATTTAAACTAGTAAAGACACTCTAATTGGGATAGAAATGCAATTTGGGTTGCTTGGATTATACATACATATTTAGTTCTAACTATGCATTACTCTACCCATCCAATATTCAACTCTGAAATTTTGACTCCTGATCCTTAAATGCAAAATGTTAATGGCAAGCTGATTAACACTCATGCTTATCTGACAACTTAAACCTTCAATTAATTAAATTTAATTGAATTGAACACATTTTATTAGCCAACTATGTATACATACAAGGAATTAAGGGTTTCAGAACAAACTGTGACTGCTGTAATGTTGACTGTTGTGGAATTCTCTGCCACGGAAGGCAATGGAGGCTGCTTTCCAGAGTTTTCCAGAGTTAGATATAGCTCTTAAGGCAAATGGAATCCAGGGATATGGGGAGAAAGCAGGAACAGGGTGCTGATTTTGTTAATACTGACCAATTTAAAGACACCATAAAATGGAGGATCCCTGCACTTGTCAGAATTGCTTAGCCCTTGTCAGCTGAAATTTACAGGCTTTGAATGGCGCCAGCCAGTCTAGGCTTAGATTGATGTGCAGGATGGTAACGGTCCAGGTGTTCCCCTTGTTTCTCTTGATTTGATTAAATGTATAGCAGTTTTGCAAGCAAACCTAAATGCATCGTTTTGATTGGACCACTGCAAGGGTATTGTAAATAGTGTATTATATTGTTGCGAGATGATCATCCTGTTAATTGATGATTGGTCAAACTGTTGAGCCTTGGGGAAACTGTTTGAATCCCAGGGCACACGTTTCAATGTTTATTCTTGTTTGCTTCCTTCTCGAAGCTTTGTTCAAATACAATGTATTCAAGATTGTATTATTGGGTAAGGGAACTGTCTATCATGTACTGTGTTAATCGATATATGTTATTGGTTTGTAAAGGGGCCACACCTATGTGATTCGGCCCCTCAAGGTTCGGGGACCTATAAAAGGTTGCTCCTACAACGTCCTGTGTCGATCGTCTGGAAGAACGCTTACGACTGCGTGACCTTTTGGAGTGTCTCTGCTTGCACGAGGCTTGGAAGGCTTGGACAAGCAGATTCAAGGATCGAACCCGCGGTGGTTAGGTATAGTAGAGGGGAACTGTTATTGTGTTTTTAGATAAAGTTTAGATGCGCAAGTGCTTGATTCAGTATTTTATTGACTGAAACTAGACTGGGGGGAAGCTTAGAATTGTGCATTTGCATTACCAATTTCCCTCATGATCTTATACACCTCTATCATCAGATCACCCCTAAGCCTCCTGTGCTCCAAGGAATAAAGTCCTCATGGCTCATCACCCTATTTACAATTTAGGGTGATGAGCCATGATCATATTGAATGATCATATGCAGGCTCGAAGGGCCGAATGGCTTACTCCTGCATCTATTTTCTGTGTAATGTTGACATATTTCTCAACTCGGATAAACCAGTAAATTAATTAAAATTCAAACCACAAAAATAAGTCAAAGTATATACCGTCTATTTTACAATATATACACATCCAATCATTTGTTTGTGATAGATCCAGACCAGATTTGATGATAGTTGCAATCATTTAACTATGGAAAAGTTCAAAGGTGTTCACTGAAAGTGCAAGTCTGAGGAATACATTGTAGATATCAAATGTTTTTTTTAACTCTGAATGCGTAAAGTTTCATTCATTGGTATACTTTTTTTTTTAATTGCTTATTTGGTATTTCTACCATTTCTAATTAAAGCAACTGAGTCGTGACCTTTGGCATGAATTATGAGGGATTATGGTAGAACATCCCACTCCCGGTGCCGAAATGGCAGAAACAGAACTTTATAACAGATTAAGGGTGATTTGTCTGTTAACCCCCAGTTTGTAGCTAAATGGTAACTGAGATTTGTATTGCAGGCCTTTATAAATACTGTACAAAATATGTATGGTTTCAAGAAATGAAGACTACTACCAACAGATGAAGCTGTGCATCACATTATTTGATGGGTCAAATGTATAATTGCTTCTGCAGGTGCGGCAAGTGTGTGAAGTGGGGTGCTGTTTGGGAACATTTGTCAGGATATTGCTGCTCCATGGTTATAAGGTGGCAGAATCCTGAGGGAGGCACAGCAGTAGAGTTGGTGTCTTACAGTGCCAGAGAGCTGGGTTCGATCCTGACAATGGGTGCTGTCTGTACGGAGTTTGTATGTTCGTTCTTCCCATGACCGCGTGGGTTTTCCCCCGGTGCTCCGGCTTCCTCCCAGGTTTGTCGGTTAATTGGTTTTGGTGAATGTTGTCCTCAGTGCATGGGATAGTGCAAGTGCATGGGGATCACTGGTGGGCTGAAGGGCCTGTTTCCACACTGTGTCTATAAACTAAAACTTAAACTACGCCAGACTCGGTCTCTGTGTGTACCAGCCATGAGACCAACAAACTGATGCAGAATGAGATTGTAACCATCAAGAAAACTGCCAAGGCAAGCTTACCAGTTAGAATGCTTTAGATGGTGCATGACCCCCCCAAGATAAAGCACATTGTTTGGCCAGGCAAGCTGTTGCACATCTATGGCGACCCACTGGACCTGGAAACTGGAGCAGTATAGCAATTTCGGGGCAGCAACTTTATTTTGAGTTAGCCAGTAGAGTCATAGAGTCCTAGAGTCATAAGCTGAGAAAAAAAAGCTCTTTGGCCCAATTTCTCCACATTGACCAAGATTCCTACCTACCCACGTTTGGCCTATGTCCCTTTAAACCTTTCTTATCCATGTACCTGCCCAAAAGTCTTATAAATGTTGTAATAGCTCCTGCCTCAACTACATCCTCTGGTAGCTTGTTCCATGTACCCACCACCCTCTGTGTGAAAACATTGCACCTCTCACTTTAAATCTATCGCCTTTGGTTCTTCATTCCTCTACTCCTGATAAATGATTCTGTGCATTTGCATTACCAATTTCCCTCATGATCTTATACACCTCTATCAGATCACCCCTAAGCCTCCTGTGCTCCAAGGAATAAAGTTTGCCCAAGCTTGCCTTTGAAGTTCAGGTCCTCCAGTGCTGGGAACACCCTTGTAAATCTTCTCTTTATTCTTTCCAGCTTAACAACTTCCTTCCTAGGGCAGGGAGAACAATACTGAACACAACACTGCAAGAGTGCAGCCTCGCCAACGTGCTGTACAACTGACCAGTGCATTACTCGTCAATAACATCCCATGCATCTGCAGGCAGTACATCAACAAACAAAGCTGATAATCCTTCTTGAATTATGTAGTGGTTGCAATACAAACATACAATTCAAAAACCAACTGAGCTCAAAATGTTGAAACAAAGAACTGCGGATGCTGGTTTATACCACAGATAGACACAAAGTGCTGGAGTAACTCCAGCAGGTCAGGCAGCATCACCGCAGAAAGATGATGGGTGACATTTCGGGTCTTGCCTCCAGCTCTTCTCTAACACCACCCCCCCCCCCACACACACACACCCATTTCCCCACCCCCTTCGTTCAGTCTAACGAAAGGTCACGACCCGAAACCTCCACAGGGGCTGCCTGACCCGCTGAGTGACTGCAGAATTGTGTGTCTATCTTTGAGCTCAAAATGTCAAGGTTCAATAATTGGACACGCGTTCATATCCAATGTTAAGTCCAAGAACTACCAATAAGCAAACAGGCATCCTGTCCATAACTATCCTATGATCACCCAAAAAAAACCATGAATGAATGATTTTACGTTATAGCTGAATACATAAAACAAGAGATTTTACGCTGTTGCAGAATCTACCAAACCAACCTCACATGATCGTAGTCAGGTAGCTGTGCCATAATCTTCATTGATGGCATCCTGTTATACTGATCTCCTTGCCAAGTACCTTCCAGTTAGATATTGTGCAAAAGCTCAGCTACTTCAACATTGTGATTATCTGAGACTTATTGCAGGTTCTGCCTTCTATTCTGCTGCGACAATGGTATCATAACTCTCCCAAATCTCAAAGGGCGCCATGGAGGAGGGACTGCAATAGCCCAGTTAATAATTTGATGCCTGTACTCCCTTTGACAATGCGCTGCGTTGAAAGTATGGGATCAGAAAATCACAGAATGATTTTTCTTTCCTCTATTCCCAAGCATTCTGTTGGTGCCTGCTCCAGAAACACAGGGAAAATACATTTTAAACATCTGGAAAGTAATCAAATAATTTCCACGAATTCATGTGATTGGGAATTTGGACTAGATTCATATTAATAGCTATTTATCACAGGACGAGCATTGCTAGGCAACACTTACTTGCAAACACTGAAAATGTAAATGGGCCTACTAACCACCTTGTTGTCATGCTGTGTGTGTCCATGATTAGACTCTTTCACAGAATGATATTGTGATGAATTGCCCATAAGGAAATCACTGTAGGAGATGTTTACCAAGGGGAATAGAGAGCAGCACTTGGTTCCCAGTTAGCCAAATGCTGCCTGTGATACCAGTGCTGTACCCATCAGCCATACCATTGTATCCGCAACCATCCTGTCAAAAACAGTTTGACCATGCAATTATAACTGGCAAGCTAGCCTTTAAACTTTAAAAATTGATGAGCGAAAACAATGCTTTCATCATTTTTGAATTGTGGTAGTTCTATAAACACGAAGGAGATGAAATTTTTGGATAAGGTATTATTCAGATGTTATCGTCAGCAACTCAATTACCCATTATAATGAACAAGGAACACTTTGATGTCAGCTGCTCTTTATGCAGGGACCTCTTGTAAAGATACTGGTGCCTTGATGCTGATACCGAGCACAAGAAACAAGACTAAAGAATGAACAAGACACAAGAAACAAGCACAAAACTAGCACTAATGGGACAGTCCCACTGTACGGGCTAATTCAAGAGTTCTCCCGAGTTTTCCCTGATTCGAACTCGGAGAATTACGGTAATAGCCGCTCGTAGGTACTCGGGGCTCTCATGGACATTTTTCAACATGTTGAAAAATCTTCACGAGTCTTCACAAGCTTACCGCCTTTCCCAAGTAACTGCGTTAGCGTTACGAGCCGCTAAGAGACGTCCCAAGCTCCGACGTACCCGCTACGTACATTCTACGTGCTTACCACAAGTTCGATTGTTTTTTTACCTCGGGAGAGCTCTTAAATTACCTCGTACAGTGGGACAGGCCCTTAATTGTGCAAGTTGTGGAGGGGTGTGGGTGTGTGTGGGGGTGTGTGTGTGTGTGAAATCCTAACAGATGATTTTCTTTGCTGATGTCTTGCGACATTGTCTTATCATGCCAGCTTTCCGATTTGACTTCAGATTTCCAACGCAATGATAATAAAGCACCAACAAACATTTTAAGAGTTGCTGTTGTGCATTATTCATGCCAACAGAATCAGAAATGAAGTACGTTTACCAGTGATATAGGAAGAACCTTAATCTGTACATGCCCTGTTCAGAGGCTGATCAAAAAATGCAAAGTAACGACAGTTTGTGCATGCAATAGAATTTTTTTAAATCATTGAGAGACCTCAGGTTTGTCAGGAAAATAATAATATAGTGCGGTACATAGAGCGGTATTATTCAGACCTTGGCTGACGACTGTGTGGAGATTGTGTTTCTTCTGTGACTGTATGGGTTTCCTTTGGGTGATCCAGCTTCCTCCCTCATTCCAAACATGTTCCAATAAGTTAATTTGTCGGGAGTTTGGGCAATGTGGGTGGGCATTTGTAGATGATATGTGTATACACCTTTAATTGATAGTGATGATGTCCATGCTAACCACCCCCCCCCCCCCCCCCACCAGTTAGTATAATTGTAACCCACACGCCCCTAGCTCTCTCTCTGGTGATCGTGACAGACCACGTACAGCTAGGGCTATATGATCTATATGATATGATTAATAAAGTAGTGAAGACCTTAAGGTGTCTGTGTACCTTCTCTACATGGTGTCAGAAGTGGGATAGGCGGCAACGTTCCAACAATCCTTTCGCACTGCGGACCGCGCGCTCGGCCAGTCCATTGCTCTGCGGGTATTCCGTGCTGCTGGTGTAATGACGAAAGTTCCATCATTTGGCAAAAGCGCGGAACTTGGCACTAGTGAATTGGCTGCCGTTGTCTGACTGCAGGCTGGCCGGTGACCCGAAGGTGGCAAAGTGGCGGCACAACTTCTCGATGACCGCAGAGGAAGAGAGGGAGTGGAGCTGGTCAACTTCAAACCAGCTGGAGTCGACAAGCACCAGGAAGTGCTTTCCGTGCTACTCGAAGATGTCGGTTGCTAGCACAGACCAGGGCAGGTCAGCAGCTGGCTGCTGCAGGAGCGGCTGCCGCTGTTGCTGCGGAGCGAGGCTGTTGCAGGTAGGGCACGCGGAGACTCTATCCCGGATGTAGCGAGGCATGTCAGGCCAGAAAAACTGGCTCTGAGCGATGGAAAGGGTCGCTTCGGCCCCGAGGTGGCCACGATGAGCGGTTTCGAAGTATTGTTCTCATAGTGCTGTGGGCACCACCACCTTGTGCCCCTTCACAATCACACCATCACGCAGCACCAACTCGTCACGAACCAAGAAGTAAGGCACCGCTGCGGCCGGCAGGGAAGAACGGCGGTCTGGCCAGCCCTGCTTGATGATCGCGGCCAGCTGCTATAGCGAAGCGTCAGCCGCCGTGTGCTTGGCCAGGGACTTCAACTGACTGGAGGGCACGAAATTAACGTTTAGGACTATCAGATCGGACGCCTCGTACGGATGTCGGGTTGTGGATGAGAGAGGCGCCCGAGACAGCGTGTCAGCAACAAACATGTCCTTGCCCTTGCGATAAACCACTGTGAAAGTGAAGCGTTGTAGCTGGAGCATCATGGCATCAGAAGTTCTTCTTCCTGCGTCTCCAGTCTATCGCGTTTTATTTTCTTAGTCCCAGTACCCCCTCCCTGTGCCGTGATGGCTTCTGCCTGTCGTAAACCTGACATCCTAGTCTTTGATGCAGACATCACTCATCGCTGGAGTGTGTTCCGACGGGACTTTGATTTTGAGCATTATGTTACAATCGCTCACCCTGCCGTGGCCCCCGCGGTCAAAGCCTCCCTTCTGCTGAACCTGGCTGGTCCCGAAGCGCTTGAGCGATCGGAGTCATTCATCTATGGACAGGGTGAGAGTATCCAGGACCCGGTATGTCTGCTTGCTAAATTTACGGCGATGTGTGACCTTCCCACTAACCACATCTTAGAGCGTTTCAAACTGTTCTCCCAACGCCAAAACCCTGGGGAATCTATTGACAATTTCGTGGCCGCGCTGCGCCAACTGGCTCACCGATGTGACCTGCATGTCCTGACCCCTGATACTTTGACCCGTGACATCTTGGTCGTTGGTCTACGGGACGATAAGCTACGCTCTGAGCTGCTGCGTAAGCTTGATCTGACATTCAATGAGGCGTTGCATGCCTCTCGTTTAGCTGAGGCTGTCTCCTCCGCTGTACCTGACCCTGTGGTCCACGCAACCAGTCTCGCTGGTCGCCAGTACAATGCTCCCCGGCGACAGAGGGCAAGCCCACTGCAGGGCTTCAGACCGCCTCAACGATGTCCGAATTGTAACTTTGTTTCACACCGTTCTAATGTGTGCCCGGTGTTGGGGAAAACCTGTAATTTCTGCAACAAGCCCAACCACTTCTCGGCAGCATGCCGTTCCCGTGGGAACCCTGCACAGCCACAGCAGAAACCGTCTCGCTTCCTGACACGTGATGATACAGCGTCTGGTTCCCATCTTCAGCATGATGAACTCCCCCCGTCTGACTCTGACTCTTCTCAGAGCGAGTTGAGTGTGTTTTCCTTGCGAGGTGCAGCTGCTCTGATAACGGACCCGACCGTCCAAGTCACGGTGAATGGCATGGCCTTCTCTGCTAAGGTGGATATGGGGGCTGCTGCTAATGTTATGTCAACAAGCCTGTTCAGGAAGATAAGAGATAATGAGCCCGTTTCCACAGACAGTGTTGTTTTGCATGCCTATGGGGATGGCGTACTTGTTCCTGTGGGGAGGGCCACTCTCCACTTCAAGGTGCCGAAGACCTCTCAGTCCCTCTCTTTCTTCCTGCTAGATGGTAAATGTGACCCCTGCTCGGCGTGGAGGCCTGCCAGGACCTCGGATTGGTGAGCTTCCACAGCGATGTCCACCTGGTAGAGGCACCCCTGAACCCGCTGGCCGAATTCCCGGACCGGTTTGACTCGAAGCTGGGGAAGTTGCCCTGCAGCTACAAGATTGCCCTCAATCCCGACATCACGCCGGTCATCCGTCCCCCGCACCGTGTGTCCTTCGCCATGAGGGGCAAGGTCAAGTCTGCTCTTCGCGAGATGGTGGCCACGGGCATCCTGAAGCCAGTAACGGACTCCACCCGGTGGGTTTCTACTATGGTTGTCGCTGCGAAGAAAGACGAGCGAAATACGGATCTGCATCAACCCTAAGGACTTGAACTTGGCCATCAGGCGCCCGCACTATCCCGTTCCGACATCTACCTGGCCCTGCTGAACCTCCGCAACATCTCCCGCGACCATGCCCTGGGCTCCCCGGCTTAACGACTCATGTCCCGAGTCACGAGGCCCACGGTCCTGGTGTCTCAGCAGTCCCTGTCCCCCTCCGTCTTTAAACCTGCCTTGGTCTGGAAACGCATTGCCCAAAAACACGGTTTACGGAAGCGTTCCCAAGACAGGTCCTGCCGTGTCCTCCGCCCTCTTCTTCCCGGCCAGGTCGCCCGTATGAGGTCCACTTCTGGCCGTTCCAAGCTGGCCGTGGTTGTCGGTTCTGCCTCGTTCGTACCTTGTCAACCACGACGGAAGGTGTACCGCCGGTCCCGCCAGCATCTCCGGCTCGTGAACGAGTCTCTCCCTCCCCCGGTGGCTCCGTATGAGCGGTCACCCCCCCCTCATCCTCCTCCTGTCCGCCTCCCGGCTGCGGTCCTGCTTTCTCCGGCTTCCTCGCCCTTCTCTTCGCCGTCCCCCCCGATGCCTTTGTCGCCCAGGGGTTCTCCTGTCCGTAGCCACCTTCGCCAGGTGGGGTACAGCTAGGGCTATATGATGTATGATTAATAAAGTAGTGAAGACCTTAAGGTGTCTGTGTACCTTCTCTACACATGTGAGAAGAGATTACAGGGAAACAGTGTTGGAATGGGGTTGATGGGCCTGCTCTGACAACTGGCATAGGAGTTGATGGACTGAATGGTCTTCTATGTTACATGGAAACACTAAAATTCTCATATAATAAGAGAAAATCACATTGCCTCTATTAAATGTTATTGTGCAATCTTGTGAGTTAATTATGAAGATATAAGTTAGCACATTTACTGCACCAAAGAATGGTGAAATGTAAATATTACGATTTGGTTGCTCTTCAAGTTATATAATTTGGACCATTTCGGCCAGCGTTGAGTACCATCTCCAACTATATCGCACAGCTTACAGGGCAGCACATGGGGTACCCACACTGTCATAATTTGTGAAAGAAGACTTGGAAGCAAGCTATGCCACTTTGGGGTGGCATGGTGGCGCAGCGGTAGAGTGCCAGAGACCCGGGTTCAATCCTGACTACGGGTGCTTGTCTGTACTTGTTAGTGCGTTCTCCCCATGACCTGCATGGGGTTTTTCCGGGATCTCCGGTTTCCTCCTACACTCCAAAGATGTACAGGTTTGTGGGTTAATTGGCTTGGTATAATTGTAAATTGTCCCCAGTGTGTGTAGGATAGTGTTAATGTGCGGCGATCGATTTATTTACAAATTAAGTTACGCAAATTACAGTAAATAATGCAGAACAAAATCAAAACCAAATGCCAGAATTATTCAGGAGCTCAGGTACTATCCATAGAGACCAAAGCAGATTTAATAATGCAAGATTGGAAAGAAAGAAAGGATGGGTCTCTGATAGAATTAAAGATGGAAGCAATTTAAAAATAACTATTGTTATTGGTTTATTATTATCACATTTATTGGGGGTGGTAATGAAACAAGAAGTAAAAATTCTCCCTCAAGGAATTATAAATGGCAAACGCAGAATAATTACAAAGTCAAAATATAAAAGTGCA
The DNA here is from genome assembly GCA_035221665.1 of Okamejei kenojei. Classification (NCBI taxonomy): domain Eukaryota; kingdom Metazoa; phylum Chordata; class Chondrichthyes; order Rajiformes; family Rajidae; genus Okamejei; species Okamejei kenojei. The sequence continues at coordinate 21,417,983 of CM069157.1, forward strand.
GGAAGAACTCAGCAGGTCAGATTGTGGAGGGAATGAACAGTTCATGTTTTGGGTAGGGATCCTCTTCAGATCCAAAACGTCACCACTCTATTCTCTCCACAAATGCTGAAGAAGGGTCTGAAGAAGGGTTTTGGCCTGAAACATTACCTATTTCCTTCGCTCCCATAGATGTTGCTGCACCGGCTGAGTTTCTCCAGCACTTTTGTCTACCTTCGATTTTCCAGCATCTGCAGTTCCTTCTTAAACTCTCCACAAATGCTGCCTGGCCTGTTGGGTTCCTCCAGCACTGTGTTTTCCTCATGACTCCAGCATCGACACTTCCCTGTGCCTGCATAGTTACCAAGAGAGCTACCCAGATCAACAAAGACAATGGGTATGACTTGAAATTGTTTCACATAACATTGAGTCTAAAACAGAGGAAGGTGAGTAATGGCAAGATGAGCACACTTTGCAACATTTATGTGTACTGAATCATGTATTATCAACTAAAAAAAACATTATTAAGAAAAATCATAGACTTACTAGAAGATCCACAAAGTCCATGATTTTTTTATCCCAACCGTTCATGAATCTAATGCATTAACACACAGACACCCAGACATTCACAGTGCTGCCTAAAGCATCTTGTTGAGAGCCACTTCTGAAGTTTTTAACTGCCAGCTGAAGTTCATTTCACATCAGTCACATTTTTTATCCAGGAGTGCTTAAGCGCTGGATTGTGGAGAGGAAGGAGGTGAAAGGGCAGATGTAATATCTTCTGCACTCACAAGGTGTCACAAGGGAGAGAATGTTGGTGATGGTCGAGGATTCGTACAGTGTGTCAAAAAAGGGCACACTTTTTGGAATGAGGGAAAAATGTGCCTGGTAATAGCATTATATCAAAAGGTGACACGGATAACAACGGGTGATCTGTTGAGTTCCTGGAATGGAATGGAAGGGAATTTTATCTTGCCTTGTGAAAAGGAGAGACACCAATATGATCAAAATTGAAGCAAACGGAATGGACACCGTCAAATGCTCGATCAAACACTGTGGAAGGAGTACTTCCATACGCAGAAACTGAAAACAAATTAAAACCATTGGTACGGAAAGTAGCTCCAGCATAGTAGATGTTACACCAACGTCAATATCAAGGCAAAGGAATTTAGATCTTATGAGAAGCAGTGGGATAATTATGTCAAATCAGCAAGTTAATGAGTATTTTTCATGTTCTTTGGATTTGGAAGGCCAATTTCAGGCTGAAGCAGAGGACCATATACTGAAATTAGTGTCAGTACATTTGTACACAGGTCAATGTGTTGAGTCCTGCTCCAATGTCAGATAAAGGACTCCCTACCCAAAGTGTTCGAGGGTCAAAAGCATCCAGCGGCTTCCAGGTTGGCACTTTCTTCAACAGTTCATTGCAGCTAATGCACCTCACCGCTGAGGCAATTGCTCGCCTCATCTGACCAATTTCCACCCTACCTTGCCTCCCCACACGATCCTCTCCTTATTTCACTACCTCGGTAACTTCATAAACACCAGATTTCAAAAAAGCTGTTTGGTCTATTGCACATCATATCTTGGATATTTTGAACAACAGGACATTAGATACTCTTCAGCAAGCCAAACAAAGGCTGCCGTGACAAATGTGACCCACGGCTTTATTTTGGACAACCCTGCTGGTAAAGAGTCATAAAAATGTCCTTTGCAAGTATAATAACCTTCATTTTAGCAATTGGCCAGGGCTACATCAACAATAGAAAGATCTAAAATAATTGATGTAGTATAACAATATAAAAAGGCGCATGGAGGTTGAAAGAAAGATATTGAAACTGTTGTTTTATTTTAATTGGTCATAAATATCTTCACAATTGTAAAGAGAATACTGAGCCTGTATGAAATAGTATGTACAACTGTAATTATCCAAGCCAGCTGATAATTAATTAGCTAGTTATTGCATTGTACTTACAGCTAAATTTCAATGAATTGTGTTCTGCTTCAAGCGATCAATACAGGTGTTAGCAGATCAACCCTTGTTCCTGTTATTTCTGGTTCTTCTTATCTCTGACAATAAATTAATTTTCAGCCATGAATACATTACCTTTATTGTTCGTGTTTCAGTGTACCTTTCCAATTACCTTGCTGACTATGAAGATTAGGTCAAGGTGCCAGAAGATGTATGTCACCAAGGCAATTGGTAACAGGTAACCTCACAAAAATAGAATGAGGAAGCAGCTTCTTGTCAGATCCTAAAGGTACAGTCTGTACATAGGTCTCAATGCACAATGCCCTAAAACTCTACACATATTCTTCACTGGGGCATATGCATAATTTAAATCTACTGGCAGTCAGAGGGATATTTATGCAAATTCTTAACGTTAAGGGAAGAACTTTGTGCTTGTGTTAAAATATTTTAGAAAGGTTACATGGATCCCTTGTCCTGTTTGTCCTCCATCACCCACACCCTCTCACACTTGCTGATGTCCTGAGTGTTCTATAACATCTCTAATAATTACGGTTTAGTTTAGTTCAGAGATACAGCGAGGATACCGATGTTCTCGATGTTGGGGAGTCCAGAATGTTCCCGATGTTGAGGGAGTCCAGAGCCAGGAGTCACAGTTTAAGAATTAGGGGTAGGCCATGTAGGACAGAGATGAGGGAAAACCTTTTCACCCAGAGAGTTGTGAATCTGTGGAATTCTCTGCCACAGAGGGCAGTGGAGGTCAATTTACTGGATGTATTCAAGAGAGAGTTAGATATTCCTCTTATGACTAACGGAATCAAATGATATGGGGAGAAAGCAGGACTGGTGTACTGATTTTGCATGGAGGTGCAGGCTCGAAGGGCCGACTGGCCTAATTTGGCCTGCACCTATTTTCCATGTTTCTATGAAACAGGCCCTTCAGCGCACCAAGTCCACACCGACGAGCAATGCCTGTACACAAGCGACAATTTTTCCCAAAGCCAATTAACCTACAAACTTGTACTGTGTGGGAGGAATCTTGAGCACCTGGAGAAAACCCATACGGTCGCAGGGAGATCGTACAAACTCCATTCAGACAGCACCCGTAGTCAGGATCGAACCTGGGTCTCTGGCTCTGTAAAGCAGCAACTCTGCCGCTGTCACCGTGCCGCCAGCATTAACTACCTGGAAATTGGATTTCATTTTATTTTCTGGGAACTCGTCAAACCAGGTATCTCTCGATAAATTGTGAAGTTGTTGAAAGGCGAGTGTGCACTAGTGTTAGGGTGTTTTACATCCAGAAAGAAATGTGACCAGTTCAGTTCTCAATCGGGTCACATTCAGGGTTCAGTCTAGGTCAATGGCTCTTAAAGGCACTTTCCACCCCACAGTAGCAACACATACTATGGCTGTCATGGATAGGAGGGCAGAAAATGCTGGAGTCATTCAGCGAGGTGAGGCAGCATCTCTGAAGAAAAGGAATACGTGACTTTTCAGGTCGAGAGTCTTTGAGGGAGACGGCTGGGAAAAGGAAGGCAGCTCCCAGCTTCATTAGACCATCACCAGACGGAGCAGTCGCAGCAGAAGGAGATACAGCAGTTTCAAGGGCAACAGGGAAACGTGGAGGGAGAAGGAACGGGGTGATATGATGACAATGAAGGTGATGATCACTGGACGTCACTGTGCCTGACACCTCCTGGCACCACGTCAGAGGCTAAGATGGGTCACTAGGGGCGCTGCACTGACAGCAGCCTCTGTTGTTTTGTTTGTTTTTCAATCTTTTTTAAAATTTTTAGTCAAAGTTTGTTTTGGGGGGAATCTTTAACTTTTATATGTGCGGGAGGGGGGCAGGGTAAAGGAGAAACTAATTCCCAGTCTCTTCCTGGCGGGGATGCGACTATTTCTCTGAGTCGCGTCCTCGCCCCCCACCTCGCGGCCTACCATCCGGGGACCGGGAACCGGACCGGAACTGCAATGGCGGCGGCGCGGCGCTGGTGTCACCGCAGAGCGGGCGAGGCCTACCTGGGTCGCCGTTTGGAGCTCCGGAGCGTTGGGCTGCTGCGCCAACATCGTGGAGCTCTGGTTTGGAGAGCTTCCAGTGCGGGCGGTGCTGAACAACCTTGTGGAGTCCTGGGGCCCTTTGCCGAGGGCTGCCAGCGTTGCATCTCCGCCTGCCGCGTCCTGCAGACTTTGGGAGCTGCGGACTCCGGTCGGAGGTGGCCGACTCGGCGGTCCAGGCCGCTGAGGACATCCCCCAGCCCCGACGTCGGACTTACATCACCCCGGCGAGCGGGACTGGACATCGGGCCGCCCGTAGCGGCGACTGCAAGGGGCTCGGGGAGGCCCCGAAAACTGAGGAACAGTGGGGAACATCAGAGGAAGAGACCGACTTTGGTGCCTTCCCTCACAATGGGAAACTTTGATCCCGCTGTGTGGGGATGTTTTATGTTGAATTCTATCAACTCTATGTTGTGTTCTTTATTTTTACTGTATGGCTGTATGGTGATTTCATTTCACTGTGCCAATTGGCATATGTGACAAATAAACAGTAAGATTAAATGAGAACTTACCAGTTTGAAGTTTGATCTTTATTTTATGAGGAGTTACGATGATGAATTACGTGAAGACCCCGCCAGCACGCATGCGCGACATTCTTCAAAGCAGTGGTGTGAAATCACAGATACCAGAGTAGGCTAATATAGTAAGATGAGAGAACTTCCATACCAATTGAACTTTATAATAGAGGGTTTTGGGAGCGGAGGGCACGTAATCCCTCATCGTAATTCCTCATAAAATAAAGATCAAACTTCAAACTGGTAAGTTCTCATTTAATTTTACTTCGGAGTCACGTGAGCGACTACGTGAAGATTTCAAAGCTCTGTGATTTCATGCCCTGGAACGAGTCCATGCTCACACACTGCCATTCTGGCACGGAGGATGAACGTATTTCAGAAACGACACTGTGCTGAAAAACAAGAAAGGTATTATTCATACCTAAAATAATATGCCCCACATTGGGTAATTTATTTTACAGAACTTAAATTTTCCCTGCAAACGTCTCAGGAGCGGCCACGGGTTTATCATAAAGCGTTGAAATTCGTTCATTGCTCCAACCCGCTGTGGCAAGGATGTGGTCCATAGGAACTCACATCATCCTAGCTGCCGATGTAGATGCAGCCCTGGTGGAGTGAATTTTGAAAACATTAGTATCCACCGCTGCACATAATACCACCCTAACCATCTGGATATGGTTGCACTGTGACCTTTTGGTGAGGGCATTTATGGCTTATGAGAAAAGCTCTCTCCATGCCCCTAAGTGTCTTGGTGACTCTATATATTGCAAAATATGTGTCACTATGCAAAGCCGACTATCTGCAGGATAGGCCAGAACTCTAATATTGGCCAGAGGAACCGGGTCGGTCTTGTTTAAGTACCCCTGTATGTAGCAGGTTATCTGCCATTTGTGACATACATGGTGTCCATACTTAGCTTGTGTAAGGACTGGACCCGTTGTGCTGATCCAAGTGCCATAATCATTCCTATCTAGGATGTTAGTTTGTCCAGAGTGAGCCCCGATATGGGTGTCCATCCTCGTAACATAGTTAATACTACGCCTATGTCCCATGTATGGGTGTATCTGGGCCTGGGGGGATTAGAGTAAAATACCCCTCATTAGTTTAGGTACTAGTGGGTGTGATCCTATAGCCAGGTGATCACACCCTCTGCCCAGATATTAGATAGGGCACTCCTTGCACAATAATGGCACTGTAACTCAATCCTTCATCGAAATGACGGGTGGCCAGTACTCCAGCACTTCAGTGTTGCTGCGTTGTGGAGTTGGCGCTTTTTCCATGAAGGCCGGGTTGGGCCATGGTCTAAAAGATCGCTGTGCAGGTGGGCCGGCCTTCGAGCTTTCACCACCAGATGGTCTTCTATAGTACCGATGTCTGGTGGGTGTGTAGGGGTGCTGCCGCTGCTGATAGTGGGTTTTAGAGGTGTTGGCACCTTGATCAGGCCTATAGCCTTGGCCTCCTTTCACCTGCTTCGGGAGGTGTCCCCAACAGCAATTTTGGCGGCTATGTGCTACTGGTCCTGCATAATCCCTCATTTGGGATTAAGTGCAGACTTGATGATGCTCTTCCTGTAACTGTTAATCTCGAACTGAGTATTACACAGTATGCTGGAGCATCTTGTAGCTCTTCAGCCAAATCAACCCCATCAGTTGTCCTGGTACTGCTGTGATCCCAGCAGCCAGCAGTTTAAGGATTTTCTGGAGCTTCACCTCCTGGCTCCTTATAGATGGGCTCCTGTTGCCCCAGATGGGGTTGTAGACTGCTGGTACTTTAAGAGGATGCAGTTCTCTGGAGCAAAGTATTTCCCAGCCGTAGAGTTAATGGCTTGCTCCTGCAGCTGGTTTGTAGCCATGTAATTTGTACTGGCTGCCAGCTTGGGATGTATAGGCAGTCCTTCCTGTGTTGGTACAGCATGTTTTCCCATGTCCAACATTTCTTCTGGCACCACTAACACAGTTGACTGTTCAGCCATTGCCCCTTCTTCAGGGTCAGACCAGCTCTGACTCCTAATGCTCCCCTGCGAAGAGGGTGAGACATTTGGCAGTCCTTGAAAGGATCCTGCCGTGGGTCTGCGAGGAGACCCACGTGACTCTGCCCCTGCATAAGCAGGTCACGCTGGAGCACTGCTCCCCATCCGCTCCAAGCGGGAAAGATGCCCACCGTCGCTATCCGGGAACGGGGTGTCTTCAGGTCCGGACCCAGACGAGTCAACGTTCCTATCCGACTTCCGGGTGGTTAGCCGCCGGACCACGGCGCACCTGCGGTCCGTAGCGGCGAGAAGCCGGGAGCTGCTGGCAGCACCTGCAGCTCTGGAGAGACGGCACGCTGCTGGCTGCTTCCCACAGCAGCGGTTTTAGCCGCTGCTCTCCCTTACGCGACTCCATGGTGCTTCCTCCGTTCTGAAAAAGAAAGTACACCCAGTCTTTAAAGACTTACCTTCAGTAAGTTTTTAAAAACTTACGCTGGAGGAGCGGCGCTCCTCCCGACTGTCGCTTCCGCAATGCGTTCGACGATATGTCGCGCATGCGTGCTGGCGGGGTCTTCACGTAGTCACTCCGAAGTAAAATGTATCTTGTATCTTGTATCTTGATGACATGGACAACTAACATGGCAAGCTGGCGACGAGACTCGGTATTGAGTAAGTCCACACAGTCATATCACCTCAGAGGATTCAGATGTTGACCATGATTGGGAAGCTTTCAGGATAAAGTTGATGTCGGTGCTCAATGGGATGGTCAGCGCTTTGTCAGGCTTGCCTGTTCAAATATAGGAGATATCAAGCAATGCAGAACGGTCCATCTTCAAGCTCTCGCAGAAGGTTGGGTGAATCCAGGAAACCATGACCTGCACTCTGGAAGCACAGGCAAAGGCCACACAAAGTCTCCCAGTTTCCATGCAGCCTCTTTGTGATCCAGCTGGGAATCGGATTTGTGCTGCATTAAAGCAGCTGAAAGCTCCTTTGGAACTGCAATATGCCAACAGAGTGCAGACTGATGTCCTCTTAAAACAGAAATTAATGGGGCTGACAGCTGATAAATCCCAAGAGCCCGATAATCTGCACCCCAGAGTACTAGAAAAATATGTCTATAAAATGTGAAGCCATCTAATATGTCGGACAAACAGAAAGGCAGAGTATTAGTTATGTGGTGAAAGACTGGAAAATGTTGATATGCTAAAGAATCTGGGTGGTCTGTATGTGCCAGTGGAACCAAAGGTGTGGGGTGGAAGATTGCAACCTTCACGTGGTCCGCTCTGTTTCGACGAATGCAATCAACCCGGCGTGCACAGTCAAATAAGATCAAATAGAACAAGCTGTCCTACAACTTTAGGCTGTGCACGCCATACGCAAGAAGAAGAAGAACCAAAGGTGCAGCAGGCACTAAGTTGACCTTTCTTGACAGGTGCTCTGAGTGCAGGAGTAAATAAATCTACCGCAGTTATAAGGAGCCTTGGTGAGACTATACCGTGTCTACTCTGCTGGTTTGGTCTCTTTACCGAAGGAAGGATACATGTATTTGTATAATAGGGCGTCACCAGAATCCCGGGATAGTGAGATTGTCATATGACATCCGTACTAAAAGAGATAATTGTAGAAATAGTGGATACAGTGACAACCATCTTATAAAATTCTACAAATTATGGAATAGTTCCTGCAGATTGGAGAGTAGTAAATGTAATCTCACTATTTATAAAAAGTGGGTTATCAGACTCGTATAAAAATGCTGGACTATTATTCAGGATGTAATAAGGGGACCTTTAGAAAATATCATTGGGATTAGACAAACGTCAAACTGCATTTATTAAAAGGAAATTATGTTTGACAAATCTGCTGGAGTTTTTTGGGGGTGTAACTGGAAACATAAAGAAGGGAAAGCTAGTGGGTGAGGTGTATTTGGGGTTACAGAAGACCTTTATTAAAATTCCACATAGGTTAGTGTGCACAACCAAAGCATGTGAGATAGAGGGTAATATATGAGTGTGTTAAAAAGTGGCTGACAGGTAGGAGACAGTAGGAATAATAGGACTTTATTGGGTTTCAGTCTGTGGCTGGTCCAGTTCTACATGGGACAATGTTCAAACCCAACTATTCAAAATAGAATATACTTTAGACTTTAGAGGTACAGCATGGAAACAGGCACTTCAGCCCACTGAGTCCTCATCGACCAGCAAAGTCCCCAAAGCCAATGAACCTACAAACTTGTACTTCTTTGGAGTGTGGTAAGAAACCAGAGCACCCGGAGAAACCCACATGGTCACAAGGAGAATGTGCAAACTCTGTACAGGCAGCACCCATAATCAGAATTGAACCCAGGTCTCTGGTGCTGTCAGACGGCAACTCTACTGCTGTGCCACTCTGCCAGCCCTAATATTTATCAATAATTTCTATATTTTCCAATGGCCCTAAACTAGGTGAATTAGGAATCGTAAGGATGCAGACAAACCTCAAGATGAGTCAAACTTCAAGATTAGAATGAGTCAATACATAGCCGATGCAATTTAACATGGATAAACATGAAGTTTCTTACATTACAAAGAGAAATAGAAAGTCAGAGTGTTATTTAAGTGGTGAAAGATTGGAGAATGTTGATATACAGAGGAGGCCATGTGAACATGTACACCAGTCACAGAAAGCAAAAATGCAGGTGAAGCAAGCATTAATCATAGTCATACTGCATGGAAACAGACCTTTCGGCCCAACTTGCCCACACTGACCAAGATGCCCAACTACACGTCCCACCTGCCTGAGTTTCGCCCACATCCTTCTAAACTTTCCTATCCCTGTGCTTGTCCAAATGTCTTCTAAATGTGGTTACAATACGTTCATCAACTACGTCCTCTGGCAGCTCCTTCCATGTATCCACCATGCTTTATGTGAAAAAGCTGCCCTCAAGTTCCTATTAAACCATTCCCCTCTCCCCTTAAACTTACTGTATGTCCTCTGGTTCACGATTTCCCTCTCTATGTAAAATATTTTACCCTATCTATTCCCCTCATTCTTATACACCTCTATAAGATCTCCCCACATCCTCCTGCACTCCACAAAATAAAGTCCAAGCCTGCCCAATTTCTCCCTATAGCTCAGAACCTCAAATCCTGGCAACATCCTCAAAAATCTTCTCTGCACCCTTCTAGCTTAGGTATAACAGGGTGACCAAAACTGAACACAATATTCCAAACGTGGTCCCACCAATGTCTTGTACAACTGTAGCATAACATCCCAACGTCTATACTCAATACTCTGAGTGATGAAGGCCAATGTGCTGAAAGCCTGCTTGACCACTCTGTCCACCTGCGATGCCACTTTCAAGGAACCATGTACCTGCACTCCATAATCCCTCTGCTCTACAACATTCCCCAGAGCCCTGCCATTCGATGGGAAGGTCCGGCCCTGGTTTGACTTCCCAATATGCCACACCACTCACTTATCTGTATTCAGTTCCATCAACCATTCCTCAGCTGCCAACTGATCAAGATCCTGCTGCAATTTCTGATACCCTTTTTCACTCAGCAATACCACCCACTTTCGTGTCATCTGCAAAACTTACTTATACATTTTCATCCAAATTGTTGATATGAACCACAAACGGCAACAGACACAAACAATACCTATCCATGAGGCACACCACCAGTCACAGGCCTCCCGTGTGAAAAACAACCTTTCATTATCACCTGCTGCTTCCTTTCAGGAAGCCAATTCTCTATCCAGTCAGCCAGCTCTCTCCGGATCGCATGCGATCTAACCTTCCAGAGCAGCCTACATGTGGAACCTTATCAATTGCCCTGCTGAAATCCATACAGACAATGTACCCTCATCAACCGTTTTAGTTACTTCGTCTGAAGAAGAGTCTCGACCCAAAACGTCGCCTATTCCTTCGCTCCATAGATGCTGCCTCATCCGCTGAATTTCTCCAGCAGTTTTTTGTCCATCTTCAAAAAACTCAATCAGATTCGTGAGACACGATCTCCCACATACAAAACCATGCTGACTATCCCTAATCAGCCCGTCTATCCAAATGCATGTGTATATCTTTCCCCTCAGAATACTCTCCAGTAACTTGCTTACAACAGACGTTAGGCTCACTGGTCTTTTCACTGGTACCCAGGCTTTTCCTTGCAGCTCTGCTTAAATATAGGCACAACATTAGCTGCCCTCCAGTCTTCTTACACCTCACCCGTATCTAATAACGATTTGTATATCTCAGCCAATTTACTTTCAAGGAACAAGCAATGATTATATGTATTCTTATATAACACGCACAGCATCGTACAATGTGTATGGAGAAATTACAGGGAGCCCGGCAGGAGCTACCATTGCTGCAAAGCCAATTGCGCCTCATCAATAATGTTGTCAATGTCATGCATTCCAGGTCAACAGACTTGAAGAAATCTATCATTGCTGCTGCACTGTTAGAAGTGACTTTCAAACTGAAAGGATTGCCTCACTTTAGCACCGCACAGGATGGAGGAATAATGTTCCGAGCTGCCACATTATTAAGCAACGAATGAGTGTCACATCCAGCGTGAAACTAATTCCTATCTCAGGTTTCTTCTCCCTGCTTGGTCCATCCATCCCGCACGTAAAAGGTCTGCTCCAGAGGGAGAAAGTCCCATGAGGGCCAGACAAATATGAGCAAGGTTACCGGTGAGATGAACCACTTGCTTGATGCTGTCCATTTTCGAGGCGCCCTCGTGAACATGTAGGATTAAAAGCGACAGGAACAAGCGGGAAGGTATTAGCCTGAAGTGAATGCTTGAGCAGGATGGTGTGCCTATATAGGGATCACATCTAATTGTTGTGAACAGACTGAATCTTGGAGGTTATTCCATTGGGACTTCATCAGTTCTTCCTCACTGTGTATCATGAAATAGTAAATTGGTTTAATGAATAAAATGAAACCCACTTGCGATTTCTCATCGCAAAACAAATGTGGATTTTGTTAGCATGAGAAGTGAGCACCTCAATGCATCTCTCCTTCTTTTGCACATCAACCCAAACAATATAACTTGTTGCCCATTACTCTCAGTGAGTATGGTCGCACTGAGGCTGTTGCCAGGACTTGAGGGACTGAGCTATAGGGAGAGGTTGGGCAGGCTATGACGGTATTCCTTGGAGTGTAGGAGGGTGAGAGGTGATCTTACAGAGGGAAAGTTCATGAGGGGAATAGATAGGGTAGATGTACAAACGTTTACCCAGACTAGGGGAATCAAGAACCAGAGGACATGGGTTTAGGTAAGAGGGGAAATCTAAGGGGTAACCTTTTCACACAGAGGGTGGTGAGTATATGGAATAAGCTGGCAGAGGAGGTAATTGAGGCAGAAACACCATTTATAACACCATTTAAAAGGCATTTGAACAGGTACATGGATAGGAACGATTTGGAGGGATATGTGCCATAAGCAGACAGGTGAGACTCGTGTGTATGGGGCACCTTGGTTGGTATTGGCAAGCTGGACCGAAGGGCCTGTTTCTGTACTGTATGACTCTATGTTTAAGATCCTAATACATAATCACAGCAGTACTGAATCAGGGTTTTATTAAGTTTCCATTTTCATGTTACCTGTTCCAAACATGCCATTGGTGATTATGTATTAGAACACAGACCAGAACATAGAACAATACAGCACAGGAACAGGCCCATCTGCCCATAATATTCATGCTGCCAAGTTAAACCAATCTCCTCTACCTGCATTTGATCCATGTCCCTCCTTTCCCTGTACACCCATGTGCTTATGCAAACGTGGTAGATCAAACAATATGGCCGATTTGATCCATGTCTGGTTTTGCTGCTGATGACCTGATCCATAATCCATGCCAGGTTTCCACACCACCAACCACCTAGTGGCATGCGGGCAGCCCTGTTGGTTAGGCAGTTCAATTTACGATTTCGAGCCTACAGTACTCATTTCAATGGTCTCTGTATGTATTCTAATTAAAGTACTTGTTATGATATATAATTATTCTGTATCAATAGCACTTTGCACAAAAGTCTCCTAAATGCCACTATCGTGTGTCTCCACAACAACCTCTAACAGCACGTTCCAGGCACCCACCACTCTATCTGTGTAAAACCTCTGCCTCACATATTTCCTTTAAACTTTGCCCCCCTTACCTTAAAAATCTGCATTTTACTTTTTGACATTTCCACAGTGGGGGAAAAAGATTCTGACTGCCTACCCTATCAATGCCTCTTATAATGTTATATACTTCTATGAGGATTCCCCACAGCTTCTGACATTGCGGAGAAAACAATCCAAGTTTGTCCAACCTCTCCGTATAGCTAATGCCCTGTAATCCAGGCAGCATTCTGCTAAACCACTTCTGCCACTTTCATCTGTATGTGTACAAGTGTATGCTCCCTGCGTGTGCAAGATCGTGTGAACTGTGTGTGCATGCAAATAATCAAAGCAAGAAAAAGCAGACACAATATCCATTTTCATTCATCTCAAATCAAGTACATATTAGACAATAGATGCAGGAGTAGGCCATTCGCCCCTTCGAGCCAGCACCGCCATTCAATGTGATCATGGCTGATCATCCCCAATCTGTACCACATTCCTGCCTTCTCCCAATATCCCCTGACTTCGCCCTATTTAGCTCTCTCTTGAAAGCATCCAGAGAACCTGCCTCCACCGCCCTCTTTGGCAGAGAATTCCACAGACTCACCACTCTCTGTGAGAAAAAGTCTTTCCTCGTCTCCGTTCTAAATGACTCCTTATTCTTAAACTATGGTCCCTGGTTCTGGACTCCCCCAACATCGGGAACATGTTTCCTGCCTCTAACGTGTCCAAACCCTTAACAATATTATATGTTTCAATAAGATTCCCCTCTCATCCTTCTAAACTCCAGAGTGTACCATTACACTCCAGCTGCTCCATTATCTCAGCATATGACAGTCCCGCCATCCTGGGAATCAACCTTGTAAACCTACGCTGCACTCCCTCAATAGCAAGAATGTCCTTCCTCAAATTAGGGGACCAAAACTGCACACAATACTCCAGGTGTGGTCTAACTAGGGCTCTGTACAACTGCAGAAAGACCTCTTGCTCCTATATTCGATTCCTCTTGTTATAAAGTCTTGTTATTAATGTGGATAGTTTTGGGAGGTTACTTTGCTTGCAGATTTTAATATATTCATTTTTCTACACATTACATCTCGAACTAATCTAGCACTTCAATAGAAAGTTACTTTATCTTCATTACAAAAGAGCGTCAACAAGTTTCTGGGCATGTCAGCTTGGACGACAATTGAATGACTTTCACTGGAAGCATTGCCTATAAAACCTGCAAAAATAAGCATTCACTAAGCTCCTGAAAGACGCTGTCGAGCATGACAGGCAGTGAAATATTAGTGACTCAAGGAGCTTGAGAGAAGTGTGGACTGTTTGTAATATGCTGCTCAAAGCTGCCGGCGGTGACTGGATTGTGGGTGCCATGACTCATCTTATTGACTGCACTAATCATGATAGACAAGTGAGAGATTTTGATAAGAAATGCCAAAGTCTTTCTCCTTCCATAGCCAATTATTCTCTGTTCGCTTCTCGCATGAAGGAGCTTATAAGTTTTTGCACAATGGCCCAATTTACATACAACTCTCTGAACTCCACAGGCATAAATCTGTCAAATGATGATGTCACAAGAACAGCAATGGACAGTAAAAAAAAGGCAATGATCACAGGAATGCACAAGAGCTCTCCGTCTCATCAATTAGAGTTACAGTATATCAACTTTGCCCCCTAGGTTTCTCATGTTTGCTGGGAGTTACCTGTGAAAGCAGAGGATGAGAGCAACTGAGTAATCTTCGGCAGAAGGGTGATAATTGAACATAACTGGGGTACTCAAGTCAAGACCATCCTACACATGGATGAGAAAAGACACAAAGTAGTGGAGTAACTGGAGGTTCATTGGCTTGGCATAAATGTAAATTGTCCCAAGAGTGTGTAGGATTGTGTTAATGTGCGGGGATCGCCGGTCGGTACCGATCCAGTGGGCCGAAGGGCCTGTTTCTGCGCTGTATCTCTAAACTAAAATGAAATAAACTCAGCGGGTCAGTCAGCATCTCAGCAGAACATAGATGGGTTCAGACTGAAGAACCCATTGCTCCTATTCATCTAGGTTCCACCAGTTCATCTATCTGAAAACCATGTGCAAAAGCCACTTTTGCTCCCCCAATCTCTGTGCCAAAGTAACATTGAAAGCAACCAGGCCTTTCTCAGTTCTGTCTTGTTCAACATCAATTCAAGTCCCCCATTCATCAGCACTCGACAATATAGAATCCACAATTTCTATATTTACAGATGATGCAAAACTTGGCAGTGTTGGGAACTGCAAAGTGGATGGTAATGGATTGCAGCAACATACAAACAAGCTGATATATGGAAGACAAAGTTTAGCTTGAGAAATGTGAGGTGATGCTTTTTGGTAGGAAAAATAAAGAGAGACCATGCAGAATAAACAATACTGTTTTGAAGGGTTTTTTAGGAGCAGAGGAAACTGGGGATAAGTGTGCACGTCTTTGAAAGTGGCAGGGTAGAAAACAATTAATATGGCATTCACAATTCTCGTCTTTTAAGGGGCGTATTCAGTATAAAATCAGGGATGTTATGCTAAATCTTTCCAGCCATGTCGATTGGGTCACAGTGAGAGTATTGTGGTTTGGATCTCCACATTGTGAGGAGGGTATTAAGACAACATAAAAGATTTGCAAGATTTCACGCAGCACATGCTCATACCTGTAGGCAATAGATGCTGGAGGACGAACACAAGGCCACATGCAGCCCGAGGCCGTGAGATGGAACTGAGAGGGCAGCGAGAACACGAGAACCAGAAAAACAGAGGAGACTTCCAGTGCCATGTCCTGCTTTGCATCCACAGCCTCATCCCCACAGCCAAGCATGGGAGATAAGATTGCAAATTACAGCAGGATCTTGATAAGTTGGGCAAGTGGGCTGAGGAATGGTTAATGGAGTTTTGTACAGATAAATGTGAGGTGTTGGATTTTAGGAAGTCAAAGGAAGCCAGATCTTTATAGTGAACGGCATCGCCATGGGAAGTGTTGTAGAGCAGATGGATCTAGGAGTACAGTTGCATATTTCCATGGTTGACAGGGTGGCCAAGAATGCTTTCAGCACATTAGCCTTCTTCGGTCAGGGTACTTAGTATAAAAGTTGGGACATATTACAGTTGCTCAAGGCGTTGGTGAGGCCACATTGGGAGTATTGTGTAGGGACTGCAAATTCTAGTTTAAATTGAAGATAGACCTAAAAGCTAGAGTAACTCAGCGGTTCAGACAGCATCTCTGGAGAAAAGGAATGGGTGATATTTTGGGTCGAGACCGTTCTTGTGTTCAATTTTGGTCACCCTGCTACAGGAAATATGTTGTTAAGCTGAAAAGAGTGTAGAAAAGCTGTTGCCAGGTCTTGAGGGCCTGAGCTATAGGGTGGTATTACATCGAAGTTGGAGAATTCAATGTTCATACCGCTGGGTTGTAAGCTACTCGAATGGAATATGAGGTGCCGTTCCTCCAGATTGCATGTGGCTTCATTCTGGCAATGGAGGAGGCCAAGGACAAAAACAGGGAAGTGGAGTTAAAATCATTAGCATCCGGGTGGATCCAGCGAGCCATGGCGGACAGTGTACCAGCGTTCAGTGAAACAGTTGCCAGGTTTATGCTTGATCTCGCTGATATATAGGACACATCAGGAGTACTGCAAGCAGTAGACGAAGTTTGAAGAGGTGCGCGTGGACCTCCGTCTCACCTGGAAGATCTGTTGGGGTCCCTGGATGGAGGTGAGTGAGGAGATATAGGGACAGGTGTTACATTTCCTACGGCTGCACAGGAGACAAACATCAGCTGTGGGTCTGTACAGGAGTCCCAAACAGAGAGACAATTTTCCAAAGGAGTCCGCATTATAAAATTCCACAACACACGTAAATCCACACTACAATCCCTGAAACCAGCTGAGCACACCAAATGCAAAACTGATGCACTAAATCTTCTCAAATGCCGATTTTCAGGTCCACCTACACAGCTTGTAATACATGACTGGTTGAATCCCTGCTTCTATTACTCAGCTTGTTACAACAGCTCTGTATTTTCTTATGCCTGAAGAATTCAGACCTCGACATAAATACTGTTCCTATGAGGATCTAAACTCTGTGGGTACAAATTGTGGTGTTTTGATCACCATGAAATATTTTGCAATATCCTAACATTTCTTTCACTGTTGGAGGGGACAATTCCAGCCAAGCTCTTCATATGATGGAGCTGTACTCCTGATGAGTTGCTGCCTTACAGCTCCAGAGACCTCGGTTCGATCCTGACCTCAGGTGGTGTCCGTATGGAGTTTGTACATTCTCCGCGTGACCTGCGTGGGTTTTCTCCGGGTGCTCAGGTTTGCTCCCTCACTCTGAAGACGTACAGGTTTGTAGGTTAAATGGCATCGGTAAAGCCGTCCTGAGCCACCATCTACCGCATTGGAGACCCTCAGACTATCTTTAATCAGACTTTACCTTGCACTCTACGTTGACACGTGACAATAAACCAAACTGTAGTCTGTGCATTGTGGATAGCTCAACTGTAATCATGCAGTCTTTCCGTTGACTGGATAACATGCAACAAAAAGGTACCGCGATACATGCGACAATAAGCTAAATTAAACTGAACTAGCTTGTGTCTTGCATCGCCCTTTGACTGAATGTGGCATTTATCTGCCTCTCGTCTGCAATCTCTATCTCCCCATGACATGCTTGTTGCTCTATGGCTGCCATGAACTATGTGACTTTAAGGGCCATGCCCTTCTCTGAATGTTACACAGCAAAGTATTAGGATATGCAAAGTATTCAGTGAGGTCCAATTGGGAACCATTTTAACCGGTGGTCCTGTGCTTTAAATTGGATTTGGGCCAAGTTTGCAATTTGTTTGCTGGGGTCCTGATTGTGCGTTCATGACGAATGCAGCATCTTCAGCTCAGCAAACTGGATGCAGTCCAGCTTCTGGGCACAAGTATTTATGTAACTTCTGGACAAATATTCCTTCCTATTTTATGGATTTTATTTCCTACTGAAGAGCCAAAGAGGGAAATTTGGGGACCGCAATGGATACTTTGTAACTGTCGGTGGCCTGCATGTGGCGGCCCTTTGCATACCTTGTGTGTGGTGCACAAAACAAAGAATTGCACTGTGACAATACATCAGTCAACCATCTTCAGCACAGAGGCCAGACAGCAGCAACTGGAAGCAAAGTCACTAAAACTCTTATGCATTGAAACAGTGGTTGTGATCTATATATTCTCACTTTGTGCATCATAAGCAATGGCACAAGTATTACTGTGAAACTCATGTGCAATGTCCAAGGTGTTTATTACTCCATGTACTATATTAATGCACATATCTACTTCTCTATTCATTGTCTGCATGTACATGTCTCCCCCTTGGTTCACTCCTCCCTTTGCACCAAAACCACCCCTTACCAGGTACTTTCCACTGCAACCCCAGAAGGATGTAACATCTGTCTCTATCTCTCCTCCATCACCTCCATTCAGGGACCCCAAGAGGCCTTCCAGGTGAGACAGAGACACATGTGCACCTCCTCTAACCTCATCTACTGCATCTGGTATTCCCAATGTGGCCTCTATATCTTGACTTTAGCATTAATGTGATCTATTGACATCCTGATGAACCAGCGTATAGTGCCCACTGTGTAGAAAGGAAGTGCAAAGGGCTGATTTATAGCGAAAACACATACCTCCAGATTCAAGGATACCTTCTTCCCAGCTGCTGCAGACAATTGAACCATCTTACCGCAACGAGAGAGCGCTCCTGAATTCCCATCCACCTCGTTTGGAGACCCACGGACTATCTGTGATCGGTCTTTACTGACTTTGCCTTGCACTAAATGTTATTGCCCTATATCTGTACTCTGTGAATGGCTCGATCGTAATCATGTATTGTCTTTCCGCTTACTGGTTAACTCGCAACAAAAGCTTTTCACTGCACCTCGGTACACGTGACAATAAACTAAATTAAACTAAACGAAAGATTGACACAAAATGCTGGAGTAACTCAACGTGTCAGGGAACATCTCTGGTGAAAACGAATAGGTGACGTTTCGGGTCGGAACTCCATTTCAGACTGAAAGATAAAAGTGGGGAGGGAGGAGGGGAAGGGGTATATAGCACCCAATGTTGATTTTACTTCGGAGTCACGTGAGTGACTACGTGAAGAAGGCCGTCAGTCGTCATGCGGGTCATTACGTCTGAAGCATGCGCCAACGACGGACTGGAAGGCGCGATTGAGTCTCTCCAGCGGTAAGTTTTAAAAACCGAGGTAAGTGTTTAAACTAGTTACTTACGGTCGTTGCTTGGTGGGTTTCGGTCGTAAGTTTTCTTTCAACAGACTGACCTACCATGTCGAAGGTGCGGAGGCGGTCAGCAAAGCCGGCTACGGAAGACCGCGGGTCTGCGGGTAGCGGACGGCTGTCCGAGTCACTTCAAGGCCGCCGGTGTTGGAACCAGCGGTAGCAGACTTGGTGCGACAGGAGAGCACCGTCGCAGCCCCACTGTGGCAGCCCCACTGGCGCGCAAAGCCACACACAAGTCTGTTAGACCCGTAGACTCTGATGAGTCCGGGCCGGAGGAATCACCTCCCACAATGGGAAGCGTCTGTGGACATCTCTCCCAGATGGAGCACCTTTTGGATAGGTGCCTCCAGAATGATCTGCTCCAGAGGAGGGAGCAGTATCACGGGGGGGTCTCCACGGGAGCTCGCGTTAGCAGCATCTTATACAGGGCTGCGAAGTGTCTCCCTATCCATAGGAGTACACGGAGTCAGCAGTACCCTGACTCGGAGCAGGGAGGCACATCAGGAGAACACCCTGGGGACCTAGGGGCAATAGTGCCGTTGTTGGAGTCCAAGTTTGCCATACCCACCCATACTGGAGAGGCTCTGGATGAAGAACTGGCCACCACCATTAACTACCTGGCCTCGCACCAGCTAAAGGACCAGGTAATGGAGGAGACTACGGGCCGATATGGCACCCCTGTCAACTGTGCCTCCCCCAGTGTGCCTGCTGTAGGCCATGCCATCTGGGGCCATATTGGGCCAGGGGTATGAGCCCAGGAAGTAAAGCTTCAGAAAATTCTGAAAATACTGGCCTCAGGGGTAACGGCTTTTGCCAGGTCTATTGATGGTGGGCCACTAACGGAGACACAACAGGATGCAGTGGGGCTCCTCTGCAATGCCTTGTTTGAAATTAACTGTCTGCGGAAGAGAGCCATACGGCCGGCACTGAACCCGAAGTTTGCCGTGCTGTGCAAAGCCAGCAATGTACAACCGGCAAACTATTTTTTTGCTGCAGACCTGCCGAAGCAGGTACGAGAGCTGGATGACAAGGCCAAGACTCTCCACCTCATGAGCCGAACTCCAACTCCACCTCGGGGCTCATCACTATGAGGGCATCCTTATGCCACCTTCCACAACAGGCGCAGCCAGCCTAGGGGCTCGTGGACAGGAGGCAGAGCCCACCAGGGAGGGAGGCAGGAGGCCAGGACCACATAGGCGATAACACCAAAGGTAGGACTCTCTAGTCCCTTGTGGGACAAATCACACACCTCTAATTTACAAGTTGAGGGAAGGTTCAAACTATTTTTGAATGAATGGACTTGGATTACAGCACACCCGTTCATACTGCACAGTGTAGAAGAGTTTAAAATCCTTCTTGGCTCAGCACCACCCACTCAAAATGTACCAAACCGCACATATCTGTTCCCTCAACAGGAAAGGTTTGATATACAGGCTGAAATTCAGGCTTAAAAAGCAAAAGGGGTGATTCAGAGGTCTCGCCCAGAATCACACCAATTCGTATCAAATATATTCCCTAAGCCAAAGAAAGTTGGAGGGAGTCGTATTATCCTAGACTTGACGGAACTCAATACCCATGTGCAGTATAAACATTTTAAAATGGACAACTTTGGTACAGCTATTCAGCAGGTCTCCAAAGGATGTTATTTGGCTTGCATTGACCTCAAGGATGCTTATTACTCTGTATCTATACACAGGGAACACAGGAGATATTTGAAATTTAATTGGATGGGGCAGATGTGGCAATTCAAGGCATTGCCAAATGGGCTGACTTCGGCACCCAGGCTTTTTACAAAATTACTAATTTCTGGGACTGCTAAGAGCTCAGAGCCACATTGTGATGGCTTATTTGGATGATATTCTAATAATTGGCAACACAAAGGAATCAGCAATAGCATCTGTTTCAGCCACCAAACACATGTTTAAGAGGTTGGGGTTTGTGATCCATCCAGTTAAGTCAAAATTGACTCCAATCAAGGTAATTGATTACCTAGGGTTCACCATCAACTCAAATCAAATGTCAGTGACTGCCAGCTGACAATCAGCCTTGAAGGAAGCCTGCAATAAGCTAATTGCCTATCCCGTGTACGCTATGGACCAGACCAAAATTTTACCAAAGGAACAATCGATCACTACAAGTAGCATTTACCACCAAGCAGTTAATTGGCAAGCTTGTTGCAGCCTATCCCGGTGATACGCTATGGACCATTGCATTACCAAAATTTACAAAGAAAAATAAAGAAAACACTAAACTAAAATTTAACCGCTAGTCTTACAATTGCCAACAACGTTTAAACCGTCAACGATGGATAAGGCCATTACAACAAACCTACGGGCTTCATAATAAGAATATCAGATATTTAGGCAAATTCAGAAATAGAAAGAGTGAAATTTTAGATGGCTTGAATAAACATCCAAATACAGAAAAAATGATATCATACATTTACAATATTTGTTGGAAATGCCAAATATAAGCCCAGAAATATGACATATACATTATGTTTTTTAAATGCTAAACATGCTCTTATACAGTTACATGCTGATTGCTTAGGACTTTGTACTAATTGTACGAAGATTCTGGTGGACCCAAAGCTACCAAATTAATTACAAGGAATGAACTTTATCGACATCTTTAATAATTTTTGTTCACTAAGTTAGAGGGATATGGTTCTATTTTAAAATCTACAGGGACAACGCGCATGACTGAGGCCTGAATATCATAATACAAATCTGATGTATCTCCAAGAATGGTCCTGGGTCTAAACTGTGGAAATATAAAGTTTAACAACATTTTGATAACAACACGGTATTACGTAGTTATATTAGCTGGGATTTCTATTTGTAATTAGAAGCGGGGGCAGATGGAATGTTAATGCAGTATTAATCGGAACTGTCATCAATACTACAATATAAAACAACATGGCATTAACTACTTAGAGTTGTTGGGAACGCTCTATGGCTTAAAGGCTCATTGCAGCAACATGCATCATGTGCATGTACAACTTCAGATTGACAACACCACGGCAGTGGCGTATGTCAATCACATGGGTGGAATAAGATCTGAGTCATGTGATAAATTGGCAAACCTCCTTTGGCATTGGTGTATTGCAAGGAACATTTGTGTCTTGGCTATCTACCTGCCAGGTAGATATAATATGGTGGCAGACAATAGGTCACAAAAATTTAATTATAACACAGAATAGATGTTGAATCATGAAGTGTTTACAGACATTGTGGGCCGGTATGGCGCTGATTTGTTTGCCTCCAGGTTGAATCACCAGTTGAATCACCTGTCTCATGGGAGCCCGATCCAGGGGCAGAAGCAGTGGATGCTTTCACACTGCATTGGGGAGGAATGTTCTTGTATTTTTTCCCACCGTTTTCCCTCATCAGCCGATGTTTGGTCAAAATAAAACAGGACAATGCCGGATTGGCCGGCACAATCTTGGTTCCCACTTGTCCTGGGAATCATGACACAGCCCATGATGGCTGTCCCCAACAGCAGGGAACTGCTTGTACACCCGGTAACGGGGGACCATCATCCGCTACATGACCGAATCAATTTGTTGGTTTGCAGATTCTGAGGACACCTTTCCTGGGACTCGGACTGGCAGATCAAACGGTGGATGTTATTGCAGCGGACTGGAGGGACAGCACACAAAAGCAGTATATTTCCCACATCAAGAAGTGGGAGACATATTGCAGGGCATCTAACATCACATATGACACTGTGGGCATCACGGCATTTTAGAATACCTCAACTCTATATCATGACCAAACATTAGGCTACAGTGCCATCAACAGTGCCAGGAGTGCACTGTCCTCATATATAGTACAGGGAACAGGGGCCTTACCGGTGGGGAAGCATCGCCTTATCACCAGATTCATGAAAGGCATATACAGTGGCTTGCAAAAGTGTTCATACCCCTTGAACTTTTCCACATTTTGTCACGTTGCAACCACAAACGTAAATGTATTTTATTGGGATTTCATGTGATAGACCAACACAAAGTGGTGCATAATTGTGAAGTGGAAGGAAAATGATACATGGTTTCCAAATTTTATTACCAATAAAAAACTGAAAAGTGTGGCGTGCAAAAGTATTCAGCCCCCCTGAGTCAATACTTTGTAGAACCATCTTTCGCTGCCATTACAACTGCAAGTCTTTTGGGGTATATCTCTACCAGCTTTGCACATTTAGAGACTGAATTTTTTGCCCATTCGTCTTTGCAAAATAGCTCAAGCTCAGTCAGATTGGATGGAGAGCATTCGTGAACAGCAATTTTCAAGTCTTGCCCGAGATTCTCAATTGGATTTAGGTCTGGACTGTGACTGGGCCATTCGAACACATGAATATGCTTTGATCCAAACCATTCCATTGTAGCTCTGGCTGTATGTTTAGGGTCGTTGTCCTGCTGGAAGGTGAACCTCCACCCCAGTCTCAAGTCTTTTGCAGACTCTAACAGGTTTTCTTCCAAGATTGCCCTGTATTTGGCTCCATCCATCTTCCCATCAACTCTGACCAGCTTCCCTGTCCCTGCTGAAGAAAAGCATCCCCACAGCATGATGCTGCCACCACCATGTTTCACAGTGGGGATGGTGTGTTCAGGGTGATGTGCAGTGTTAGTTTTCCGCCACACATTGTGTTTTGCATTTAGGCCAAAAACTTCAATTTTGGTCTCATCAGACCAGAGCACCTTCCTCCACATGTTTGCTGTGTCCCCCACATGGCTTGTGGCAAACTGGAAACGGGACTTCTTATGGCTTTGTTTCAACAATGGCTTTCTTCTTGCCACTCTTCCATAAAGGCCCGATTTGTGGAGTGCACGACTAATAGTTGTCCTGTGGACAGATTCTCCCACCTGAGCTGTGGATCTCTGCAGCTCCTCCAGAGTTACCATGGGCCTCTTGGCTGCTTCTCTGATCAATGCTCTCCTTGCCCAGCCTGTCAGTTTAGGTGGACGGCTGTGTCTTGGTAGGTTTGCAGTTGTGCCATACTCTTTCCATTTTCAGATGATGGATTGAACAGTGCTCCGTGACATGTTCAAAGCTGGGAAAAAAAAATTATAACCTAACCCTGCTTTAAACTTCACAACTTTATCCCTTACCTGTCTGATGTGTTCCTTGGGCTTCATGATGCTGTTTGTTCACTAATGTTCTCTAACAAACCTCTGAGGCCTTCACAGAACAGCTGTATTTATACTGAGATTACACACAAGTGGACTCTATTTACTAATTAGGCGATTTCTGAAGGCAATTGGTTGCACCGGATTTTATTTAGGGGTATCAGAGTAAAGGGGGCTGAATACTTTTGCACGCCACACTTTTCAGTTTTTTATTTGTAAAAAAATTTGAAAACCATGTATCATTTTCCTTCCACTTCACAATTATGCGCCACTTTGTGTTGGTCTATCACATGAAATGCCAATCAAAATACATTTACATTTGTGTTGTAGCGTGACAAAATGTGAAAAAGTTCAAGGGGTATGAAAAGTTTTGCAAGCCACTGTATGACACTACACCCCCCAGGCCTCGATATACCAATACGTGGGATGTAATTGTAGTGTTGACACTACTCCGACAGTGAGGGCCAGCCACCACATTACCCTTACAAAAGCACACCCTCAAGGTGGTCATGTTAATGGCGCTCGTTAGACCCGACACAAACTGCGGCTTGACAACATGCACAACACTGCCAACACCATAACTTTTATCATTAATGAATTAGTAAAACAGATTAGGGCCGGGGTGCCGGGACCCAGACTTGTGTTCTTGGCATACCCCGAAGATCCACGACTGTGTGTGGTAGATCACTTGCACCACTATATTACAGTCACCAGCAGCCTCAGAGGCACAGAGTTAGCTGTACTAATCAGCCACAAAAAAAAACACACCATAAGGTGTCCACACAAACCATCTCCAGATGGCTAAAAGAGGTACTGGCACTTGCAGGAGTAGATACTGATATTTACAAATCTCACTCCACCAGGGCAGCATCAACATCGGCAGCAAGGGCTATGGACGTGCCCCTCAACAACATCCTAGCGGCGGCAGGATGGGCCAATGAGAGGATGTTCCACCGGCTTTATAACAAACCTATTGCCGGACCGGGGGTGTTTGCACGTACCATTTTGAATTCTGTTTATAGTTTCCCCCCAGGTTGAGCGGGGTCATTATTATTTTCATTTTGCATTAAAGCATCAGTTTTGTTACTTAACCATGTTATGTCTGAATGCTTTAACCTTTTTTCTCACTCATCCATGGTCAATCCATTCAGTGTGTGACGCCTGGATTCGAACCGGCGTGAAATCACAGAGCTTTGAAATATTCACGTAGTCACTCACGTGACTCTGAAGTAAAATAGTAAGATTAAATGAGAACTTATCAGTTTGAAGTTTGATCTTGATTTTATGAGGAGTTACGCTGAGCGATTACGTGCCCACCGCTCCCAACCCTCATATTATCAGGTCATCTGGTAGTTCTAGTTCTTCCAATCTTACTATCTTTAGGTCAACTGTGATTCCACACCGCTGCTTTGAAGATTGACGCGCTTGACGGCTGACGGCCTTCTTCACGTAATCGCTCATCATAACTCCTCATAAAATCAAGATCAAACTTCAAACTGGAAAGTTCTCCTTTAATCTTACTATTTCAGTGCAGAATAGCCCCTACCAATCTTTGTTGATTCTGCTGCACTTATATATTCTACAATAGCTAGCCGTGGCAGCAGTGAATGAAATTATGCTGGAAGTGCTTTGGAGGATGCAGTCGGTTAATTACAACAATAATGGCTTCTGGACGTCATCTCTTTCTCCCTGCCCCCGAGTGTGATTTATTACACCAAAAATAGATTTGTAAGCAGAGGACACAAACACTAAGGGGGTCAGTGACGTTATTGCACAGATCCGTAAATCTAGGAATATCTGCACTTTGAACCATTTCTTTCACGGTTGATCACTATCCTCCTACACAAGCAGCAAATGTCTTTAGATTTTAGAGATACTTTCGACTCTAGAGATACAGCGCGGAAACAGGCCCTTCAACCCGCCGAGTCCACTCCGACCAGCGATCAGGAGGTACACACGCTCTATTCCACACACTGAGGACAATTTACAATTTCGCCAAAGCCATTTAACCTTCAAACCTGTACCTCCTTAGAGTGAGGGAGCAAGCCTGATCACCCGGAGAAAACACACGCGGTCACAGGGAGAATGTACAAACTCCATACAGACAGCACCCGAGGTCAGGATAGAACCAAGGTCTCTGGCGCTGTGAGGCAGCAGTGCACCACCGCACAGTCGTGTCGTTGAGTTCCTTAGTGCAAGCACTTGCATAGAAAAAAATAGTAATAGAGCTTTATTAGATAGAGGTACACATAGAATAACCTTCAACGAAAGTAGTAACTTTTGACAAAACAGCAGTCCAGGTACAACAATGTATGAAGATTATTTCATGAGGTACACTCAGTTTTGTAAATTACACTAACGTTTAGATACTTGACGTTATCTGGAACGCTGGAAGTTGAGGGGGAATCTGATAGAAGTATAAAATTATGAGAGGCACAAATAGGGGAGTCAGTCAGAACCATTTTCCCACGCTGGAAATATCAAGCCTCCTTGCCTGAGGTCATCTATTGCCGGTCCTGTTATGTCCTGTTTTTGTTTCACTTCCAGTTTCTTTTCCCCCTCGTGCAATGAACTGGACCATACTCCAGATGCACGACAGACCTGTCTTTCCATTCTATCTCTCACTTTCACACCCATTAACTCTTGTATCCTTTCAGCTCCTTTGACTTTCATGCAAGCAACCACGAAACTCAAATATCCACCATGAATGATTCCTTCTTCTCCATGTATTATGTGGCTACTAATAAAACGTGCTTCCCTTCATCTTTCAGTGTAGTGTTCCGTGAAGGCGAATATTCTTCTGCTCTTATGTTTGCAATATCCACCTAAGCTGAACATTGCCATTAACAGGGTACTTATTAACAAGTGTATTATTTGGATTTTTGAAGTGTAAGGAACAAAAAAAGAAGCATTCAAATTGACTTCTCTGATGTTTCTTCTGACTAGCTTTGTACTGACAGCCCCTCATTAGGCAAAGCTTTTAAGGCCACCTTCCTCAATAGGATAAGCTTTGGTACAAATCTTTGAAATGCTGCCTATCTTCCCAAAGCAGTCTTTACTTTGACATATCTGACATTCAATATATCGCCACTGAGCTGCTTCTTATATCTTAGGCTAAAATAACCAAGTCGATGCTCAATGAAATTGAATAGTAGTGAGCAAATGAAACTCTTCCGTTATTTTACTGAGGCAGCCCCCCTGCATGGCCAACCAGAATGCTGACGTACAAAACTCAGCTTGTTGGAGTCTGCTGAACAAATTATTTCCTTTCATCTAAAGCAATAACACAGACCATGTCCTTTCTCACCCTGAGATTACATTTCCTCAGTAGATCAGGAATGGTGAAATTGTGAAGGCATTCGTTATTAATAGTTTTATGATTTTGATATATCTAACCCAGAAGACATTTTCCCTCAGGCCTCTGTTTACTTTGCTTTGACTCTATATCATGTCTTCCCAACAGTTTTTTTAATTTATTGTTCTTAAGCAGTCCCTTGGGGTTACGGATGGCCTGCATCCATTTTATTTCTGTGCATTTTGAGGTGACTGGTGAAGCTAATGTGGGATCTTCAAACTGTCCCAGATGGGGCAGAAGGTGCCGGAAGGTCAAACGGGTGGATAGTTTGTGTGATAACACACTCCTTCTATTTACAGTAAGCTTCTATATGCCCTTACATGTGAAGACCAGGTTGTAAGCTTTACCTTTAATGCATCTTTTCCACTTTGAGCGGTCATGGGCCAAGGGTCCCAAGAGATTTTTAGTTTAGTTCAGTTTAGAGGTACAGCGTGGAAACAGGCCCTTGAGCCCACCGAGTTCGCGCTGACCAGCGATCCCCGCACATTAACACTATCCTACACACACTAGGGACAATTTACATTTATACCAAGCCAATTAACCTACAAACCTGACCATCTTTGGAGTGTGGGAGGAAACCGAAGATCTCGGAAAAAACCCAAGCGGTCATGGGGAGAACGTACAAACTCTATACAGCAAGCACCCGTAGTCACGATCAAACCCGGGTCCCTGGTCTCTGGCAGCAACTCTTACCGCTGCACCACTTAATATAGGGATTATATTTTTCATTTTGTTTCAGAGAACATCCTCTAGTCCTTTTCTTCGTTCACCAGATAAACTCTTTCCATGACAGAGCTTGTGCTTGTTTTAAAGGTCTGGTTGGAATGCAAATGACATGACCTGCCCAAGGGACCCCACCGAGTACAACTAAAGCTGCAAAGCTGGGGAATATTTGCCTGGCAGGGAATAGTGACAATGTTGTGTTAACTTGCCAGTGGATTTGAACGATTTTACAGAGACATGTAGGCATAAAGTGATACAGTGTGGAAACATGCCCTTCGGCCCAACTCGCCCACACGGGCCAACATGTCCCAGCTACACTAGTCCCAGTCCCACATGCCTGCATTTGATCCATATCCCTCCAAACAATATCCTATCTATGTACCTGTCTGTTTCTAAATCTTTTCTGAACCCTTTGAAGCTTGACAATATCTTTCCTATAACATGGTGCCCAGAACTGAACACAATATTCTAAATGCAGTCTCACCAACATTTCTTACAACTGCAACATGACCTCCCAACTTCTATACTCAATACTCTGACTGAAGAAGGCCAAAGTGCCAAAAGCCTTTTTGACCACCTGATCTACCTGCGACTCGACCTTCAAGGAACCATGCACCTGTACTCCTAGACAATATGAGTGATAACTCTCCAGTACCTTGAGGATCCCATGGATTCTGTTATGGGGAGTGCAAGTCTGGGAGGCATATCACCTCTGCCTGTTAGACCAAGTCATGTGCCCAGGCGTTTTCCTCAGATTGCTACTGGTTGTGCTAAAGTAGTGAAGGTGATGGCGGGGGCTATCATCATTGATGTTTGCCTTCCCTGAGTCGTAGAGTGATACAGTGTGGAAACAGGCCATTCGACCCAACTTGCCCACATCGGCCAACATGTCCCAGCTACACTAGTCCCAGTCCCACCTGCCTGCGTTTGGTCCATATCTCTCCCAACAATATCCTATCTATGTACCTGTCTGTTTCTTAACTACGTCCTCTGACAGCTTGTTCCATACACCCACCACCCTTTGTGTGAAAAAGTTACCTCTCAGATTCCTATTAAATCTATTCCCCTTCACCTTAAACCCGTGTACTCTGGTCCTCGAGTCACCAATTCTGGGCAAGAGACTCTGTGCATCTACCTGATCTATTCCTCTCATGATCATACACACCTTTATAAGATCACCACTCATCCTCCTGCGCTCCAGGGAATGGAGTCCCAGCCTGCAGCTCAGACCCTCTAGTCCTGGCAGACCCTCTAGAGATGCGGCTCCTGAGATTTGGGAAATGGTTAATGTTTTCCAAGGGATTTCTAATGCACTTTTATTGTCAGAGGTTAGTACTATACATCAGAAGCATTAATAGATTAGTCAAAGACTCTTTGCCCGAAGACAGGCTGTCTTGTACACTGTACATTAGTCAAAGACATCTGTGGATATTTAATGTCAAATTCAACCCATCATAGGCTTTGGTGAAGAAATCAGCAACGACATTTAGGTCAGCCTCAAGAACGCTAAACAACCAAACATTATTTGTATACCACTGCTGGTTAGTGGGACTTCAGAATTCTTAGTTGTTTACATACGATGCATATTTTATTTGCACCAAACCTCTTAAGAGAAGAGGAGCATATTATTTTTAAGGAGCATAGATGAACCAAGACAGTAGGGATGATGTAAATCGCCATTTCAACATTTTATACTCGGCGCAATGTATTCCTTGGCTGTTCATCACTGGTTGCAGGATATGTTATTCTCACACATCGTAGGTTATTGCTTCCTTCAATGCGTTGCCTTTTCAATTTATCCCAGAATTGTAACACTTATATCATTGTTTTAACAATGCAGTCCCTATCTATCTCAAACGCAATGTGTTCTGTTAACCACCAAGACAGCCCACGTGCTGTCATATCATATTATGTTTCTTTTCATTCTTGGTGAAACCCCTTTTGAGGTACATAAAAGTCACCCTTTATCTGTCAGAGCTATGCTTCCCCAGTGCAATGCCACAGCTGTTTATCTAAAGTGTGAAAACAAATTGACATAGCAATGTATCACCCTCCACTTGAACCTATTGCTAAAACTTCTTTAAAAGGAGCATTTTGTGAAAACGTTGATTTAACTAGTTGAATCTTGTGCCAGCATTTTTAAATTGTTATGCGAGTTTTTTTAACCACAGTTGTGTAAGATGAACAGTTACAACTCAATGGCTCTGTTTCAACCACAGTTAGAATCTGTTCAGACTTTCCTGATGCAACAACCTGTATCACTCCAATCTCAGTTAGTGACGATGTGCATGTGTATGTTTTTCAGAGGGCAAGCTCAAAGTCATTCTCAACTCCTTGAAACATACATGAAGAATAGGCCTTACAATAAGCATCTAAATCCAAAAGTCATCTATCAATGTCCCCTGCTGTACCGCTAACAGCTCGTGGCACCATGGAGGCGACACTATGGAGCCACGGTTAAGTTGCTGCCTTACAGCGCCAGAGACCCTGGTTCCAGCCTAACCGCAGGTGCTGCCTGTATCGAGGTTGTACGTTCTCCCCGTGACCTGCGTGCATTTTCTCTGGGTGCACCAGTTTACTCCAACACTCCAAAGACGTACGGGTTTGTAGGGTAATTGACCACGGCAAAATTGTAAATTGTCCCTAGTGTGTACGATAGTGTTAGTGTGCGGGGGTCATTGGTCGGCGCAGACTCGGTGGGCCGAAGGGCCTGTTTCCATGCTGTATCTCCAAACTAAACTAAACTAAATAAAAGTCTGGATTTCATTTCTTGGCAGCCCCCTCCCAGTGAGAGCAAATGTGAGTGATGATATTTACCTTTGACCTAACGCACCAGAAGATAACAAAACAGTCTCAAACATCCAACACTTTTCCCAAGTTACTACTGGAGTCCCGTAGAGTGAACATCAATGGATTATTTGCAGATGGTGGAAATCACTAATGAATATTCATTGCTGCCGTGCTACACAACCCATTGAAAGCAGTAAACATGTATGTCCATCTGCATTTTACAGAGCTTGTCTTATAAACTAGTCCTCTTTGACAACATCTTCATGCAGCAAAACCTCACAACAGGAAGACAGTTATACAGAAGTGATGCAAAAAATAGTCAGAAATTGTGCGAATACTTAAGTGTCAGAAAACGGTGAGCTGGAAAGGACCAATTAGTTTATCAGGCACGTTTCGGGTCGAGACCCTTCTTCAGACCTCTACGCCTACATTTAACATGGCTGGAGCATTGTGACTGAATTCCTGCTGCTCCTCTCATCCACACTCCTGCAGCCTTTATTCTCTTGGTTAGCCTAATGCCTAAAGAAAGACTGGGGTCAATAAAGGAGAAAATACTTCAAAAATGTCTTATTTTCAGGTGAACAATCCAGCATTTCTAGATCAAACAGACCAAGCTCCGTTGACGGAGCTTCCAAAGATGTTATTCCTGTCTTCGTCAAGTTCTCTTATAGATATACAATGGTTCGCATCCACTGTACCAGCTGTTGATGCCCTCCAGTGACATTCAATGTGAAAATAACAATTTCACAATTAACCTATTCCTGCCCTTTCACTTAACATATGTTTCTTGGTCCTCGATTATTCTGACAGGAATAAGCCATCAATTTGAAATATGCTGACTTCTGCAATCAACTACCTATTGAAAACTCCTTTCTAAACTGAGTACTAATAATTGCTGTTAATTATTCAGCATTTAATGGATACTCATTGTTTGACACGAGATTATTACTTTAGTTTAGTGTAAGACTCGAACATACTACTCAGTTATTTTTCAGCAGTTCTCAGCAACATGTAGCCTGTTAAATAATTCATTCTCCAGCACAGATCCTTCACTATATTCATAATTTTCCCAATTCCCTTCCCCAACAGCAGAAGAGTATTTTAATTTCCTTCTGATTATCATTCAAACATTTTTGACAAATGGCAGTAAAACCTATGGGAATATATTTATTTTAATTCACAATGCAAAGTGACCTCTTCCACCCTGAAGTCACTGTTGGTGCATCACATTGGTAACCTTGACTGTCTCCCATGCTTAACATGTAGATCTGTTGCTCATGATGGAAATGCACTGCAAACTCATCACAACATCAAGGGCACATCCCAATTAATGTCCTTGCAAGTTTGAAAAAAAAACACCTCATCGTTCTAGGAGGCATTTTATAATCTCCATCCTTAATAGTAAGTACAAGAATTACGCTTCTTATTCATGCTTCCAATATCCCACAAACAGCCCTGGAGGACAGGGGTACCAAAGTCGCTGGAACTGGAGAAGGTGTGATGTGCTAATTGCACTGCGGTAGACTGCTGGCATATAATGCAGCAAAGGTGTTGGAGATGATTTAGCATCCAGAAAGTCCAGCAAGGCAGCAGAGTGGGGCAGCGGTAGAGTTGCTGCCTTAAGGGGCTGTCCCACTTGGGCGACCTAATCCGCGAGTTCTGGCGAGTTTGCCCACGACTCATACTTCCAGCATGGTCGACACAAGGTCGTAGGAGGTCTTCGTAACTCTCCTTCACGCTCGAGAGTGGAATACCCTTACTCGAGGCCACAGCTAGGTCGCGGTGTTTTTTTCAATATGTTAAAAAATGCCCGCGAGTAAAAAAGGTCGCCATGGAAAAAATCGATACTTTTTTTACTCTAAGGTTTTTACTCGTAGGTCGGCATGTTAGTCGCAGGTAATCGAGGGTAGTCAAATGTAATCGAAGGTAGTCGTAGATAGTCTTCATCATAGTCGAAGGGAGGTCGAAGGAGGTCGTCTTCACTCTCGTAGCTAGACATAGCTAGTCGAAGCTGGTCTTCAACATAGTCGAAGGAGGTCTTCCACATGTCATTTTTTCAAACTCTTCTAAACTTGCCAATTAGGTCGCCCAAGTGGGACAGCCCCTTTACAGTGCCTGAGACCCGGGTTCGATCCTGACCACAGGTGTTGTCTGTATGGAGTTTGTACATTCTCCCTGTGATCATGTGGGTTTTCTCTGGCCGCTCTGGTTTCCTCCCACACTCCAAAGACGTACAAGTTTGTAGGTTAATTGGCTTCTGTAAATTGCCCCTAGTGTGTAGGATAGAACTAGTGTAAGGGCGATCGGCGCAGACTTGGTGGACCGAAAGGCCTGTTTTCATGCTGTCTGAGTATGTAAGGTCTTGGGTTAAACAGGTTACAAATTACTCATCTTCCTTGTAATTTTAAATTTTCCGACATCACATCTAAACTAAACCAAAGTCCGAAGAAGGTTTCGGCCCGAAACCTATCTCCTTCGCTCCATAGATGCTGCTGCACCCGCTGAGTTTCTCCAGCATTTTGTGTACCCTAAACCAAACTCTACATGGTTTTCCTGGGGATTGAACTGAATGTTACCCATCACAACCAGACATTGCAAGGGTAGATGGGAAGCAGGAGTTAGTTGGCCATGGAAGAAACTGTCAGATATGGGGGGTGGGGAGTGCTGTGTGTAGCTGGAAATTGAAGAGGTGAGAGGCAGTGAATGTACAGTATGTGTTAGTATGACATAGTAGGAGACACTGCAGTCCACTGGTTCCATGCTGGCTCCCTGCCAAGCCACCCATCAGCCCCATTCCCACTTTTATTTTTCATGCTACAGTCTCGGACATGGCAGCGAGCGACACAGGGGCCCCACAGGGCACAGTCCTCTCTCCTTTCCTGTTCACCATCTACACCTCGGACCTCAGATACAACGGACTTCAGATGACTCCTGCCACCAGCAGAGGTTTTCGGATGACTCTGCAATTGTGGGCTGCATCAGTGAAGGGAGGGAAGCTGAATACAGAGGTGTAGTCAACAACTTTGTTGAGTGGTGTGGGCTGAATCACCTGCAGCTCAACACCGACAAGACAAAGGAGTTAATGGTGGACTTTAGGAGAAGAGAAGCATCCCTGTCTCCATCAAGGGTGTGGATGTGCAGTTTACCAAGGAGTACAATGACCTTTGTGTTTACCTGGACAGTAAACTGGACTGGTCCAGGAACACTGAGGCACCATATAAGAAGAGACAGAGCCGGCTGTACTTTTTGAGAAGGCTCCGCTCCATCAACATCTGCAGTAAGAAGCTGCAGATGTTCTATCAATCGGTGGTGGCCAGTGCCATCTTCTTCGCTGTCCTGTGCTGGGGTAGCAGAGTGAAGGCCGCGGACGCTAACAGAATTAACAAGCTCATCAGGAAGGCTGGCTCTGTCCTGGGGTTGGGGTTGGATTCACTGGAGATGGTCTTGGAGGGGAGGATGCTCCTCAAACTGTGGAGCATCTTGGATAATACAGCTCACCCCCTTCATGACACACTGGTATGTGTCTGAGGAGCACCTTCAGCAACAGACTGGTTCCATCAAGATGCAGCACAGAACGCCACAGGAGATAATTTTCCCTCTTGCGGTTATCAAACTGTACAACTTCTCCCCCTTCTGTTGTGGGGTAGACTCCCCATCCTCCTCCCCAATCTTTGCACATCCTAATTCGCGGGCTTTCCACTCGTCACTTTAATTTCATGTTACATGTATCTCATTGTCTTTTGACTGTTGGCAATGTCCAATTACCAATTTTCCAATGAGCAAATTTCCCTCCTGCAATAAATAAAGTTCTATCGTATCGTATTTCATGGGACAGTAGGACATGGGAGGTTTGGTCATGGGATGGGAAGAGGCAGTTAGTCAAGAGGAGGAAAGGAGAGAGAGGAGGGTTCAGACCACCGTATGTTTTATAGGATAAGTAGGTAGCCCAGAGTGGCCACACATGCTGTCCCTGACTCAGTGGAAAGATATTTAACCCCGTCCAGTTATTCTTACCTTCCTTCAGCTGCTGAGCTTGTTTGCAAGCAGCCTCATAAATCTATTAGGAATGGATCTTCTTGTAGAGAACAGCTTAATAATCAACCTTCCAAACCAACTCCATTATAATCAAACATACACATAACGGAGGACTGTGGTCAAACACAATTGTCATTTTTATTTTAAAACCACACTGCCCCCAAAGTGGGTGCAAGCTGACACAGCATGAGTTGTCAGCAATTTTCAATTCCATTTCAAGTTTTGGTCACCAATAATATTTTGCTGCTGCTGTGGGCTGCACAGAGAGAAAAAAAAAATCACAAAGAGGTGGGGTAACTAAGCGGGTCAGGCAGCATCTCCGGCGAAAAGGAATAGGTGACGTTTCGGGTCGAGACCCTCCTTCAGGCCGAAGAAGGGTCTCGACCCACAGCGTCACGTACTCCTTTTCTCTATAGATGCTGCCTGATGCGCTGAGTTACCCCAGCTTTTGTGTCCATCGTCAGTGTAAACCAGCATCTGCAGTTCCTCCTACACTGAAAAGGGAGTACTCGGCCCAATAACCGTGGACCATCACATCAGAGATCCAACGTCACAGCCCCTAATTAAAATAAACATTCCATTAAAGTCATTTCCTCTCCTATTTCTAGTTGAGAGTGATGACACTTCACAGCACAGAAATTAATGGGTGCACAGAATCTTTTGTTACCAGAGCAAGGAGGTTCTTTTTTGCATTGTTACAATATTCTCCACTTGCAGTACCTCACTGCCACACTCCTGTATCTCTCGGTTTTTTTCCATCCAGCAGAGAGACTATATTTAAAACAAATTCAAACATTATTCTTCTTGAAAGGTGAGTCACTTTAGTGGCCTTTGCTCAGACTATTCAGATACACCAATTAAGACTGATGATTGTGAATGCAAGCCTGGCTGGGGAAATGCCTGATGGTCCCAGTGAAATTAATTGACCTTTCTCTTGATGTCACATTCTCCTAAAATCATATTGAACTACAAAGCTTTTAGCATTAATTTTATCCACAACACAGGGACCACTTAATGGATGTGTGCACGCAAATGTATCATTTAGAAAGCAGTTAAATGTTCTATATATTGCAAACCGTTCTTCCTGGGCCTTTCAGACAATTATCTTAACCTGCAGGGTCTAAAACGTGAAGTCCCACTGATAACAAGCAGAAACATTCAGGGAAAAAAAATAATCCAAGATGACATCCTTCTCCCCCCTCCACCCCCAATCCCACTTCCCCACAATGCGAACACTCTTTGTGGAGGATAGCACCCCACCCAGGCGACTCTGCACGCCAGTCACAGAAGGGGATCTGCAATCAAGCATCGCAATTACCCCACTCTTTTAAATCTCTGCTCCGACTGCAACATTTCTTATTTTAACCATACTCATGTATCTGTAAACATTGTGAATGACTCGACTATAATCATGTATTGTCTTTCTGCTGACTGGCTCACACGCTACAAAAGCTTTGCACTGTGCCTTGGTACACATGACAATAAATAAACTAAACACTATTCCTGGATTGATGTGACACTGTACCTGAAAGTTATATTGTTTTTTTTTGCCCACTGAGGTGGCTAAAATGGCTACAATTTTAGCAGAAGTAAATGATAGCCATTTTCACCTCCTTTGTGACCAACCTGCCTCTGACCCAAAGAAAGAACTGCAGATGGTGGAACAATCGAAGGTAGACAAAAAGTGCTGGAGAAACTCAGCGGGTGAGGCAGCATCTATGGAGAGAAGGAATAGGCGACGTTTCGGGTAGAGACTGATTGGGTCCTTGGATGGAGTCGAGGGGGGGAGGTATAGGGACAAGTGTTGCATTTCCTACGGTTGCAGGGGAAAAAAACAAGGGGAGGGTGGTTTGGGTGGGAAGGGACGAATTGACCGGGGAGTTACGGAGGGAACGGTCTCTGCGGAAAGCAGAAAGGGGAGGAGATGGGAAGATGTGGCCAGTTCCTCTGACCAAAGGAAGCCCACTTCTTTTAATTGTGCAGTTTCTTTGGTTGTAGTGCATAATTCATTACATCTAGCTACTGACCACACTCCTTCAATCCATGTGCTTCATACATGTCACTCTTTTCATGTTAGACATCAACCTTGACTGAATGTTGAAATTCTCTTTATATTTTTAAACAGTAAAACACATGCAAATCAATTACCAACTGATATTGAATTAAAGAAATAGAAAGTTGAATATAGCATGCAACCTCTTCCGGTGGCGATGCCTTGTGGCTGCGGCTCACCTGCAGTCCGTCTGTATTTTTTCTTTTTTTTTGTCTTGTTAGGAGTATGTTTTTGGTTTATTTTTAGTTGTGTATATGTGGGGGGGTGAGGGAAACTTTTAAATCTCTTCCTTGAACGGGAACGCGACCTTTTCCTTGTCGTGTCTCCGTTTCGCTGGGGCCAAACATCGTGGAGCTGGCGGCCTCCAACCGGATCGACCCGAGAGCTCCAGTCGCAGAGCCTGCGGACTTACCATCACGGAGCCGGCTGACGTCGGAGGCTGTGGCGGCGCTGCGGCTGCGACCCGACTTCGGAGCATCGGAGGCTACGGTCGCAGGCCCTGTGGACGGTAAAATCGGGAGCTCGCACATCCCTGGTAGGAGACCGATTCTCGGGAGCTCCCCCAACGGCAACTTTACCCGCCCCGAATCGTGGGGTTTGAATTGGCCCGTCGCAGGGCTTTTCATCGCCCGGCGCGGCTTAATCAGCCGTGGGACTTACCATCGCCCGCCGGGGGCTTTAACATCAAGAGCCTCGATGCAGCAGTTTGACTGCCTGACCGCGGGAGAAGAACAGGGAACAGATAAGACTTTTGCCTTCCATCACAGTGAGGAGGTGTTTGGAGATTCACTGTGATGGATATTTGTGTGGAACTGTGTTAATTGTGTGTTTTATATTTTTCGCTGTTATGACTGCAGGGTGCGAAATTTCGTTCAAACTTTTGTTTGTTTGAATGGCAATAAAGGCCTTCTAATTCTAAAGGAAATGCTAGGAAGGAAAGGCTTCTTGGATTGGAGGGTATTAGCTATGAGAAGAGGTTGAACAAGCCTCTGGGGCTTTGGGGGTTGAGGGCAGAACTGATAAACATATATAAAATTATGAGAGGTGTAGATTGTCAGAACCTTTTTCCCCAGGGTGGAAATATCAATGACTGGGAGATATAGCTTTAAGGTCAAGGGGGAAAAGGTAAAAGAAGACGTGCTCAGTAAATTATTTACAGAGAGTGGTGGGTGCCTGGAGCGCGCTGCCGGGAAGTGTTGGTAGAAGCAAATACGATAGTGGTGCTTAAAAAGCTTCATATAGGCATATGGATATGCAAGAAATAGAGGAATATGGGTCACTTGCAGGCAGTGGAGATTAACCTAACATCATGTTGGACAGAGATATTGTGGATCAACTAGTCTGTTCCAGTGCAGTTCTATGTAAGAAATTCTGTGACAAAAATCCAAGCAACCCCCTTGCTTTCATTTTTACACCTGCTCTGACAATGCAGAGCCGCCAGCAGAGAAGAATAGTTAAAATGTTATTGTCAAATGAAACTGAAAATTCCACAGGATTAATTGGTTCACTTTTGGTCAATGACACAATTGTTCCCAACCATAGTAGGCAGCTCACAGAAAAGCAGACATCGAAAATGAAGTTTACCATCACCTACAGTGTTTCAGTCTTTGAGAACAAGAGTGCTTGAAAATCAAGATCCTAAAGCTAGCACAAAGCTCCTGGTCTATCAGGAATCCCTCCTATATAGTTCTGAAATTTGAACCAATTACCATAGGCATCTCCAGGCTTTGGGACGATACCACAAACGCTGCCTCTGGAGAATCCTCTTATTCCAATGGCAGGATGAGCAAACGAACATCAGTGTCCTCAGTGTAATTATACTCAGTCATCTCTTTTGGGCAGCCTCACATGCCCAACATCAGACTTCAAAAACAGGCAGTCTCTTCCAAACTCTATCATAGGAAGAAATTACCAGGTGAGGAGAAGAAGGAATCCAAGCATGTTCTATAAGTTTTCCTTTAAAAAAACGCAACATTCTTTTTATTTTCAATAATGTTTTCGAAAAATTCAAGATTTTTTTAAGTCTGTTGTCTAGAATTAATCAATACCCACCCTATGTACCTTATATCAGATTTAAATCGGAATTCCGATTTTTTTGTTTTCCTATTTGTCCATTTTTTTGTGCCCGGTTATTTGGCGGCCAATCAACCGTTGTCTCCAAGGGCGTTGCGTCCAATCACCGACCAGCTTGCCTTAAAATTCCTGTCCAATCAACAAATCGGTCTCCTCCCGTCCAATCAGCCGCTGTCTCCAAGGGCATTGTGTCCAATCACATAATGTA
Organism: Okamejei kenojei; assembly: GCA_035221665.1. Classification (NCBI taxonomy): domain Eukaryota; kingdom Metazoa; phylum Chordata; class Chondrichthyes; order Rajiformes; family Rajidae; genus Okamejei; species Okamejei kenojei. The sequence continues at coordinate 21,457,223 of CM069157.1, forward strand.
GTTTAATGGTAATTAGCAGCTACTGTAAAGGTTGGAAGCCAGCGAAGGTACTGACAGTCAGATGAGAGCAGGAGAGATTAAGACAGTGTATAATCCATAGCACCCTAGTGTACAATTTCATAATATATACTAAATAACAGGGCTGACAGACCTTGGCTGGGAACCTGGGGCTCACCAAAATTGTTCCCAATTGGGCCCCGCACCTCCTAAGGCCAGCCCTATTTCCATTCGTTTCCAGAAAGCACTGGTTCATGACTGCTCAAAATGGAGAAGGAGCATCAGGAATACTGTGGGATTTCAAGTCATTGCAATGATAACTCATACACAAAGATAGTACATTGACATCCAGAGTTAATTGGGAGATGTCATGCTCTTCCTGCCAAACTACCTACCATCCTTTTCTGACAAGCAGCACATGCCACAGACTAGGCCGAGACTGCAAGTCCCACATCGGTCAACTCAGAACACAGAGAGCTGATTGTCCACAATACCTAGTCACAGCGTTATATTGCATGGAAACAGTCCCCATGGTCCATCAAGACTGCGCCAAAAAGAAAGCACTCATTAACACATTCCATTTTATTCTCCCAGTATTCCCATCAATTATCCCCAGATTATATCACTCACCCACACACTAGGGGCAATTTGCAGTTGCCGATTTTCCTATCAAACCACAAGTCTTGAGAGAGGAAACCTATGCAGCCACAGGGATAAACTGTAAACTCCACACAGAGACGCCCAGATCAGGAGTGAACTCGGATCACAATTAGCCTCCAGACAGCAGCTCTGATTTCAATGCCGCTGTGCTTCCTGCTAAGACCTTCAACTAGTTCAAGGAAAAGCATTGTTTTTTTTGTTTTGCATTTTCAGATCCTTTTCTCTCGCTCTTTTGCAAAAAATTGCCGGATTGTGTTTCTGTGCAAACAGGGGGCTATGAAGTATAAAACTAATCTTTGAACATCGACAAGCAATTGAGTGTTGGGTACCCTGCGCCTAATGCTATCCTCGCACTGCGTAGTTTCAGCAGGGAGGCACGGATAGCAATCTGGAGCAGGAACTTGAAGCAGCTTTATCTCTCAAGTACAAGGACCTTGAGGCTAATCAACCACTCAGCAAACATAAATTGTATCGTCCTGCTGTTCACAACATAAAAAACAGTCTAAATCCATGTTTCTAAATTATAGAGCCATGGGTTCGCTGAGTCATACTGCACAGAAATAGGCTCCTCAGCCCAACTCGTCCCAGCCAACCAAGAAGTCTCATCTAAGTTAGTCCCATGTTTGGTCAATATCCCACTAAACCCGTCCTATCCATGTACCTATCCAAGTGTCCTTTAAATTTTGATATAGTGCCTGCCTCGACTATCTCCTCACACAGCTCATTCCATATACCTATCATACTCTGAGTGACAAAGTTACCCCTCGGGTTCTTACTAAATCTTGTTCCTCTCACCCCAAACCTATGTCCTCTGGTTTTTGATTGCTCTACGAGGGGTAAATGACTGCGCATTCGCCCCTCAACCTCCTCCTCATTACAATGTACAATATAATATACAATACAATACACAATATTTATTCCTTGTCATTTGAACCTCAATGAGGCTCAAACGAAACTCTGTTTCCACAGCTATACAAACAAAACAATTTCTACAAGACACACAAACAATTCAATTTACACAAACATCCATCACAGTGAATCTCCTCCTCCCTGTGACGGAAGACAAAGTATTTTCTCTCCCCTGTGCACCATTTTTCTCCCGATGTTGAAGCCCCAGGCAGGCGATGGAAAGTCCCACGGCCATTAAGGCCGTGCTGGACGATGTACGGCCCCGCTACAGGTCGTTCCAACCCCGCAACACTGGCGGGAGAAGTTGCGTTGCGGAGTTCCGAAAAGCGGTCTCCAACCAGGACCCGCGAGATCCCGATGTTCCTGTCCACCGGGCCTGCGGCTGGAGCCTCCGAGCTCCGGAATCGGGCCGCAGCAGCGAGCCACGACCGCTCCCCACGTTCCGAGGCTGGCCAGCCCCACGATGGTGAGTAGTCCGCAGACTCCGCGACTGGAGCCCCCAGGGCGTTCCGGTTGGAGGCCGCTCCACGGTACTAGGCCCCAATGACAACGGAGACCCGACAGGAAAAAGGTCGGGTCTCCTGTTCAGGGAAGAGATTTTAAAAGTTTCCCCGCCCCCCACATATACACAGTTCAAAGTCAAAAGTCAAGTCAAAAGAGTTTATTGTCATGTGTCCCTGACAGGACAATGAAATTCTTGCTTTGCTTAGCACAACAGAACATAGTAGGCATTGACTACAAAACAGATCAGTGTGTCCATATACCATTATATACGTAAATACACACATGAATAAATACATTGATCAAGTGCAAGTAACAGATTAAGGGGTATTATTGTTCAGAGTTTTGACCGAGCCAAGTTTAATAGCCTGATGGCTGTGGGGAAATAGCTATTCCTGAACCTGGCCGTTGCAGTCCTCAGGTTCCTGTACCTTCTACCTGAAGGTAGCAGGGAGATGAGTGCATGGCCAGGATGGTATGAGTCTTTGATGATGCTGCCAGCCTTTTAGAGGCACCGACTGCGATAGATCCCCTCGATGGAAGGGAGGTCAGAGCCGATGATGGACTGGGCAGTGTTTACTACTTTTTGTAGTCTTTTCCTCTCCAGGGCGCTCAAGTTGCCGAACCAAGCCACGATGCAACCGGTCAGCATGCGCTCTACTGTGCACCTGTAGAAGTTAGAGAGAGTCCTCCTTGACAGACCGACACTCCGTAATCTTCTCAGGAAGTAGAGGCGCTGATGAGCTTTCTTAATAATTGCATCTGTGTTCTCGGACCAGGAAAGATCTTCAGGGATGTGCACGCCCAGGAATTTGAAGCTCTTGACCCTTTCAACCATCGACCTGTTGATATAAACAGGGCTGTGGGTCCCCATCCTACTCCTTCCAAAGTCCACAATCAGTTCCTTGGTTTTGCTGGTGTTGAGGGCCAGGTTATTGTGCTGGCACCATGTGGACAGTCGCTCGATCTCTCTTCTATACTCTGACTCATCCCCATCAGTGATACATCCCACAACAGTGGTGTCGTCAGCAAACTTGATGATGGAGTTCGGACTATAATCGGCTACGCAGTCATGAGTATAGAGTGAGTACAGCAGGGGGCTGAGCACGCAGCCTTGAGATGCTCCCGTGCTGATTGTTATCAAGTCTGACACATTACCACCAATACAAACAGACTGTGGGCTGTGAATGAGGAAGTCGAGGATCCAATTGCAGAGGGATGCGCAGAGACCCAGTTCTGCGAGTTTGGTAACCAGTTGGAAGGGATGATTGTGTTAAATGCTGAGCTGTAATTTTTTTAATTTTTTTTTTGTATACCAAGTGATCTTTATGCTGTTGGATTCACTGTAAAATCACACATAAGCTCAACTGTAATCGATGAAAAACAGCCTGACATATGAGTTTTTGTTGTCCAAGTGGTCCAGAGTGGAGTGGAAGGCCAGCGAGATCGCATCCACCGTTGATCTGTTGTGGCGGTAAGCGAACTGCAGTTCAGGTTACAGGGTCCAGGTTTTTGTCGAGGTAAGAGTTGATTTGCGCCATGATCAACCTCTCAAAGCACTTCATCACCACAGGCGTTAGTGCCACAGGTCGATAGTCATTGAGGCACGTCACCTTGCTCTTCTTGGGCACCAGTATAATTGATGCTCTTTTGAAGCAGGTGGGAACCTCAGACCTCAGAAGTGACAGGTTTAAAATGTCCGTAAAAACTCCAGCCAGTTGGTCCGCACAGGTTTTTAGAACACGACCAGGTATACCATCAGGTCCAGGTGCTTTTCGAGAGTTCACCCCTCTGAAGGATTTCCTGACGTCGGCCTCCGTGACTGAGACTGAAATACCATCATAGCGAATGGGGGCTCAGGAAGGCACATCGGTGTTCTCTCTATCAAAGCGTGCATGAAACACATTGAGCTCATCAGGGAGTGATGTTTCACTGACATTCGAGCTGCCTCCTAGTTTCGCCCTGTAGGAGGTGATTGCATTCAGGCCCCGCCACAGTTGCCGAACATCTGTCTCATCCTCCAGATTGGAGCAGAAGTCCCCTTTGGCCTTTTTGATGGCCTTACCAAGGTCATATCTGGACTTCTTGTAGACCACTGTATCGTCAGACATGAATGCCCGGTGTCTGGTCTTCAGAAGAGTGCGGATCTCAGAGTTCATCCAGGGTTTCTGATTGGGAAACACTCGGAAGGTTTTGGTGGGGATGCAGTCCTCGACACATTTCTTTATAAAGTCTGTAACAACTGTGGCGTATTCGTTCAAGTCCGTTGCCGAGTCCTTGAACATTGCTCAGTCTACAGACTCCAAACAGTCCTGTAGTTGTTCTTCTGCCCCCACCCCCCCACCCCAAGCAGCTATGTACTGTCCTCACCTCTGGGGGTGCGCTCTTTAATTGCTGCCTGTAGGCAGGGAGAAGCAGCACCGCAGTGTGGTCGGATTTACCAAAGTGAGGGCGAGGGATAGAGTGATAGGCATTATTGATGGTGGTGTAGCAGTGGTCGAGGGTGTTTGGTCCCCTGGTGCAGCAGGAGACATGTTGGTGGAAGTTAGGGAGTGATTTCTTTAGGTTTGCCTTATTGAAGTCTTCAGCAATGGTGGTAAAAGCCTCGGGGTAAGACGTCTGGTGTTTATTGACCACAGCGTGCAGCTCCTCCAGTGCCAGACGGACGTCTGCCTGGGGTGGGATGTAGACCGCGATCAGAATGATGGAGGTGAATTCCCTCGGGAGGTAGAAGGGACGGCACTTCACCGCCAGATGTTTGAGGTGTGGAGGGCAGGAGTTGGACAGGACTGCCACATCTGAGCACCACGCCATGAGGCAGACGCCCCCTCTCCCTTTCCCAGATGCCAGTGTACGGTCCATGCGGTGGATGGAGAACCCTTCAGGCTGGACCGCTGAGTCTGGGGAGCTGGGGGTGAGCCATGTCTCTGTGAAACAGAACACACAGTGCATTCCCTCAGCTCCCTTTGATAAAACAGCCTTGCCCTTAGGTCCTCCACTTTATTTTCAAGGGACTGTACATTGGCCAGTAGGATAGTAGGGAGAGGGGGCCGAAGCCCCCTGCGCTTCAGTCTGACCTGAAGTCCTGCCCGTCGACCACGTTTCTGGACACAATGGAGGCTTCCCCTTTGTTTCCAGGTACTGTGTTGACTGTACCTGCTGTTTCTGCGGACCTGCGCTGGAACGGGGATTCCTTCACAGACGACAGCTCCAGCTCCAGCTCCAGCTCCGTTGTTCCTGGAAGATAAAGCCGGTCGGCTCTGGAGGTCATCCTGGGGTCTCCAGGTGCAGTAACTGCGTTCCTCAGTCGGGTCGGGTGATTCCCGGCCAGCGTGGGAAAGTTTAAAGTCCGGGGCTCCCACAGCTGCGGGAGATCGCGAAATTGCGAGAGCCTTGAGGTGCTCAAGCAGTTTGACTGAAACGGCACTGTTTTCTGCAGTTTTCCTGATCGAGGTAAGTTGTTGGAAGTTGTAATTGAGCCTTTTATGTTCCGGAGCTCCGCAAAAGTCGCCGCAGGCAGGCGCCATCTTGAAACAGTTAAACCAGTAACAAGTTAAAACAGTATATTAAAATAAATACAACAACTACATTTAACTAGACAAAAAATAAAAAAAGACAGACAGGCTGCAGGGGCCGCTGCAACGTGAGTCGCGCCGCCTACCGGATCAGCATCTCATTAAGGAATAAAGTCCTCATCTGCCAAACCTCTCCCTTCAACTCAGGCCCTCGATTCATGGCAATATCATTGCTAATCTTCTTTGCATCTTTCTTCAGTAGTTGAGGCAGGTACAATAACAACATTTAAAAGGTTGAGAAGGTTGTGATCCACACGCAGGCAAGTGGGACCAGCTTGGAGGGGATATCTTGGCGGCATGGATGTGCTGGACCGGAGGGCCAGTTTCTGCGCTGTATGTCTCTTTGACTCAATGACTCTATCCCTTTCTCCACCACCACCTACTGCAGATTTAGCAGTTTGCTTCTTCAATAAAATCACCTCCCGATTATACTTCCCGTGTGCAGATCACCCTTAATTGCTCACGCTAAGTCACCAAATTTAGTTGCATCAGCAGAGCACAGTGGATGGCACAATAGCGCAGCGGTAGAGTTGCTGCCTTGCAGCGCCAGAGACCCAGGTTCAATCCTGACGAGGGGTGCTGTCTGTACGGAGGTTGTACGATTTCCCTGTGACCACGTGGGTTTTCTCTGAGATATTCGGTTTCCTCCCACACTCCAAAGACATACAGGTTTGTAGGTTAATTGACTTGGTTTAAATGTATAAATGTACAATTGTCCCCAATGTGTGTAGGGTAGCGTTAATGTGCGGGGATCTCTGGACGGTGCCAACTTGGTGGGTCAAAAAAGCCTGTTTCCGCGCTGTATCTCTAAACTAAACTCTAAACTAAACTAAACTACTACTTTGGATCGCACCACTCTGCCAGTCTAGTTTAAATCATCAGGAGTGCCTCTAGCAAACCTGCTCGCCAGAATGTTGGTCCCTTCAGGTACAGGTACATCCCGTCCTTTAACAGATCACTTCTGTGCTGACGTGATCCGAATGTGCCAAGAACCTGAGTCCCTCTAGTCTCCAACAACTCTTCAGCCACCGTTCATGTTCTCCTATTCCTACCCATACAGGTTTGTAGGTTAACTGGCTTCTGTAAATTGTCCCTAATGTGCAGGATGGTGCTAGTCTACAGAGTGACAGCTGGTCGGCACGGACTTGGTGGGCCGAAGGACCTGTATCTCTAAAGAGCCAAAAGCTATGCCAGGAACTCTTGAACCAAGAGGATATTTTCCCCGGAGCATGTGCCATTCCTGGGTATCCGCCCAAGTTGGTGTTGCCAGGGAGTGCCTCATTACTGTGCCATGCTGCCTAATAGAAACAAACGTGGAAAAATATAAGCACAAGATATGAATTGGGAAATGTGAAATATAAGTAGTCATTTATGTCAATCAAGCTTCGTCTCCACTGTATTTCTTTCAGATGGGCAGTGGTCTGACAAATGTTGCAGTCCTAAAATGTTAAACTGCCATCTCCCTTAACAGATGTTAATTGACCTCTGGAGTCAGCATTTTCTTCTTTTAGTTCACACTTCCTGCATATGTAGGTTTTCCTTTTACCTTTCATAGGAGAACAGCATTAGTGCACAATTAAATTTGAGATATATCAAGCAGCCAGCAATTAAGGAGTGAGCAGAATTACACTGGAGATCTCAGCATGGCAAATTACATTCTGCAGAGTGCCATGTAATCCTGTAGCACAGAATATCACAGGACAGATGTGGGTCATTCAACCCAACAAGGCAGCATTAGTTCTTTTCACTTGAAAAGTCATTTGGACGTGTGATGGTCTCAGTGAAATGGCAGAGCAAGCTCAAGAACTCGTGTTGCCGGCCCTTGTCTGTTTCATATGGCTTCCACTTTCTTCCTCTACTGATCAGCGTCTCTGTTTCTTCAACTTTGTTTTGAAACAACCAGCTTGCTCCACTCCAGAAATTGTTAGCGCAAGAAAAAATAACATTCCAATCTCTTCGATTTATTCTTCTGACCTTCCAGTAATGTCTTGTCAATTGCCAATAAAAATGATCACATTAATAGCTAACGTAGCCACGGGCTACATTAGCACATTAGCCTATTCAGGACCACTGTGGGGGCTTCACCATTCTTGAGTCATCAGTACCGGCTCTGATTTGTTCTGTACCTTTTCATACCTCTACTTTCCCTCTCCCCCATCTTTCAGTCTGAAGAAGGGTCTCCACCCGAAAAGTCATCTATTTCTTTTCTCCAAAGATGCTGCCTGACCCGCGGAGTTTACTCCAGCATTTTTGTGTCTATCTTTGGTGTAAACCAGCATCTGCTGTTCCTTCCTACATATCTAACGTAGTAATGTTTGGCTCGCCCCTTATAACTCATTATGAAAAGTCTGAAAGTTTGATATTGCGCTTCATAACCGTCCTGATAACATCCTCAGGAATGTATACATTGCCTTGACATATTCATCAGTGTTACATTCTTAAATTGTCTGGGGAGAACAAATGCATTTAGGTGTTGAGAACCAAAGGGTTGTAAGATCCAGTTCTATAGGCTTGCTGTTTCAATGCAACAGATGCTGAATTGCTTCCAATGTGGCAAATGCTGCCTGGACTTTGTGGGCTAAGTCACACCAGCCAACAAATGATAAATGCACTGCCAAAATGCTGGTGTTTCAGAAAGAATTGCAGATGCTGGAAAAATCGAAGGTAGACAAATATGCTGGAGAATCACAGTGGATGAGGCAGCATCTATGGGGAGAAGGAATAGGTGACGTTTCGGGTCGAGACACTTCTGCAGACTGATGTCGGCGGGGGACGGGAAAAAGAAAGGAAGAGGTGGAGACAGTATGCTTGTGGGAGAGCTGGGAAGGGGAGCAACCTCATACCCACCTCATATTTCGTTTGGGTAGTTTACACCCCAGCGGTATGAACATTGACCTCCAATTTCAGGTAGTCCTTGCTTTCTCCTTCCTTCCTCGCCCCCTTCCCAGCTCTCTTTTTCCCGCCCCCCCAACTCCTTCCTCCCCCTCCCCCCCCACGTCAGTCTGAAGAAGGGTCTCGACCCGAAACGTCACCTATTCCTTCTCTCCATAGATGCTGCCTCACCCGCTGAGTTTCTCTAGCATTTTTGTCTACCGGCAAATTGCTGGTAATGCCTCTTGGTTATAAACAGAGCAGGCAGCTACAGACACAAGCAAGTGTGTAAACTGCGTTGGCACGAGGCCAGTTAAATTAGAGCTGAAGCATCGGACACAAAAAAAATTCAACAAAAATCTTTAACATTTGTTGGTTGGTCGCTAATTGCTTTTTTCTAATTTACTGATGGCATGCTTCTACAAGGGCTATGTGGCCATCTTGCAGGTTTCCAAAGCCTGCAGGGAGTGATGTACTTGGTGCTAAGGATTTTATCTTGACCTCGGGTTACAGCACTGGAGAGTTGTTCCCAGGCGCAGCTGCTTTAATCTGACAACTAGCTCATGGCACAGGGAGCAGAAGTGAGGATGCCCTCACGGAAATGTGCCATCTGGTCCTGCCACAGTGACCTGAGAGTTGAGAAGGAACACTTTGCCAGTAGCTGTTGTACACCTAGTGGCCGCAATATTTTACGTGTCAAGCCACTTCCTGGAAACCTGCAACTTTCCCTACGTGGCATCCATTGTTGTTTGAAATGGGTCACTAATCTACATCCATTTTGAAACGGCTACGGTAATTTAATTCTCTCTTGCTAGGCAGCAGTAAGCAGTTGCAGTTTGAAGAAGGGGCCCAACACAAAAAACGTCACCCATCCTTTTTCTCCAGAGATGCTGCATGACCCCACTGAGTTACTTCAGCATTTTCTGTCTCTGAGAAGTAAGCACATGCTTTATAAGGAGTTTTCCCTTGGGTACAAGACAAAGTTAACACACACACATCAATTTGTAGGTGTTATATGCCAACTCTGAGTTGGACCACAACTGGAAGAAGTCCCATTCGGGACCAACATGTGCGATTATAAACAAACTCAACACCCAATATCCTGGCAAGTCACAAGGCTTTGGTTTGTTCTTTTCATTCCTTTCATTCATTTGTTCTTTGTATCTTTTCATATCTCTAGTTTCCCTCTCCCTTGACTCTCAGTCTGAAGGGTCACCTATTCCTTTTCTCCAGAGATGCTGCCTAACCCACTAAGTTATCCCAGCACTTTGTGTCTATCAGCAGTAAGGCACATGTCTACCATAAGGCTTTCATTCTTTGGTAATACGCTGCACCATCAGCATTTGAGCCAACTCCGCAAATCTACAAAGATTCTCCATGGCAACATATTTGCGGAGCAGCTCATTCACAGGTGAACAACTTCCATGCAATGAAATACCACGATGTAAAGGAAAATGCCACAGAAGAGAACTATGATGTGCACAACGAACAGGCCCACTCCCAAGACGCCTTCAGAGGGCAGCAGCAATTCACAGACTATTGGTTTCTGGTACATTGAAGAACACTACCGTAAAGAAGACCCAGCCCTTCTTACCAATTTTAACTAGTGAACAGTTACAGAGAAGTAATTGGAGGATTTAAAGGAAGGAAGGTGCCAGCCTCGACAGAAGATATTTTACGAAGATGTTGCCAGTACTCAAGGGTTTGAGCTGCAGGGAGAGGTTGAGCAGGCTGGGACTCTATTCCTTGGAGCGCAGGAGGATGAGGGGTGGTCTTATAGAGGTGTATAAAATCATGAGAGGAATAGATCGGGTAGATGCACAGAGTCTCTTGTCCAGAGTAGGGGAATCGAGAACCACATAGGTTTAAGGAGAAGGGAGAAAGATTTAATCGGAATCTGAGGGGCAATATTTTCACACAAAGGGTGGGGGGTGTAAGGAACAAGCTGCCAGAGGAGGTAGTTGAGACAGGGACTATTGCATTGTTTAAGAAACAAGTAGACATGGATAGGATAGATTTATGGGGATATATGGGCCAAACGCAGGCAGGTGGTACTAGTGTGGATGGGAAATGTTGGTCGCTGTGGGAAAGTTGGGCAGAAGGACCCGTTTCCACACTATATGACTCTATGACCCTATATAGGGTGTCTGGCCATCACATCTGATTGCATTCCAGTAATGAGAACCACGATTCCTGCATCGTGCCATTCTCCATTGTGCCCAGATAGTGTCGTTGCCTGCTTCTGCACCAGCCACAATGCTATGAGACGCAGACTAGATTTCTGCAGTGCAGGTTGGATTTAGCCAAACCCACAAAATGGCTAACAGTGCTGACTGGATGCTGAAGTGATTACATCAATGAGCAGCACAACGTTAGCATGCAGCATGCATTCCATTCAGGTGCCGGAGGTTAATCCTGAATTGTGCTTTCCCTTCTTTAGGGCTTTTGGACTTTAGAGATAACAGGCCCTTTGGCCCACCAAGTCCACGCCGACCAGCGACCCCCATCACGAGCACTATCCCGTACACTAGGGACAATTTACAATTTTACCAAAGCCAATGAACCTACAAACCTGTACGTCTTTGGTGTGTGGGAGGAAACCGGAGCACATGGAGAAAACCTATGTGATCACAAGGAGAACGTACAGCATTCCTTACAGGATCAATCCCGGGTCTCTGGCTCTGTACAGCAGCAGCTCCACCACTACGCCACCTTAATGGAGGCTATGGCTATGGAACCTAATCCCCGTTGTACCATGTGCCCAAGATAACTGTTCTGATTGCTCCTCCGTAATTCTAGTGATAGTTATCAGCCATGCAGCAAATGATGGAAATTCCTTCAACGATGCTATGTGTTTCAGCATTTATTTCCATTTTGCAGCATCCATGGGCGGCAAGGTGACACAGCGGTAGAGTTGCTGCCTTACAGCCAGAGACCCGGTTCGATCCTGACTACGGGTGCTGTTTGTACGGAGTTTGAACGTTCTCCACGTGACCTGTGTGGGTTTTCTCCGGGATCTCCCGTTTCCTCCACACTCCAAAGACGACAGGTTTGTAGGCTAATTGGCTTGGTATGGTTGTAAATTGTCCTTAGTGTGTGGAGGGTATTTGTATGTGTGCGGGGATCACTGGTCGCCTTGGACTCGGTGGGCTAAATTAAACTAAACTTATAGTTCAAGGTTCAAGGACTTTTATTGTCACGTATACCAATTAAGGTACAGTGATATTCGATTTACCATACAGCCATAATAAAAAAAGCAACGACACAACTACATAAAAGTTAACATCAACATCCACCACAGCGGATTCCCCACATTCCTCACTGTGATGGAAGGAAATAAAGTCCAATTTTCTTCCCCCTTTATTCTCCCGCAGTCGGGGCAGTCGAACCATTCGCAGTCGGGGCAATCGAAGCTCCAGCGGCTTGGAGCTCCCGAAGTCGGTCTCTAACCAGGGACCGCGAGCTCCACGATGTTAAAGTCCGCAGGCTCCCGCGGTTGGAGCTCCAGAAATCGGTCTGCAGCAGAGTCGCCAGCTCTGCTGCAGATTTTGACGTAAAGAACCATCATTCTTTTATAGAAAGTGCCATAGAAAACCCCTTACATTTATTCATTGTATTATAAGCCTTCCTTACTTCGCCTGCTACCAGCTGTGTCAGGAGCTCATTAACTCTAGGATCTGTTACCAAACCAGTGTGAGAGAGCCAGCCATCTCACTTAAGGAATCCAGGTCAGAATCTCTAATCCTCTTATAACATTTGTCTAGATAGAAAAGAACAATTCAGAGAGCAGCTGCAGCCCATTGCATATATTTTTTTATATATCTGAGAATTACCCATTGCATTTCTTAGAATGTTAAAATTTTGGCATTCAGTTAGGGCATAAGTCATCATCAATATTATACATTACAATTGTAAACTTTGATTTTCTTATCCATTCTTCTGCCAAATTCTGCTCAGTTGTGCCATTGTAAGCACGTTGTCTTTTGCATTATGTTTCTATTGTGAGTCAATGTAGTACCTGAGTCACAAATGTGGATTAAAGCTCCCTTCCAAAGCACATATTCTCAGCTAACATTTAAATACAGTCCCAAAGGGGTGCCATATTGTCATCTGTGCAGTCTTTTGGCTGAAGTCCTAACTGGACGTCCAACCACTTTCTCAGGTGAAAGATCTATTGGTGTCTCAGGATCTTCCTTATTCACTCTCTAAGGTACTTGAAATAATCAGGAACTATCAAGAAAAACATCGTATCAACAAAAGGTACGTTATTACTGAATGTATAGGAAGGAACTGCAGATGCTGGTTTACACTGAAGATAAACACAAACAGCTGGAGTAACTCAGCGGGACAGGCAGTTTCTCTGGAGAAAATAAATACGTGTCGTTTCGGGTCTGAGGAAGGGTCTTGACCCGAAACATCATGTATTATTTTTCTCCAGCAATCAGTAGCAATGTTACAACATTTTGAGATTTTAAAAATCAAGTCTGCAAGTTATCCCATCAGATAAAGCATACAAAGAAGTTTAATTTGACACCTAATTCACTTTCATATCTTCAGTATTAAAAAAGTTATGGCCATTTTCATACTCGGAAATTAGCATCTTGTTCCCCATTGCCTTTCCATTGACTTAACACAAAAGCTGTGATCGAGGACAGTCAAAAGCCCATAACTTTCTTAAAAATTAAGAGAACTGAAAAAAAAAATTCAGTTATTATAGATTGAAGCATTCTAAAACTAATATGAAACAATCTTACTTGGATGACCTGAAATTAAAGCATATAATTAGTTAGTTACCCAATTGTAGCTAATTACAAAATTAAATTACTAGATCTAAACATCTATCCATTTCTTAAGAAAATATTAAAACTTTTGTTTTAAAGCCTAAGTGTCCAAATAACATTCACACAAGAATTCACAATATAACATGATTTTTAAATCTAACTGTCATTCATTTATAGGCCAAATTGAAGGAATTTTGTGTTTAATGCCCGTAAATTAATGGGCATTTTAAACGGCTTGCGAGTGGGATTTTCTGGAACGCGATGGATTGGAACGTTGCGGTTGCGGTGAATTTAAACCCCATATCAGCAGGAAAAATTCTGCCGGTTCATATGGGGACTAAATCACCGTTTCGCAACATGAAATATTGATTAAAGTCACCTAAAAAAGAAGGTTTACATGAAAAAATAAACAGCTTTCACTTACCTGTCCCCTACATGAAATCCGTCCCCGTTGTCGGCGTTCACGGCACTAGGAGCTAATTTTTATTTTACTGCAACACTGAAATAGTCGGGCTATTTATTAAAAAAAATTAACTTACCGGCAGTCAGAACAAATCTCCAGAAATAGATCGCACTCCGACAAAATATTATTCCGGATGGCAAGGAAAAAAATGCATTTTAACCCTGCCCCCCCCCTTAAAGGCGCCAAAGTCGCGCACACGGCCAGCGGCAGAACTGCAGCACCGCTGAAGGTAAGTTTTGTAACATACCTAAGCAATTCTGCCTGGCCCGGTGGATTACTCTAGCTTTTTGAGTCTATCGACATTATTACAGAGGCAGCAGATATGTCAACTCTCATTTTCTTTCCAATAGCCTCTTCAGAACTTACTGTGTCCAAAATACTGTTCTTGTCATCAAGTTTGCAGATAACAACATATTACTGCTTAATTATTATTCACAGAATGGTCTTACAAATAATATGTAAGTTATTTCAGGGCAGGGAAGTTCACTTCTGTGTGCCCACAAATACTTACCCCTTTTACCAACATCACAAGGAAAAGCTAAATCACCTGGAAGCTTGCTGTGCGCAAGTTGGCTGCCACTTCTCTTACATAAAAATATTATAAATATATCACTGGGTTGGAAACAACTTGACGCATTCTGAGATTACGAAGGGCACAATTTATAAGCACGTCCTACTTTAAAATTAAGTCTACAAGAGCTGCGGTTCATACATGATGCTGCATTAAACAGGAATCTCCCTTGTCGTGGTACAACATTAATTTATCACTCTCCTGTACAGCTGCTTCCACGAGTAGAGAAATCACTTTTTTTAAAGCAAGAGGATTACTGCTAATTATATCATCCCACTGAGTCTGCGGATAGAGGCCCTGTCACAGATATCACATCCCAAGCATTCCGATGAGAGAACCAGTTTTTGCGTTAACCTAAGGAATAAGACCTTAACTGCAATTAATAAGAATTAACTGGAAGGCAGCTGAGTTGTACCCCCACTCCGAAAACTACACTTTAATTCATCTCCCTCGGGATTCTTACCTAAGAATCCTGTCATACTTGGAAATTTCATTTAACTTTGGTATGAAAACATCATTTAAAAGGCATGAGGACAGCTACATGGACAGAAATGGTTTAGTGGGAAATGGGACTGAAAAAGGGTCCCGACCCAAAACGTCACCCATCGTTTTTCTCCAGAGATGCTGCCTGCCCGATGAGATACTCCAGCATTTTGTGTCCATCCTCGATATGGGCCGACCACTGGCAGGTGGGACTAGTATAGGTGGAATATCTTGGCCGGCATGGGCAAGTTGTGTCGAAGGGCCTGTGTCTGTGCGGTACAACTCTATGACTTGGCATCAACAACCTTTTCCACTCTCACCACATTTTGGATGCTGTTTGTCCTGATTTCAAGCCTGAATGCCCTGGTTCCAGAATAGATTGTGATCTACTGTGCCGGCAGTAGTGCACTATTTATCCATATTTGTACACTTTCTCCACAGAACGAGAAGCCGTGTTCTGCCTAACTACACACAGATAATGCTCTTGCTCTCGATGCACAAAGCTGTCATTACCTACTGCTGAATTGCATAACTGATGTAGCAAATTCAGACATACACCAGCTGTGCTATACGATTTGAATATGCAAAAGTCGCCGTCTTAGTAGTTTTGCAAAAACAGCATTCTGCTTCACTCTTGAAATGCGTTTAATATATCCTATACCATCAGGTAAATACAAACTAATTAGAGACAACACACCAGCTGTGCATTAATATCGTGCCTTTAGCATGGAGCTAAGATACTCAGCTGAATGGCAAGGCATGTAACCGTCACCTTAACAAGCTGTCTGACTACCTCGAAGCGCAAGTAACTTAATTCAAGAATTCATCCTCATGACAGCTTGTGTTCGGGGGTAAGTAGACACCAACTGCTGGAGTAACTCGGCGGGTCAGACCGCATCTCTGAAGAAAAGGAGTAGGTGTTGTTTCTGGTCGAGACCCTTCTTCAGTATTGTTCACCAGTCTAGATTTGGTCACCACCTCAAGTCTGTTGATGTATAGCTCTAGATAAGGCCATAGATCACCTCGGGAACTCTCCGACAGACTCCTCCACCATACTTCCCAATCCTGCAGGTTTCTCCCTATAAATACAACGGGAAGTTGCTCCCAGTATGCTACAGGCGATCTGTGCCAATCCACCCCAAGACAACCCATGACAAGGGGTGAGAGCACAGTGCATCTAGCCTGCCCTCTGGCATCATCCTTCCTGGTGTACATTTTGAAACCAAATGATTTCAAAGACCTCAGTTCCTCTTTACCCTAGCTGTTGCATGTGGCAGAGCAGGCTACCTGGGTCAACAAAGGCACACAAACAGGCACGGTGGCACAGTTGGAGAGTTGTTGCCTTATAGCGCCAGAGACCCAGGTTCGATCCTGATGACGGGTGGTTGTCTGATCAGAGACATTCGAAAGATTTGAACACAATTAAATGATTTAAAATCACTAACAATAATAAATTCACATAAAAGCAAAATGAACATACAAAATAAATTAATTTAAATAAACTTTTAAAAATAGCTTTTTAGTGAAGGGGACATGGCTAAATGAGCTAGATTCCTTGGTGTACAGTTACACAGTCAGATACAAAGGGAAAACACAACCTCAAAATTTCCCACCTGGAACTCTGTATTCTACTCACATCAGCTGTGCTGTGAATATCCAGCCCTAAATGAACAAAGTTTTCCTGGCTTGAAAAATGCATAGCAAGTTTATCAAACAGCAGATGTCACTAGATGCCCTACAGCAGTAAAAACTGATCCAATGTCCTAAAGGTCACAAGGTAAATCACTTCTCACGCTATTTCAGAGTTCAAGCAAATTTGCAAGGTTGGCAACGTCTACATTTTGTTAACATTGAAGCATTTTTGACATAACCTTCAAACGTATTATTTCTATTTGGGCTTTTATTTACCATCCTCCTTCATCTTGCGGGGTTTTGACAGAAAACCTATCAAATCAATGTACCAAGCTCCACAGAATTACATCTCAATCTGATTGGCTTCTGCAAGTAATTCCATTTCATTTTAGGGTCAGTCTGATATGCTTCCATTGAAACTTCAGAGCATTAATCCAGTGACAAAAACGTATGAATTCTTGCAAAATGTCACTCAGACACCATTGATTTGATTTAAACCCCTCTGTCCAGCCTAATCACAGTGACAGTGCAGCTAAAATAGCCTTGCAAAACCTACCAGCCTGTTCTTCCTTCCTGTCTTCTGGAATCTTAACTGAGCCCTTTTGTAGATGTAGGCTGGGTTCCGATGAATCGATGGGACAATCAAAAAACTGTAGATACTAGAAATCTGAAGTAAAAACAGAAAATGACAAAAGCACTCAGCAAATCGGGCAGCATTTGTGGAAAGAGGAACAGTTAACATATCAGAACATTTTCTACTTTTACTTCATTAGGATCCTGGTTGCATTTCAACTGAGTATAACATCCCAAAGTGGAAAAGGAGGTAAATTTTCCTTAGAGAGAGCGGGGAAGGCAAGAGAAGCAGGAGGACTCCTTACTGAGAGGTTTGGGTCTAAGCTACCTGAGTTTCCCAGTTTACCACCACTCCTGAGACATTGCCAAAACCTTTGCACCCAGACTGGTGCCAGAGGCCAGGTCAGTTTTCACTAGCATGTAAATGCAAGTAGGCAATTGGGATAGCTAAACGTAAATGTGGCCTGGAAGTTAAAATAAAGCCAAGTTTCAAATGAATGAAGTTTGAGGAAATTGGGGAGTGGGAAGAAGTTGGGAGAAGGGGAGGCATTGAACATGAGAGGGGGGGGAAGGGAACACTTGCCCTGCCTCAAGTTGGTAAAAAAAATATTCCCAATTAAATTCTCATTTCAACATTTACAACTTTTTTCATTAATCATCCAAGATCATCACCGTATTGTGCACACTGTAAATGTCATTACGCTTCGACATGTTTTTGCAGTTGTTCTCCCCATGCAACTTTCCAGAAGATCAATTCTGCGGTCCTTTTCTTTCAACATCTTATGCGGTCTCCGCAATTAGAAGGGAGGCTTATTATAAAATTAGTCTGAACTTACAGAGCAACAAAAAACCATGACATGAAAGTTTAACGGAAAACTAAAAGAAACTTGAAAGGCAATAATGGAATCTTGCAAATAATGGCCAGATAATGTAATTGGTAACAGTAAATATTTGTGTAAACATATGGAATGTTAAAGAAAATATGTAATTGCCCAGAAATTAATGAAGAGGTCCATTTTGGAGATATCGACCAAATATTTAATTGCTTTCTATAAAAGGCCATTAGAGATCAAATTTAGGTAATACAGAACAAAAATAAGAAATTGATCCGAGGCAAATTAGATGACCTATGGTTGATAAAACACGGAATTTTAGTGCACTACTGGATAATTTCTGTTGGTTGAATTCTGTTGTTGGACAGAATGTTGACACGGTTTAGTATGGCACAGCAGACCTGCTGCCCCATAGTGCCAGAGACCTGGGTTTGATCCTGACCCCAGGTGTTGTCTGTGTGAAATGTTCCTGTTCTCCCCGTAACCGTGCAGTCTTCTCTGGGTGCTCCAGTTTCCTCCCACATCCCAAAGACGTGTAGGTTTGTAGGCTAATTGGCCGTCTGTAAATAGATCCTAGCTTGGACTCGGAGGGCCGAAAGGCCTGTTTCCATGCTAAACCAAACAATCTACTATCCTTTTATGTTTTGCTACTGGTCTCTAGAGTCATTAATGAAACATTCTCGTGCAAGAAAGTTAACCAAATAACACTGAAACAATTTCCGAATCCATACTATAAAATAGTAGAAATATGACATCCGCTTTGATTAATCAATAACAGTGTGCACAAATTTATTAAACAAGTCGTGTTTGACAAATGTTGCATCTTTTTCTTCATTTCTTTGGATGGATGAAGAGATACAATATTTTCTTAAGCAATATGAGTCCATTAGGGCCATCGGGTCACGGCTGACTTTCAGAGCAATTCCATTCTCCCACTTATTTTCTCCCAGTGGCTGTGTGGGTTTCCTCTGGGTGCTCCGGTTTTCTCCCACATCCCAAAGATGTTCTGTTGTGCGGGTTAATTGACCTCTAAGCATTGCCCCTAATGCGTAGGGAGTGTATGATAAAGTGGGATGAAAGAGAACTGGTGTAAATGGGTGTTCGCTGGTTGGCCAGGACTTTGTTGGCCAAAGGGCCTGTTTCCAGGCTAAACAAATTTAAACTGCCTCCCACCAGTTCCCCTACCACGCAGCTAAACTAGGAGCAGTCTACAGCAGACAATATAACTACCAACTAAAGTGATTTCCAAGAACCATTGAATCAGATTATTCACAAAATTCAGACACAATGCACAAGATCATTAAGTAGTTTGGCAGCAAATTTCCTGCTAACGTACACAGGAAAACAAGGGTTAAAATAGATTGGTGTTAATTAGTACGATCTGAACACTTAATTAGTATGATCTCCTGACCCGTCTGAAGAAAGGTCTCGACCCGAAACGTCACCTACTACTTTTCTCCATAGATGCTGCCTCACCAGCTGAGTTTCTCCAGCATTTTTTGTCTACTCCTGAACACTAACATCAGTTCGCAAAATGGACAGACTAGTGGAAGATACAGTTCAGTGTGGATATACAAAGGAATGTGTTTTTAGTGTAAAAATGAATAAGGATCTACTCAGTGCAGGGGCAGGAGTGTGGATCAAACAAATAATTAAAGATTTTACCAGTTACTCAACTTGGATCTGACCATAATTTCAAGTGATCTGAAAAATGAGACAACCTAAACATAAAAGAACCATGCAAAAGGACACAAAGTGCCAGAGTAACTCAGCAGGACAGGCAGCATCTGTGGAGAACATGGATAGGTGATATTTCGGGTTGGGACCCTTCTTCATTTCCGCTCCTTGTTTCAACAAAGAAGAATGCAAGATTGATTTTTTTTTGTTAGTTATTTAGGTAAAAGTATCACATCTTCAAATCAATCGTTTGTTCGTAAATCTATTCAAATTTGTTCACAAGAATGAATGATCAGAGTTTACTGGAGCAAAAAGAGACAGATTATGAATATGGATATGCTGTATTTGGCTTAAATTCACATGAATATTTAAATGAAAGGTTAATTAATCTTATCGAGCTATTAAATGTGGTCAAGGGAACAACAGGGAGGATAGAAAATATATTTCCTGATGAGCTAAGTCAAGAATAATGGGGCTATTACTGTGTTACTCCAGCACTTTGTATACTTTTGCATGTATGGCAGGCAGTGAAGTAAGCATGCAGGTACAGCAGGCAGTGAAGTAAGCAAATGGCATGTTGTCCTTCATAGCAAGAGGATTTGAGTTTAGGAGCAAGGAGGTCCTACTGCGGTTGTACAGGGCTCTGGTGAGACCACCCATGGAGTATCGCGTGTTTTTTGGTCTCCTAATTTGAGGAAAGACATTCTTGCTATTGAGGGAGTGCAGCGTAGGTTCACCATGTTAATTCCCGGGATGGCGGGACTGACATATGATGAAAGAATGGACAAAGGACATTTATTTTCACGTACACCAATTGGTGTAGTGAAATTTGACTTGCCAATGCAGCACATGAATAAAGATAATACATAACACTAAAGAATTAACAATAAACATGAAAACATCCCCCCACAATGGTTCCCACTGTGGGGGAAGGCAGCAAAGTCCAGTCCCATCCCCAGTTCACCCATAGTCTGGCCTATTGAGGCCTCAGCAGTCGCCGCTACAGCAGCCCGATGTTTCAGGCCTCTCGCCGGATGATGAAACTCTGGCGTTGGGTGAACACTATCAGTGGCCCGGAGTGTCTGGAGCGGCCGCTTCCTCCCCGGAGTTCGCAGCTCCCGAAGTCCACGGGACGCGCCAGTCGGAGCTCCTACTCTGGCGACCTCGTCGTGAGATCCCAGGCTCCGCGGTGTTTAAAGCTCAGCGCCGCCCGCCCACCCACGGCTGGAAGCTCCACAGACCGCAGCTCTGCGATGTTGCAGTCGCCGGTCCCAGCCCTCCAGAGCCCACCGCACGGCGACCCGGACAAGGCATCGCCCGCTCCATGATGGCGCCCCAGCGCTGTGCCGCTGTGCCGAAGCCGGTCCCAGCCGGTGCCGGCAGGAAACGCCGCTCCAGACTGCCGGTAGGCTGCGAGGAAGGGGTGAAGATACGGCCCGGAGAAAAGCCGCATCTCCGACCAGGTAGGACTGAGAAAAATAGTTTCCCCCTTTCCCCCCGCCCCCCCACCCTCCACCTAAAAGACTAAAAGCCCTCCAAAAACAAACACTTTTAACTTAATGGATCGATTGGGCTTATATTCACTGGGATTTAAAAGGCTGAGAGGGGATCTTATAGCAGCATATAAAATTCTTAAAGGATTGGACAGGCTGGATGCAAGAAAAATGTTCCCGATGTTGGGGGAGTCCAGAACTGGGGGTCACAGTTGAAGAATAAGGGGTAGGCCATTTAGGACTGAGCTGAGGAAAAACATTTTCACCCAGAGAGTTGTGAATCTGTGGAATTCTCCGCCACAGAGGGCAGTGGAGGCCAATTCACTGGATGTTTTCAAGAGAGAGTTAGATTTAGCTCTTAGGGCTAACAGAATAAAAAATATGTGTAGAAAGCAGGAACAGGGTACTGATTTTGGATGATCAGCCATGATTTGGACGATCAGCCATCAGTGCTGGCTTGTGGGGCCAAATAGCCTAATACTGCACCTATTTCCTATGTTTCTATGTTTTGTGTATTAAGCAGCATCTGCAGTTTAGTTCAGTCTAGAGATACAGCGTGAAAACAGGCCCTTCGGCCCACTGAGCCCGCGCCGATCAGCCATCTCCATAAACCAGCACTATCCTACATACTAGGGACAATTTACAATCTTTACCGAAGAACAACCTACAAACCTGTATGTCTTTGGCGTGTGGGAGGAAATCGGAGCAGCCGGGGAAAAACCCACGTGGGCACGGGGAAAATGTACAAACTCCATACAGGTAGCACCGGTCGTCTTTGTTTCAGACATTTTAAACTAGTTGCTTATGTTAAAATGTTCAACGATAATGACTGTCCTGTAAAAATTCTGAATTAAAGCTGAGATATGTTCTTTATTTTGCCTTTCTCTTGTTTTGCCTTTTTCCTGATTTTCTTATTCTCCCGGGATACTTGGCATTTTGGTTCTTCCTTTGTGGCAGATGGAGCAGGGTGAACAAATACCACTGGCTACCACTGTTTGCCTATTTTCAGCTGTTCAGTTACGTTTTACATCTGTGCAGATGGTCAACGCCTGCCTCGGGAAGTGGAGTAATTCCTCATTAGCTATCCTGCCCTCCTTCATTTTTTTTTTCCCTGTAGAGGATCTTGAGTTTGCCAGCTGCGTTGCCTCTGGCCGTGGGTCTTCCCTGTAGACACATGACAAGGCCACAACAGATGGTAGGAGGATCAGGTTGACAGACCAAAGCAATTTCATATTCATCCCTAAACTCATTTGGACACTTGATATTTCAATTGAATACTGCAGAAAGAAGTAAGATGGGCAACAATATAAAGACATATCTGCACATATTTTTGTGGTTTGCATTAACAAGATAATCGTATTGATACTTTATACTTTATATTGGCTACATTTAAATTGGCTACATAGGGCGGCAAGGTGATGCAGCATTAGAGTTGCTGCCTTACAGTGTTTTCCGTGCCAGAGACACCAGTTCGATCCTAGCTGCGAGCGCTTGTCTGTACAAAGTTTGTATGTTCACCCCGTGACCTGCGTGGGTTTTCTCTGAGAACATCGGTTTCCTCCCGCACTCCAATGGCGTTCAGGTAAATTGGCTTGGTATAAATGTTAAAATTGTCCCTTGTGTAGGATAGTGTTGATGTGCGGGGATCGCTGGTCTGTGCGGACTTGGTAGGCCGAAGGGCCTGTTTCCGCGCTGTATCTCTAAACTAAACGGAAAATAAACTATAATTTCTCATCGACAAGATCACCACTGAAATATCATATTAATAAATATGTAACGAATTTAAAAAAAGGAAAATTGTAACAATCAAAGGTAATGGAACTTTCATATAACCATGCAACAGGGAAGGTCAGTTACCTCATTGTACAAGAATGAGCTCTCTGAAAGAGTTAACCAAAGAGTTAACCAACCTTGCTGTTTCATTTAGCCCCACAAAGTTCAAATTCCCTCAAGAAGTTCACATAGAATTAAATTCCGCCACTTTTCCTGAGTTATGCGAGACTAATGATAACATCTTGCTTCCTGAACATCTCTAGTTGCTTTTCCAATTATGTTAATCTGCATCCTGTACTTAGTGACCTTCCCTTCCAGTGGTAACAGTTCCTTCCTGTCCCTTCATCAAAACCTCGCAAATTTATTTCCAACTGCAGAATGCGCACAGCATCGTAACTAGCAGAGTTGCTGCCGCACTCCTTCAGCATCCCAGGTTGTGATGGACTGGGGTGAGGGGACTATGCCAAGGAAGACAAAATGGCAGACAGAGTCCAATGCGCCAGGTGGTGAAAACTCAATCATCTTGCCAAAAACCTGCAGTAAAAATGGATGCTTACCAGTCCCAGACCTCAGAAGAAAGTTCTAAAATGGGTCAGCACAGTGGCACAGCAGTTGAGCTGCTGCCTTACAGCGCCAGAGACCCCGTTTCCATCCTGGCTCAGGGTGCTGTTTCTAACAAGCCTGTATGTTCTTCTTGTGACTGGGTGGGTTTTCTCCGGGTGCTCTGGTTTCCTCCCAAAATTCAAAGACTCGCAGGTTTGCAGGTTAATTGGCTTCTGTATATTGTCCCTAGTGTGCAGAATAGGACTAGTGTATGGGTTGGTTGGCTCAACCTCATGGGCTGAAGGGCCTGTTTCCAAGCTATATCCTTAAAACCATAACTAAATATGTATACTTAGACCAGTGGGGAGCCTGAATATTTATATTCCCACAGGCTGTATCACTGAATGCTATAAAATAAAGTTAATTTTTATTATGCTTATGGAAATTAAAAATAATCCTTCATAAAAGAAATGTGTTAAATGCTGATTATGTAGATTTATAGCTATGGTCTGGAACTCTCAAGTTGTGAGAGGTTTTATGTGCAGAAGAGGATTTGAAAGAGCTATTTTTTTTAAATTATTTGCTGTTTAGAAATAATAAATGAAGAGAATACATTTCAAACAACAAAGGTACCTGGAGGACACACATTTGAGGTGATCGGTACGGAAACAGTAAAATTAAGGAAAAATATTTAAACAATAAAATGCAAATTGAAATTCATTATCGTAGGATGCAGTTCCAGTTGCAGTCTTCACAAAAGATTTGGGTAAAAACATAAAGGAGCGTATATCACAATGTAATGGGGAAAGATAAGAGTATGGATCGCTCTTTGAAAGTGTTAATACCAAACCAATGGAGCAAAATGACTTTGTAGATACAAGGAACTGCAGATGCTGGTTTACAAAATAAACAGAAAGGGCTGGAGTAACTCAGCAGGTCAGGCAGCCACTCTGGACAACATGGATGATTGTCATTTGGGTCTGAAGAAGACCATTTCTTTTAGATTAGTTTAGTTTAGAGATACAGCGCGGAAACAGGCCCTTTCAGACAACTGGGTCCGCGCTGACCAGCGATCTCCGCACATTAACACTATCCTATACCCACTAGGGACAATTTTTACATTTACCAAGCTAATTAACCTACATACCGGTACCTCTTTGGAGTGTGGGAGGAAATAGGAGATCTCGGAGAAAACCCACGCAGGTCACGGGGAGAACGTACAAACTCCGTACAGACAGCACCCGTAGTCAGGATTGAACCCGGGTCTCCGGCGTTGCATTCACTGTAAAGCAGCAACCCTACCGCTGCGCCACCATGCCACTCTGTCTGAAGAAAGGTCTCGATATGGGGAGAAAGCAGGAACGGATTTTGGATGATCAGCCCTGATCATATTGAATGAGCCGAATGGCCTATTCCTGCACCTATTTTCTATGTTTCTATGAACCAAAACATCACCTATTCCTTTTCCCCAGAGATGCTGCCTGACCTGTTGAATTACTCCAGTGTTGTCCCTGCAGTTCCTTCCTACATCTTCTTCAGACCAAATGATCTTCTTTGGAGCTGCTCCATTGTACGTTTTATAATCCCATGGAGAGAGAAGGAAAATTAACAACTGAAATAAATAGTACTAGATGAATTGCACAAATTGTGTGATTAAACTTTCATGCCCAAGCTCATAAAAAGCTTTTGAACATAATTTAAAATCTTTTAAACATTGTGGGATGAAGAAATACTTGAGGTGAGCAATAGTGTGGCCCCTGGTTAGACCTTCGTCCGCACGTCATAAGCACATCTTGATTAGTACAAGGGTCAGAGGATATGGTGGGAAAGGCAGGAGAATGGGGTTACGAGGGAGAGATAGATCAGCCATGACTGAATGGCGGAGTAGACTTGATGTGCCGTGTAAATGAGCAAATCACACAGTCTGGAGTTCAAAGTCACCTTTAATCGACACACATAGTATAGCAGTACAGCAGGTTATCAGTTGTTAGTTCATCGTTACCGCTTCCAAGACTGGCTAGTGTAGGAAGTGGGAGTTAGTATGAATCACACAGTAAGGTGGGTTTTGTGATGCGATGTCTACTAAGATTGGTTCACAAGCAATAACCAATCTACATCCTTCCCCGTAAAGAACGAATATAGTTAAACACATATGCAGCTCTCGAATTTAAACATACTCGCCGTATCTATCAGGCAGTCCACTAATGCGACCCGATCACGTACGGACCAAACCCTCTTCCTCCACACCAGAAAAGTTAGTGGGGGAAAGAGGCAGTGAACCCGGAAGTGAGAAAGCAGCAGAGGGGACTTGAGGCGACCAATACTGCCTGGACCTGGTATCTACTATGATTGGTTCACATGCAATAACCAATCTACAGGCCGAATGGCCTATTTCCTCTCCTACCCCTTATGACCTTATGACATTTAGCAATTGCCTCTGTGCACATGTATTGAAATATTCCACACTAGATTTCCGCCTCTCTTCAGTAACTAGGGTTGGAGTTGACATTCATTCTGACAATTGAAGGGACTTGCCAACTGCACCAGACCGAATGTGGGACACAACCCAATATGAAGCATGCCTCTCATTAGATTTTTATACATCCATTTATTTATTTAATGATTTTAAGGACTTAAGGAGCATGAATTTTAAAAGGTATTTTCAGGTAATCATAAGAGAGCTTTAACCTGTTCTGCCCTACATAATTGATGTCAGAAGCCCACACATTTCTTATTTAATGAGGCCTCCACTGTTTCTGGTAAGATTTATGAATATTTACGATCCTTGGGAAAGCAGATCAGCAGGGAGAATGAGGCAATAAGTGATGCACTGCAGTTTAGCTATCTCATCGGGCCCCAGAGATGGCACAGTTACCCAAACAGTAGAGTTGCTGCCTCGCAGCTCCAGAGACCCATGTTCAATCCTGGCCTCTGGTGCTGGTGTCTGTATCTTCTCCCTGTGACCGCATGGGTTTCCCTCGAGTGCTTCAGTTTACTACTACATCCCAGGGACATGCGGGTTGGGAGGTTCATTGACCACTGTAAATATTTGTTAGTGTGTAGTGGAGTTATAGAATCTAGGGAGAATTTATGGCACATATGAGGATAATAAAATGGAGTTTGTGTAGATAATTGGATATTGTGGACCAATAGGATCCTTTCCATGATGCACAGTTCTACACCCTAGGGCTGATCAGCCCTAGTATTCGAGATGCGGTAGTACCAAGACATAAATGGTTCGGTTCATATTCAATGCATCTTTTTCGACAAGAAGGCTCAGCGCATATCAATTAAAAATTAAGCTACATTTTTTCAATATTTTTTTCCAGCAATATACCATCCTCTTTTTGATTTTGTGACCAATCTACTGATTCAATGTGCTAATAATTGAAAAGCATTAAATCAAAGTATAAAATCAACACATGTAAAAGGCTTTAATTTTTTTTTTTGGCATGCCGGTACATTGTATGGCCACATACCACCTCAAAATAGCACTGATTACACATAATTTATATTTAATTGTCCCAGTAATGCATCCCAACAATAATTCTGGAGTTACATCAAACCCCAGTTTTGTTGAGCCTCTTCATGGTACATTCTGCACAGTTTTCAAACAGCATTTGACAAACAACAGAGGGCCCAGCACTGATCTCTGGTCACAGGCCTCCAAACTAAAAAATGCAACCCTCCCCTACCATCCTTTGACTCCTACTGCCAAGCCAATTTCTATCCAATTGGCCAGCTCACCCGGGATCCATTTTGTTCTAACCTTCCGGACCAGCCAAATTTGTCAAAAGCCTTGCTAAAATCGAGGTAGACAAAGTCTACCAGTCTACCGCCATGTTTCCATCTATCTTCTAGGTCATCTCTTCAAAAAAACTAAATCATATTCATGAGACACGATTTCCCACACGCAATGACATGCCAACTATCCTTATTTAGTCCTTGCTTCCAAATGCATTTAAATCCTGTCCAATATCATCCCTTCCAATAACCTTCCCACCACTAATGTTATACTCGCTGGTTGTAGTGCCCTGACGACTGCCTGCTGCTCTTCTTACATAAAGGCACATTAGCATTCCTCTAGTCATCTGACAACTCACCTGTGGCTACTGAATATACACAAATCACCCCATTAATCTCCTCTTGCTTCCCATAACGTCCTTGGAAAGGTCAGGCTCCAGGGGAGCATCCTCCAAATGCGTCAGGATATTACCATTCCCTCCCCTGAACTCATGAGCGTCCCTGTCCTTCTACATGGTATATACAGATGAGAAGTATTCATCTGCAGTCTTGCCCTTTTCCAGTGGCTCCATGCATGGATTACCACAGTGATCCTTAAGGGGACCTACACTCTCCCTAGCTACTCTAAGTTCTGCCATGTTGCTCTCAAGTGCACCTCCTCCTTAATCATGCAGGGAGCATCTGTACCCCAGAATGTTGGCCTGCCGGTTCTGCCACCCCTCTGTAATAGATGCATTACAATCACATGCCAACCCACGCTCTGAGTTCATCTGCCTTAGCTAGAGTCATAGCGTGGAAACATGCCCTTGGGCCTGACTTGCCCACACCAACCATCTACGCTAGTGCCACCTGCCCAGGTTTGACCCACATCTCTCCAAACCTGTCCTATCCATGTAGGTGTCCAAATGTTTCTTAAAAATTGCAATACTACCTGCCTCTACTACCTCGGTAGCTCTTTCCATATACCCACCACTCTCTGTGTGATAAAGTTACTCCTCAGTTTCCTGTTAAATCTTTCCCCTCTCATCTCAAACCTATGTCCTCTGGTTTTCGATTCCCCTACTCTGGGCAAGTGACAATGTGCCCAGAGTATCTATTCCTGATCTATTCCCCTCATGATTTTGTACCAAAATCCTGTGAGGCTCTTTACAGTAAAGTAAATGCATTTTAACCTCGCAGACCTTCCACGATCCAGGACAAGGGGTCACAGCTTAAGGATAAGGGGGAAATCCTTTAAGACCGAGATAAGAAAGACTTTTTCCACACAAAGAGTGGTGAGTCTCTGGAACTCTCTGCCACAGAGGGTAGTTGAGGCCAGTTCATTGGCTATATTTAAGAGGGAGTTAGATGTGGCCCTTGTGGCTAAGGGGATCAGAGGGTATGGAGAGAAGGCAGGTACGGGATACTGAGTTGGATGATCAGCCATGATCATATTGAATGGCGGTGCAGGCTCGAAGGGCCGAATGGCCTACTCCTGCACCTAATTTCTATGTCTATGTTTCTATGATCCCTGTCTGACAGACTTGTTTATTTGAGCCACTGTTTTTCCTTCAACTTTCTCATCTGATGAACTACACATTTGAGACCTACCCTTTGTCAGAGTAGTTTAAACTCTCCTGGGTGACATAAGCAAACATTCCTGGAAGGACATTGATCTCCCTTTAGTTCAGATGCAACCTGTCCCTCCTGTACAATGTCACCTCTGGTTCAGAAGAGATCAGAATGGTCCAAGTAGCAGAAGCTCTCCCACTCGCATCAGCTCTTCAACTACATATTCATTTGCCTCATCCTCCTATTCCTACCCTCACAGCCACATGGCCTCTAGCTTGGTCCATATTGGTACTTCTCCAGGTTTAGTTTAGTTTAGTTTAGTTTAGTTTAGAGATACAGCATGGAAACAGACCCTTCGGCTCAACCAGTCTGCACCGACCAATGATCACCCATACACTAGTTCTATCCGACACACTCAGGACAACTTACAAAAGCCAATCAAGCTGCAAACCTGCCCATCCTTGGGACATGCGAGGAAACCGGAACACCCGGAGAAATCTAACGCAGTCATGCGGAGAGCGTCCATACTCTTGTATAGGCAGCACCTTTAGTCAGGATTGAACCCGGGTCTCTGGCGCTGTGAGGCAGCAACTCTACTGCTGTGCCACTGTGGCAGCCGGTGAGTTTAGTGTGTAGGGGGTCTAAACGGATTTATTCTTATTGTGTTTAACCTAGCAGTTTTAGTACAAATGGATGACTTGCTTGTTGGTGGGAAAGTGGCAACAACATTGCTGTGGGTCTGGAGCTACAGAGAGGCCAGGTTGGCAAGGGGGACAGATTTGTTTCCCTAAAGAGCAACAGTGAGCCACTTGGGCACTATTGGCACAGAGACTTCCTTAAAAAAAAAGAGAAATTGGTGATAATTTACATTATATCTCCTTACTTTTATGTTGGCATTTAAACACGTTGCCAGATTATTATTCCTTGTCCCTGGAATAACAGTCGTCCTAGCCTTTACACCACTACTCCTGTGTAGGAAAGAACTGCAGATGCTGGTTTAAATCAAAGGTAGACACAAAATGTTGGAGTAACTCAACGGGACAGGC
The DNA here is from genome assembly GCA_035221665.1 of Okamejei kenojei. NCBI lineage: Eukaryota > Metazoa > Chordata > Chondrichthyes > Rajiformes > Rajidae > Okamejei > Okamejei kenojei. The sequence goes on from CM069157.1 coordinate 21,486,899, forward strand.
AGCATCTCTGGAGGGAAGGAATGGGAGACGGTTCGGGTCGAGACGGGTCGGGTCTGAAGAAGGGTCTCGACCTGAAACGTCAACCATTCCTTCTCTCCAGAGATGCTGCTTGTCCCGCTGAGTTACTCCAGCATTGTGTGTCCACACCAATAGTGGAGCTTTGGGTAAAGTATAGGTACTTCCAAGACAGCTTCATCTTCTCTCAGAGATTAGTGCTGTAAATGCTATTCACATTCCTATCAGAGAGGCAAAGCACAGCTAGAAATCTCATTAACCTCATTCAATGGCCTTTGGTGGTTTGTCAGCAGTAGGTTATGACTCTATAATGTGACTATTTTTCATGAGAAGTTGTTGTTTGATCGCTTGTTGTGTAGCAAACAGCACATTTCCTTCTTCTCTTCACAGCAACTCCTTCCTTGAACGATGATACTATGACATTCAGAAATGCACACAAACTTGCCGAAACTCGATAGCAAGGATTTACTTAGAAGGGCATGCTACGTGATTACATAACTTTCCTATGGAACATCTTTTTACAGTGGAGAAGCAACATATGGGGTTAAATGCCCTGCCCATGGCCAGAGGAGATTTGGGTCAGAGGGTGGGCACTGCAGCAGACCATGACTGTCCATCCCCTGTCCTTCTCACTTCTTAACAAGGATTCTTCCACTTGCTGCAGCACAAAGCTTCATGGAGCTTGGAGTCTCGCAGTCTCAGCCTCCAACTCAAACCGAGTCGAGTTCAGTTTAATTTAGTTTGGTTTAGTTTAGAGATACAGCACGGAAACAGGCCCTTCCGCCCACCGAGTCCACGCCGACCAGCGATCCCCGCACACAAACGCTATCCAGCAAACCAGGGACAATTTACAATTAACCTTAACCAATTAGCCTACAGACCTGTACTTCTTTGGTGTATTGGAGGAAACTGGAGTTTTTGGAAAAAAAAACCCCGCGAAGGTCACAGAGAGAACGTACAGATTCTGTACAGACAAGCACCCGTGGTCAGGATCGAACCAGAGTCTCTGGTGCTGTAAGCATCAACTCTAGTGCTGCGCCACCGTGCTGCACTGCATTATTATCATCTGCATGTCCAATGAAAACCTTGCTTCTAGCATCATCACAGGCACAGGGACAACACACAAAATCACAGAAACAAGGAACTGCAGATGCTAGTTTACACAAAAGGACTGAAAGTGCTGGAGTAATTCAGCAGGTTAGGCAGCAACTCTGGAGAACATGTGCCGAGACGTGTCGGGATGGAACCTAACCTGCACTCAATCTACTGCTTTTCCCAGTCGTTCACCTTCTAAGCCCTGTGTTCCACAATGGCCACATGCGCCGGCACCAGCAGGCCCTCGCTCTGACTCGCTTGCAGCTCCGGGCCTCACTCGCCCAGACCTGCAATGGAACCTCATTCTCTCCCAGATCAACACCTTCAATAAACGCTTCCCCACTTACCTGGCCACCAGCTAGGATCACAAGCTCACCTGACTCCTGACCAGCCCCTCCGCTGACTCTCCTCGACTCAGCTGCTCTCCCGACTGCATGCAGGCCGCAGGTTACGTCGCTGGATCGTGCTGCACCGCACGCCCTACCAAGACCCACGGTGCTGCCAGGAGATGCACACCAATGTTCACCACCCATCCCTAGCCAGATGTACTGGGTTCAGTTAAGTTTAGAGATATAGAGCAGAAATATGCCCTTCAACTCCAAAGGGGCCTCGCCGACCAGTGGTCCCCGCACATGAACACTATCCTACACACATCTGGGGCTTTTTTTTTCCACATTTACCAAACCAATTAACCTACAAACCTGTACATCTTTAAGGTGTGGAAAGAAACCGAAGATCTCGGAGAAAACCCAAGCAAGTTACGGGGAGAACATACAAACTCCGTACAGACGCACCCGCAGTCGGGATTGAACCCAGGTCTCCGGCGCAGCAAGTGCACTAAGGCAGCAACTCTACCGCTGTGCCACAGAGCCGACCAGTCTGAAGAAGGGTCCAACACAAAACACAGACGCCATTTAGATTCTACATAGACTCAAACACTGAAACATTAATTCCACCCAGACTCCACATAAATTCCACGAGACAGTGAAAAGAAAACAGCTGTGCCTAAAAACAAGGCATGTGTGTAAATGGCTGCAATTAATGCAAATTTATGAAAATTTGTGTGAAAGTGCAATTCAGTGTACATGAATATGCAAAGACGAGGATATGGATCACGTACAGGCAAATAACATAAGTTTATCTTGGCATCATATTTGGCATAGATATTGTCAGCCGAAGGTGGACACAAAATGCCGGAGTAACTCAGCGGGACAGGCAGCATCTCTGGAGAGAAGGAATGGGTGACGTTTCGGGTCGAGACACTTCTTCAGACCCTTGACAGCCGAAGGGCAATGCTCTTGTGTTGTAGGATTCTATGCTTTATGTTCTTAAAAATACAAAGTTAAGAAAACAAGTCCATGATAGTGCAAGGGGAGGTCCACAGTGTTCCATTGCCGAGGGAGGGATAGAGATGTTCAGGTCGGTCAAAGAACCTAATTTTTGTAGGAAATTAGCTGTTCCTGAACCTTGTGGTGTGGGACTTCAGGATTCTGTACTGCCTGCCTGACAGAAGAAGGGCATGATGGTAGGGATCTTTGATGATAGATGCTGCCTTCTTGAGGCAGCAGCTTGCGTAGATGCATTGGATGGTGTGGCGGGTTGTGCCTTTAATGGACCAGACTGAGTCCACTACTCTCTGTAGTCTATTGTGTTCTTGTGTTTTGGAATTGCCAATGGTGAGCCAGGCAGCACATTCAGGTTTTGGTGCATTGATTTCTTTGGGGAGAAAGCATGGAAACAGGCCCATCAGCCCACTAAGCCCATGCCAACAATCGATCACCTGTTCCCACGAGTTCTGTGTTATCCAACTTTCTTATCCACTCCCTGCACATTAGGGCAAATTGCAGGAGCCAACTAACCTCCCAACGCCACGTTCGTTTGGGATGTGGGAAGAAACAAGAACACCCGGTGAAGCTGCACATGGTCACAGGGAAACCGTGCAAACTCTATATAAGACAGCACCTACGGTCAGGATCGAACCCGGGACTCTGACACTGTGAGGCAGCAGCTCAACCAGCTATGCCACCCATGTGATCTGATCTGAAATCATAGACATACAAACCTAAAGACTCCAATGGAGAGATTTCTCCCTCCCAATCCCACCTACCACCTCCACAACTCCTAGATTGACCCCGAAGACTCACGTTGTACAGTAGTCATCCATTAAGTAAAATCTTTTGTTGTCTTAATTTTGATGTCTCCCCAACCAGTCCTTGGGAATGCCCTTCATTCCTGAATGCAAAGCATTGGTCTTTATAATTGCTCTTCCTAGGATTAATTTTTGATATGTGGATCATGCCATGATCTCAGATATCACAAGGAAAGACCATGCAGAGATTATTTCCACAGGAGGAAACATCTAATATATAAGGACAACAAAATTTGACACAAATGCACCATTTGCAAAGCTGAGGAACAATGTTTTACCTGTCCAGAAAACACTGTATGTTAACAGAATTGATCAGACTATTTTTGTTCTACACATTCATTTTACAAGTGAAATTTCAGAGATCATTGTAGAATATTTTCATGTGATATGACAGTAACACTCAAAAAATGTTCAAGTCACAGGAACAAAATGTGATGAAATGGAAAGTATATAATAGAATTCCCAACCCCCTTGAACTGTCTCTTCCTCGAGCTCTCTGCGTTTAACATAACTCCTGAAAATTATATCAAGGGATCCATTGTGTCAGGTCCCCAATAACTGGCATCGGCATCAATGAACATCAACTCTTAAATACAGACCAACAATACCACGTTGCTTTATGACAGAGGTCAACAATTTAATGATGCGTCTTGATGCGGGACAGCTTCACAGCAGGAAAACAGCAGCTTTACAGCATCCCAGTGTCTCAATGTACAGGCCACCACAGCAGCAAGATTCATCCATGGAAGGACTCGCTCTGACTAAACTGCATGTTTGTTTTTAAACATTAAAAGAGCCAGCATAGAAAACGAATCAAAACCCTTAATCCATTCATCAGAGCTGGAATCATTCTTAAAACACGCCACACTAATCTGGGTGGCCCAGTGGCGCAGCGGTGGATTTGCTGCCTTGCAGCGCCAGAGACCCAGATTCAATCTTGACAATGGGTGCTGTCTGTGTGGAGTTTGTACGCGCTCCCTGTGACTGCGTGGGTTTTCCCCCAGGTGCTCTGGCTTACTCCCACATTCCTAAGACATACAGGGTTGTAGGTTAATTGGATTCTGTAAATTGTAAATGATCCCTGGTGTGTAAGATTGTGCTAGTATATGGGTGATCGCTGGTCGACCTGGACTCAAAGGGACGGTTTCTCGCTGTAGCTAAAGTCTAAAATCTAATCCCCTGCATGGGCTGGATAGTCCATTACAATACCCTTTCCCCACTCCCATTAATGTCATGACCTATACCACTATTACGTGCTGCAGCAAGAGACTAACCCTAACCCATAGAAAGCATCCTATGGGAATGCATCAGTTTAGTATGGAAATTGCTCTTCCCAAGACCACAAGGAATTGCAGAGAGTTATAAACGCAGCCCAGTCCATTATGTTGGGTGGGCTGCAACCCAACCAGTATAGTGGGTTGCATCAGCATAATCCCCCATCGATTCTATCTCCGCTTCTCGCTGCTTTGGGAAAGAGGCTAACACAATCAAGGAATGCTTACAGCTTGACCATTCCCTCTTCTCCCTTCTCCTGTTGGACAGAAGATTCAAAAGCTCGAAAGCACATATCACCAGATTCAGGAACAGCTTCTTCCCTTCTGTTAGCAGACAATTGAAAGGATCTCACGTAAACTAAGGGATCTACTGAGGTAGATCTCCCAATCTACCTCTTTGCAGCTCTGGTACTTTTTTTTTATCAGCATTTACTCAAAAAAAAAAAAAAAAAAAAAAGAATCTTAAGAAAGAAATTAGGAAGGCTAAAAGAAGATATGAGGTTGCTTTGGCAAGAAAGGTGAAAGTAAATCCAAAGGGTTTCTACAGCTATATTAATAGCAAAAGGATAACGAGGGATAAAATTGGACCATTAGAGAACCAGAATGGACAGCTATCTGCAGAGCCAAAAGAGATGGGGGAGATATTGAACAATTTCTTTTCTTCGGTATTCACCAAGGAGAAGGATATTGAACTCTGTGAGGTAAGGGAAAAAAGTAGAGTAGCTATGGAAACTATGAGATTCAAAGAGGAGGAAGTACTGACACTTTTGAAAAATATAAAGGTGGATAAGTCTCCAGGTCCTGACAGGATATTCCCTAGGACATTGAGGGAAGTTAGTGTAGAAATAGCAGGAGCTATGACAGAAATATTTCAAATGTCATTAGAAACGGGAATCGTGCCGGAGGATTGGCGTACTGCGCATGTTGTTCCATTGTTTAAAAAGGGTTCAAAGAATAAACCTAGCAATTATAGACCTATTAGTTTGACGTCAGTGGTGGGCAAATTAATGGAAAGGATACTTAGAGATAATATATATAAGCATCTGGATAAACAGGGTCTGATCAGGAACAGTCAACATGGATTTGTGCCTGGAAGGTCATGTTTGACAAACCTTCTTGAATTTTTTGAAGCGGTAACTAGGGAAATTGATGAGGGTAAAGCAGTGGATGTTGTCTATATGGATTTCAGTAAGGCCTTTGACAAGGTTCCCCATGGAAGGTTGGTTCAGAAGGTTCAATCTTTGGGTGTTAATGGCGGAGTAGCAAGATGGATTCAACAGTGGCTGAATGGGAGATGTCAGAGAGTAATGGTGGATGGCTGTTTGTCAGGTTGGAAGCCGGTGACCAGTGGGGTGCCTCAGGGATCTGTGTTGGGTCCACTGTTGTTTGTCATGTATATCAATGATCTGGATGATGGGGTGGAAAATTGGATAAGTAAGTATGCAGATGATACTAAGATAGGTGGTATTGTGGATAATTAAGTAGATTCTCAAAGTCTACAGAGAGATTTGGGCCATTTGGAAAAGTGGGCTGAAAGATGGCAGATGGAGTTTAATGCTGATAAGTGTGAAGTGCTACATCTTGGCAGGACAAATCAAAATAGGACGTACATGGTAAATGGTAGGAAATTGAGGAATGCTGTGGAACAGAGGGATCTAGGAATAACTGTGCATAGTTCCCTGAAGGTGGAATCGCATGTAGATAGGGTGGTAAAGAAAGCCTTTGGTGTGCTGGCCTTTATAAATCAGAGCATTGAATATAGGAGTAGGGAAGTAATGTTAAAATTGTACAAGGCATTGGTAAGACCAATTCTGGAGTATGGTGTACAATTTTGGTCGCCTATTTATAGGAAGGATGTCAACAAAATAGAGAGAGTACAGAGGAGATTTACTAGAATGTTGCCAGGGTTCCAGCAACTATGTTACAGAGAAAGGTTGAATAAGTTAGGTTTTATTCTTTGGAGCGCAGAAGGTTAAGGGGGGACTTGATTGAGGTCTTTAAAATGATGAAAGGGATAGACAGAGTTGACGTGGATAAGCTTTTCCCATTGAGGGTAGGGAAGATTCAAACAAGAGGGCATGACATGAGAATTAAGGGACAGAAGTTTAGGGGTAACGTGAGGGGGAACTTCTTTACTCAGAGGGTGGTGGCTGTGTGGAATGAGCTTCCAGCAGAGGTGGTGGAGGCAGGATTGATTTTAACATTTAAAAGTAAAGTGGATAGGTATATGGACGTGAAGGGAATGGAGGGGTATGGTCTGAGTGGAGGTAGATGGGACTAGGGGTAAAACAAATGGTCGGCACGGACTGGAAGGGCCGAGAGGGCCTGTCTCCGTGCTGTAATTGTTATATGGTTATATGTTACAGCTGTAACACTACATTTTACACTTTGCTTATTTTTCTCTTTGCACTACTGTTGTTCATGGTTGGATTGTACTCATGTTTGAATTGCCTGGATAGCATGCAAAGCAAATCTCTCCAGTCTCTCGGTACATTTGTCATAATAAACCAGTACCATAGCTTTCACGGGAGAATAACTAATTTAAATTGATTATGCGGGAAATTATGAGAAGGAAAACATAATGAGAAAGAAAGGAAAAGAGACTGGAATAAAGAAAAGAGGAGAGAACATAAAAGGGAGGATGAAAAATTGAAGACTGTAAAAGTGAGATTTGACTTATTATGTAAATTTGTTAAAATGCAGACTTCCTTGCCAGTGCATAATAGCATAATAAAATGTGACTTCAGCTTGAGTTAGAGAGAACATTGAGCATTTCTGGTTACAAAAATGGTTAAGAGGTATACAACAGGAGAAAGGGAAGACAGGCATCATGTACTAACACTGATTATGTACCCATATCACACATCTGAGGTATGCTTTTACAAAATTGTATTCCCTTCGTTTTTACTGCCAGCAGGGGTAACAGGGGAATATTTTCTTGTATTCCCCTTTCTTGCGAACGCCTATGGACTTTACCTGTTAAAACAGCGGGGAATATAGTCTTATATTCCCCTGGTCTCACATCCGGGAACTTGGCAACGTGACGGCAACGTGACGCTGCGTGGGAAATTTAGAATATTCAAACGGCAGACAGGAAGACTGCCGCGTCCATTTTGGTTAAATTTTACGTGGAAGTCCGCCGAGCTGAGATGTTCAAATTTTCCTCTAGATGTCTGATAATGGGTAATAATAACAATATTGACTGTCCTCTTTCGGGAGATACGACATATATTGCCTGAAGTAGATTCATATTGCCCGAGTCGAAGACGAGGGCAATATGGATCTAGTGAGGGCAATATATGTCGTATCTCCCGAAAGAGGACAGTCAATATTGTTATTATTACCCATATCAGACATCTAGAGGAAAATCTGAACATCTCAGCTCGGCGGACTTCCACGTAAAATTTAACCAAAATGGACGCGGCAGTCTTCCTGTCTGCCGTTTGAATATTCTAAATTTCCCACGCAGCGTCATGTTGCCAAGTTCCCGGATGTGAGACCAGGGGAATATAAGACTTTATTACCCATATCATCCATCTGAGGTATGCTTTTACGAAATTGTATTCCCTTCCTTTTTACTGCCAGCAGCGCTAACAGGGGAATATTTTCTTATATTCCCCTTTCTAGCGAACGCCTATGGACTTTACCTGTTTAAACAGCGGGGAATATAGTCTTATATTCCCCTGGTCTCACATCCGGGAACTTGGCAACGTGACGCTGCGTGACGGCAACGTGACGCTGCGTGACGGCAACGTGACGCTGCGTGACGGCAACGTGACGCTGCGTGCAAAATTTAAAATTTATCTTAAAAAAAAAATGGCTGCCGGTTGCGAGAAGAGGTTCGCGATTTAAAAGTTCGACCTTCACATTGTCACATAAATGAATTACATAAATTACATAAATGAAACATAAATGTTACATTCTTTTAGTACCCTTATTTACAATGTTGGAATGGTTTTAGTACCCTTATTTACAATGTTGCAATGCATATTGCAAAATGTATAGATACATTCATATCATATGAGATGTTCAGATTTTCCTCTAGATGTCTGATAATGGGTAATAATAACAATATTGACTGTCCTCTTTTGGGAGATACGACATATATTGCCCTCACTAGATCCATATTGCCCTCGTCTTCGACTCGGGCAATATGAATCTACTTCAGGGGCAATATATATCCCCCTCAAGGCCAGTCAATATTCTATTATATTCCCCGCTGTTTTAACAGGTAAAGTCCATAGGCGTTCGCAAGAAAGGGGAATACAAGAAAATATTCCCCTGTTACCCCTGCTGGCAGTAAAAACGAAGGAATACAATTTTGTAAAAGCATACCTCAGATGTGTGATATGGGTAATAATCTATTATTATGTTCACAGGAATGTTTTAATGGATGGAGCAAAAGTTAATCATCTCTGATTAGAGTTAAGGATGAGGAGGAAATACTACATAGACTCATAAGCGTGGAAACAGGCCATTCGGCCCAACTTGCCCACGTCGACCAACATGTGCCATCTACACTAGTCCCACCTGCCTGCGTTTGGCCCATATCCCTCTATTTATCTGTCTCAATTTAACAGATATGTAGTAGAAACAAAGAACTACAGATGGTAGTTTTTACCAAAGAAAGAAACAAAGTGCTGGAGTAACTCAGAGGGTCAGGCAACATCTCTGGAGAAAAATGATGGGTGACATTTTGGGTCAGGACCTTTCTTCAAACTCAGACTGAAGAATGGTCCAAACTTGAAATGTCACCCATCCTATTTCTCCAGAGGTGCTGTCTGACCCTCTTCTGCACTTTGTGTCTAACAGATACTGTATAACATACATATATATAACAATTACAGCACGGAAACAGGCCCTCTCGGCCCTTCCAGTCCTGTGCCGACCATTTGTTTTCCCCTAGTCCCATCTACCTGCACTCAGACCATACCCCTCCATTCCCTTCACGTCCATATACCTATCCACTTTACTCTTAAATGTTAAAATCGATCCTGCCTCCACCACTTCTGCTGGAAGCTGATTCCACACAGCCACCACCCTCTGAGTAAAGAAGTTCCCCCTCACGTTACCCCGAAACCTCTGTCCCTTAATTCTCATGTCATGCCCTCTTGTTTGAATCTTCCCTACCCTCAATGGGAAAAACGTATCCACGTCAACTCTGTCTATCCCTTTCATCATTTTAAAGACCTCAATCAAGTCCCCCCTTAACCTTCTGCGCTCCAAAGAATAAAGAATATAACCATATAACATATAACAATTACAGCACGGAAACAGGCCCTCTCGGCCCTTCCAGTCCGATAGAGTGGAAAGGATATAGTTTAGTGAAGTGCAGACTGCTAGCAAGATTTAACCTGTGGCAATTCATGGCTTAGCCCGCTAGTCCAAGCTCAGTAAATATTCCTTTGTGATTGACCACCATTCTGGGCATGAAGATCATAGAGGAAATGCTGTGGAATTGATTGCAAAGCAAGAGAAACGGTTGTAACGGGAGGATAAGGGGGGGGGCTGGGAAAAGATCAATCTGTGGGCAGGGGTGAACTGGTCAAAAAGGAATCAAAAACGGAATAAAAAGTAAAGTGCTGGAGGAACTTGGCAGCAGCTGAAGTCTGAAAAAGGTACCCGACCCAAAATATTACCTGTCCATATCCCAACACAGGTGCTGCCTGGCCCACTGAGTTCCACTGGCATTTCTTTACTCAAAATTCCAGCCTCTGAAGTCTCTTGCCTCCAACCAAAACCTGGGATTAGTTTGTTTCTAGTTGATCAATTATAGAACTTCTAAAGATACTTTTCATGTTAAATGGTTCATTTTACTTTGACCCTTTCTCACAATAATGATTTTTGCACTTTATTATATTCAATAATCCTGCGTTTCAATAAATTGGTGAAGGTATATTCCAGAGAGTTTTAGTTTTTAGTTTTACAGATACAGCGTAGAAACAGGTCCTTCAGCCCACCATGTCCACACCAACCGTCAATCACTTGTACAATAGTTCTATGTTATCCCACTTTCACACCCTACAAACTAGGAGCAATTTACAGAAGTCAATTTACCTACAAACCCGCATGTCTTTGGAATGTGGGAGGAAAACGGAGCACCCGGAGAAAACCCAGGCGATCAAAGTGAGAATGTACAAACTCCACACAGACAGCACCCCATAGTCAGGATCGAACCCGGGTGTCAGGCGCTGTTAGGCAGCAGCTGTACCTCTGCGCCACTGTGCCATCCCTCGTCAGTGTCATGCACACCCTCTGCCAATTCTTTCAGTACCTTAGACTAAACAAAATATAGTCCTTTCAATTTAACTTGCACGCTTCCCTTGATATGTGGCAGAAGCCTATTTGAATTGCAGTCCTTATTGTGGTTGGAAACAAGAGTATTCATTCAACTCTTCAACTGTACCACTTCCATCACCCCATTCAACCTGAAGAACTATTATTCTAACCAACCTACAATACTTAACAAAAACCCCAAAAATGTTCAGATGATTTTCCACATTTCCAGAAGACTTGTTTTATCCTGCCCTATGTTGTTCAGTGAGCAGTGTTTTTTTTAATCTTGCTCTATTTGACCATGAGTTGCAAAATTAATTCCAAGTCAAGCAGTGCAGCTTTCAATAGCTATTAGACATTAAATTTTAAACTGCAAACCATGAGCGATTAATAATTACAACACAGAATATCCAGGCAGTGGCTTTACAGCTATCCTCCCTCCCCAGCCCATATTTTCCCAGAGCATATCTTTGAGCAGTAATATTCTTAATTAAACCCAGTTCCAATGTGACAGCAAAGATTTTTCGCAGCATGAGGCATCCTATAATGGGACCCGAACAAGCTTTCTCTAGAGAAATGCCATGATAGCTAGTAAAGTATTGATCAAGTGCATTTGGTGCTCCATTGCTCTAGGACACATGCTGGTGGTATTTAGGAAGTGTCATGTTCAAACTGGCCTTGTTGAAGGCCCCGGCTATGTATGGAAATACATCGGAGCACGCTGTCCAGTGTTTGTTGACTACACTGTGCAGCTCCTCCAGTTCCAGCTGACGTCTGCCAGGAAGAAGATTTGGATCATGGTCACGATGATGGAGGCAAATTCCTTCGGGAGGGAGCAGAGGCAGCAGTTCACTGCTAGATATTCCAAATGCAGAAAGGAGGAGTTGGACACAACTCTACATCTAAGCACATTGAAGCATTTACCATGAGGCAGATGCTTCTCCCAGTCCCCGATGCTGCAGGCATATGATGAATGGAGAAAGCTTTGGACTCTGATGCACATATTTGAAGACTATTAACGTTAATCAAGCGATTAATATTATTTCAAAATATTTAAAACTAAAAACACTTAAAAGAGCCATAAAAAAAAAAAAATTGTTTAACTTAATTAATTGAAAATGTAAATTATCTACATCTTATGCCTCTACTTTGTACTAGTCGTTTCCGGAGAAATGAATGGATTTGTTGAACCTACACCAGGAATATCTAGACACTAATTCAGCGGATAATTCTCTGCTTCCCATCAGAAGTGTAGGTAATTAGTACTCCATCTTTTACATTAGAATGCAGTTAGGAAAGGTTGGTGTTTTAGTGCGTGTGCTAACGTGCAGCATTCCCAAGCTTCACGATAGTTTTGAAGAAAACGCTAACATTTCTTTGCACAATTGCCACCATTTCTTGGGAATTGTTCCCCTCTCCCCCTCTCCCCTTTCAGCAATGTAAAGGCACTGTTCATTTCATAATTCCCTGAGCCGGTCTCCCACCTCTATTTGCTACTCCCCTTACGTACATCAACTTACCTCGCCCAGCGCGGTGAGGATGGACCTGGTCGGCCCTACCACTCCATCCATCGGCGGTCCCTTGAGCCCAGGTATGTTTGTCTACGGTTGATCCTCCCGGTCTCCGGTCTGTCGGCCCGCGGGCTCCGAGCCAGGCCCTGTGTGAAGCGCAGCGGAGTGGTCTCCCTGAACCTCTGCCCGCTGGCGTGGGAGCCACTACCGGCCCTCAACTCACCTGCTGTCCCTGCAAAAGTGACCCTGATCAATGCGAGATCAGTGCTGAATAAAACCTTCATCCTCAATGACTTCTTCATCGCACGTGGATTGGACTTCCTACTGATCACTGAAACCTGGCCTACTTCTGGTGAGCTTGCTCCACTCGTGGAACTCGGTCCTGATACCTGTAACTTTTTCAGCTCGCCTAGGCTCTCAGGTCGCGGTGGGGGCCTAGCCATTGTGTTTAAGAAGAATTTCAACTGCCGCCTTCTGAATGCTGATCACGTCTCCAGTTTTGAACATCAACTTATCATAGTTGGTCTAATCTGTCCGCTTTTAATTGTTCTGGTGTATCGCCCACCAAAAACAAATAAGGACTTTATCTCACAATTTGGTGATCTTATCGCTAGCTTGTTGCCCAAATTTGACCGGGTCCTGATTCTTGGTGACTTTAACATTCATGTCTGCTGTCCCACGAAGCCTCTTGTGAGTGAAATTATGAACCTGGTTGAGTCCTTCAATCTGTCTCTACTCACCACTGGACCCACGCACAAGCTTGACCGTACACTGGATAAAACCTTCTGGCCAGTCTGAAGAAGGGTCTCGACCCGAAACGTCGCCTATCTCCTTCGCTCCTTAGATGCTGCTGCACCCGCTGAGTTTCTCCAGCCTTTTGTGTAACCCCTATTATTGATGCCTGCCTGTCTGATCATAGTGCTATTATATTTGATATATCTCTGCCTTTCTCTCCCTCAAAATCCCATCTCCCTGCTCGCTACTCCCGCTACGTTAACTCCACGATGGCTAGTAAGTTCTCTGAGGCTCTCATAGCCGCCCCCGACATCTGCACTATTGAGGCATCTACCCCCCCATCTCAGCACCGACGACCTCATTTCTCTATTCAATACCACTTGCTCTTCCATCCTGGATTCTGTTGCTCCTCTTAAAATGAAAAAGCCCAAGCCTAAAGGCAAGCCATGGCTCAATGACACCACCAGAGCCCTAAGAAGAGAATGCAGAAAATCAGAACGCAAGTACAAATCTGATAAGTTTCAAATTTCCTTGGAACTCCTGCAAAGCAATCTTCACAAATACCAGGAAGCGGTAAAATCTGCAAGAACTAAATACCTTTCCACCCTTATCTCCAAAAATGCTCATAATTCCAAGGTCCTTTTTAGCACCATCACCTCCATCATTTGTCCTGCCCCCAGCACCAGCTTACCTGCGTCCCCTGCTAAGTGCGATGAATTTACTACATTTTTCACCAGCAAGGTAAAGAACATAAGAACAAATATTTCCCCTACCACCCGTGACCTGGCTGTTTCTTTGGTCTGTTCTTCAAAATTAGATTGTTTCCAACCCGTTACTCTACCCTTTCAGCTTCGGACAATAGCTAAAATAAAACAATTCCTCCAGTTTGATGACCTCAAAAAGATCATCCCACACATTTATCTCCTCCCGCCTAGATTACTGCAACTCGCTTTACACTGGCATCAGCCAATCTTCCCTGTCCCATCTGCAACTGGTCCAAAACGCCGCAGCGAGACTCCTGATGGGCACCCGAAAAAGGGACCACATCACCCCGATCCTGGCCTCTCTCCACTGGCTCCCTGTGCTGTTCCGTATAAAGTTCAAGATCCTCCTCTATGTCTACAAAGCCCTCAATGGGCTTGCCCCCGCCTACATTAAAAGTCTTCTCACCCACCACTCCACCTCCAGGTCCCTCAGATCAGCCGACTTGGGGTTGTTGAATATCCCGCGGTCTAGGCATAAGCTCAGGGGCAACTGCGCCTTTGTGGTTGAAGCTCCTAGACTGTGAACAGCATCCCTCTTCCCATCAGAACTGCCCCCTCCATCGACTCCTTTAAGTCAAGACTAAAAACTTATCTATACTCCCAAGCCTTTATTGACGTCCTCTGAGCGAGGGCTATATGTATGTAGTTTGTTTGTTTATACTATTCTTATAACAAATGTAAAGCACTTTGGTCAACGAGAGTTGTTTTTTTAATGTGCTATATCTATAAAAGTGACTTGACTTGAAGTACTTGTTCTGACCTGAGTCTGAAGAAGGGTCTCGACCCGAAACATCGCAGAGTCTGAAGAAGGGTCTCGACCCGAAACGTCGCCTATCTCCTTCGCTCCTTAGATGCTGCTGCACCCGCTGAGTTTCTCCAGCTTTTTGTGTACCCACATCAAGTTACACGTTGTGCCTCCATGGATGCTACATGGCCCATTGTGTTCTTCTAGCGTTCTGTTTTTATTCCAGCTTCGAGCATTTATAGTTTTTGGTGTCACGAGACTCCCCTTCTCATGTTGCTTTGCCATGAAAGCATAGGATGAGCAACATCTGTCCTTTCACCTCTTCCATTCTCATGATCTGGGGACTTAAGCATTGTCCAAAGTCAAGCAGCAATTCACTCGCCCTTCTTCCAATCTATAGCACTGTCCTCCATGTGCATAATGGCCTGTACATTGGAGAAACCAGACGCAGATCTGGTGAGCACTTTGCATTCACCCCTCAGTAACAATCCTGAGTTTCCAATTGTCCATCATTTTAATTGTCCATTCTATTACTCAGATACAACATACACACACATGTTCATGCGCACCCACACACACACAGTGGGGAAAATTGTATTTGAAAAGGCATGAAAGCAGTGAACTTGCTAGGATTTTAGGTATTTTCATGATTCAAAATAAACAGACGCGACTCTCATTTTTAATTACAGATCCTTATTACATATCTATTAATTCCTATCTTTCCAAACTAAAGTGACCATAGGAATTAGAATATGAAACATCAGAACAGATATATGTACCACTGCTGTCAGCTTATTTTACCAATGGGGAGTTGCTGCTTGAATAATAATTCACTGCAGTCTGACAGAACCTAACCATGGGAAGAGATTAGGTACATCATTTATGCTACTGACTTCAAAGGGTTTAATTTTCCTTTAAAACTTTCAGTTTTAGCTTTGGATCATTATTTGATCATCCTAATTGTGCAGTTGAACAACTTATTCACCATCATCTGAGATGATCTTTGAGAAGAGGATTTGATTGCCAAGCGTTTCATGAGAAGATTGTCAAAGAGAATTTGACTGGGGATAATAAGGCAGGTGACCAAAAACGGTTTATAAAAAAAAGATAGTTTCAAAATGCATCTTAAAGGAGGTGGATGAGCGGGCTCTGAAATGTCTCATTTACATTCTTGACCCCATTGTCATCAGGGTTCATCCCGAATGATCAGGACACTTTCAGCCAACAAGTTCAAGATGTAATTTGCAAATTCCATAAGTGTTTACACAGTCCCAGAAAAATCAAAGCTCCTGGCTTTGTACTTTCCAAAATTTAGTTGAAGAAAATTTCTGCTCACTTAAAATTGGATGTCAGACAGACATTCTGACGATGAAGAAAGATGGTGGTGTACAAGCTGGGTACCAACAGTGCCTTCTGATGAAGCAGCAAACAGGCCACATGGAAATAAACAGTAGGAGGGGGGCAGGGATAAAATATTTAAGGGCACCACAGATAATGGTCTGAGAGCAGGAAAGGAAGGTGCTGGGCTGACTTGGTGTTAATGACCTAATCAATAAGACCGGAAGACCGAGGGAATCAGAAATCATTGATGAATGTTTGAATAAGCATCCTAATACAGAAAAACTAACAACTTATATTTATAATATCCTTTTAGATAGTGAGGTACCATCGACGGAATCACATAGACATACATGGGAAAATGAATGAAGCCAACCCATAACGAAAGATATTTGGGACAAAAGTTTACAATATATACATCAATGCTCGTTAAATGCCAGACATGCTTTAATACAATTTAAAGTATTACACAGATTACATTACTCAAAAGTTAAACTGAATAGAATCTTTCCACATGTCTCTCCTATCTGCGATAAATGTCAGCATCTAGAGGCTAACTTAACACATACTTTTGCAAATTGTATAAAAAATAAAAAATTCTGGATTGAGATTTTTAGAAGAACTTCTGAAGTTATTAATACTAAACTGTATCCGGACTCAAAACTAATAATACTTGGAATATCAGAACAAAGTTTAACACTTACAACAAGCCAAAGAAATTTCCTAGATTACAGTATAATAATCGGGAAGAAATTAATATTAAAATTTTGGAAAGGCCCTATAACCCCCACAATTAAAATGTGGTTATGGAAATGTCGGAGACCCTACACCTGGAAAGAATCAGGTTTGCCTTAATGGACAAACAAGAACTCTTTGTTAAACCCCTGTCACATGGTGCGAGTTGGCCACGAGTGACCCCGAGTTTTCACTCGTGGTGCTCACGTACGATGAACGTAGCGGCAATGTCGGAACTCGTGCGTTCAACTTGTCCACTCGTGGCGCTAACGGCAGGTACTAGGGAAACTTGTTAACTCGTGAAAAAAATCAAACATGTTTGATTTTTTCCACGAGTCAAATTAACTGTTCAAGTTAAAAATGGAAAAATTTAAACTCGTTGCAATAATGTAATGGCCCGTGCGTTTACCTTAGTGTCTCGTGAGTCTATCGTGGGAACTTTCTTATAATCTTAAAGATATAAGACTGAACCAAAGATAGTCACAAAATGCTGGAGTAATTACATGTGGTTAAGTTACATGTGGCTCCGGGAGGTAAAGAGGCTTGAGAAATATAAATGCTGAAATACACGCGGATCAACGCGGGGTATCCAGAGCTGAAAGTTGCAATGAAATGAGATTGAACAAGACGACTTTGACACAAAAAGCAGGAGTAACTCAGCGGGACAGGCGGCAGGAGAGAAGGGCAAAAAAAAATTCGCCAGGGAAAATCGAGAACTTCTTGGCTTCCCTTCTCCTCAGACCTAAACGCAGCGATCCCCCCTTCTCTGTGTTATGTGTGTCAACATGCATTCATTCCTGAAATCAGAGAAAAAGGCAAATGTATTCCCCCCCCTCGCCCCCCGAAAACAAACCTAATCCACGTTTCCCAAGCACCAGTCCGAAGACGGGTCTCAACCCGAAACGTCACCCATTCCTTCTCTCCAGAGATGCTGCCTGTCCCGTGAGTTACTCCAGCTTTTTGTGTCTATTTTTCCCAAACACTCGTTAGAATCAAGAAGCCATCTCTTGGGCTTTATGTATGAGAACCATCTCCACTTTCAGGTTTTTTTCTGGAGGGATTAAAACTAATTAAATGTGTGGAACAAACTAAAAATGCAAAACTGGAAATAAAATTAAGTTTGTCTAAATATCAAATGCGTATGCATTGCAATTTGCAGCGAAGACACTGGATAGAAAGTATTCAGTAGCGCGCACACCACACACACATATGTCCTACTTCCCGCTGTTAAGTTACTATTTGCTTTCAGTGTTTTTGTTTTATCTCTTCTTATATTCCAGCTGGAACTGTATTTTCACCGACTCGCCAACCCCCCCCCCCTCCCCCCTCCCCCGCTCCCCAAACTCGAGAACCTTTGCGAATTCGCGAGAACTATTTTGTTTTGGTCTTAAAAAAGAACAACATTTTTAGTTAATCGGTCGATTAACTCAGCAGTAGGCAACCCAGGGACAAGGCAAAGGTATATATACAGCACATGGACATGTCTATATATATATATGTGTGTGTGTGTGTGTGTGTGTGTGTGTGTGTGTGTGTGTGTGTGTGTGTGTGTGTGTGTGTGTGTGTGTGTGTGTGTGTGTGTGTATATATATATATATATATATATATATACACACACACATACACATGTCCATGAGCTGTATATATACATCTGCGTGGTTCCTGGGTTGCCTACTATATATAACTATATTGCCTACTATATTGCCTATATATAAAATGAGAGAGAGACAGAGAGAGAGAGAGAGTATATATATATATTAAGAAACTTAGAAACATAGACAAAAGGTGCAGGGGTAGGCCATTCGAGCCCTTCGAGCCTGCACCGCCATTCGCGCGGCCATTCAACTAGGGCCGGCAAAGTGCCGCTGATCGCGCGGGCTGGCAAACGGGGGACACATCATCAGTAACAGCAGCTCCAGTACCTAAAATAAGGAAATTCCTGACCTTCTCTCCATACCCCCTGATCCCTTTAGCCACAAGGGCCACATCTAACTCCCTCTTAAATATAGCCAATGAACTGGCCTTGACTACCTTCTGTGGCCGAGAATTCCACAGATTCACCACTCTCACAATTGCAGTATATATAATATATATGTATTTGTAGTATAATATGTATATACATATTATATATATTATATATATTTCAATTCCAACCCCGAAGCAATTGAGAGGTGATTTCTTGGGGCCATGTAATTTAACATGTGTCTTTGCTTTTAAAAGTGAAGCTGTTTAATGGGCTGTGTTTCGTGTTGGGGAGAGTGCTGCTGTTACAATGCTTTCGATTTTATTCTGCCCTCCCCCTTCCACAGAAAAATGCCTAAATTTGTCTTTGTGCCCGCTCTCCTGGGAGCAATCCAAACCAGGGGAACAATGAACCCTCAGAGGCTTCGCGTTCCTTGCTCCTATATATGGACCTCACTCGCTGGCAACTGTATGAACGCTCGATCAACCAGACATCGGCCAACACAGAGGCCTGATTACTGAAAACAAAGTCAACTTGTACCAGACTTCATCATCTTCCTTCCGCCCACCTGTAACCACGGCACCACACTTTCAACAGAAACCTTAATATTTAAAGAACATATTTTGGGACATTGGATTGTCTGAAGAAGGGTCCCGAGCAGAAACGGGGGGGGGGGGGGGGGGGGGGGGTGTGTGTGTGTGTGTGTGTGTGTGTGTGTGTGTGTGTGTGTGTGTGTGTGTGTGTGTGTGTGTGTATCTGCTGTCGGGTCCCAGGCGGCCGCTCAAAGTCAGTCACCCGAGTTGCTTCCTTCCTCGGAAGTGGCGGCCAGTCCTACTGTCTGTGTGTATCTGTGTGTGTGTGTGTGTGTGTGTGTGTGTGTGTGTGTGTGTGTGTGTGTGTGTGTGTGTGTGTGTGTGTGTGTGTGTGTGTGTGTGTGTGTGTGTGTGTGTGTGTGTGTGTGTGTGTGTGTGTGTGTGTGTGTGTGTATCTGTGTGTGTGTGTGTATGTGTGTGTGTGTGTGTGTGTGTGTGTGTGTGTGTCTGCTGTCGGG
Organism: Okamejei kenojei; assembly: GCA_035221665.1. NCBI lineage: Eukaryota > Metazoa > Chordata > Chondrichthyes > Rajiformes > Rajidae > Okamejei > Okamejei kenojei. The sequence continues at coordinate 21,506,550 of CM069157.1, forward strand.
TCCCGGCGGCCGCTCAAAGTCAGTCACACGAGCTGCTTCCTTCCTCGGAAGTGGCGGCTAGTTCTGCTGTCCGTGCCCGGAGCGCTGCGGCAGCCACCCAAGCTAATTCACTCCCCAGCCACAATAAAACCATATAGCAATGACAGCACGGAAACAGGCCATGTCTGCCCTTTTACTCCGTGCTGAACACTACTTACCTAGTCCTATCTACCTGCACTCAGACCGGAGCGTGGCAAGTGGGTTACTGACCCCAATCCCCTCCTTCACAACGCCAGACTCCCCAAATACTATGAACTGAGCTCTCCCCCCACCCCGGGAAATACAGTATTTAAAAACATAAAGCACCAAGAAATGCACTTACCACGTTATTGGTTGCTGGAGGGTGCGCATTTTCCCTTTGTAGGTCGTATCAATAGATGCGACCGCGCTGAAATAACTCAAAGCCACAGGATGGAGATGTCTTCTTTAACATTGTTGCTTTATTAAAACATACCTTCATTCACGGTTGGCTCAAGAGTAACGAGAGAGGAACTTGGTAACTTGGGAGAGGAAGTTGGAAGCATCGCAGAAATGACATACCCGTGGGAACTCGGTCACACACTTGATCATAAACTTGATGTCTCGTACACAGCCACGAGTCTTTCACTCGGGGTACCTCGTGGGTCAAGTCGCACCGTGAGACAGGGCCATTAGAATATGGTCTTCTTTCATCGATTACTTAAAAGGGTAGATTGGTTCGGCAGAGGGACCTAACTGAAACTTGGACTCAGGATCAAATGAAAAGTTATACTTTCATCTTGATCTTATCTCCAATGATGTATTAATGGTAAATTATTCCATTCCTTATGATTTTTTTTTCTTTTTTTTTCTCTTTTTTTTCCTCTCTTTTTTTATTACTCTTAATCTACTAAAAAAAAAATATTATAGGCAGAATGATTCAATTGATAATATTAATAATGTATGATTGATGTACACGAAATACTTCTACCATAATATGTTTGCCAATTTATTGCTTACCTCTAATAAAAATATATTTAAAAAAAAATAAGACCAGAACTCTTGTGTAGGGAGGAACTGCCAATGCTGGTTAAACCGAGGACAGACACAAAAAGCTGGAGTAACACAGTAACGGGTCAGGCAGCATCGCTGAAGAAAAGGAATAGGTGACGTTTCGGCTTGAGAATTTTCTTCAGACTGAGAGTCAGGGGAAAGGGAAATGAGAGATATAGATCATAACTACTTGTTGTTCTTTGTCACTCATTGACGAGTAAGACCAGGGCATCTAATTTATAGCATTGTGGTGTATACAGGAGTAGCTGCTGCGACCACTCCCGGCTTGTAACTTCCTTTCACAATAGACAATAGACAATAGGTGCAGGAGTAGGCCATTCGGCCCTTCGAGCCAGCACTGCCATTCAATGTGATCATGGCTGATCATTCCCAATCAGTACGCCGTTCCTGCCTTCTCCCCATATGGTGGGCCTCATCAGTGACAATGATGAGTCGGCGTACAGGATGGAGGTGGAACTGCTCACAGGATGGTGCAAATCCCACAACTTCATTCTCAACGTGGGAAAAACGAAGGAGATGGTGGTTGACCTCAGGAGGGCGTGAAAACAACGCCATACACCTCTGCACATCGATGGAGCTGATGTGGAAAGGGTCAGCAGTGTGAAGTTCCTAGGACTCCACCTGTCAGATGACCTGACTTCCATGACCAACACCACAGCACTGGTCAAGAGAGCCCAGCAGCGACTACACTCTTTCCGAAGACTACGGAAAGCAGGTCTCCCCACTGCACACCTACGAACTTTTTATAGGGGGACAATCGAGAGCACATTAACCTACGGCATCACCTCCTGGTTCGGGAGCTGCAAGGCGTACAAACGGCACCAACTGGACAGGATTGTGAAGACCGCCAGCAGGATTATTGGTACTCCACTCCCTTTATTGCTGGACATATACAGGAAAAGATGTATTAGCGGAGCCATCTCCATCATCAAAGACCCCTACCACCCATCACATCACATATTCTCCATCCTGCCATCTGGGAAGAGGTACAGGAGCATCAGCTGCAAAACCAGCAGGATGCTCCTCAGCTTCTTCCCGTAGGCAAATAGACTGATAAACGGACTTTGCCCCCTGCCAAAGTATCGTGCACCAAACACCAACCTGGACACACTGAAGCAGAGCCATTGTCATGCCACTGCCGATCGGAACTCGTGATATATGTACTTTTGTTCTCTATTTCTCTATTTTTACCACACACTGAATGGATACTGGTTGAGAAACGCTTTTTTGTTTTCCTCTGGATATGTAAGTACTCATAAAAATGATAATAAAGATATACAATACAATACAATACAATATCCCCTGACTCTGCTATTTTTAAGAGCCCTATCTAGCTCTCTCTTGAAAGCATCTAGAGAACCGGCCTCCACCGCCCTCTGAGGCAGAGAATTCCACAGACTCACCACTCTCTGTGAGAAAAAGTGTTTCCTCTCCTCCGTTCTAAATGGCTTACCCCTTATTCTTACACTGTGGACCCTGGTTCTAGACTCCCCCAACATCGGGAACATGTTTCCTGCCTCTAGCGTGTCCAAACCCTTAACAATCTTATATGCTTCAATGAGATCCCCTCTCATCCTTCTAAACTTTGTCACGCAGGTGACAGAGGTGTAGGGATGCTACAGCATTAATGGCTCTTGACTTTCCGGATTCTATTTTCCACTTTGCTTCCTCCATTCTATCTTTCTCCTGTGAGCCAGCTCCGCATTTTGTGCAGGCACATCGGACAGGATGATGCGATGCTTGTTATTCCCGGTGATCTGTGTCAATGTTGAAATATCTTCTCAGATGTTCTAAGAGAGACTTTGAATCTCTTTTTTTGTCCACTACATGATCATTTGCCCTCAGCCAGCTCTCCATAAAACAGTTGCTTTGGTATTCTGTCATCAGACATTCTTCTGACATGTTCTGCCCAGTTGACATGTGATTGTTTGAACGATGTGTAGTGTTGGGGAGGATTGTCTGGGTTGTGTGCATGCCTGGAATCTCCGCTCACCACTTAATGTGGAGTATTCTGTGTAGGCAGGTCACGTGGATATGGTTAAGCAGCCTGGCATGTCTGCCATAGACTGTTCCTATCCCACAAACAAAGAGGAAGGTGGGAATGACAACAGCACAAGACATCTTCTGCTTTAAGGGGGCGCTGCACTACTAGCAGCCTCTGCCTGCAGCCTGTCCGTTATTCCTATCTTTTTTTTTATTTTAGTTTGTTAGTCTAAATAGTTAATTTGGGAGATTTATTTAGTTTTTTTAATGTGGGGGAGGGGGGTAGGGTAAGGGGGAAACCGCATCCAAGTCACTTCCTGGCGAGGGTGCGACTATTTCTGCAAGTCGCGTCCTTGCCCCCCTCCTCGCGGACGACCAGCTGGATCGGAGTGGCCTTTCCTACCGTTGACCGGGGACCAGACCAGAGCTTTGGCAGCGGCGGCGAGTCGCTGAATTCACCGCGGAGCGGGCGATACCTACCTGGATCGCCGTTTGAAGCTCCGGAGCGTTGCGCCTGCAGCGTCGACATTGCGGAGCTGTGGTTCGCGGAGCTCCCAGCACGGGCGGCGCTGACCTCAACATCGCGGAGTCCCTGGGGCCCTTTGCCGAGGACCGCCAGCGTGAATCTCCGCCCGGCACAGCCTGGGGACGTCGGGAGCCGCGGACTCCGGTGGGAAGCGGCCGATTCGGAGGTCCATCCCGGGTAGCGGGCCTGAGCGGCGGGCCATCTGTTGCGGCGACTGCGGAGGGCTCCGGAGGCCCCGACCACGGGTGAACATCAGAAACATCAGAGGAAGATGACTTTGGTGCCTTCCCTCACAGTGGGGAACTGTTTGATTCTGCTGTGTGGGGATGTTTTGTGTCGGATTCTATTGTGTGTTGTGTTTATTTTACTGTATGGCAGTATGCAAAAACAAATTTCAGACGTTTTCAGAATTTAAAGTGCGATCGTATCATATTGTATCATACCCGATTCCTCTTCGTTCCTAAACGTTACTGCTCAGTCTTCCAGAGGTGAAGCAGGAAACTGCAGATGCTGGAATATTGGGCAAAACATAAACAGCTGGAGGAACGCAGCCAGGCAGCATCAACGAGCTGGCTTCGTCTCTCCTGTTATTGACTTAGTCACCAACATCTACTGATCTTGAGAGAGTGCTGCCAAGATATGTGAACTTGTCCACTATTGAAAGCTTCTGACCATTCCCAAGGGTGCTTTGCTCAGTATATGGGGTGTTTGATGCAGTTAGTGCATAATTTCTGCTTTCTTTGTGCTGAATGTCAATTCAAAATTTCCACATATTCTGGCAAATTTGTCCAAACGTTCCTGCATATCAGCTTCTGATCTGACATTGAATGCAGTCACCAGCAGAGAAGAAGTCTGGAAAGTTTGTTTTCTTGCGCTTTGGTTTTGGTTGAGAACCTTTGTTAAAACCAGCACCATCAGTCCTGTAAATCAGTTTGATTCAATTTCCTTTATCAGGGTATGCATCAGAGAGCATTGCAGAGAGATCACACAGTGTGAGAGAATCACACGTCTTGCTTTACACCATTGGAAAACAGAACAGGTCTGAGGACTCTCAGACATCTAATGCTCAGGTCATCGTACCGCCTTGAAGTTGTCAGACAATTGTGATGCTTTTCGGGGCATAGTCACGATCTTGCAAAGGCGCTCGCGGCAAAGATAGATAATGGAATAAGAGAGAGTCTGAGGATTCTCAGTCATTCATTACTCTGGCCATCAGACAGTCTGGAAGTTGTCAGACAATCGTGTTGAACATTTGAGGGCTTTAATCTTTGCCATGATCTTGCAAAGGCCCTCATGGCGATCACGGATAATGGAACCAGGGAGAGTCTAGTCTCACACACTAGGCAACAATGAACAGGAGATCAAGCAGGATGGTGCAGTCAATGCCATAAAAGTTGCAGACAGGTTTAAAAAATTGAAAACAAACACATTGCCCGACCCCGGTCCCATCAGAAGTAAATTGTGAGTTCAATAAGAAACATTTCAGTATGATGGCAGGGGAGTCCAATTGGAGTGATACAAATAAGGAGTTTCTGGGACAATATGCATAAATTTGGAAGTTAGGATCATAACAGGGACTTCTAACTGAAAGAGGATATGCAGCAGCAGTTTGCATAGACATAGGGGCCAAAGTTTGTTTTTATCCAGGTCACCGATGATAGACATATTAGGCAGCAGACAATATCTGCGAAGCAGAATGAGGGAACAAGGAAGGGAAGCTGAGCATTTGCAATTCAATGGGGACGAAATAGAAAGAGCCAATTCAGAGTCTAGTCGATAAGACAAACTCTGAGCTCGGTTTCCCACTGCAATTATGTTATCTTACACCCACTGACTCACTTCAGTAGATTGATTTCAATGCTGAAACTGATCAAAACATATCTGTGATCTTCCATGGGCAGATTAACCTGCTAGTTTGGCACCTTAAAGGGCCTGTCCCAGCAGCATGCAACTCCATGCGATGAGCGCGACCTAACGTGGTCGCTTGAGCCGTCCGGCGTCGCGGGGCCGGTCCCACTTCGATCGCCGGAGCCGTGCGGAATTGTGCGGAGTTCGTCCCGACATTGCGCGGTGCTCCGAAAAACTGACCATGTTCAAAAATTCCGTGCGGCAACGGCTTGTCGGATCGCAGACGCCTCGAACACATTACACACCGTCCCGACGTCGTGCCTCCGTGACCCGCTCTGTAGATGCCTCCGTGCCCCTCTCTGTAGGTGCCTCCGTGACCCTCTGCGTGTGTGCCTCTGTGCCCCTCTCTGTGTGTCCCTCTCTGTCCTGGCGAACTTACCTTTAAGACTTCGCTCCAAGTTCGCCTCACTTTGTGCCGCGTTGCGCCACTCACCCCACCTCCGCGCGTACACTTCTATAATTGTGCTGTTTTAGTCACTAAACATTTAGTAAAGATTTGTAGGAAATCTTTCTTGCAGATGTATATTAGAAAATATATGCGCATATTTTGAAAAATGTAAGGAATTCATGGAATTAATTTTTCTTATTTGAATTGTGAGGAGTCACCATTATTGCAGCAGACATGTTCATAATATAATCACTAATAAGCATTCATCTTTAGTACCTGAAGAAAAAACTCAAAATCTATCCGTGGTCCATTCTATCTGACTCACAGCTGGTTTGGTCGCGCTCTTCGCATGCAGGCGCATGCTGGTGGGAACGGCCCTGTACAGGGATCACCTGGCCTCCGCGCGGCCCCCGCTGCCGGTTTGATCGCGCTCACCGCACGGAGTCGGATGCTGGTAGGACAGGCCCTTAACAATTCAAGCAGAATGGCTGGGAAATTAGTAAATTCAAACCTGATTGAAGGCTTTGCAACATGAAAGTAGAGAGTTGACTCCATTTGACTGTTAGTGCAACGCTATTATGACATTGAGATTTTATTGAACACGTACCATTAAAGCCTTTCAGCATGAACAGAGTGGGACGACCTTTTTTTAGCAGGAACAATGTTTACAGATCAATACCTAAGACCCGGCCCATTTTATTCTGCCGTATAAGTCCAAACATCCTTCACTTTTCCATCCACCTGCAGCACAGGTAGATGGGGAGTGAAGAGGGCTCTGGTGATGTTTGGCTTCATTAGCTGAAGCATAGGGAATAAGACCAGTGAAGTCTTGGCACAACTTTATAAAACATTGCTTGGGCTACATCTTAAGTACTGAGTGCAGTCCTAGTTGCCCCAGTGCAGGAAGGAGGTGGTTGCATTGGAGAAGGTGCAAAGATTCACAAGGATGTTGCCTGGGATGGACTGGATAGGTCAGGTTTGTTTTCCTCAAAGCAGAGGTGGTTGAGAGGGGGCCTGACAGAGGTATACAACATTATGAGAGGTCCAGATGGGGCAGAAGATAAGAAACATTTCCCCAACAGAAGCGTCTAAGACCAGAAGGCGTTTGTTTAAGGAGAGCAGCAAGAGGTTTCCAGGTGATCTAAGGAAGAGTTTCATTTTCACCCGGATGGTGGTTGCAATCTGAACACCCACCTGAGAAGATGGTGGATGGCAGGTATTTTCACAACACTAAAGAAGCATTTGAATGAACATTTGAATCACCAAGGGATAGCGTGCTGGTAAATTTCATCTGCATAGATAATTACTTCATGGTCACTATGCACACAATAGATTGAATGGCCTGTTTCTGTGCTGTAAGACTCAATGATGTTGAAAATTGAGAGATCTTGTGAATCGGTATTCTGACGCAAAATTTAATTCGGATTTTAGATTAATCTCACGTTTTATGAATGCTCTTGACAGTGTGATCATTATTTTTTACATCTAAAATTGATTTCCTGACATATATTTGGGGAAATGTTGGGTTTTTAAGGGATATACAATTACTTTGCAGAGCTCGTATAATCTGAACTTTTTTTTTCTTCTTCAATTTTATCAAAACAAAAGACATAAATAGAACACTGAAGCGCGAAGCAGGAAATGCTGACAGTTTAACTCAACCATGTAAGAATGCTTACTCTTCAAAAACAAAGTATCAGTTTTTAGTAAAATATCACAAAAACCTCAATTAACCTTTATTTTAAATTCATCCTCAGCAAATTACAGAGAATGGATTTTTATGAAGTCCTAGGATCTCTCGTTCAATTTTCCCAACAACCATCCTCCTTTCAAATTTAAATCAGCTGTGTGCTGCTTCTTAGAGCATGCAACCAAAATCTTTGCCATTGTAATTGGGAGTACTTGTGAGTAATGTTTGTGGAATGCCCAGACATATTTATCCAATGCATTAACTGCAGTTTCTGCTACTTCTGTGAATATAGGTTAAACATTGTGGCCATGTATTTCTTCATTAATAGTACTCGGGGGAAGAAGTTCCAGATTAATGCAGACGTATCCCTGAAATATCCCTTGAAGTCTGGGCACCGTGTTATACAGTCGGAAAGATGGTATCAAACTGGGAAGTGCAGAGAAGATTTACAAGGATGTTGCCAGGACTAGAGGGTCTGAGCTATAGGAAGTGGTCGAGTGGGCTGGGACTCTATTCCGTGGAATGCAGGAGGATGAGGGATGATCTTATAGAGGTGTATAAGATCATGAGAGGAATAGATCATAGGTTTCAGGTGAAGGGGAAAAGATTTAATAGGAATCCGAGGGGTAACGTTTTCACACAAAGGGTGGTGGATGTATGGAACAAGCTGCCAGAGGATGTAGTTGAGGCTGGGACTATCCCAACATTTAAGAAGCAATTAGACAGGTACATAGATAGGAGGGATATGGACCAAATGCTGGCAGCTGGGACTTGTGTAGCTGGGACATGTTGGCCAGCGTGGGCAAGTTGAGCCGAAGGGCCTGTTTCCACACTATCACTCTATGACTAAGAAGTAGACTCCCTAAAATATCATCTCACAATGTAGGTTATGTTTCAAGCTGAACACAAGTTGGAGTTAATGACTTAACTGTGTTGGGAAGTAGCCAAGAAGCAAATTAACATTTCATAAATTCTAAGTCATTCCAAACATAAAGCTGATTCATTACACTGTGAAGGAACATGCAGCTAAATGATATGTTCCAAACCGGTAATAGACAGCCATTTTGAAGAATAAACCTTGGGAATAGTCCCAGGAGCAACATAAATATATTGGAGCGAGAGAATGCAGGTTGTTTTTATCGGCAAAGCTTGGGATGAGGTGCAGGTCTCGGAATACTCTACAGGTGTACAATGGAGAACATCCCGACTGGTTACATCACGGCCTGGTTCAGTAACTCAAACGCCCAAGAACAAAAGTGACCGCGGAAAATGGTCAACATTGCCCAGTCCATCACTGGCCTTGGCCTCTCAGCACTGAAGGGATCTACAGGATGCACTGCCTCAAGAAGAGCAGCCAACGTCATCAAAGACCCACACCATCCTAGCCACGCTCTCGTCTTGCATCATCAGGAAGAAGGTAATGAAGCCCGAGAACGGTTACCTCCTGGTTAAAGAAGAACTTTTCCCCAACAACCATTAGGCCTTAAACTATCCTGCTCAACCCTAACCACAACTCTGCCTCTGCAATAAACTACAATGGGCTTTGTGCAGGTTGCACTAGGTTTTTTTTTTGGCTTGCACTATTATGGCCTGGTTAACTAATATATTTATTTATTATTACTGATTATTTACTGATTTTTTTTTTGTATTAATGTTTATTATGCATTTATTTACTGTGTTGTTAATGCAGAACATACAAATCTACAGCTCAGGAACAGGCCCTTCAGTGCACAATATTTATGCTGAACATGATGTCAAGCTAAATTAATCTCATCTGCCTGCACTAGATCCATTGCCCTCCACTCCCTGCATATCCATGTGTCGATCTAAAAGCCTCTTAAACATCACAATCGTATCTACCTCCGTCACCATCATCAGCCACCCACCACCCACTGAGTAAAAAGACGTTGTCCCTTTCATCTTAAAGCTATACCTTCTAGTCTAACAATTCCGCACTGAGAAAAAGGATCTAACTGGCCACCCTATTTATGCCCTTCATAAATTTATGTATTGCTATCGGGTCTTCCCTCAGCCTCCGATTCTCCAGAGAAAACAATCCAAGTGTCCAATCTCTCCTTATAGTTAATACCCTCTAATCCAGACAGCATTTTGGTAAACTGTGTGTAAGAAAGAACTGCAGATGCTGGTTAAATTCGAAAGTAGACACAAAATGCTAAGAACAGACAATGATTGCCTTAAACAGGAAGAGAAAGATCACCACCATTTTCCCCAGGATGTTTAGCAATGGGCAATAATTGCTGACCTTGCCACTGATGCCCGCATTCCTCAAAAATTATCACAATCTTTTACGCAGGCAGGTGGGACTAGTGTAGATGGGACATGTTCACTGGTGTAGGCAGGTTGAGCTGAAGGGCCTGTTTCCCCACTGTAAGATTCGATGACTCTATCACTCTAAATGGACACCACCAGCAGAATAGGATTGGCGTCTGAGGTAATGTGGTCCACTTCAATAGTGGGCTCAATGATTGAAGATGAGGATATCAGGCTGGAAGAGGATCAGATCATGGATGGGAAGTGTGTAGGTGCTAGTTTTGAGCAAATACATCCTTGCAGGACTGGTTACAAGTCCACACATCAACAGAACAGGGAATCGGAGCGACATAGTCACACGGATCAAAGGTCAAGGGGGTCAGTTCAGAGTTGAAGGACGGCTGGGCTGTACAGATGAAGAATAATGGGGTCATGTCAAGAGGTGGCTGGAGATCAAGGGAGGTGGTGACAGGTTTGATGACGTCTCAAAGCAGCTGGAATCTAGAAGTGTCAGAGGCCATTTGAGTATCAGCTGTGGAGCAAAATGTCATGGAGATCAATGAGGCTTCCTCAAGCGAATGGAATCTTTGTGGAGCCTCAAACAAGCCACAGGGACTTGCATTCACAAACAACATGACCAAAGGTCACTTCATGCATGAATAAACAACAACATTTTCTTTTTACTCGATGTGACTGGCGAAGTTCCTCCTGCCAATTAGCATCTGAAATGCTGACACTCCACGGCCCAATTTAGAGGCTTCGTGTCTTCTCTGGTCCCGAGTGGGAAACTACATTAAAGAGGTATATTTCCTCAAATGACATATTGTGAGGCCTTAAAAGCTTATAGTCCCTTTTATAGGCGAGCCAAACACTGTTTCTTTCTTATCTCTCTGTTCCCTCAAGCTACTCCTGTCACCTTAAATCAGAAATTGAGTAATAAAGGGCATCTTTCTATTATCCTCGCAAACCTGCAGATTACTTGCTATGTATGTTTAATAGTTCAATAGTCCTTTATTGCCACGTGTCCCCTGAGGTACAGTGAAATTTGATTTTACCATACAATCATACCAAAACAAAAACAACAAGATACAAAATTACATAAGAATTAAACATAAACAGCCACCACAACGGCGTGTGAGAATCCTTAGGCGCACAGCAAAAGCGTTGACCCACAGCCATCAGTCCAATGTCCGGGCCACACACACACTCTTCACCGTGATGTGACCAGAGTTACATCGATCGCTTGTTGCTCCCTCTGCAGTCCCTGTCCGCCTGAACAGTCAGAAAGCAAAACCGATGCCACCGCATTCACGGCAATCCCTCCGAGTCACCACCAGCACAGGCAGCATCCATCTTGCTTTTGGTGACCTCGCACTCCTCACTGTGATGGAAGGTGAATAACTTTTACCTTCTTCCTCTTTTTCTCCCGCGGTCGGGGTGATCGAAACATCCGCAGTTGGGACGATCGAAGCTCCCACAGTTGGCGATCGAGGCCCCCGCAAGGGGGAGATCAAGGCTCCCACGATCGGAGTGGTCGAAGCTCCTGCAGCTGGAGTTCCCGAGGTCGATCCCTAACAAAGGGACCACCAGCTCCATGATGTTAGGCCGCAGTATGGACGGAGATACGACATGGAAAAAGTCGCGTCTCCGTCTAGGAAAGAGATTTTAAAAGATTGCTTTCATCCACATAATACAAAAACTAAAGATTAACTAAAATATAAATAAAACAGACTAAAAACAACAAAGAAGAAAGGGACAAGACAGACTTGGCGAGGTTGCCACTCGCGGTGTTGTCACTGATGGTGTACAATGCTTTCACGGAGATGCACAGGGCACTTTTTTTTACATTGACCTAGAATTGGTGCAACTCACCTCATAGATATTTTCATCCACAACCCTTAGACACATTTGTACACAAGTGTCTGGAAATTGAATTGCATAACTCTGAATTATTGCAGCAACATACAACTGAAAATTAAGATTTTTCATGCGTGAGATGCCATAACTATTTCTGGGCCATTTTGCACCACAGTAAACCCTCGTTTTAACAGACCTCGTTATAACGGAGATTGGTTACAGCAGACGGACCTACCAAGGGCTGCCGACGCCATCCCCGGCTCGCACCACCGCTCCACCACTTACTGCCCCAGTTCCCAACGCCACCGCCGCCCCAAACACTTCCTCGGCCGCTTCCAGGACGTTCCCACCACCGCTCCCGACCCTCCTGTACTCCGGCCGTCTCCAGGCCGCGACCATGGTCAATCCTTGCCTCTGTCCTAACCCACCTGGAGTTCAGGAGGAGTTCCAGACAAATGTCTGAAGAAGGGTCTCCATCCGAAATGTCATCTATTCATGTTCTCCAGAGATATGCGGACTTACTCCAGCACTTTGTGTCCTTTTGTGTATTAACCAGCAACTGCATTTGTTTGTTTCCACTACTTATATAATGATAGACACAAAACACTAGGGTATGAGTACACAAAATGCTGGAGAGATGCTGGCTGTCCTGCTGAGTTAATCCAGCATTTTGTGTCTATCTTTGATTTAAACCAGCATCTGCAGTTCCTTTCGACACACTTGCATCACGATAATCTCTTATGGGCCTGTCCCACTTAGGCAATTTCTTAGGTGACTGCCAGCGACTAGGACAATGGAATTCACCGAAGTCAGCACCGGCAACAACTTACGTCACCTGCCGACAACACGACGTTAACCTGGGGGCAACCTATGACAGCACCTACGACAACCTACCGTTGCCCAAATTGTCACCACTGTTGTTGAAAAATGTTCAACTTGGTGAAAACTTTTCGGCAGTCGCCTATAGTTGCCTAAAAAAAATCACCTAAGTGGGACAGGCCCATTACTCGGTTCCAGCGGATAATTGGCATTAATGAACACCATTCCCCTCCCCTATGGTCCGTGATAATGAGCCTTTCAGAAGTGTATGCCTGTGATATGCGACTGGCTCTGATACACAACTACAGGTCCTGTGTACGGAGTTTGTACGTTCTCCCCGTAACCTGTGTGGGTTTTCTCCGACATCTTCGGTTTCCTCCCACACTCAAAAGACGTACTGGTTTGTTGGTTAATTGGCTTTGTACAAATGTAAACAATGTCCCTAGTGTGTGGGCCAAAGGACCTGTTCCCACACTGTATCTCTATACAAATTTAAACTAGAGGATGGAATTAAGTAGAGCTGCAGTGAAAGGAGAGATTCTGTGGCCACAAACAAGACTCATATCATCCTGGAGTTTTATTTACAACCATAGAATCTCCCTGACTATTGCTTCTCGAGTACCAGGGTCAAGGATGCCTCCAAACAGATGCCCAACATTCTCAAGGGGGAAGATGAACAGCCAAAGGTCATTGCACAGATTAGTGCCGATGACAAAGGATTAGATTCTACGGTGTGAATATAGCGAGTTAGCCAGAAGTTAAAAATACGACCTCAAGAGTGGGTAGCCCTTGGATTAATCCTGGTGCTAAGTGCTATTGAGGGTAGGAATAGGAGAACAGGACACATGAGCGGTGGCTGGAGTGGTTGGAGACTAGAGGGACTCGGGTTCTTGGATCATTCGGATCTCTTCTGGGCAGAAGTGATCTGTAAAAGGACGGGATGTACCTGAATTGGAAGGGACCAATATTCTGGCGAGAAGTTAGATGATTTAAACTAGACTGGCAGAGGGGTGAGATCCAAAGTAGTAGTTTAGTTTTGTTTAGAGTTTAGTTGAGAGACACAGTGTGGAAACAGGCCCTTTAGCTTACCAAGCCCGCACCAATCAGCGATCCCCGCACATTAACACAACCCTATACAGACTGGGGACAATTTTACATTTATACAATTATACCAAGCCAATTAACCTACAAACCTGTACATCTATGGAGTATAGCAGGAAACCAAAGGATTCGGAGAAAACCTAAGCAGGTCACGGGGAGAACGTACAAACTCCATACAGACATGCATCTGTAGTCAGGATTGAACCTGGATCTCTGGCACTGTCAGGCAGCAACTCTACTGCTGCACTACCGTGCCGCCCAAGTAGTAGTTTTGCAGAAGAGAAATTAATGCAGTAAATACAGAAGTGAAAGTGAGCAACTCCAGTCGGTAGGACAGGCAGAATTAGGACAGGAATGAGGAAGGTCTGATATTAATGCAAGAAGCCTGACAGTAAAGCAGGTGAACTCAGGGCATTGACTGACACATGAGAATGTGATGTTGTACTGTAGTTGTTACGGAAACATGGAGGGAAGGCCAGGAGTGGCAGCTCCAGGGTACCAGCAGAAGCAGTCCCACAACACAAAAACCAAACCCAGAAATGCTATCTCAAATGGCCAGCAGGTAGTACGTAAACATGGCAAAAACTGGACAGGCATGCCAGCATTCGCAATTCTTCAGTAAATGAAGGATGTGCCTACTTGAAGCAAGCCCTAGACATCAACCACGCTAGGAGTGATAAGGGCAAAGCGAATCACTTCAGGAGTGATGGACATGTGAAGGAGAATAGATCACGGGGTAAGTAAGTGGTAACTGAATCATCCCACCACAACTAGAGAACAGTCCTAAACTATCTACCTCATTGGCGACCCTCCCACTATCCGAGATCGGACTTTACTGGCTTTACCTTGCGCTGAACTTTATTCCCTTATTATGTATCGATACAATGTAAATGGCTCGATTGTAATCATGTATTGTATTTCCGCTGACTGGTTAGCACGCAACAACAAGATTTTCACTGTACCTCGGTTCACGTGATAATAAACTAAACTGAATGGGTTCAAAGGGCTTACTCTGAGAGCCGAAATAGATTTGATGGATCAAATAGCCTCCTCCATTGTCATAAAGAAGTATATGAGAAAAAAAAACATTCTTCTCATTGAATACAAGTTGGTGTTGCACACTGGCCTTTACGGGTTATCAAAGTGCCATTGATAGCAAGTGCGTGCAGACTTGTGGGTGAGTATCATCAGCCATAATACCATATCAGTGAGGATGCTGTCCCACACGTCGGATCACACCAACTTAATGGTTGCATTGCCTAGGCTGCCGACCTGAAGCCATGTTGTAGTGTGGAATCCTGGAGTTAAACTGCTAGAATCTAGCGGTAGAGTCGGGTTGCAGACCAACAAAAAGCGCTGGTTGTAAGCTGTGTGATTATATTTCTGAGGCAGCAAAAGGTCAAAGAGCTGCCAGCATTAAACGTAGTGGGGACAAGCTAGCATATCATAATCCTTATGCCTGTTTTAAGAGAGCCATGCACAATTCCCATTTATTTTGTTGGTTAAAATACCACATTTGACAGTTGTCATTGAGCAGAGTATTTTTGTTTTGAAAGGTTGCTCATTTTTAAAGACTGACCAAGAATGTGCCTATGCATAAGAAGGCCAAAGGCTTGTCTTTGTATTCTTCCCAATTCCTTACCTGTCTAGCTGACAAAGAGAAAATCCCAGGTCAACTGAGATCAAATATTCCCCGACCCTGCTCTGAAAATTGTTTTTGCCAATCAGACCTCTTTCAGCAAGTGCACATGGGGAGAGGGAATGGCTTTGTAACAATTCCCTGAGGCTACATCTGAAAATTGTCATAGACTCATAAGCGTGGAAACAGGCCATTCGGCCCAACTTGCCCACGTCGACCAACATGTGCCATCTACACTAGTCCCACCTGCCTGCATTTGGCCCATATCCCTCTAAACCTGTCCTATCCTTGAACCTGTTTAATTGTTTATTGAACGTTGCAATAGTCCTTGCCTTAACTACCTCCTCTGACAGCTCATTCCACACACCCATCGCCCTTTGTGTGAAATCGTTACCGCTCAGATTCCTAGTAAATCTTTCCATGTTCACATTAGTTCCCATTTCAACTGCAGCCAAGGATGTACCAGATTCAAGATTGTGATAAATAGCTGGGGTAGGAGACATGCCAATACCAGCCATCTGACCATCATCAACTGCTTGTGTTTTCCTCTATATTACTTAAACTTGAGAATATTACCGGTTTGAGGAATATAAAGATTCATGTATCATTTTCATTATGATCACACCGTTCACGTGATATAGTTTTAATGCTGTTTAAAAGCAAATAGTGTCGACACTTGCAAATGTTTGCCTGTTCTATATTCTAGTTGATGGCTGCTTGAAAGAAAGGCAAAAAAACATGTTACTTTTCCAGGCTGTCTTTCGTAATAACTTATCTTTGTGGGTGAACAGTTTGATGTCCTATTTTCATTTTGATATAGTTCCACCCGCTGGTTTTCCGGCAACTGGTGGTCCGGCCCCCGCTTTGATCTAGACAAATTCCCCCCCCCCCTCCCCAGAAGACCCCCAAAAATGTAGCGCCTTGGCCGGTTGAGACGGCCGATCTCGACCTCATCGGCATTTCCGTGCAAATCAATTTGCCCCCTGCAGCCGAGGTTCTGGAACTCCGGAGATGGCAGATCGGTTCCCTCAGCCGACCTCCGCGACCGACTTTGCGGGCGGGTATCTAGGTCCCCCAAGGCCATGACAAAATAAAATACCTCACAAAGGCTCTGGAACCGAGAGGTGCTGGAAAGAAAAATCAAGGATGCACCTGTAATCGTTGTCAAGCAGCAACATGCTATTAAAAGTTTAGTTGAGGCTGAAAAAAAACTTCACGTGTTACAGTTTGCTGCCAACTTACTGGCTCCATCTTGGAGACAATCTTATCAAGTCTGGATGCAGGTGTTTCATCACTCCGACACTGTTACGGGCACTTTAACAGGGCAGATCTGAATTCCCAAATGAATGCATCACGACAGATGATAGATATGGTGATCCCGCTTTTCACCTCTACAAAAGCCGACATTCAATCTGCAATAAAATTGAAAAATAAACTTTTCAGACCGTTAGCATTTGTCAGGTCTGAGTTTTATTCAGACTATCCCAATGTTCTCTTTCATTTTAAAAGACATCCCACCAAGTACATTCAATGAAAGAACCCCATATAATTAGTATTTTGGTGTGCATGGAAGCATGGAACATTTATTTCTGAGGGAAAGGTTTCACCTTCAGTGGATGCCTTCCTCACCAGCTAGAAGTGAGCTTGAATCAATGGCTTGATGTGCTTTGAATATTCAGCCTAGTTCTCACCCATTACATGGCACTGGGGGAGGGTGCAGTCATAACCAAGGTGCCATAATGCACATGCAACACTGGATGAGGCCAGGGAGCAACTGGAGGAGTGGTCACAGCTCCATGGTCACCACTGCCAGTGAATATGAAATCAATTGGGGCAGTACAGTAGCGCAGTGGTAGGGTTACTGCCATACAGCGCCATAGACCTGACTTCGATTCCTACTACTGGTGCTGTCTGTATGGAGTTTGTGCGTTCTCCCTGTGGCCATCCGGGAGCTCCGTTTTCTTCCAATTTACAATGTATAGATACATGATAAGGGATAAGGGAATACCGTTTAGGGCTTCTAAACTCCTTCTAAACTCCAGCGGGCCCAGAGCCATAAAATGCTCCTCAAAATGTTCTGCTCAGCGCTCCACGTTTCCACACTACCTACCAATTTCTTGCCCATGAATCCTAATATCTTGCTGAAGGAATTCAACGGGTCCGGCAGCAGCTGGAGAGGGAATGTACGGGTGATATTTTGGATCAGGATCCTTCATCAGTCTTAGTCATTCCATTCCCAGATGTTGCCTGACCCACTGAGTTCCTCCAGTACTTTGTGTTTTACCTGATAGCAGCATCAGCAGTCTCATGTGTCTCCATTCCTACTTAACTTAAACCTAATATTGTCAGTGATTTATTTTAATCAATCAATTTACATTGTAAAAGTGAAAGTAAAATACTGCAGATGTTATAAAATCTGAAACAAAAATACAGTGAAAATACTCAATAGGTCAGGCAGTGTTCCAATTACTCTGATCTCAGCCCCCTTCGATGTGGATACAAGGAACTGCAGGTGCTGGTTTACAAAAAAAAAGAAAAAAGCTGTTGGAATAATTTTGCATGTCAGGCAGCATCTCTGCAGAACAAGGATAGGTGTCATTTCAGGTCAGGGCCCTCCTTCAGACTGCTTGTATTGGGGAGGAGAGGGTAAAAAGCTGGAAGAGACGAGGGGCTGGACAACCTAGCAGGTTAATAGGTTGATACAGGGGGGTATGTTAGGCAGATGGTTGGACAAAGGCCAGAGATGAAAGGACAGACGTTGGTTTAGGTTTAAATTTATTATTGAATAGAAAGGAACTGCAGATGCAGATTTATACTGAAGTTAGATACAAAGTGCTGGAGTAACTCAGCAGGTCAGGCAGCATCTCAGGTGAAAAAGGATGGGTGACGTTTTGAGTTGGGACCCTTTTTCCAACTTCCAATTATTTACCTTTAAATAAAGAGGGGTGTGGAAGGTATGAGAGAGGTATTGAGTTGGAGGAAATATTAACTGAATTGGAAAGACGGATCAGATTTCCTTGTTGGTATGGCACTGAAGAAGGGTCCCAAATCAAAGTATCGCCCATCCTTTTCCTCTAGAGATGCTGCCTGACCCATTGAGTTAGTCCAGCACTTTGTGTCTAATCAAATCAGAGAATACTATACATAATCGATCAGGCCAAACTCGAGTACAATAGGTAGAGCGAAGAGGAAAGATGCAAAGTGCAGAAAACAGTTCCCACCGTTGAAGTTTACCAATTCCAGAGACAAACTCCAAGGGCAGCATTGGGGAGGAGGATGAAGCCTACTTACAACTACCAAGTTTTCTGACTCCACTCTATTCATTGACCCGCAACGCCAATGAACAGATTTAACACAGGGCTGGAGGTCAGAGTCTTAACAAGCAGCCGGTGGAGGGGAATCCCTGGGGAAACCCCTCAGCCCTCTGCAACACTTAACCTGCACTGCGCATGTGCCAGGCGCCTCACCCACAATGCCGAGCGGCTGCGTTTGGAGCATAGGGCGGTTTCTGCGTCGCGGGGCATTGTGGGAGGTGGCAGCCGCCATGGCTGCAGCTGGACAATCCCCAGTGAATCAGCCCATCCCGTGTGTGAGACTCCGGCTCGCCGCCCGAGACAGGGCGAGGCTCTCTTGTCGGATCAGAGAGCAAATCCCTAAAATCCTAGTGCAATGTGGCTCAACCGGAGATGTCTGTTGCCATCTAGTGTTTAAATGGAAGCACAAAAAACAACACTTGTTTCTCCCCGGATTGAAGCAGGCTCAGCCTGAATCCTCGCATGGATTGATCGAAATTGGTGCAATTCCAGCATTGCAATGTGTAGGAATGAACTGCAGATGCTGGTTTACACCATTGCAATGTGGGTGGTCAAGTGCCGAAGGCGTAGAAGTATGTGGTAACGTGATGAGTTTTATGCTCACTTTAAAAAAAGGGAATATATTGGAAAACAAGTTACTTGTCCACTCAACGGTGGGCGATGGAAAAGCACGATTCCGTAAATGAAGACGAAAGCTTACCATCAGAACATGGAAGCTTTTGAAGTATATGTCAGGCTGAATAACCCTTAAAGTGAACAAGAGGCGAGAGCCATTTTGCTGGAGATCCTCAAGGGTCAAGGGTGTTTATTGGTCCTATGTACCGGATCAATACATAATGCCTCGTCTCTGGAGAAAATGAATAGTTTGTAGCGGCGCCCGCTAGCGCACACATATATCGAACCCGGCGTTCGGAAGCCGCGGTCACCTGACTCGAGAGGGGCTGCTTGTTTCGCGCGGTTTTTCACTTGCGCACGTCAGTTCAACGCTGATCACCGTTGTGGGCAGAGGTGTCTGAAGAACCTGTACACTGGATATCGAACTTTTGAATAAAGATCTGTTTAAAACTACGATAGTCATTTCTCAGACCACTAAATTGGTGACCCCGACCTGTCCAGCCGTCGTTAGACAAGAAGAATTATGCAGGGAGAGAGTGTTCCCGCAGAATCGGCCAGCATGAGGCAGGGCGCACTGGCCTTCAAACTGCCAGCCTTTTGGACTCATCAACCTCAGGTGTGGTTCGCCCATGTTGAGGCACAGTTTGACTTATGTCGCATCGACGACGACAACACCATGTATTTCCATGTGGTGGGAGCATTACCACAGGACTGTGCCTCAAGGCTGTTGCCTTATATCAGAGATCCTCCGTCCAGCGGCAAGTACGATGGGTTGAAGGCCCTGTTATTCCAAGCTTACGGCCTTACCCGCAGAGACAGGGCGGCAAGGCTGCTACTCATGGACGTTACCGGCGACCAAAGGCCATCAACGATCATGACAAAGATGTTGGCCGACGGCCCACCGCCCTTGCCTGCTTTTCGAACAAGCGTTCTTAGAGCAGATGCCTGACGAAGTACAGCTAATGCTCACCGGAGCTGATTTCAGCGACCCGCGGAGAGAGCCGACGAACTGTGGGCGCACAGACGGCGGGACGTTTGCGCTTTCGCCCGCCCCCTGGTCACACAACGGGTGCAGCCGAACCGACATCGAGGGGAAGAAGAAGAGACCCAGGGCCAGTGGTCCGAAGAGGAAGAGCCGCAGGGCCAGTGGTCTGCAGTCAACGCAGATGGTGCTATTACCACCAACGATACTGACCTGATATCGGAACCCCTGTTCGTTTCTGGGAAACGCCCTGGCCGATCGTCCATAGAGGCGAACGCGCTCGGCCCCAATGCACGCCTCTTGGTCCGTGATCGACTGTCCGGCCACCGTTTCCCGGTGGACTCTGGTGCCCATGCCAGTATACTGCCCCCAAGCTCTCACGGCGTTCGTGCTGAGCCGCTCATCGCTCGCCGTTACAGCGGGTGTACGAGGGCCCATACAAGGTGCTCAGTACTGGTGTTTCGACGTTTACGTTGGACATGGGTGGCAAGGAGGAGTTCATCTCCGTGAGCCGCCTTAAGTCAGCACACGTCGATGAGGATAGCCGAGTGACAGCGGCTACTCCACGGGTTAGAGGACGTCCACCTGCCGTTTTACCGCCTTCTGCACCTGTTATTCCCGGTCGCGTTTCTCCAGTCCCCTTTGTTATGCCCGTCCCTCGTTCGCGTTTTTCGCGCCCCTCCGGTCTTGTTTTACCGTTCCATAATGGTACGCTCGCCCCGTGACCACGGACTACGCGTTCCGGTTGAACCGTCTGTTTACCCGTGCGTTTCCGTACCGCGAATTCTGGGGGGAGGCCATGTAGCGGCGCCCGCTAGCGCATGCATATATCAAACCCGCCGTTCGGAAGCCTCGGTCACGTTACTCGGGAGGGGCTGCTTGTTTTCGCGCGGTTTTTCACATGCGCGTGTTAGTTCAGCGCTGACCGCCATTGTGGGCAGACGTGTCTGAAGAACCTGTATACTGTATATCGAACTTTTGAATAAAGATCTGTTTAAAACTCCAGTAGTCGTTTCTCAGACCACTAAAGGTGACGTCTCATATCGGAACTTGTCTTCAGACCCCTTTCCCTTAAAGATGCTGCCTGACCCGCTGGGTTACTCCAGCATTTTGTATCTATCTTCGGCATAAACCTTCTTACACAATGAGATTCTTACTTGTAGCAGCATAATAGGTAAAATAACAAAACAAACATAAAAAACAAGTCCAATAAAATAACAATATTAATATATATATACAGACACAGAAAATGGGTGAATCTTTAATTTGACCTATCAATTCACCTCCATTGGTATGGTAGCTGATCCGCCACTAACATTTTGATAACAATTTCATGACCTGGACTCAACTAACTTCCCTAAATCTATTGTTTAAGAAAGAACTGCAGATGCTGGAAAAATTGAAGGTAGGCAAAAATGCTGGAGAAACTCAGCGGGTGAGGCAGCATCTGTCCATAGATGCTGCCTCACCCGCTGAGTTTCTCAAACATTTTTGTCTACCTTCGCTAAATCTATTGATCTGTTTTGAATGCATTGACTGAGCCTTCTCACCGCCCAGCTGCCCCATCCCCAGGATTGAGACATTAAAAAAATCATTTGGTCTTCCCTTAACAGTAAATTGATAATAAAATCAAGCTTCGTCAATAACTCCTCACTCTAATTAGTTGCCTGTTTTAGGCCACAGAGAACATTAACTTGAATCAGCAAAACTGTTTTTGTATTTGTGATCTCGTGAGTTCTAACAGCCTAGCTACATCATGATAAAACTCGAACGTGCCAAACATGAGAGAAGATTATCACCCTCCATCCTGTTTGCTCTTTGTTGAAGTTTCAGATCAGACTTTCCGGGAGATAGCATTCAAACTACAACATTATTTTTCTTGCTGCTTTTGCAAAAAAACAGGGCAAAGTGGTTTGTGCTTCGATTCTACGTTTTTTTTTAATAGATTGAACATCATCGTAAATTACAAGTTAACGTATTACAGAATGCTAATAAAATGTTCTCATGAAAAATGGTTGTGTGTCTCCATGCCTTCTTCATACTTTTGTTTTTTATAGTTAACCGTTATCTCATTCTGCTGTCAACACTCTGTCCTGTTATTGGAAGTGTGTTCATAAAACCCTACAGTGACGTATCAAAATACACACAGATCATCACCAGTAATGCCTTTTCTTCCCAGTGCAGGATGTGCAAAGGAGCCTCGAAGCATCCTTTCGTAGTATCAGGGATTACAACTCAAAATAAGGTCACACATTCAGGACAGAGAAGGAAGCACAATTCTTCTACCACAGGCTCGTAAATCTATGAAAACCTTTAGAATCTTTGAAATTATCTACCCAGGAAGGCTATGGTGCAATCTCTCAATATATTAAAGATAAAGATGGAAAGATCTTTAGATAGTAGGGGAATTAAGGTAAATGGGATTTATGCAGGAAAATGCTGCTGAGCTAAAAGTTCAACCATGATCTTATTAAATAGTGGAGGAGGCACAAAATCACCTACTTGTGCTTTTATTTGTTATTAGCAACATAGAAAAATAGGTGCAGACGTAGGCCATTCGGCCCTTCGAGCCAGCATCGCCATTCAATATAATCATGACTGATCATCTAAAATCAGTACCCTGTTCCTGCCTTCTGTGGCAGAGAATTCCACAGATTCACAACTCTGGGCAAACATTATTTTCCTCATCTCAGTCCTAAATGGCTGACCCCTTATTCTTAAACTGTGACCCCTGGTTCTGGATTCTCCCCAACATTGGGAACATTTTTCCTGCATCCAATCCTTTAAGAATTGTATATGCTTCGATAAGATCCCCTCTCATCCTTCTAAATTCCAGTGAATATAAGCCCAGTTGACCCATTCTTTCTTCATATGTTAGTCCCACCATCCCGGGAATTAACCTGGTGAACCTACGCTGCACTCCCTCAATAGCAATAATGTCTTTTCTCAAATTAGGAGACCAAAATTGCACACAATACTCCAGGTGCGGTCTCACCAGGGCCCTATACAACTGCAGTAAGACCTCCTTGTTTCTATTACCTTGTGTACTAATGAATTAAGATTTGACATTCAAGGCTGATAAATCTTGTGTCCTTAAAATTATAATTTTTAGTAAGCACATAGTAAGCATATAATTTTTAGTAAGCATTGGGTCAATTTCATGTGTATGAAGCACTTGTTTCCTATCTATTCAAATAAAATATTTTGCAAGATGCATTGGCTATGACATTAACCCATTTTCAACACTGCCGACTAATACTGTAAAGATCTTTAATTAATGTTAACATCTCTTGATAATGATGCCCAGGGAAGCCTAACGCAGTTAAGTTCAGAATAAACATAACTTTAATTCTACTTATTGGGAAGTCCATTTGCTAGAAGTTCAAACCCCTATCTGAACTATAATGGAAGTGGCAGAAGAACCTGAGGATGTGATGTATCGTGAAAGGTTTGACAGGAAATTTCTTTCATCCACTGATTATTTTTTTCTGCAAATGTGCTGAGTTGAATCACGAATGGAAAATAAACGATTAAGGATCTTCAACCTATGCGATACCGTGGTTTTTGAGAGCGCTGTGGTTTTTGGTGAAGTTTCCAGACACCATCTGTAATGACATCTGACAATGTGCTTTTTCTTTAAATAAAGGATAATAGTAAGTGAGTCACTTTGAAAGCCTGAAAATGTCACAATGTGTCAAAAGGCTGACAGAGTCTTTTGGGATTCACATCAGAGTTTATCTCAGCAAGTTCATCAGCATAAACCTCAGCAAAAATGTTTGCAACTTCTATTATGCATAAATCAGTTAAACCCTCAAGAGAACTCATGCAAGTTCATCAGTAAATTCATCTTGCTTTGACAGCAAGCTCCTTCCAAAGTTCAAGAAATATCAACAATCCCATTTAAATTCTCCAAGTGATTCATCTGAATATGTATCACATAGAAACGTATCATAACACACTACACCAAGAATCCATAGCACCAACATGAATATGCCCACGCAAAATGCACCAAATCAAACTCAGCAAAAACATCCAATGCTTCGCACCTCACAATTACTTTGCATTAATAGAACATCTGCACTAACTTCAAAGATCCCGTTGTAATGTAGTAGTGTGCCTCACCAAATTACTTCAGACATCCTGATCAGAATTTGGTGTTGGTAACCACCAAGGAATGGAGAGATATGGATCACAAGCGGGCAGAGGAGATTAGTTTAAGATGGCAACTTGTTCAGCACAGACATTGTGGGCCAAAAGGCTTGTTGCTGTGCGGTGTTGTTCTATGTTCAATGTAACTACCTGGTCTAATATGCAGAGAGTTGTAGATGTCGGCCAGTTCATCACACAGGCAAGACTTTCCACCATTGCTTCCTTCTACACTTCATGCTGCCTCGGAAAGGTCATGTCTTCTTCTCCATGTTAACATCCAGCAGAAGGTCAGAAGTAACAGAAGTTTGAAAGTGCCTATACTAAACTCAGGAACAGTTTCTTCCCCTCCATTATCAGGCTTCTGAATGGTCCATCCATAAACTAGGGCACTTTCAATTCACTTCTAGCCCATTGAGGACATTGGACTTTATCTAAGGAATTGATGCACTACAATGCGCTACAAGGCTGCAAACTATATTCTGCACACTGTTCCCCTTTGCTCTATCCATTGCACTTGAATTATAACTGATTTTATCTATGTTTGGATAGCATGCAAAACAATGCTTTTCACTGTACCTCGGTACACATGACCCAATAATAAACCTAAACCCAAGTAAGTTCCATCAAAGTGTGCTGCCATATATATATTCATATAATTATATCTTACCAAAGGTATCCAAAATTACCTTAGAATAGTAAGATTAAACGAGAACTTACCAGTTTGAAGTTTGATCTTTATTTTATGAGGAGTCGAGTTGAGGGACTAGTTGAGAAGCCCGTACAGCCGTTGGTGCGTCAATCTTCAAAGCAGCGGAATGAATTCACAGCTAACAATGACCGAAGTATAACGGTAAGATGATAAAACTAGAACTACCAGATGAGATCTATGAGGGTGGGAGCGGAGGGCACGTAGTCCCTCAACTCGACTCCTCATAAAAATAAAGATCAAACTTCAAACTGGTAAGTTCTCGTTTAATCTTACTATTTTACTTCGGAGTCACGTGAGTCACGCCGCAGACTCAAATCCGCCGTTCACACTGCCTGGATTGACTCAAAAGTCGTTAACAATCAATCATGCATCAGTAATACATTTGTTAAATGGAATAACAGTTTATGTACAAACAAATCATAACAAACCCCTCTAACTCAGGGGAAAAGTGTAACAGTACTGACACCAGAATCAGCAAACACCCCGAACCTTGAAATCGGCTTGTGATAAAACCTCTGAAATTAGCTCACTGAACCATCCTGCGGCCGCGAGGACCTTGAAATCGTTTGCACCGACACCTTACTGTGTGGTTTTTTGTGACTAATAAACAAACCAACTCTGTTTCTCTCAGAGGTTTAGTAATCTCAATGTAACGAGATAAATGTGAGACTATACAGAAGCGATCATCTGCGGAGTATGCTGAAAACACAATCTTACATCCTGTCATGCCTCTTTTATTGTGTTTAAGCAAATCATAGACATAAAATATAATGGCATCAGCCGACACATGCATTCTATCTAGCCGTAACTTTTGCAACATTTATACACGTTGAGCTGAAACCAATCGCCATAAGCATGACCACCTTCATAGATAATTTGGCTAATGATAGGCTTGTAACAGGAGCCCACTGGCGACGAGCCATAAAAACTTCACTCAAATTCCAAATACCGGCATACCTGGGTTTAGGAGGATTAAATTGAAAACTCCCTTCATGAATTGTGAAACTAACGGATGTCCCTACTGTATGCAATTCTGCATTCATAGATAAATAAGACAGAGCACTTCTGGCTGAATTAATCGCACTGTAACTTAATTTTTTCGGTCAATTAAAGAGTTGACAAACTCCAATACATCCGTGATCCCTGCAGTGTGATATACAATATCCTGCTGTAGGCAGAATTGCTCCCACTTGCTTATATAGGTGATATATTGCTGCTGTGTACTATCCCTGCAGGTCGACGTGAGAACATCCACCGTCCGATGAAACAGTCCTCTCCCCAGGTATGGCCTCCTTAAAATCTGCAATTAACAGATCAATACGATCCTATAAAGGATGTTGATCCCCAGTGACTGGATTTACCAGTAGATTTTTATTCTTGGGCATAAGCATGTAAGGCTCCCTAGCCATTTGTAATACAACGGGAAACCATGCCCGTGTAGGCCAACCTGACACTACCAATACCCCTGAAGCGGAGTCCTCCTTGATCTTTTGCAAACATCTGCTGATGAGACAGAATGGAGAAAATACATACACAAACATTCCTCCCCAATGCAGCGAAAATGCATCCACTGCTACTGCCCCAGCATCTGGTTACCATGAAACATATCTAGGTAACTGATGATTTAATTGAGATGCAAACAAGTCAATATCTGGCAATGCATACTGATCAATCATTTGGTTAAATACATCCTGATTTAACATCCATTCAATGTTGTCATTAAACTGACGTGACCTCTTCCTGGCAAATAAAGTGCTGAAAGCCAGATATTTTGGTCAATACACCAGCTCCAAATCTGGTTAGCCAGTCTATCACAAGACTGTGACTTAACTCCACCCATGTGGTTAACATATGCCACTGCTGTGGTGTTGTCAATCTGACCTGCACATGCATATCCCTCCTTGTAGAACAATAAGCTTTGAGCCCATACCAGGTGCCCAACAACTGTAAATAATTAATCCCTCTTAATTGAGGAAGCAATGTCTCATCACCCATATTCCATCCGCCTCCACAACTAGAAGACATATCTGTTGCACCCCAACCCAGTGCACTTACATCAGTCTGTAATATCAGTGACGGTGATTCCACCAAAACCTTCCTTAAATTTTTGAAACATGTACTATCCACCATTGTATGTCAGCAATCGCCCCAGCTGACAACGGCATAGGCCTATCAAAAATGGCCCCTTTGTATTCTCAGTGCCTGTTCCTTTGATATTTGTAATTGTTGATAATGCAGAGGATCATACTGCACAGCTGGAAAGGCTGCAACAACTTCCCAATAAAGCTGGCTACTTGTCTAATCGAAGGCCGTTGTTCTCCAACGAGCTTAACACAGTCCTCAATTAACTGATTCAATTTAGCCCTGGGCAAAGTTACCAACATGTGATTGGAATTAATGGTAAATCCCAGATAATCAATAATTTGGACTGGTGATCATTTAGATTTATCTGGGTGAATAACAAATCCCATTTGTTCAAAAGTGATTTTAACAACTGAAACTGATGATTGAGTTTCAGCATGAGTCTTTCCAACTATCAGAATATCATCTAAATAGGCCATTACCACATGCCCCTAAGCTCTAAGTAATGATAACACAGGTTTTACCAATTTAGTAAATAATCTAGGAGCTGAAGTTAATCCATTCGGCAATGTCCTGAATTGCCACAGCTCAGTCATCCAAATAAATTTCAAATATCTTCTATCATGACCATGAATAGACACTGTGTAATACGCATTCTTTAATCAACGGTTGCCATATAATACCCTTTGGACACTAGATGTTTGCCCGTGGTAAAGGTCTCCATTTTGAAATGCCTATAACAAACAAATTTGTTCAAATTGGATAAGCCCAGAATAATTCTACATCCCTCAGTCTTTTTAGATCTGGGAAATATACTTGACAGAAATTGTTGTCTTTGATATACAGAAGGCTCAATTACCCCTTCTTACGCAACGACTGAATCTGCTTGAATAAGCAGATTTTCCTCATCTGAAAATAAGTTTACGACTAGGAAAATGTTTGACTAGGTAGACTGTCCTTATAGTAAAATCCAATTTTTTCACCCCTTCAATACACTAAGTATGAACAAATCTGATGTCAACTGCTGCCATTGTTTGAGAAACAATTTTTACCTTCCCCAATTTGAACAGGAACATCAGTTAATTCATCGTCTGTCAATGGTATATTTCTTACCAGCATCTTTCCTTGCGGCCTTGTTGTCCTCGACTTCTTGTAGAGAACCTTTTTTGCCTTGCTTCCAGCTGGCTTAATGAGGGCCATGGTTATAACAACCTCATAACAGTCTTTGACCCTTTTTGCAAGGTTACCACCAAACAACAGATTTTGTGGTGGTACACTGGTTTCAAAATGCATTACAAAGGAGTTCCAGTTCATCCTGCTGTGCTTCAACCATATCATTTGTATCAATAACTTTCACCACAGCTGTAATACCTGCTGACAACAGTTTAAGCACTTTTTAAAACTTCATCTCCTGGGCCCTAGCAGGCAAACCCATCTATGACCAAATTTGGTGATTAACCACCGGTACCTTCAGGAGATCACAATTAACAGGAGCTTTATAGTTTTTTGCTACTTCATCCATAGCTAGCTCCTGTAACTGGTGGGAGAGCATATACTGAATGGCTTCAGCCAATTCTACATCAATCGCCTTTCCTGCCTCTCTACACTCAGCAAACTTCCCAGCAATGTTCGGAATTACCTCCAACCGAACCTTTACTGCTCTCCCCCAGCAAACTGCCCTGATAGAACATCCTCCTCACAGGCAGGATAGTTCTGCAGCCCTGAAACAGGTGCTGCTAGCACAAGCTCTCCATCAGCCTGGCTTGGGCACCACTCCTCCCCACGGAGCTGGTCCCTGTCGAGCATTCTTTTGAAATAGAATCTCGACGTGGGAGAGCCGTGAGCAAACGGACTCTCCAATGGAGGGTATACCTCCAGGCCCGACTCATTTACGGGCCACAGAGACTTGCCAGTGGCCTTCCACCCTACTGACAAGCCTCCACTGCCCCCCGGCAGTGGGTCCGCAACCACTGGCTGTGTAGCCAGCACCGGACCAGGTGTACAGACGGGCCTCCATCCTCAACACTCTCCTGCCACTTTACCTTTCTACCCCCGGAGCGCCACGCCGACACCTTCTTCCCTTTCTGCAACCTTCTCTACCCAAACTGTCGCGGAAAAGGACATGCGGTAAAAGTTTTTAAAAAACCTTACCTGTTTGAACTTTGTTAACAAACTGCAAATGCTGGAGAATCGAGGGTGAAGTCTGAAGAAGGGTCTCGACCCGCAACATCGACCATCTCCCTCGCTCCTTAGATGCCACTGCACCCGCTGAATTCTCCAGCCTTTCGTATAACCCGCGGTTTAAACTTACCGCTCGGAGGAGCACTGCTGCTCCAACCGGCCGACTGCACCAGCGTCTGACGTCATGACGCACCAACGGCTGTACGGGCTTCTATTCACGTAGTCACTCACGTGACTCCGAAGTAAAATATATCTATCTATCTACAATACCTGTCCATTTCCATCATTATATGTTCAATCATAGACCTACTGGAAAGTTAATTGTCTACTACATAGTATCCATGCTTTAGATCAGTGGCAACGAGAATCAGAAGAGGAGTTGATGGCATGTAAGGGAGAGAATACATTGCGGGGTTACAATGAAAAAAAGTTCATGTTCATAAGTTATAGGAGCAGAATTAGGCCATTCAGCCCATCAAGTCTATTCCACCATTCATCATGGTTGATCTATCTTTCCCTCTCAACCCCATTCTCCTGCCTTCTCCTCATAACCCCTGACACCTGTAAGTCAAGAATCTGTCAATCTCCGTCTTAAAAATACCTATTGACTTGGCCTCTACAGCCGTCTGTGGCAATGAATTCCACAGATTCACCACCCTCTGACTAAAGAAACTCCACCTCATCTCCTTTCTAAAGGTACGTCCTTTTATTCTGAAGCTATAGCCTCTGGTCCTAGACTCTCCCACTCATGGAAACATCCTCTCCACATCCTCTCCGTCCAGGCCTTTCACTATTCGGTACGTTTCAATGAGGTTCTCCCTCGTCCTTCAAAACTCAAAATAAGGTGGGGGGAGAGGGCAGGACTGATGGGATTGCTCTGCTGGGAGTCAACGTGGACCTGATGACCAGAATAACCTCCTTCTGTGTCATAATAGTTATACAGCACAAACCAGTCCCTTGAGTCTAACCCATCCAACCCCAACCAGGTTTTATAACTGGGGTAGTCCCATTTGTCTGCATTTAGCTCTTTTCCTTCTAAACCTTTTCAATCCATGTACCCATGCAAACGTCTTTTAAACATCACAATTGTACATGCTTCTACAGCTTTCTCTGGCAACTTGTTGCAGAAAAGCGCCAACTTCTGCAAGAAGAAATTGCCCCTCAGGTGTATTGAAAAACGTTTACACCCAGAGAGTTGTGAATCTGTGGACTTCTCTACCACAGAAGGCAGTGGAGGCCAATTCAATGGATGTTTTCAAGAGAGAGCTCTGAGGGCTAACAGAATAAAGGGATATGGGGAGAAAGCAGGATTTTAGATGATCAGCCATGGTCATATTGAATGGCGGTGCTGGCTCGAAGGGCCGAATGGCCTGCTCCTGCACCTATTTTTATGTTTCTATGTTGGCTTGAAGGGCCGAAGGACCTACCTCTGCACCTATTTTCTATGTTTCTATGTCTTCTAAATTTTTCCCCTCTCTCCTTAAACCTCTGCCCATTGGGTTCCGGTTTCCTCTAACCTAGGAAAAAGATTGTGACTGGTCACTTTATCTGTGCCTCATCAATTTGTGCACCACTATAAAATCACCCCTCAGCCTTCAGCATTCCTGATGAAAAAGGTTCCAGCCTATCCAGCCTCTCCTTGTAATCGAAGCCCTTGAGTCCTGGTGAATCTTTTCTACAGCCTTTCTTGTTTCATGACATCCTGCCTCTAGCAAGGTGACCAGAACTTCACACAATACACCAAATGTGGTCTCACCAACATCTTGTACCATTGTAGCATGACATCTCAACTCCTGTACTCAATACCCTCACTGATGAAAGCAAACATGCCAAATGTATTTTTCACCACCTTATCTACCTGCATCACCACTGAGAGAGACCGCTGTACCTCTAACACTCAGTCTCTTTGCTCTACAACAATTAGTAAGTAACTTACTTACTTACTGCCTATTATGCCTCCTGGCATGCAGGGCATCAACAAAGGTCCTCCACTCCTGTTGCTCTTTCCATAATATGTTTGTTTTACGAGACAGGATTGTTAGCCCTGTGCTCAACCCCCAACCTGGAGGACCGGTGGATCGCTCTTCTTCTTGCCTCTACCCTTCGACCATGGGAGACCCTAACAGGAAGCAAATCTCCCGCTGGCATAGCTCTAGGGGTCACTGAGACACACAAGCTCCCCGACCACGGCAAGGTTGCAATCCAACGG
The DNA here is from genome assembly GCA_035221665.1 of Okamejei kenojei. Lineage (NCBI taxonomy): Eukaryota > Metazoa > Chordata > Chondrichthyes > Rajiformes > Rajidae > Okamejei > Okamejei kenojei. The sequence goes on from CM069157.1 coordinate 21,538,044, forward strand.
GGAGAGTGGTAAGTAAATTCACCTACAAATACATCAGAGTTTACTCCATCACAATAAACCATTAAACAATTGGAAGACGCCCACGGAAATATTTCTACAATTCAGCACAGAAAACATTTGATGAATGTACCTTTATAAACTATTCAGAAGGTATGTCACAAATGCGGATGCTTCTTCTTACTGGATTTTGTTTGAGTTAATGGAGTTTGGCCGCTCCAGCAGTTTTTTGTTGTGATTGCAGAGAATAAAATAAGCCTATGGTTCTATCATGTTTGGCAACAGTCTTTCAAATGTAAGCTCTGTGTAATTAATTCTAAACTATTTTCTTTCACTTTGTGGTACCAGCCAGCAAATGTCGCTAGTCACCTGCCGTATATCTACGGACAGTCGTACCTCATCAATCCATCAAACTGTCCAAGTAGCAATGCTGTTCGCTTATTACACTTAATAGCAACATTGTAATAACTGACTCCCTGGGGGTATTATTCTGACAGGATAAATGTTGCACTTTTATAAATGATAAGCGACAGCCTCTGCAGAATATACTATACATGGAAGCTCTAAGGCAGCCATCAAAACATAGGCGAGACAAAATATGCCAAGCAACACTGGTATAACTACAAGAACTCTGTGGAACAAAATATGCAGAGCCATGAGACCAGTGGCCCGTTGTAGACAACGATAGCATGGTTGTGCACTTGCACAAAAACCTGTGCGTTGGAGAGATTAAGGTAGAGAGGCTGCTGCACACGAGCAACCCCACTCTCTCGACCGCAGGGGCTGGATTCCAGTGGCACGGTCAGACGTTACGGCTGGAAACTCCCTTGGCTGCAGTCATGTCTTCTTTCGTGCTTTGACATGCGCCCTGCACTCCACAGCGCGCTGCTGAGCCGCCGTTGAACCCACTAGTTCAATTACTCCTTCAACAAAAAATTACTCCTTAAATATCTAGCACAGCATAATAAGTTCATTCGCCTCTCTGTTGACTTTCAAAAACAATGTTCTTGTAAAATTGCAAGACATTTGGTTTTTACTGCTTTTCAATTTAATCTAAATTTTATTTTCCCCAATTCTTGCGACCTCAGATATCCAAAATATCTAGAGAACTAAAATTCATCTGCACAATATCTGAAGAAGGGTCTCTTAAAGATAGCGGAGTCAGACAGAGCCCTTAAAGATAGCGGAGTCAAGGGATATGGGGAGAAGGCAGGAACGGGGTACTGATTGTGGATGATCAGCCATGATCACAGTGAATGGTGGTGCTGGACTCGAAGGGCCAAATGGCCTACTCCTGCACCTATTGTCTATTGTCTAAATGGAATAGGTGACATTTCGGGTTGGAACCCTTCTTCAGACTCACGTTTCGGGTCAGAACCCTTCCTCAGACAGAAGTTCTCCCCTTGTGTCTACTCCTTTCGAGTGGAAGCAGTTTCTTCTGAATTTCTGTTAATGTGTAATCATAACTTCGAACACGTCCAGTGTCTCCTCTGACGCTTCTCTGCTTTACAGGGAGCAGCACTGTTTAATCTAAACTCTCCATGTAATTAAATGCCTACATCACCCCTATCCTAACTTCCAGTGGTGTCTATATGGAACTTCCATGATATCCCTGTGGATCATGAGGATACTACAACCATCCCCTTGCACTACCATGGGCTTATTCTCTAATTGGGTGTTGCCCTAATGTCTTTTTCCTTTTACATTGTCTTGTATAACTTAAAAATTAAATTTAGTGTGCAGTCTCTGTCTATGTGCCTATGATGCTGCTGTCAGCAAGAATGTCTACAGCATCCAAGATTTGGACGTGGAGAGGATGTTTCCATAGTGGGAGAGTCTAGGACTAGAGAGGTCATAGCCTCAGAATTAAAGGATGTTCCTTTATGAAGGAGATGAGGAGGCATCTCTTTAGTCAGAAGGTGATGAATCTGTGGAATTCTTTCCCACAGAAGGCTGTGGAGGCCAAGTCAATATATATTTTTAAGGCAGATTCTTGATTGATATGGGTGTCAGGGGCTAAGGGGAGAAGGCAGGAGAATGGGGTTGGGGGGGGGGGGGGGGGGGAGGGAGGGATAGATCAGCCAGAATTGAATGGTGGAGCAAACTTGATGGGCCATTTTGGCTCCTATCACTTATGACCTTATGATTTTCATTGTACCAGTTCCCCAGTGTATATGACAATATGGGCAGTAGGCAGGTGCTATAGACCTGCACGGGAAGGTAGACGCTCCCGCCCCCACGGGTCTCGGGTAGATGGTGCTCGTCAGCCTGGGAAGGCAGTTCATCTAGGGCAGGGAACTCTGATTTACAACCTCCACTGACATGTGGCCATATCCAGTCATGGAACAGGCCCCTGGAGTAAACCTCAAGAAAATCCGGAGTTGGAGCTCCTAAGGCAGTTTGTCGTTGTCTACAAACTCGCTCTGGCAGCTCCTGCGACGGCGCTGGTGCCAAACTGTAACGGCTCTACTGTTCCTTTGGATCAATCAGCGACGTGGCGAGGGGGGACGTGCTGCATGGGCGACAGCCTGTCCACCATATGACATCGCTCAGGCTTGCATCCGACCACATATCAACAACTCTGCAGTCACATCTGTGGAGTCTTTTAAGTTCCTGGGAACCATCATCCCAAAGACCTTAAGTGGGGGGCTACCATCGATTCCACAGTCAAAAAGGCACAACAGAGGATGTACTTCCTACAGCAGCTGAGCAAGCACAATCTGCCACAGGCAATGATGGTCCAATTCTATACGGCCATCGTAGAGTCTGTTCTCACCTTCTCCATCATGGTCTGGTTTGGCTCAGCCACCAAGCACGACACCTGCAACGAATCGTCCGATCAGCAGAGAAGATTATTGGTTGCAACCTTCCCTCCGTTGATGAACTGTACACTGCAAGGGCCAGGAAGCGAGCGGGCAAGATCATCTCTGTCCCCTCTCACCCTGGCCACAAACTCTTTGAATCACTTCCCTCTGGAAGGCGACTCCGGACTGTCAAAGCTGCCACAGCCAGACATAAAAACAGTTTTTATCCATGAGTAGTTGCTCTATTCAACAGCCAAAAATCTGTAGCCTCTCTTTGATCTGGTATTTTGTTGGTTCACATGCTTGATCAATGGTGTTTTATCATTAATGTTTTATTATTATTAATGTTTAGTGTTTTCTGAGTCATTCGTAACTGTCACTGCATGTCATGTTGTTACTTGTGGGCGGAGCACCAAGGCAAATTCCTTGTATGTGAATACTTGGCCAATAAACTTACTTACTTACTTATTTACATCATCGTAAGCGACGCTGCTCTAGCCGAGGTTTGGAGCAAGCAGCCAACAAGTAGGATGCATCACCCATGGTCAGTCATGACTGAGGGGGGCCTACGATAGGACAATAAATTCAACTTGTCTTGACTTACCTCAGACATCCACAAAAAAGTGCTGGTAGGTTAATTGACCACTGTGAGTTCATCTTTAGTGTAGGCAGCTGATAGGAGAATCAGAGTGGAGTTGATAGACGTGGGAGAAAGTACAAATTGCTGGGAAATAATAATAATAATAATAATAATAATAATAATAATAATATATTTTATTGTCATTACACATAAGTGCAACGAGATTTGGTTTGCAACTTCCATCCGATGTCATAACTTAATCGACAAATAAAATTTAGGTTTAGATACCCCGAGAACAAGGTTTGTAAAACGAACATTAGACCAGTAAAGTCAAAACAGACTAAAGTGCAGATGTGTCTGTGCGACGTGACCATCCAAGGGAGACAGTCCATGGGGGTGGGGGGGGGGCACTCAGCAGGGCCGGTTCAGAGCCGCTATAGCTCTGGGAATGAAGCTGTTCCTGAGTCTGGAGGTGTGGGCATAGAAGGCCTTGTAACGTCTGCCGGAAGGGAGTAGTTCGAACAGTCCATTACAAGGGTGAGAGGAGTCTTTATGGATGTTCCTGAGGCATTGTGTGTGGTAGATGCCCTCCAAGGCTGGGAGCGAAATGAATGATGGAATGGAATTGATTATATTACTCAAAGAGCTGGCATAGACTTGATGGGCGAAATGGCCTCCTTCTATGCCATAAGAACATATGAGACCGCATATTACAAAATCTCCTCTGCAGCAGCTTCAGAACTTTGATATGCTTAAAACACAAGCCCAATCGAATAGAATAGTCTATCTGAAGTTTAATGAATTATTTATAAACATCTGCTGCAATCTTTGATCAATTGAAGTCAGAAAAAAATGACCATCTTATGTTTTTGACAAAATACTTGCCAAAGTTATGGCTGGAAACTCATGGCCATTATCTTTGCATTAATTTAATTGTGTTTATATACACGAGGTTTCATAAAACATATGTGGCTGGTCCAGTTGCACACACGGTAAATGGTGTCCCCAAGATGTTGATGATGACAACTCAGAGATGGTATTGCACTTGGAGGTAGGTTGCCAGGTGATGTAACTGTCCCTTGCTGGAAATGGTCATTGCATGGCTCTATTGGGGCACAATATTATCTCCTTCCAATCAGGCCATACCTAAATGTAGTCTAGGCCTTATTGCATCAGATTTTACTGTAGAGTTGCAAATGGAATTGAATGTTATACAATTATCCGCAAAATGTCCCACACATGAATTTATTAATCCATCATCGCTGAAAACATTAGCGGCGCAGTGGTGCTGGTTTCCAACAGGAACGGTGACGGACGCACCACACATCTCTGTCCTCCAGTTCCTGCGGACTTCCGCTGCTGGAAGTATAGGATGTTGGTGTGTGTGCTTTATCATCATTCCTTCAATGCTGTGTACGACAGTGATCGCAACTTCTACTGAAGTGTGGATGGCCGTTGGCTCGCTAGAAGCTCTTTCGCCCTTTGACAGGTCTTGTTTTTGGTCCTGCTGGGGGTCCACAGCCCCCTCCTCACCTGGCACACCAGGTGGGGGAGACGGTTTAGTCGCCGACTATCCGACCATGGAGCAGGTAGCACGGGATTACATGGTACCCGTGGCGGGGGGGGAGTTCCCACCGACCTGACCATGGTGGAAACAAAGTCAGTGATGAAGCAGGTGCCGATGGTTGAACTTAAGATATGGCACTGAGAAACACCTGCAGTGGTATCATAGAGTCATCAAGTCAGCGTGGAAAGAGGCCTTACGGCTCAACTCGTCCATGCCCAGGATGTCCCAGCCACACATATCTGGTCCATAGCCCTCTGAATCTTAGTGTAGAAACAAAGCACAGCAAGAAGGGCCCCGACCAGAAATGTCATCCATCCTTTCCCTGCAGAGATGCTGCCTGACCCATTGAGTTACTCCAGCACTTTGTGTCTATCTTTGTCTATCTATCTAAACCTTTCTTTTCCATGTACCTGCCCAAGTGTCTGTTAAATATTGTTATTGTACCTGCCTCAACTACCTACTCTGGCAGCTTATACCATATACCCACCACCCTCTGAGTGAAAAAGCTGCCCCTTAGATTCCTATTAAATCTTTCCCCTTATATCTTAAACCTTTGTTCTTGATTTGCCTACTCTGGGCACAAGACCCTGTGCGTTCATCTGACCAATTCCCCTCATTAACGTATACACCTCTATCACGTTACCCCATAACCACCTGCGCTCCAAGGAATAAAGTCCTAGCTTGCTCAATCTCTCCCATAGCTCAGGCCCTTGAGTCCTGGCAACATCCTTGTAAATCTTCACTGCACTCTTTCCAGCCTAATAACATCCTTTTAGTATCTAGACTCACAGGTCTCCAGTTCAAAAAACAAACTTACAGTACCACCCTCTGCTTCCTTCCATGAAGCCTATTCTATATCCAGTCAGCCAGCTATCCCTGGATGCCGTGCGATCTCACCTGCCAGGGCAGTCTTCACTACCATCCGAAATCTTATCAAAAGCCTCGTTGAAGGCAATATAGGCAACGTCTATGGTTTTCCCCAGATCAACGTTCTTGGTTACTTCTTCAAAAGACTCAAACACGATCACCCACTTACAAAACCCTAATCAACCTTCATCTATCCAAATGCTTCTTATCCCTCAAAATCCTCTCCAGTAAATTACTTTCCACAGATGTTAGGCTCACTCATCTATATTTCCCAGGCTTTTCCTTGCAACTCTTTTTAAATAGAGGCAGAACATTAGTCACCCACTATTCATCCAGCACCTCACCTGTGTCTAACGATGATTGATATATCTCAGCCAGGGCTCCTGAAATTTCTTTTCTAGCTTCCCACAGTGTCCTTGGATATATCCTGAAAAAGATTTCTTCACTGGATAATGATAGAAAGCACACTGATAGGACAATCATTATCAGATTAGATTTATTGAAAGACTGAAAGATACAGTATGGAAACAGGCCGTTCAGCCTGTCATGGCAGCTAATAATCATCTGTTGGCACCAGTTCACGGTTATCCTGCTTTTGCATCCACTCTCTACACACTAGGGGGCAATTTATAGAGGCCAATTAACATACAAATCCACACATCTTTTGGGATGCGGGAGGAAACGTGAGCATCCAGATGAAACCCACCATAGTCATAGAGGGAACATGCAAGCTCCAGGCAGGCAGCACCCGAGGTCAGGATCGAACCTGCGTCTCTGACACTGTGAGTCAGCAGCACTTCCAGCCGCGCCATTGTACCAAACATTTACTTTTGCGAGCAAGACGCACATGGAATATTTTCCATAATGTCAGTTAGATTATGGTATTGTAACTCTAGTGGAACAGCTGGTTCTGGATCCAACATCCTCTTAACCAGTCTGTGGTTGAAGATGTTTCCCCTATTCATCGTTATTGGATTTTTTTTCTGACTGTCTTATAGCCCCTAATTTTGATTCCAATAAAGTAACCTCAAACCACAAATAAAACAAAAAAAAACACAGAAAGTTGCTCCAGTCAGTTCATAATGTGTTTTAAATAATCTGTCAATGAAGAAACAAGCAATAAAGATGCTTTCAAAGTATTAGTTTAAGGATCGGGTATATAAAGCAATAATATAACACAAGGCATAATTTTCAGCCCAAGTCAAAACAAATTGTAAGAACAACAAGCATTAAACCGATGAACCAGAATCATCCCTTAAGAACAAATGGCATCACGGTTTAGTTCCCACATGCTTTGTTTATTTCTGCTCGCTCTATTGCATTGTTTAGGATCAGTCACTGTTAATCCAGGTTGTATTATTTCAAAATTATGGGGGCGAGGTCAAAATTGTCTTCTCAGATTTTTCTGTTTACTAATTTATTCTCTGGCGACACTTATTCCCTCTGCAGGAATTTCCTCCATGTTACTCCCTTGTTTAAAATGCAGATACTGCACGGGTGGCTCGGTGGCGCAGCGGTCGAGTTGGTGCCTTTCAGCGCTTGCAGCGCCAGAGACCCGCGTTCGATCCCGACTACGGGTGCTGTCTGTACGGAGTTTGTCCATTCCCCCCGTGACCGCGTGGGATTTCTCCAAGATCTTCGGTTTCCTCCCACCATCCAAATACCTACAGGTTTGTAGGTAAATTGACTTGGTATAAGTGTAAATTGTCCCTAGTGTGTGTAGGGTAGTGTTAATGTGTGGGGATCGCTGATCGGTGCAGACTCGGTGGGGCTGAAGGGCTTGTTTCTGTGCTGTATCTCTAAATTAAACTAAACTGTAGTTCCGATAATATTAACACAAACATCAAACCACCGGGTGGCGTGGGTAATGCCACCTCGCCCGCAGTCTGTCTTGTCCATTCTCTGTTTTTATTATTTTAAGTATGTCTTGAATGTATGTTTTAATGTCCCTTGGTATGTTTTATGTGGGGAGTGCAGTGGGGGGTTGGGGGCGGGGGAAACGTTCCAGTCACTTACCTCGACGGAGATGCGCTTTTTTTTTCCGTGTCACATCTCCGTTCCCCTCCTCCCCCCCTTGCAGCCTACAATGTGGAGTGGTGTGGCCTTTCCTGAAGTCCAGCCCAGAGCTTCAAGCATCGGGTGCAGAACGAACTTACCATCACGGAGCTTGGGATCTTTTGCCGAGGATGACCAGTGTTGGAGCTCAGACCGCGGGCCCTGTGGACTTTAACACCGTGAGGCAGCGGTCTCCGGTAAGAGGCAGCCGACTCGGGAGCTCCATGTTCCGACCCGTCCCGAAGCCGGAGTTTTGATCATCCCAATGAGAGGGCTTGAACAGCGGACCATCGGCAACGGCAAGTGCGGAGGGTTCAGCTCCGACCACGGGTGAACAAAGGAGGAAGATGACTGAACTTTATTGCCTTCCATCACAGTGAGGAATGTTGATTCCACTGTGGTGTTTATGTTAAACTTTATTTTATGTGCTGTGTGTATTTTTGCTTTTTACTTAGTATGTGCTGTATGGTAACTCAGATTTCACTGTACCTAAATTGGTACATGTGACAATTAAATTGAATCTTGAAACTTGAATCTTGAATGGCCATCTGTTCCTGTTCAACAACTGCACTCCTTGTTCTCTAACTATGACCAGATCAGAGATGCCGCCTCTGGCTTAGGAGCAGCCAATGCTTTGTGTTTTATACTCGTACATAGATTAATGATTCCAAAATAAATTTGAAAATGTTTGATGCATGTCTGTGATGCCCCATTGGATAGTGACAATACCATCTCAAATTCTGGTCACATTTCTGGCACAGCATATTGTTGTCAACAATAGATGTGATAGTGGCATGTAAGAGATTTTTGGATAGTCGCATAGATACGCAGGGAATGGAGGAATATGATAATGTGCAGGCAGATAAGAGTTGGCCTTGACATCATGTCCGCACAGATATTGTGGGCCAAAGGACCCGTTCCTGTGCTGTGTTCTTCAATGTTCTATGTAAATATCAGGAGCCAATTAGTTTAGCATGGTTGCCTTAATTTTTGAAATGTTATTCTTCCAACCAAAACTACTATTTGATTGTCAATTATGTTAATCTTTTTTTTTTCAGGAGGAATGTAGGAAGTTTTATCTCCATGGTTACTACAAGTACTCTGGCGTCAGGAGCTACATCTCTATTGAGCTAAAACAATTCTTCATCTCTGTTGTACTCACCTGTATTTAATTTAGTTGTTTGAGGGATCTGAGCATGACAGGTCAGGCCAGCTTTTATCGTAGCCTTTGAATTGGTTGACCATTTCAGAAACCATTTAGATTACTCCAGTATTTTCTGTTTATCTTTGGTGTATACCGATAAACACTTTGGTGCAGTTCCTTCCTACACATGAGGTGCAAACACAATAGTCAGGAGTCACCTAGAGGCCAAGCCAAGGACGGATGGTAGATTGCTTCCTCTGAGAATCATTAGCCTAATATAATCATAACCTAATATAACTTTTTTTTACGGTCATGGGTAATGTTTTGCAAATAATGGGATTTGAAGTCTTATCTTATTTCTGGAAATGTTTAGATTATGAGCAGATTTGATTCAATCTCACTGTAGCCATCCGTTAACCATTCTGCCCTGATGTATCAAAACTAGTTTTGTACTTGGACAAAGATGAGTTTGCACATATCCTAGTTGGATCACGAGGCGAAGATTCTTCCAGGAAAAACGGCAGGTATTTGACATAATCTTGAGAATTACAGCAATCAAGGGACAGTTAAGAAATTGAATATTTTTCACTGGAATTGGGAAGGTTCAGGGAAGAGGTAAAAGAGATTATGTGGAATGGATATGGTGACATAAAAATGAAACCGAGAAACAAAATAAAGGAAAAATAAGGGGAACAGTCATTACATTCAGGACAGGGCAGTTAGTATGTCAGAAATTGTTGAAGCAAAGTGTCAAATCTCTTGCGAAAACAATTTAACTGGATGCTTGAAATATATTTGGCACATGGTGAGTGAACAGCAGAGTGGAAGCGGACTGGATGGTGAATGTGGGAGAAAATACCATCACTGATTCGATGAAGCAAATTATCCTGTGACTCCAATGTCTTCTATAAATAGTAGCAGATTTATTTTACACTTCGTGCGTAAGCCTTCATTTACATGCATCAACCACACAATCAATAAGACTTCATAGAATTCTCATTAACAACAGTCACAATGGAAGCCTCAATTATTGTGTTAATTGCCTTCAGCTCCACAGTTAAGCAAAATCAAGGTCAGGATTTAAAAGGGTATAAACATAAACATAAATATTTCAACATTTAATAAAATTACAGAATACAAGTCCATGAAATGCTATGTGCACAAAGAAGTTACAAAATTAAGCTTGCAAACTAGTTTCCAAAGAAACCAAAATGACAAGGATTGTTTTCAATGGAGAAAAATACCAGCATCCTGTACATAATTGCAATGTTCTTTTAATACTCTCAGGAATGGAAGATTTATGTCAGGATCCATAGTGAGAAACAAACCCCACACTAGGCAGAGGCATACTTTGCCATATGTTGTGTCTACAAATCTTCCTCACAAAAATATCCCTCATACATTTTCATGTACCCAATGCTCCATGAAATCCACCAATGTGCAGACATGGTTTAGTTTTAGTCTTTGGCGCAGGTATTGGCGATCGATGTTGAACATTTCCCCGTTTCCATTTTCCATACGTTAAAAACAGAGGTTCAAAATTCGTCCTATAGACTTTATCATAACAGAAACTGTCGCAATCGTCTCTTGTCATCAAGTTTCATTTGGTGTTGGATGGAACTGGAAAGAGCCTAGTAGATGCTTTACAATAATTGAGTAATTTCACCCAGTTTACATCAGTGAAAAGATGTAAAGCACTGGACTGCAGATGTCGGAAGGAACTGCAGATGCTGGTTTACTCCGAAGATAGACACAGAAAGCTGAAGTAACTCAGCGGGTCTGGCAGCATCTCTGCTGTTTTGGTTTGGTTTTGGTTCAAAACCCTTCTGCATACTGACAGTCAAGGAAGGGGAAAACTACCAGTCTGAAGAAGGGTCTTCCCTGACCCGCTGAGTTACTCCAGCTTTTCTGCGTCTATCTGAAAGCACTGGACTGTTGACACATAAGTTAAGATATTGTACCATTTATTATCTGCCTGACGTTTATGAGGTAGTGAGTGAATTTGACCTGATCTGAGTTTCTGACGCCTCAATTGTGTGTGCCTGAAACGGCAGACGCGGGGCCAGTTTTCTGAATATCTTCCTCAACTCCCTGCGAAACCTCTTTACGGAGAAGCAATAGATGATAGGGTCAACACAGCTGTTCATGCTCAACAAAGCCAAATTCAACTTGTGCACTATGTCTATCCCCCGAAGAGGGGCACATCCAGGCGTCCCCTTGGTATTTGCCTTGCTTAACTCCCAGGGGATGAGGGAAAGGTGGTAGGGTAAAACGCAGACCAAAAACACAATGAGCATCCCCAGCACCATTGATCTAGCCATCCTCCGATGCATGCCCTGCAGAATGTTCCTCTGGGAGGAAAGAGCTTTCATAATTGAAACGTAGCTCAGTACCACAAACAAGAAGGATATGAGGAAGAAAATGAAAGATGCGTACACGTAGGTCCTTCCTTCAGATTGTTCTTCAAAACATCTTGTGGCGTGAAGCCCCCACCTTGTTGTTTGCTGCTGCAGCAATGCGGGAATGCCACACGCTACCCAAAACATCCACACAAAGACGGAGGTGTACAAAGATCCGGTCGGCTCATTCAAAGGAATCGGGAGCTTTGTCTTTTGAACTGTGCAGTACCTGTTGATACTAATGAGGATCATAAAGGTGATGGCACTGTACGTCGCCACATAGTAGAACACTCCTGCCATCCGGCACATGGCCTCAGAGAAGACCCAGTCTCCGCCTTTAAAATAATAAACCACCCAGAACGGCAGGGTGACGTTAAACATGATGTCGGCCAGAGTGAGATTAATGAGGTACACGCGGATTGCTTTTTTAATCTTCCTGGCATTCTGCAGGAAGATCAGAAGTGCAATGAAGTTACTGAAGAGCCCGATGAACAAGACCAGCAGATAGACGAGAGGCAGGATGAAGTTCGGAACTGGGTGCCAGGCATCACATGCCTTGAGAGCTGCTCCCATAATCAAACTGTGGTTTTCACTGGAGTTCATTGTTGTCTCTCTGCAGCACAATAAAACACAAAACCCATCATTACGCCTCGCAAAATTACAGGGCATCGTAAAAGCTGATTTCAGTATTTTAAGAACCAAAAATTAAAACAAACACAGATATGATTTAAAACTCCGGCTCTTGGTCAACTTAATGAGCTGAATCTGATTATTATATCCCTGCCAAAATATGTAATGGGTAATTAGTGAATATATTATCAGCAAAGGTTTTGTTAATGTGTCAGTACAAAATATATTCAGCATAAGAATGGAATGTGTTAATGTTCTACGTAATAGGTACTTTCCTGCCGGTTTATTCTATATGTGAATCTAAACAGATTTAAAGCTGTATGTTCCTGCCTAACTGCTGCCTTGTCCCTCTTCCATAAACTGCCCACTGGGAAATCAACTCGGTAACAGACCCATCACTATGTCTGTCTCCATAGCTGATCTGCAGGAAAGATGAACTAGCTGGTTGAATGAGAAGCAGATAGGACGCTGGTGAAAAAATACATTAAAACTAAAAATCATGGTCAACATTGTTACTTTGGGCCTAATCAGCAAATTGTCTACATAATTATCCCCATCCCCATCCTGTGTAGCTCAATGTTTGACAAGCCAAGTGTATTCTCAATCTATGGAGTTGGAGCATCTTAACACTCCTTATTCTGAATGGAGTTAGTTATAGGAAAGGTGTATTAAACACCAAGCCATATGTTTGCCCAATGTCCCCACCATGTCAGAATTCCACTGTATACAAGGCCCAAACTAAAGTGGGAAGATCGTGTAGGCAGGGTGGATGATGAAGAAAACGTCAGGGTGGATCTGGTGAGAATGGTAAGGGGAAGGTTGGAATCAGCAGCTGGTATTCACTAAAATTTGCTCATTAGGAATGGCTACATCCAGTAGCTTCACCCTTTTAATACAAAACAGTTGCAAGCCTAAAAATATTTGCATTAACAATGATCAGGGTCATCTGGTTCAGAATTGATTGGATTCTTTTCACCAACAACTCACCAGGTAATGCCCAGAATACCCCAACACCTCATGGTAACCATGTTTTTTTTAAATCAAAAATATTTATTCAAATATTAAAATACTATATACAGTACAGTAAAAAAAAAAAAACAGAACCCGCCACCATAACACACAACAAACAATAAACTATTATACAACTATCTTACACTCCTTGTCAAGGATGCATTCAACCTCCCGCCGTGCCCGGTGGTCCCGGAAATACGCCAGGGCGCCCGTGGACAGCGTAATGTAGTCCCTCTCTAACATCAACGGGCCCAGAAAAGAGGCAGGCAGCCGGCTCGGGCAGAACCCTCTTCCGCCTGGCGCCGTGACTCGCAGCGGGCCAGCTTAGCCATGGTAACTCCATGTAGGCTGCATGCTCCGAAACACAGCACTGACCACCCACCCCCTCACCCCATGTCCCTACCCCATCACCAACCCACCTCCTGCATCCAAGGAGCAAACTAGTTCAGTGAATAGAAATTGAATAATGCTTGCTATTTCATGTTAAATACTGGATGTGACAATTACAGTGGAGTGAATAACATCTTTACTTTATCTTATTGAATCTGTCACACTTTGAACCTCATTTATGTTTATTCGCAGCTGTAACTAATGGGAAGAGATCGCCACTGATGCAATCATATTTTCCACACATTCAATTCACAATCAAGAGATCATTGGAGAATGCCTTTTGTTAGGTAATACATGTAATCAAAATAATGAGGTAGTTTCCCACCATTGCTAACTCTACAGCATGTGACACACGGGTTCAAACAGTCGGCACTGTTGGTTGTCAGATCTTTGCAAAACGTGATGCTTACTTCTGCATCACATTGCAGGGAGGTGAGAAAGCAACTAACTCACTGGCTCACCCACAGAGTGTTCAAATGGATGGCAGCTTGAGGCAAAGTTTGAGCAATTTAAGGGAAGTGTTCCTGTTCGGAGCAGTGCCGTACAATAAGGAAGACGTTTCATGTACTTTCTTCCTTAGTGAGGGAGCCATTACCAAAGCAGGTGGGAACATGGAATATACATTTATGTTTCTGAAGAAGGATCTCGACCCAAAACGTCACCCATTCCTTTTCTCTGGAGATGCTGTCTGACTGGCTGAGTTACTCCAGCTTTTGTGTCAACCATACATTTATATTATTTCCCTTTTATTTGGAGAGAAGCTAGCAGCAATCTGGTTCTCAGTCGCAATGCTATGTTAGCACGTGCTCTAGTGAATTGACACTGGACAGCAAAACCGTGTTGCAAACTTACATCACATTTAAGGGCTCCTCAGTCATATTCCACAGTGGTGACCCTGTTGTGTTCATCGTTCCTTCCATATCTAGATCCCTCTGCAGTAGACAGCCTGTAACAATGGAACAATACATGTCAGAAGAGGTGAAGCATATGTCACATTCAAGAGCTGCCCATCTTTGCAACCATATAACTACATTTCTGTCTTTAGTTTAGTTGAGTTTAGTTTAGTTTTGAGACATAGTCCAGTGGCCTGGATGCGGTCAGGAAAAGGCCCAGACGCCAGTCAGGTTCAGATGTCGTTTAATGAATCATGGCATAACACACAGAACGCCCGTGAGCAGGCACCCAGGAAACCCCGTGGGCAGACAATCATCCCTATCCCTCAAGACCCTTCTTCAGACTGAAGAAAGGTCTCGACCCGAAACGTTGCCTATTCCTTCTCTCCATAGACGCTGCCTCACCTGTTGAGTTTCTCCAGCATTTTTGTCTACCCGCTGGTTTTAATACTTCTTCCTGGCTTACTCCCATTAATTCATCTTCGATTCCTAAAATTCATGTAATCCTCTGTAAAAATTCATGTAAAATTCCAACCAAAACTCAAAGCAGAAAATGTTGGGAAAAAAGCCTCAGTAGGTCAGGGAACTTCTAGGGGGGGAGAAACAGGCTTGTGATCTTTCATTGAAGTTCCACTACTTTGTTTTTTCATTCTTTTTGACCAGTGAATGATAATGTGAACCATGATATAAAGAATCGCTAACTGGTAATGCTTATCCATGGGTAACAGGCATTAAGAACGTCATTAACACCTGCTGGATACCACACAGTTTTTTGGTAAATGAAACGTTTATAAGAAATCAATTGTAACAGCCTGATACAGCACAGGACATCCTGTAGAAATCCCCTACGTAGAGTGTGGTTGAATATAACCACGTGATGAAATGAGAATGTACAGAGGCATGATTAGTATGTTTGCAGGTTACAATCAAATAGGTGGAATTGTAGACAGTGAAGATGGGTATCAAGAATTACAGCAGGATCTTGATCAGCTGGGCAAGTTGGGACGAGGAATGGATATTAGAGTTTACAGATAAGAGTGAGGTGCAACATTTTGGGAAGTCAAACATTTAGACTGAATGAATGAATACTCAGTGCTCTGAGTGATTAACCTGCTCACTGCCAACTTGTTTTTTCCAGTTTTGGCTATGACAAGGGCGGCACTGTGGTGCAGCGGTAGAATTACTGACTGACAGCGCCAGAGAAGCGGGCTCGATCTCGACTACGGGTGCTGTCTGTATGGAGCGTGCATTCTCCCCGTGCCCTGCGTGGCGTTTCTCCGAGATCTTTGGTTTCCCCCCACATTGGAATGTGACCTACGGTTTTGTTGGTTAATCGGCTTGGTATAAATGTATAAGTGTAAAATTGTCCTTAGTGTGTGTAGGATAGTGTTAGTGTACGGGGATCACTGGCCAGTGCAGACTCGGTGGGCCGAAGGGCCTGCTGCCTGCCGCGCTGTATCTCTTAAACTAAACTAAAAATTGACCCGACTATACCCGGGGGTGGCACTGAACAGGTGCTAAAATAGAAACATTGAAACATAGAAAATAGCAGGAGTAGGTCATTCGGCACTTCGAGCCAGAACCACCATTCAATATGTTCATGGCTGATCATCCATAATCAGTACTCCGTTCCTGCTTTCTCCCCATATCCCTTGATTCCGTTAGCCCTAAGAGCTAAATCTAAAGAGAATGAAATACGGTTCAGATGAAGAGTTTTGGCCCTGAGACATTAACCGTTTCTCTTTCCATAGATGCTTACAGTGGTTACAGCATTTTCCGTATTGATTATGAGTGAAACTCCATATTTAGTTTGACACAGGAACGTAAAAAGAAAAATAATATATCATGATGGTTTTAGTCTCACTGCAGCAAGCCCAGACACCACCTGCTCTGCCGCTCATACATAGGAACGGTCTTGTGTAGCTTTGACTTTTCGTTACAGCTCCGAGGTTGCTGAATGACTGTCAGAATGACAGCTGCAAAGTCTGTGTCGCTGCTCAGTAGTTTGAGAGTCAAAATGCATGATCCCCTAGGTTAGCCTGCAATGCGTCAACTAAATACAGTTGCAACTGTAATTACACTGCTAATAACCCCATCACCTATGAAACTGGTACACCACCTGCTTGGTAAATGTGGCTGTGGTTAAGATGAAAGACTCAGACTCCATACGCTTTCTGTGAAAAAGATTTTCTCCTTCAGTTCGCTTTTGTTTCTTTTGCCAATCATCTTTTTCCCTTTGCTCCAGAGATGCAGTCTGACCCGCTGAGTTACTCCAGCTTTTTGTGTCTATCTTCTTTCTCTGTCCTCTTTCCAGTTGTCCATCTTCCTTCACTGCCAATGCCTTTCACAAGCCACTATCCAACTCCTCACAAACTCCTCCGCTCCAAGGAGAACAATGCCTTGGACACAGTGGCGGCACAGCAGTAGCGTTGCTGCGTTACAGTGCTTACAGCGCCCGAGACCTTGGTTCGATCCCGACTACGGGTGCTGCCTGTATGGAGTTTGTACGTTCTCCCTGTGACCGCGTGGGTTTTCTCCGAGATCTTTGGTTTCCTCACACACTCCAAAGACGTACAGGTTTGTAGGTTAATTGGCTTGGTATAAGTGTCAATTGTCATTAGTGTGTGTAGAATAGTGTTATTATGCGGGGATCACTGGTCAGCGCACACTCGGTGGGCCAAAGGGCCTGTTTCTGCGCTGTATCTCTAAACTCTAAACTAAATATGTATATTTAATATTGGAATCTGGACCATTTTATGTCAATATCTTTGTCTTTGGTGTAATTATAACATTAGAAATTACAGTGTATGTCCATAGTGTAGCAGCTGCATTACGTACAATGTGAAACAGACTTATCACAATGACTAATGCTTACAATATGTAACTGCCCAGCGGCTGTTGTCAGAAACTTTATAAATTCACTTGCTACATTTACTAAATTATTCCACAGAACTGAACTCAGGAGATTCCCAGAGAACATTCTCAAACTAAGCAAGTTGGTGAATTTCAAACGAGTGCCTGTAAAGGGGGCAAATGTTGACTCTGTGCCATCAATCAGCGTGGAATAAAAATGAGAAAATAAAAGCACGAAACAATTAGCTGAGCCTGATCACCATTATTCATGAACATCAGTTAGGAGGCAGAGAAGACTGGTTAGCATTGGACCATGTGGTCAAGTGGTTCAATATCATTCAGGGGAAGAAATTGGCCCCTGCTCACCAGTATTAAAAGCATGCAAGGATATTAGTCTGGGGATTCCACTTACATTCCACATAGAGGAATCTAAGATCTAGAGTTCATAGGTTCATAAGTGATAGGAGCAGAATTAGGCCATTCGGACCATCAAGTCTGCTCCGCCATTCAATCATGGCTGATGTATCTCTCCCTCCTAACCCCATTCTCCTACCTTCTCCCCATAACAAGAACAATTACCGACAGTTGCTCCCTCATGCATTTAGCATGCCTAACATAGAATTGGTGCCATTGAATATCTTGCTGCTGATGTGAACAACACATACCAGAACGGTGACAAGGTTCACCTCAGCAACCTAACAACATTAGCCATTTTAACTTTGATGGAAGTCGAGTGCAGAAAAAAGTGTAATTGGCGATCTACTTCATATCATCCAATTTATACGACCATCAGAGGGAAGTTAAAACAACCCCAAGTATGGTAGGGGGGGAAATATAATTGGTGATGTTTGAGGAAATATATTAATTAAGTTGAACAGGTTCAATAAAAAATATGAATTATTATATTTGCCACACAAAAATCTCTAGTGAGCAGTCAATTTGGGAAAATGGTTATGAGCCTATAAACTGTGAAGGGGACAAAATGAGTAGGAAATAACTGCAGATGCTGGTTTAAATTGAAGGTAGACACAAAATGCTGGAGTAACTTAGCGGGACAAGCAGCATCTCTGGAGAGAAGGGTCTGAAGAAGTGTTCTCCACCCAAAACATCAGCCATTCCTTCTCTCCAGAGATGCAGCCCGTCCCGATGTGTTATTCCAGCATTTTGTGTCTAACTGTGAATGTGAGATTGACCATCACTGTGGGTACAGAATACAATCCTCAGCAACTTTACACTAAGTTCATGCTGCAACCGCTCCTACGTATAAATAATCCAAATATCATTTTCAGATCCATTCTTATTATATATGGATTGCCATTAAACTAATCCAACTTTTAATCACTTCTCCACAAAAACAAATCAATTGTATAGCACTCGACAAGGACATACATGAGCTCTGACCTGAACAGTACCTAGTATACACACTGAACAGAACAGACAGCCAATAGAACGGCAGGGAGGGAACTTTAAACAGGTTCCACATTTAGCCAACATGCACACTGTCGATTGAAATACAGCACAGCACAAGCATTCACTGTTCATTAATTGAATAATCACGGGAAAAAAAAGCAATAATGCAATCTGTAAACTACATAAAGTTCTCACTGAAAGCCATTTCAATTTGTGTCTGCATAATATGAATTACAGAAACATTGTTCTTCACTCCAAGGCACAAATTATAGATTTATGACCCTTTCCCCTCTCAACATGCTTTCAATTTCAATCAGGAAGACAGGGAATCGCTGAACAAGAGAAATGAGCTGATCAGGCCTGAAGGCAAAAACATCAGATGCCTCGATCCAATTTATTCTCATTGTCTAAGCAGACAGAATCACAACAGGATTGGTGGGACGGGACCTGAACCTACCTGATCACCCCGTTGCCAAACACTTTAATTCTCTTTCCCATTCCCACACTGTCTTTCTGTCCTAGGTCTCCTGCATTGTCAGAATAAGGCTAAACACAAATTGGAGGAACAGCATCTCATATTTCACTTGGGCAACTTACAGCCCAGTGGTATGAATATTGATTTCTCTAATTTCAAGTAAGCCTGGCATTCCCTCTCTCTGTATCCCACCCCCACCCAAGTCGCACCAGCTTCTCGTTTTCACCCGACAAATAGCTAACAATGGCACAGAAAATAACAGGCAGCCAATACTACTGCAAAGCAAAAGAGAGCTGAAAATCATTTTTGTATTATTAAGATTTAAACGTAAGCTTCTTCAAGCGTCTTTATATTTCTGAATACAGAAACTAGGGTGGAAGTACTCACCAGTGTCCCTGAGTCACCAAACAAAGTAGCTGAAGAAGAGGCAAGGCAGCTGAAGAAGGAATGTCACCTACTCCCTTCCTCCAGAGATGCTGTCTGACCAGCTGAGTTACTCCAGCTTTTTGTGTCTATCTAAAGCAACTGATCAACTGTGGATTCAAAACATGCTAAAGTAATTAACTGGAGAGAAATCTAGCTGTAGCATATTCTCATTGCATTTTACACAGCAGCAGTCAGTGAAGTAAATTGTTGATATAAACTGAAAATCTAAACCAAATTGAAATTTCTAGCTCTTTTGACAGTTGTTCCTCAGACACACCCCTTCACATTCATTGGCCTGTGGTTTGTTTTGAAACGCTGCGGCAGCTTTTACTGTCAGAGCTATTTCTTTTTTTTTACACCGCTTTAATCACGGATGCGATTTCTTGTAAATTACTGAATGTAAGCAGATCTTAATGGTTTGGCACTTTGGAGAGATGGTGGAGATTTTTATATCATTTAATTGTCGGCGGGGCTTTTTGTTTCATATCACTATCAGTGTTTTAATCTAATTTACAAGTTACAGTAAAAGGACATGGACACATATTTAATCCCAGTAACAATTGAATCTGCAAATAATTCTAATGATTTATATGGAGTTTATACATTTAAAATAAATGCAACAGTGGCAGGTGGATCCATTGAAGGAAGATAATTGAATATGGGGAAGATTGAATAGAGAACTGAAAATGGTTATTGTCTAAATGTGAGGCATTGTGTTAATGAATTACATAGTCAGCTGTACTATGATAATGTTTGAATAATAATCAGGGTGGTGAATCTGTGGAATTAATTGCCACAGACGGCTGTGGAGGCCAAGATATAGCGGGTATTTTTAAAGTGGAGATTGATAGGTTCTTGATTAGGGTGGGTGTGAAAGGAAATGGGGGAAGGTGGGAGAATGGGGTTGAGCTTCTCCTGGTTAGTGCACAACAAAAGCTTTTCATTGTTCTTTGGCACATGTGAAATAAAATAAACTCAAACTCAGCTTCTGGCCTTATTCCCATGACATGCCAACCTCCGGATTTCACGAAGTGAGAGCCCTTTAGTTCTGTCCTTGCCGTCTACATCACCAACAACATGCTTTCTGACTGTGACCACTGCAACTTCCTCCATCAGCCCTTCTCTGTGGCCAATCTTCACCGCAGGTCTCTCACCTGGTTCTCTAATATCTTAGGTAGACACAAAATGCTGGAGTAACTCAGCGGGACAGGCAGCATCTCTGCAGAGAAGGAATGGGTGATGTTTTGGGTTTGAGACCCTTCTTCAAGCTGAGAGTCAGGGGAGAGGGAGACTAGAGATATGGAATGGTAAGATGTGCAAAAATTACATCAAAGCAGATGATGATCAAGGAAATGTAGAATGGTCCATATCAAGGAAATGTTAAATGATTTATGTTCCACCAGGATAACAGCTTTTGTCTCTGTGCTAATCACACACAATCTTTTCTCTTTGCCACCTCATCTTCAAATAATATGCTACATGAACTGGTTACCAGGCCAATATCAGTTAGATAGAAACAAGTGTTTCTTCCAGGCAAGTTTCAACAACACTAAAGACATATTTTCATTAGCTCTTGCTTAGGCCAATGTAGTCCTGGATGTGAAGCCTTCAGCCACCCTAGCTGACAGACACTAGCCAAATTATGCTCATCATCAGTGTTCCTTGGACTGGCCTTTCTTCCCCATAGAGCCCATCTCCAGACCTCAGGTACTGTCTGTGTGGAGTCTGTATGTTGACTGCACTGTCAAGCCCCGTGACTGCGTGGGTTTTCTCCGAGTGCTCCGGTTTCCTACACAAAACGGGTTTGTAGGTTATTTGTCCTCTATAAATTAAATTGCCCCTATGTGTAAAGAATGTATAAAGTGGGATAACATAGAATGAGCGTGAGCTTGTTTCCATGCTGTATCTCTAAACTAAACTAAAGAAAACTAAACACTGCCTATCCATACCCAACACCTTCCATATACTTCATTAATCTAGACCTTCACCACCTTCAGAGTTAGGCTGATGAATGCCAGCCTTGCCAACCTCTCACAGATCCCTTAAGTTCTCAATTTAATCATCAAATCTTGTATTGTTAAAAATCCTTCATCTCTTTCACCGCAAGTCCCACTCCTCTCCTGACCTTCAGCAGATCAGCTTCAAAGTTCTTATTGTTTAAAATCTCACCACATCTGAGGAACCTGCTTCAGCTAAATGTCTGGCCCACGTCTCCGCTCCTCCAACTGGAAATTCCTTTTCCTCACCAGAAATCAGCCTTCTACTCAGCAAGGTCATTTATCCACAATACTCTCTGGGAAAAAGTAAATTTGCAAGCAATTGAGTTCAACAATTGAGGGCAGAATGCATTGCCTGATGGGACAAAAATCTTGTCAGGAAATTCATTTTGAGTGATAATAGAAACGATAGGTGCCTTTTACCCTCTGGTGCTATTTGCAGCTTTTTAAAGAGTGTTTGATGCATTGCTCCAATTTGCAGTTCTTGAGAGTCAGACCCGTGGAAACAGGCCCTTCAGCCCAAATTACCCATGCCGGCCAACATGACTCATCTACACTAATAACACCTGCTTGCGTTTGGCCCATATCCTTCTAAATCTATCCTTTCCATGCTTATTGATGCTAGTTAATTGTTTTAATACATAAAGTGATGTTAGAGGGGGAACTGCCCAATTGACAGATGCAGGATGATTAAACAAGGGTAACAGGTTCGCACCTCACTGCCTTTCCACTGCGCTGTGTTAAACAGCTCTTTTGAAGAGGATTCAGGAAAAGAGGACATTGGTAAAAATGCAGATTTATTTATTTGTTGGGAATCAGGCGTCAAATTAGTGAGGCCTGGATGATGTAAACATGGGCTGCTGCAAGACAGTTCAGTTTAGTTTAGTTTGGTAGAGTTTATTGGCACGTGGACCTGGGTACAGTGAAAAGCTCTTTGTTGCGTGCTATCCAGTCAGCGGAAAGACAATACATGATTACAAGCCAGCCATCCACAGTCTACAGATACAATAATGTTCCAGAGGGAACAATGTGTAGTGCAAGATAAAGCCCAGGAAAGTCCGATTAAACATAGTCTGAGAGTCTCTAATGAGGTAGATGGTAGCTCAGGACCACTCTCTAGTTGGTGAGAGGATGGTTCATTTCCCTGATGACAGCTGGGAAGAAACTATCCCCCAATGTGGAGGCGTGCGTTTTTGCACTTCTGTACCTCTTGCCTGATGGAGGAGGGGAGAAGGGTGAGTGACTGGGGTGAGACTCATCCTTGATTATGCTGGTGGCATTGACCCGGCAGCATGTCCCAGGCCTGAGGTGGGGTACTGGACCAGACTTCTTGTGCTAGGAATCGAGAGACCTTCCAACCCCCTCTCGAGTGGCCATCTCCCAATTACATTTGGATCATCTCTCCCAGATACTCAAACATGCCAGGGCACCAAATGGACACTTCCAGTATCTTCTCATCCCATCTGGACCAGCCCACTGCAATTCCAAACCCATTAACCTCAAGTACTTTACATCTTTTCATGACAATGAACCAGACCATTCAGCCCATCAAGTTCATGCTGGCACACAATCTGAACTTGAGAGCCCTCTCTCATTATGTTTAGACCCCCGAATCACATTTATCAAATCTAGAACTCCAAGCATGCACAGGGAAACTTTCCCAATATTCTCAGTCCAATCGTGTCAAGATATCTCTCCAATCTAATCAAAAATTCACCTTAATCTAGTGATTCCACCCCACCTCATATCTGGAGCCCATCCTAACTTGCTTTACTGGCATGCCGCAGTATATAGAGCAAAATGTAATGTGACGTAGCTTTCTAACAGTTTGATAGTGATTGCACTTCAGAACTACTTTACTGGCTGTAACGCACTTTGCACGATTTGAGATCATTTGAAATGTTCACATAATGCAGTGCTTACGTCTTCAGCTCGCAAAGTCATTCAGTCAGAAATGAATCCTGAGTGATGATCAAAGTGAAGGATCTCCCTATGGGGAAGGAAGGAAGCAAGACTTAAGTAACTTGCCTGACTCCTCAGGCATGTGCCTCCCAATTGCGATATAAAAAATGGCATTCGTTTTTGCACTAGACAGTGTCACTGCCTGTCGACATGCATTTGAAATGCAGATGAGAGTGGAATGAAGTAAAGTTGTACAGACAATTTGTACCATACCCTAATGATTTAGCTGTTGGAAGAGTCATACTGTCTTGGAAAGTCCCCTGGGTTCCTTTGGCAGATTGCCATCGATTTCCTATTTTAGTTTTAGTTTAGAGATACAGCGTGGAAACAGGCCCATTTGGCCCATCGAGTCAGCGTCGACCAGCGCACTAACACTGTCCTACACACACTACGGACAATTTACAATTTTACCAAAGCCAATAAACCTACAAACCTATACGCCTTTGGAATGTGGGAGGAAACCAAAGCACCCGAAAGAAACCTCACGCAGGTCATAGGGAGAATGAACAAACTCCGTACAGGCAACAACCGTTGTCAAGAAACCCGTGTATCTTGCGTTGTAAGGCCGCAACTCCACTGATGCACTAGCATGCCGCCCCCCTTCTGAGATATTTTTGTGCTGCCACTAAATGAAAGCAGAGCAGAATTAATTTGATGCCTCGGGGGCTGAAGTGCTTGCTGATACTGGACTCACACTTGAAGAAGAGCCACTTGAGGGAAATACTTGCATGCACACAAAGAGCTTGATCTATGCAAGAGCAGTGGGAAAGGAAGCGAATTGATTGGAAATTAAAATTAAAAGCCAATCTTAACTGAAATATTTTCGAGATACAGCGTGAAAACAGCCCTTCAGCTCATCGACTACACACCGACCACTGATACACGAGTTCTACCTCACCCCACTCCTCCCTACGCACTTGAGGCAATTTCCAGAAACTAATTAACCTACAAACCTGCACGGGTTTGGAAAGTGAGAGAGAACCAGAGCACGCGGAGAAAACCCACATGGTCCCAAGGAAAACGTACAAACTCCACACAGACAGCACCTGTAGTTAGAGATCAGATTCTACCACTGCGCCACCGTGCCACCCAATCAAGAAATAATAATTACGATTGTGGAAAACTTGCACATGTTATATTGATCAGCCAGTGATAAGATGGTTTAAACAGACCGTGGAGCGGCACGGCGATGCAGTGGTGGAGTGATAAAGTCTCTAAACTAAACTAAACTTACAGCGCCAGAGACCCGGGTTTGATCCTGACTACGGGTGCTGTCTGTACGGTGTTTGTACATTCTCCCGTGACCTGCGTGGGTTTTCTCCGAGATCTTTGGTTTCCTCCCACACTCCAAAGATGTACAGGTTTGTAGGTTAATTGGCTTGGTTTGAATGTAAAATTATTCCTAGTGTGTGTTGGATGGTGTTAATGTGTGGGGATCGCTGGTCGGTGCGGACTCAGTGGACCGAAGAGCCTGTTTCCGCGCTGAACCTCTAAAGAAAAAAACGACGCAACTTAACGAACAATTTCAATTAGGATTTCCAGCAATTATTAGCAAATCGTTCAACTTTTCCCCACTGCGAATACCGATGAGGACCCTTTAAATCACTTCCACAGCAGTTGTGCACAGTTTCCTTTCAATCAAAGCCAGCTGCTGCTCTGCTATGACCTTAATCTTTGAGGTAAACTGATCCTTGCAGAAAAATCCTTCTGGCAGCTGTTGTGACCTGGGTTCCCCATCTCTGTGCCAGGAACTCTCACCCTGCCCATTACAAACTCGCTTAGGAAGAGGCAGGAAAACCATGGGACCAGGAAAGAAACAAGAGCCTTTATGTTTAACAAAGAACTGCAGATGCTGGAAAAATCGAAGGTAGACAAAAATGCTGGAGAAATGTTGAGACCCTTCTTCAGTCTCAACCTGAAGGGTCTCAACCCGGAACGTCACCTATTCCTTCGCTCCATAGATGCTGCCTCACCCGCTGAGTTTCTCCAGCATTTTTGTCTACCTACAAATCACAATTTTTAGTTAAAAAGCAAAATTAAAAAAAGGGAACAAAAATTAAAAATAACACATTGTCATAACTCAAATAGGATTTTTATAGCATTGTTCATATCCCTCAGCATTTTCCAGCCAAGTATTTTAGTATTTAGTGTTTAGCAAGCAGTAAGTATTTTAGAAGTACAGTTGTTAAGGAGAAGTGGTGCGGTAATTTGTACACGGCAAAATTCAACACCAGCATTGTGATTATGACCAGATAAACAGTTTTAGGATGTTGATGTAGGAGTAAGCATTGACCACGGAAAATACAGCTAACTCTTCTGCAAAATAGAGCTGTTGCAATCTTTTATACCTAACAGTGATGACAAATGTTGTCCTATGGTGTAAGATGACTTGCAACAGTGCAGCACTTCAACACTGCACTGGAGACTTGTCCTCCGTCAAGTATCTGAAGAAAAGCCTAAATCTCCGGCCCCTCAGAATTGAACGTTTTAGCATTGAGCCACTCCTGATAATCTGATTGTTTTGCTGAAGACTGGCATCTAATGCAGAACAGGAAACTCCCATACGTTTGATGGCAATGAATTGTACAAAACGATATCTAAAAAATAATACTGCATAAAATAAATGCTCCATTTCATTTTTTACTCTTCACCAACCCAGCCGCTCCTGAGGATACTGAAGGCACTCTCCATCCTTAGGATGATAAACATCAGTGTTTCCTGAGATCCCTTCACCAGTAAAATGCACCAGGTTTGGTATTTGTGTGATGGGTCTCCTGTCATCACCTCGGTGGAGGTTGGGTCCTACATGTGTACAAATCATACTGACAGAATGAGGTCTGTTCTCTGGCTGCAGGTGAGGAGCTGGCATAGAATCAGTCTGATCTGTCTGCTTGTTAAAAGTGTTAATGAATTAAGGAGGATAAAAATTATCTAAAGAAGGGTCTCAACCCGAAACGTCATACATTCCTTCTCTCTGAGTTACTCCGGCTTTTTGGGTTTTCATCTTCGGTTTAAACCAGCATCTGCAGTTCCTTCCAACATGTAATAATTGTTATGTTTATTTCTGTTGTATTTGTCTTTGCCAAACATTACTCTATGTAATTATCTGATAACTCGAACTGATTCTGAACATAACCCACTCCTGTGGATCGCTCATCGGTTCCCATCCACACTCATCATCAATCCCGTACCTTTTCAGGTTGCCAAATAATTGACTCCAAATATCATTTTCTACAAAAACAAAGATCGTTTAAAATCATAAATAGTGCTTGCGTTTGGAGGATTTGCGTTATAGTGTTTGCATATTGTTTATTAGTCCAGACGCCATGGCTCTCAGGATCTCAGGACCACACGAGCTTCTCCACCACAACAAGGTGACAATCCACAGAGAAAGCCATCTGGAGCTATGCTCCTGGTAAGGTCACCCATGGCGGTAAGGTCGAGGGGGAGGTTTCTGACAAAGAGCAATCCAACCAAGACCTCAACGGTGGTACAGGCGGAGGATGATGGCTGACTTCCACAACGGCTGGGAAGGCGGATGAAGGCTGCAGCAGAAAAGGGTCCACGGTCATCTTGGATTCCATGCCACTGGATTCTGACCCAGATCAAGGACCATGTGGTGGCGCACAGGCGTCCTCCATGAGAGGACAAAGTCACGCACAGGCGTCCTCCATGAGAGGACAGTCATACTTGTTTCGAGTGACCGCCGATGATGATGATTTATTAGTGAGATAAATTATTATGAGTTTACTGAGTTCTACTGAGTGATCCTTGATCAGTTATACCACAACTAGATATGTTTGGCTAAAATCACAACTGATGGGATAAAGGGAAGATGTGAGGATTTCCTCTCCATGAGAGTAAATGACAGCAAGTTGGTGGAAGAGCTTTGTTCTGGAGAATGTTTAGTTTAAGACCATTCCCTCAAATGCTGTGTTAGAAGTTAAACCTAAAACTGTAAAGTCCAGGTTCAGGAGCAGTTTCTTCCCCACAACCATCAGGCTATTAAACACTGCGACCTCCAAATACGCTCTGAAGTATATAGGCTTGGGGGGCATTATTTTTGACTTTTCACTACTATTGTCTATTTATTTATCCATTTCTTTTACTATATATATACTGAACTTTTTAACTGTTGTTTACTGTGAGCTTTACAGAGTAATATGTTGACATATCGGTTGTCTTGCTGGAAGTAAGAATGTCATTGTTCCATTTCAGGGCATATGACGATAAAACACTTGGCTCTTAACTCTTGAAAAGCCAACAAACGTGGACAGAAATTTCCCTCTGCCGAACAAAGAGAACTGTAGGAAACTTCAGCATGGATCCCATCTGCTCAGATGCCTTACTGTTTCTCAGTTAACCTATAATCTCATCAACTGCAGTCTGTGTCTAAGTTACCTTTTCAACTCTGAAACCATTGTGTTCGCGGGCTAACAATGCTGTCAAACTGTTACAATTATTAATCAAAAGCACCAAATAAAAGCAGCCTGACTCCCTCCCCTTTCCACAATTTCCATTCAGCAGATACAGATAGCAATCTGAAATTGATCATAAAACGTTGACGTGTAGTCATTAGATCAGGCGCACTCGGAAGATTCAACTAAAACGTTGGCATCTCTTGGACACCTCGCATTGAACCAGCTCTTGCTCTTGCTGCTTTCATGCTCCCATCCGGTCAAACCCATGCGCTCAGTGCAAGGCCTGCCTTTGGCTGCTAAAATACATTTTGATCTTGTAGAGGTGTATAAAATCATGAGGAATAGATCAGGTAGATGCCAAGAGAAGGGAAATCAAGAACCAGAGGACATAGGTTTAAGGTGATGCTGGAAAGATTTAATAGGAATCTGAGTGGCAACTTTTTCACTCAAAGGGTGGTGGGTGTGTGGAAGGAGCTGCCGGAGGAGGTAGTTGAGGCTGGGACTATCCCAATGTTAACAATCAGACAAGTACATGGATAGGACAGTTTGAGAGGGATATGGCCCAAATGCAGGCAGATGGAACTAATGCAGATGGGACATGTTGGCTGGAGTTGGCAAGTTTGGCCGAAGGGCCTGTTTCCACGCAGTATGACTCTATGACATGCTATGGACCAGAGCACATAGGTTGGGGTGACAGGCGCACATGGAAAGATTCCTCAGTGAGCCTATGGGAATGTCTCCAAAGAATGCCAAAGATTCATAGACTCACTTGAGAACCACTGATGTAAGAGCAGCCTAGGATTGTTGGGTTGGTTTGCGGAATGGGAAGTGATTGGATGGCCTTTGCATTTACAATGATCTGAAGTTCATCCTAAGCCCTATTAAATTCCAGACATTCCTTGCCGTCCTAAATCAAATTTCTGGAGTACCCAACTCCTGAAGTGGCGTGCGGAGAAACATATATACTTGTCTCTCGCTTATTTTTCCTGCTTTCTCAAAGCCAGCATTAGTGTTCTTAATCATCCCAGCAGCCATTGAATAGAACATTATAACGTTAATTTATGAGCTTTGAAGCAATTTATTCTCTACTCCTGCGGATTACCACGGCACCAGTGTAGATTTAACTAGTTGCCAGCATCTGCATAGATCATGATTTTTCTTAATGTGATTGCATGCTGCCTTCTATTGCCGTGGCTGATTCAGTGGTCAGAGATAACAGAAATAACGTTGGAACTTTCATATCAGATGACAGCTTCCCCTTCTTCGTTCAGTCTGCTAATCGTGTCTGATCAGTGTCAAACTGTGGGGTTTTTTTTTCATTTGCGCATTGTGTCACATAACTTTAAGGAGACTGTTTAATCCCAACTCTCCCTGACTGGAAGCATATTTTAGACATATATAATGAGATGAATGTCCCCTGACATTTGGGCAAGTTCCAAGTGAAGTGTTTGGGACTGTGCCCAAGGTCACAGCAACAAAACTATCTGTAATTCAGCACAAATGGAGGGCACATTGGCAGTCTGCTCACAGATAAGGAAAACAGACGACTCCTGTCAGAATATGACATGCAATGTAATTCCGGGAAGAATTTTGGATGACATTAAATCTGAACATATTCCATTCTGGACAAAAACTGGACAAAGTCAAAGAATTAATGGGCGGACGTTCCTTTAGGAAGGAGATGAGGACGAATGTCTTTAGTCAAAGGGTGGTGAATCAGTGGATTTTGTTGCCACAGAAGGCTGTAGAGGCCAAGTCAATGGATATTTTTAAGGCAGAGGTAGATAGATTATTGATTAGTACAGGTGTCAGGGGTTATGGGGAGAAGGCAAGAGAATGGGGTTAGGAGGGAGAGATAGATCAGCCATAATTGGCCTAATTTTGCTCCCATCACCTATGACCTTATTACTGGCAGCAAGGGTGGCACGGTGGCGCAGTGGTAGAGTTGCTGCCTTACAGCGTCAGAGAGCTGGGTTCGATCCCGACCATGGGTACTGTCTGTACAGAGTTTGCACATTCTCCCCTAGACCTGCATGGGTTTTCTCCGGGTGCTCTGGTTTCCTCCCACACTCGAACGATGTGCAAGATTGTAGATTAATTGGCTTTGTAAATTGTCCCTAGTGTGTGTAGAATAGCGTTTGTGTGCAGGGTTTGCTGGTCAGCACAAAGTCGGTGGAACTGTTTTTGCGCTGTACCTCTAAACAAAAACTAAACTTAAAATGTAGACATTCCAATTTTTAGGTCTCAAATTTAACCACAAAATTTGCTTTAAAAATATATATAGATTTATAAAAGCACAAATACATTAAAAATAGGACTAATAGATTGCCAGACTGTCAATATCCCCGCAATCTAGCCTTGTGTCTCACCAACACTTGCCTGCCAGTTGCCCATAGACTAGGGCCTTCATCTACAAACCTCTGAGACTAATTAGCAAATAGAATTATAATAGGTGATGTTTCGGGTTGAAAACCTTCTTCGCAGCGTCTGAAGAGGTGTACCGACCTGAAACGTCACCTGTTCTTTTTCTCCCGAGATGCTGCCTGACCCGCTGAGTTCCTCCAGCATTCTGTGCCTATCTTCGGTATAAACCAGCATTTGCAGTTCCGTCCTTCACATCGAATTACCCTAATATCGGGCATGTACACTGAAAGAGTATGAAACCTTTCTTCCATGCTTTGTAAGCAGTATCCCGACGCCGTAATTCCTGGGGGAATTGTACCATAGCCACAGCACTTGGTTTGTCCAGGGCTTCTTGCTGTCTGAGCGTGATCGCCTTCATTCTCCTCGTTAACTAATACTGAATTAAGAAACCATCTGTCCTTGGTAGTTAGCTTCCATCAGCTCAGTGCATTTAATGTGAGTGCAGATGACACAAACACCTGCTCGCAGCAGTCATTTCTTTGTGCATTGAATGTTTTCTCCCATTGTACGTGTACCTGACGGCGCTGGGCTACTGATGGGTGATCTCCAGTGAAACACACACACCAAACACAGCAACACATGCCGAAGCAGCTGTGCTCCTCCATCATTGGAGCCAGACACACACTAGCCCAAGACCGATGGCCCACTCACAGAATTGTGCATTGGTGATCATTTTCCAATGTTCTTTCGATTCTGGATCAGTTCTTGTGGACTGGAGGGTAGCCAATGTAACTCCACTTTTTAAGAACAGGGAGAGAGAAAAAAACGAGGAATTATAGACCAGTTAGCCTTACATCGGTAGTGGAGAAGATGCTTGAGTCGATTATTAAAGATGTTATAGCAACGCATTTGGAAAGCAGTGACGGGATCGGTCAAAGTCAGCATGGATTTATGAAGGGGAAATCATGCTTGACTAATCTTTTGGAATGTTTTGAGGATGTAAGAAGTAGAATGGATAAGGGAGAGAGTGAATGTGGTGTAGCTGGACTTTCAAAAAGCCTTTGACAAGGTCCCACACAAGAGATTAGTGTGCAAAATTAGAGCACATGGTATTGGGGGTAGGGTATTGACACGGATAGAGAACTGGTTGGCAGTCAGGAAGCTTCTTCACCCTCTAGGGACCATTGACAAATGTCAACCACTTCACTCGGTTTTTGGCAGTTCTTTCGAGATCTCCCCAGTTCAGCCCACTCTCAGACATTTCTGTCTGGACACCTCTTCTCCAGCTGTTCCTGGGGCAACCTCTTTTCCTTTTTCCTTGGGGGTTCCATTTCATGGCTTGCCGGGTGATGTTTGTGGCAGGTTTCCTGAGGGTGTGTACAATCCAACTCCATTTTCCTCTTCGAATTTGTAAGTCAATGGGCTCCTGGCTTGTTCTTTTCCACAGGTCCACATTGCTTACTTTGTCTCTCCACCAGATGTTAAGTATTCTCCCGAGGCAGGTGTTAATGAATGTTTGCAGCCTGTTTGTAGTTTGTTTAGTTGTTTTCCATGTATCTGATCCACAAGGCATCACCTGATTCACATTTGAGTTAAAGATGTGTATTTTGGTGTTAATTGAGGTGTGTTATGAGCTCCAGATCTTCCTGAGCATGTTAAACACCACCCCTGCCTTATTCATTCTACTTCTTATGTCTGCCTCTGCCCCTCCGGTGATGTCCACAACACTGCCTAGGTATGTGAATGTTTCTACCTCCTCTAGAGCAGTGCTGTGCATATGGACAGGGTTGCTGGTTTTGGAGTGAATCCTTATCACCTGTGTCTGCTGTATACGGGTGTAAGAACAAGTTGTGTTGCAGCTTGTGAGAGTCTGTCCGTCATCTCCTGCATTTGAATCTGTGTGTGTGAAAGGAGAGCTATGTCGTCTGCAAAGTCGCTTTGCAGACAGGAAGCAAAGAGTAGGAATTAACGGGTCCTTTTCAGAATGGTAGGCAGCGGCTAGTGGGGTGCTACAAGGCTTAGTGCTGGGACCCCGGTTGTTTACAATACATATTATACGATTTAGACGATGGAATTAAATGCAACATCTCTAAGTTTGCAGATAACACAAATCTGGGTATCAGTGTGAGCTGCAGGGAGGGTGCTATGAGGCTGCAGGGTGACTTGCATAGGTTGTCTGAGTGGGCAGAAGCATGGCAGATGCAGTATAATGTGGATAAATGTGAGGTTATCCACTTTGGTGGCAAGAACAGGAGACAGATTATTATCTGAATGGTGGCAGATTAGGAGAAGGGGAGGTGCAACAAAACCTGGGTGTGCTTGTACATCAGTCATTGAAAATAAGGCATGCAGGTACAGCAAGCAGTGAAGAAAGCTAATGGCATGTTGGCCTTCATTGCGAGAGGATTTGAGTTTAGGAGCAAGGAGGTCCTACTGCAGTTGTACAGGGCCCAGGTGAGACCACACCTGGAGTATTGTGTGCAATTTTGGTCTCCTAATTTGAGGAAGGACATTATTGTTATTAAGGGAGTGAAGCGTAGGTTCACCAGGTTAATTCCCGAGATGGCGGGACTGACATATGATGAAAGAAAGGGTTGATGGGGCTTGTATTCACTGGAATTTGGGAGGGGATCTTATAGAAACATATAAAATTCTTAGAGGATTGGACAGGGTAGATACAGGAAAAATGTTCCCGATGTTACAGGGGTCACAGTTTAAAAATAAGGGGTAGGCCATTTAGGACTGGAATGAGGAAAAACATTTTCATCCAGAGAGTTGTGAATCTGTGGAATTTGCACCCACTGAAGGTAGTGGAGGCAAATTCTCTGGATGTTTTCAAGAGAGTGTTTGATTTACCTCTTAGGGTTAAGGAAATCAAGGGATTTGGGGAAAAAGCCGGAATGGGGTTCTGATTTTGGATGATCAACCGTGATCATATTGAATGGCGCTGCTGGCTCAAAGGGCCGAATAGCCTACTCCTGCACCAATTCTATGTTTCTATGTACAATACAGCAGCAGGCCATTCCATCCATCTCCTAGTTTAGTTTAGTTTAGAGATACGGAGTGGAAACAGGCCCTTCGGCCCACCAAGGCCACGCCGACCAGCGATCCCCATCAACTAGCACGATCCTACACACTAGGGGCAATTTACAACTGTTACCGAAGCCAATTAAACTGCAAACCTGTACGTCTTTGGAGTGTGGGAGGAAACTGGAGCACTTGGAGTAAACCCACGCGGCCACAGGCAGAACATACAAACTCCGTTCTGACTGCACCCGTAGTCAGGATTGAACCCGGGTCTCTGGCACTGTAAGGCAGCAACTCTACCGCTGCGCCACCATGACGACCCTCTAGCAGTCCCAGTTCCCCGCAACCGCCCCACTGCTTTGTAAATTATTCTCTTTCAGTTACCTTCTCTAATTCCCCTTTTCATTTATTCTATGTCACATTCTTACAGGCAGTGAATTCCGATCATAGCTACTCTCCAATTGAAAAAAAAAAAATTTGCCTCACATCCCCTTTGTATCTTTGGCCCAATTTTTTTTAATTCTTTGCCCTCTGGGCCTTGAAACCTTCCCTAACGGGAACTACCTGTGATAGAGATTTACTGTCTGGAAACAGGCCCCTTTGGCCTACCAAGTCCGCACTGCCGATCAACCATCCATTTTCACTGATCCTGTAGGATTTATTTTGTTTATTTTCCCCACATTCTCATAACTCCTCCCACCTGGATAGGACCGGTTTGGAGAGATATGAACCAGGTTGGCCTAGTATTGCTGGAACATGTTGGCCAGTGTGGGCAAGTTGGGCCGAATGGCCTGTTTCCACACTGTATCACTCTATGACCTCCTTACCCAGAATCTGCCACTCACCAACACACTAGCGGCAATTCACAGTGGCCGCTCAACGTATCAAACTTTACGCCTTTGCGATGTGGGTGAAAACCAGAGCACATAGACAGGGAGAATGTGCAAAACACAATCACAGCGAGAACGTGCAAGCTCCACACAGACAGCACCAAAGGTGAGGGTTGAACCTGGGTCTCTGGTGCTATAAGGTAGCGGACTCTACTGGTTGTGGCACAGAGCCGCCCTAACTACTCCTACTTTACCTTTCACTAATCTCTCTTCCAAACTGTATCGTCCATTATAATCTAGATCGTTAACATGTTTGCTGTCAAATGGGTGTTAATCCCATTCTTTCAGCACTATAGAGGGTACTTCAAATTAAACCAGAGCTGCCTTTTTTTGGCACAGAATTGGGAGGTATTTGTGGTAGATGGTGAAGATGGTTGTCAAAATTACATCAAGGTCTTGATCGGTTGGCCGGGTGGGCTGAGGAATGGTTGATGGAATTTAATACAGAGAAATGTGAGATAATGCAATTTGTGGTGACTAATATGGGCAGGACCTGCATTGTGAATGCTAGGGCCCTGGGGAGCCTTGTGGAGCAGTTGGATCTGGGTGTGCAGGTACATACTGTAGTTTGTTGAAAATGGCACCACAGGTAGATAGGGTGGTCAAGATGGCTTTTGGCACATTGCCCTTCATCAGCCAGAGTACTGAGCGTAGAAGTTGGGAGGTCATGTTGCAGTTATATAAGACGTTGGTGAGGTCGCATTTAGAGTATTGTGTTCAGTTCTGGCCACCATGTTATAGGAAAGATGTTGTGTTAAAGAAGGAACTGCAGATGCTGGAGAATAGGGGGTACACAAAAGGCTGGAGAAACTCAGCGGGTGCAGCAGCATCTAAGGAGCGAAGGAGATAGGCGACGTTTCGGGTCGAGACCCTTCTTCAGACTATCTCCTTCGCTCCTTAGATGCTGCTGCACCTGCTGAGTTTCTCCAGCCATTTGTGTACCATAGGAAAGATGTTGTCAGGCTGAAAAAGGTGCAGATAAGATTTACGAGGATGTTGCCAGGACTCGAGGGCCTGAGCTATAGGGAGAGGTTGAGCAGGCTAGGACTCTTTTCCTTGGAACGCAGGAGGAAGAGTTGTGTACAAAATCATGAGAGGAATAGATCGGGTAGACACACAGTGTCTCTTGCCTAGATTAGGGGAATCAAGAACCAGAGGACATAAGTTTTAGGTGAGAGGGGGAAGATTTAATAGGAACCTGAAGGACAACTTTTTAACACAAAGGGTGGTGGGTGAGTGGAACGAGCTGCTGGAGGAGGTAGTTGAGGCATATACAATCACAATGTTTAAGAAACATTTAGACAGGTACATGGATAGGACAGGTTTAGAGGGCAAATACAGACCGGTGGGACTAGTGTAGATTTGATATGTAGGTCGTTGTGGGCAAGTTGGGCTGAAGGGCCTGTTTCCACGCTGTATGACTCTAGTTGCTTCATCCACCACCTTAACCATAAATAATACTGAGCTAAAGGAGTCACGGCAATTCTGACTTTTATTCAACTGGTACGAATAATGCTTCTTACCATGTGCAGCAAAATTATGGAGTGACACATGAAATATGAAAGGTTTTAACATTTTCTTTAATAAACATAACAAATACTTGGCATACACAGCAGGTCAAGCACATCTGCGGAGAGAGAACTAGAGTTATCATTTCTAGATACATTTCCGTCTCCTGCTTTCTCTCTTTTACCGCGCCTAATTGAGAAAATTGCAATGTAAAACATTCTAAGCAGAAAAAAACCAGCAAGGATTTCCTTGTGCTGTATTGTCACTATTTAATGCTATGTACGATGAAATGAACATGAGTTACCAGCACCAGGGAATTCACCTCCTGGGGGAAGCCCAATGAGGGAGGTACATTTTGTGGGCTCCAGACTTGAAGATTTTTGGTAATAGGCTTGGATAGATTGGATGTGGAGAGGATGCTTCCATTCGTGGGAGAGTCTAGAACTACAGGTCATAGCCTCAGAATTAAAGGATGTTCTTTTAGGAAGGAGATAAGGAGAAATTTCTTTAGTCTGAGGGTGGTGAATATGTGGAATTATTTGCCACAGAAGGCTGTAGAGGCCAAGACAGTGGATACATTTAAGGTATAGATAGATTCTTGATTAGTACAGGAGTCAGAGGTTATGGGGAGAAGGCAGGAGAATGAGGTTAGGAGGGAGGGATAGATCAGTCACAATTGAATGGCAGATTAGACTTGATAGGCCAAATGGCCTAATTCTACTCCTATTCCATATGACAAAACATCTCATGGGAAGGATGGCTGGTGAAAGCCAGAATGTGGGCCACAGATGGGGGATATGAACAGTGACTTACCTCACAGTGTAGTTCTAGTTTACTTTAGAGATACAGCCCAGAAACAGTCCCTTAGGCCCATCAGGTCCACGCTGACCATCGATCACCCATTCACGCTAGTTCTACGTAACCCCATTTTCTCATCCACTCCTTATACACCAGGGGAAATTTACAGAGGCTAATTAACCATTGCTTTGGGATCTGGGAGGAAACCAGAGCACCCGGTGGAAACCCATGTGGTCACAGGAAGAATATACAAAATACACAGACAGCATCCGAGGTCAGGATCGAACCCAGGTCTCTGTTGCTGTGGGTGGTACAGTTAAGGGCCTGTCCCACTGTACGAGGTAATTCAAGACCTCTCCCGAGTTTAAAACAAAATCAAATTCGTGGTAAGCACGTTGAATGTACGTAGCGGGTTCGTTGGAGCTAGGGACGTTTCTTAGCGGCTCGTAACGCTAATGTTACAGGTACTCGGTAAGCTCGTGAAAACTCGTGAAGATTTTTCAACATGTTGAAAAATGTCCACGAGAGCCCCGAGTACTTACGAGCTGCGATTACCGTAATTCTCCTAGTTCGAATCAGGGGAAACTCGGGAGAAACACTTGAATTAGCTCGTACAGTGGGCCAGGCCCATTATAAATGATGATAGTGCTGTGGCTGTGTTTAATTTCTATATTTTACTTTATTTCTAATGATCTGCATATAGGCCCAGAATTATTTCATCCCATCATCAATTTGAAGCCTTAGTTTTAACTGTAACTATTGTTAAATAATTTTACAAGGCCAGATCAGACTATTTTAAATCAGACTAGTCCTATTCTCCCAACTCATGCTGTCTTTTGTTGCTCACTCACCTGTTTTCAAATCAGGCTGGTGAGCTCACCATCTCTTTTCCAGTATTTCTAGGATTCAACAACTGTGGCGCTAGAGTTGGTAGAGTTGCTGCCTTACAGTGCTGGAGACCTCGGTTCGATCTTGACTGCTGGTGCTTTCTGTACAGAGTTTGTACGTTCTCCTCATAACAGCTTGAGTTTTCTCCGGGTGCTCCGGTTTCCTCCCACACTCCAAAGATGGGCAGGTTTACAGGTTAATTGGCTTCTGTAAATTCTCCCCAGTGTGCAGGATAAGACGAGTGCATGGGTGATCGTTGGAATTAAAAGGAATTTAAGCAAAAGCCCAAACGCTAAACATGACTCAGTGCTTACCTTGCAATTTCCTCAGGATGTCAAATGGTTCCTGTAGTCCTTCTGCATTTGACGGGAGTAGTTGAACAGCACAATGCTATCAGATGACATTTAACACATATTTTGACAGTGCTTCTGTCAAAGTTATTTTGCGCCTGGATGGTGATAAATGCGGCTTCACAAATTATGCACAGCCTACTTCAACTCGACTCTCAGAGGACCTAGCAGTCTGGCCACCAAATCTAGTGTATGGATCTTCCCTTTGTCAGGTCTACTTGAAGATTTCTGCCCTCTGTTTGCACCTTCGTGTCAACCCCTTCAATGTGTTGTTTTAGGACCCCCACCACTTGCCTCATTATGTTCCAGTCCAAACCCCCATCTCATAAACTAATCACAACCCCAGAGTGGGAACCCCCACCCACGGAGGGTGGCACGGTGGCACAAAGGGCGCCTCGGTGGGGCAGCGGTAGAGTTGCTGCCTTACAGCGCCGGAGACGCGGGTTCGATCCCGACTACGGGTGCTGTCTGTGCGGAGTTTGTACGTTCTCCCCGTGATTTTCTCCTAGATCTTGGATATCAAGGTTTCAAGGTTAGAACAATTTTATTTGTATTGTATTGTATATTTGTATTGTAACTTTAACATTTCCAAGTCACAACAGGGCTGCTGTCAAACAAAAGTTGATACCGAGCTTAATAAATTGCTCACAAAGACCTTGTTCAAAGAGTTAGGTTTTAAAGGCTGCCTTAAAAGAAAGCTTCTCTGTGGATTGTCACCTTGTCCTGGTGGAGAAGCTTGTGTGGACCTGAGGTCCTGAGAGCGATGCCGCCTGGACCATAGTGGTAAGGTCAAGGGGGAGGTCTCTGACAAAGAGCAATCCAACCAAGACCTCAACGGTGGAACAGGCAGAGGATGATGGTTGACCTTAGTGGAGCGTCACAACAGCTGGGAAGGCGGATAAAAGCTGCAGCAGAAAAGGATCTCCAGTCATCTTGGACTCCATGCGACTGGTTCCTGACCAAAATCTGTCAAGGACCGTGGGGTGGCTGTCCGTGCACCAGTCTCCGCACATTAAACAAAATCACTCACAGGCTTCCTCCATTTAGGGAATAACACCCTGGAGACACCTATGGTCAGCCATGGCCTGGGGGGGGGGGGGGGGGGGGGGGCTACGAAGAAAGACAAAAAAGAGTGAACAGCCAAGAAGATCAGTAAGGGAATAGGCAGTGGAAGGCAAATGATGGAGCAATTCAGGGTTGATCAGGAGACCAGAATTAGACGATTCTCAGAGAGAGCCTGTAAAAAGCAGCATATTGCACAGAGAAGCATCCTCCATACTTTATCAATTTTTATAATTCAGTTATTAAATTTGCTTTAAACAGCTCTTGATGCAACTTTATTTTGAGGGCAGCAACACAGATGCTTGTTAACGGGTGCAATGAGATGCGAGCTGCTCTCACAATGTTGCAACAAGCTTCGTAAATTCATGAGATGCATTCAATTATTAGGAAAGTATCCGGATCATAAATCAGCAGAGAGATTTAGAGCGAATTTAGTGTGAGCACGAACCCAGGACTCAAATGACTTTCACAAACCACCGAGGGCATCATTCACACAGCTTCTGATGTCATTCCAAATGGCCTGATTGCTTTACAGCATGAAGCAATGCTAGTTGTACCTTGTTTCAGTGAAGCAGGCTGTGGTTTTTACACGAAATGGGATTAGTAATAAATAGATTTGGTTTAGCAGTTATCTTATTTTCTTCAATGCTTATGCATGTCAAGTGTCCTCTGACTCATGGCTGGATTTTACAAGTCACAATTCACGCTAAATCCTATTATATTAACAAATTAAAAGAGTCTTCCTCCTATCAGGATATCTCAAAGAAGTTGTTCCATTCTCATGACCTATTTTCTCTCCAAGTGTGAATGGTTGAGGAAAAGGATATTTGCACGGAATAACCTTTTGGTGTTAACAAGTGAGCAGATTTGGGTTTGGCACCGCCTGGTAATATGCAGAAGTGGCACAATGGCCCAAGTTAGTGTTGCAGTCTCTCAGTTTCAGTGATCAGGGTTTGAGCCGGACTTCAGATGCCCTCTGTGTCGAGTTTGCACATTCTCACTATAATTGCCCCTGAGTCCTCCAGTTTTCTTCAACGTGAGATCACGGTTGTTTGGTTACTGTACATGACTCCCAAGAGTGGGGAAGAGGCGACAGAATAAAAAGTGTAGCGATGGCATGTACAGAGAAATAAAAGGAGGAATGAGATAGATTTGTTAAAAAATGGATGGACCCAAGAATTTAAATGGCCTCCTTCTGTAAAATAACAACTAAGCAGAACTCCATCTTTAGGATACCATAGCCGTGTGTCATACACCTTAGGAAGTTCAGCATCTCCTCGACCATAAGGCAGACCGTCCTCAAGAAATCTCCATCAACTGTCTCAACTTGCCCAGTATTCATGTCTTTCTTCATGATGAAAACAGAGGAGAAATACTCATTGAGGACCTTGCCCATCTCCGGTGGTTCCACACAGAGATGACTGCTTAGGTTTTTGAGGGACCCTATTCCCTCTCTAGTTACTCTCTTTCCCTTAATATACTTGTAAAATGTCTTGGATTTTCCTTAATATTACCTGCCAGAGCTATCTCCTGCTTCCTTCCGCCCTCCTGATTTCCTTCTTAAGTATGTTTCTCTGTTTCCGAAACTCCTCTAGGGAAACACTTGATCCCAGCTGCCCAATCCTGTCCCATGCTTCCTTCTTTTCCCTGAACAAAGCCTCAATTTCTCTCATTGTCCAAGCTTCCTTACTGCCACCGGCCTTGCCCTTCTCTCTAATGGGAACATGCGTGTCCTGATCTCTTGTCGTCACACTATTAAAAGTTTCCCAACGTTCCTTTCCCACAGCCAAGCTACTGCAATCTACTTTAGCAAGTTCCTGTCTAATACCATCAAAGATGACCTTGCCCCAATAAAGAATTTTAACTGTCTTTATCCATAACTATTCCAAAGCTTATAGCGCAGTAGTTCTTGGTCCCCAAGCATTCATCCACCAACACTTCAGTCATTTGCTCTTTCCAATTTCCTCCTGCCTGTCCCCCTAACTAAAGGGTATTATGGCTCTGCCTGACGTTCCCCTTCCCTGCTGTGCTTCGTGGCCAAGCAAGGTGGCACAATCCTGACTGTTACTTCTGCTCACTCCTGATGGGTCATCTCACCCCCCCCCCCCCCCACCTCCCCAACACTCCCTTTCCCCATGATCACCCATCCACTCTCTTCCTGTACCTAAAATTGGAGAATTCAATGATCATACCAACGTAAGTCACCCAAGTGAAATGAGAAGTGGTGTTCCTTCCGTTTTCGTGTGGCCTC
Organism: Okamejei kenojei; assembly: GCA_035221665.1. Classification (NCBI taxonomy): domain Eukaryota; kingdom Metazoa; phylum Chordata; class Chondrichthyes; order Rajiformes; family Rajidae; genus Okamejei; species Okamejei kenojei. The sequence goes on from CM069157.1 coordinate 21,579,064, forward strand.
ACTCTGGCAATGGAGGAGGCCCAGGACAGAAAGATCGATATGGGAATAGGAAGGGGAGTTAAAATAGTTTGCAATTGGGAGATCCAGCAGACCTAAGCGAATGGCTAATTATGTAGTGCTCATTGACCAAGCAATGATCTCAACTAATAGAATACAATGCGCCATCTGCAATGTGCTGTTGTACATTAAATGATGACCACACCACAAAAAATCTACTCAGTTGACTGCAAAACTCATTGGGATGTCCTGTGAGAGCAGGAATAGATCATCTGGCCTCTCAGGTCTGCCTGCCATTCATTATGAACATGGCTGATCTATGCCAGCCTCAATCCCCCTCTGCGCCTGTTCTCATTGCTCTCAATTTCAGATCTCCATAATAGTTATCTATCTCCATCTTAAATGATTAGGCCTCCACCTTCCTCTTGTGTGGAGATCTATTATCCTCTGAGAGAAGAAAAAAAGTATAGCGCTAAATAAAATATAAACTCATCTGCCTACCTTACCAGTTGCTCTGCCATGGACATGGTCAGAAGACAACGTTAAGTCTACATGCAATCACTTCGTTCAGTTTAAGTCCCCAGGTTGGAACAGCTCCGATTTTTTTTGACGATTATTTACTGAAGAAAAGATATTTTAACTAATCACAACAGACGTATTCGCATAAGAACAGAAAAATATTTCTCAATCTACTATTAGACAATAGACAATAGGTGCAGGAGTAGGCCATACGACCCTTCGAGCCAGCACCGCCATTCACTGTGATCAAGGCTGATCATCCACAATCAATACCCCGTCCCTGCCTTCTCCCCATATCCCTTGATTCTGCTATCTTTAAGATCTCTATCTAAGTTGAAAGCATCCAGAGAATCGGCCTCCACTGCCTTCTGAGGCAAAGAATTCCACAGATTCACAACTCTCTGGGTGAAAAAGTTTTTCCTCATCTCCGTTCTAAATGGCCTACCCCTTATTCTTAAACTGTGGCCCCTGGTTCTGGACTCCCCCAACATGGGGAACATGTGTCCTGCCTCTAGCATGTCCAATCCCTTGATGATCATATATGTTTCAATAAGATCTCCTCTCATCCTTCTAAATTCCAGAGTATTCAAGCCCAGTCTTTCCAATCTTTCAACATATGACAGTTCCGCTATCCTGGGAATTAACCTCGTGAACCTACGCTGCACTTCCTCAATAGCAAGAATGTCCTTCTTCAAAGTTGGAGACCAAAACTGCACACAATACTGCAGGTGTGATCTTGCCAGGGCCCTGTACAACTGCTGAAGAACCTCTTTGCACCTATACTCAACTCCTCTCGTTATGAAGGCAAACATGCCATTATCTTTCTTCACTGCCTGCTGTACCTGCATGCTTACTTTCAGTGTATGATGTAGAAGGACACCCAAATTTCATTGTACTTCCCCTTTTCCTAACTTGACACCATTCAGATAATAATCTGCCTTCCTGTTTTTGCCTCCAAAGTGGATAACCTCATATTTATCAACAGTAAACTGCATCTGCCATGCATCTGCCCACTCACCCAACCTGTCCAAGTCACCCTGCATCCTCATAGCATCCTCCTCACAGTTCACACTGCCATCCAGCTTTGTGTCATCTGCAAATTTGCTAATGTTACTTTGAATCCCTTCATCTAAATCATTAATATATATTGTAAATAGCTGCAGTCCCAGCACCGCACCTTGCGGTACCCCACTAGTCGCTGCCTGCCATTCTGAAAGGGATCCGTTAATTCCTGCTCTTTGTTTCCTGTCTGCCAACCAATTTTCTATCCACGTCAGTACCTTACCCCCAATACCATGTGCTCTAATTTTGTCCACTAATCTCCTATCTGGGACCTTATCAAAGGTTTTCTGAAAGTCTAGGTACACTACATCTACTGGCTCTCCCTTGTCCATTTTCCTAGTTACATCCTCAAAAGATTCCAAAAGATTAGACAAGCATGATTTCCCCTTCGTAAATCCATGCTGATTCAGACCGATCCTGTTACTGCTATCCAAATGTGCCGCTACTTTAATCTTTTATAATTGACTCCAGCATCTTCCCCACCATCGATGTCAGGCTAACTGGTCTATAATTCCCTGTTTTCTCTCTCTTGCCTTTCTTAAAAAATGGAGTAACATTAGCTACCCTCCAATCCACGGGAGCTGATCCTGAATCAATAGAACATTGGAAAATGATCACCAATGCATTCACAGTTTCTAGAGCCTCTTCCTTAAGTACCCTGGGATGCAGACCATCAGGCCCTGTGGATTTATGAGCCTTCAGTCCCATCAGTTTACCCAACACCATTTCCTGCCTAATGTGAATTTCCTTTAGTTCCTCTATAAACCTAGGTCCTCTGGCCACTAGTACATCTGGAAGATTGTTTGTGTCTTCCTTAGTGAAGACAGATCCAAAGTACCTGTTCAACTCGTCTGCCATTTCCTTGTTCCCTATAATAAATTCACCTGTGTCTTACTTCAAGGGGCCGACATTTGTCTTAACTATTTTTTTCCTCTTCACATATCTATCAAAGCTTTTACTATCCTCCTTTATATTCTTGGCTATATTCTTACCTTTGTACCTCATCTTTTCTCCCCGTATTGCCATTTTAGTTATCTTCTGTTGCTCTTTAAAAGATACCCAATCCTCTGGCTTCCCGCTCACTTTTGTTAACTTATGCTTCTCTTTTATTTTTATACTGTCCCTGTTGTCATCCAAGGTCGCCTCTTTCTCCCCTTAGAATCTTTCTTCCTCTTTGGAATGAACTGATCCTGTGCCTTCTGTATTATTCCCTGAAATACCTGCCATTGTTGTTCCACTGTCATCCTGCTATGGTCTCATTCCAGTCAACTTTGGCCAGCTATTCAGTTCCTAGCCCTGGCCCTCTTGCAGCCATGCTCTGTAATTCCCGCAACATCAAACTTGCCAATCCCTAATTGAGCCTCAAGCTCATCCACTTGATTTCTTATACTTTTTAAAACAATTTTAAAACAACACTTTAACTTCGGTATTCACCTCCCCTCTCACTATTACCCCTGACCTTACTCTCTTATCCCTTCTCGAACTTTCCTTCCCCTTAATTTGGGAGTCTTTTGTAACTTTTCCAGTACTCACCTCCCCTTTAACTCCATTTTTATACTCCCAATTTATCAACCCCTTCCCACCCACCCACCCCCCCCCCCCCCTGCCCCCCTGTTTCAACCCACACGTGTAGTACTAGCAAACCTGCCTGCCAGAATGTTGGTCCCCCTCCAGTTATGGAGTTATGGTGTAACCCGTCCCTTTTGTACAGGTCACCCCTACCCCAGAAGATATCCCAGTGGTCTATAATTCTAAATCCCTGCTCCCTGCACCATTGAATATATGAGAAAAAAATTGTCAATTACTTATTAGAAGACAAGGTTTTTCGATAAGACACAAATAGAAGTGATCAGGATGTGGTAAGAAGAGTAAAGGGGGTGAAACCATCGTAATAACATCAGATGTGGGTAAGTGGTCAAGCAAGTTTCATGTCTGATGCTTGAGAAAGGCAGTCTGCTCTATCAATGGGCAAATGAAAGCAGACAACCTCAACAGCTGAGACCACAACCAGTGGGCAGCGCTACCTAACAATCACCTTCTTAATTTAAATGATCATACGATAGAACGATACGATAGAACTTTATTTATTCCAGGCGGAGGGAAATATCATGCTTGAGATATGTCTTTTTAACTGTGATGTAAAGATCCGAGGAAAATCAGCTCAAATGATAAAAAATATTTTTTGTTCTGGCATGTCTTTCTGAATGAAATCATATTCAGCAAAGAGAATAATAAACTAATACTTGCAATTTTTACTTTGGCACTCTTTAGTCTTCCGAGCTCACCCACCCACACCTTGCTCACACTGCACAAACTTTTCCTTCCATGAAAGAGCAAGGGAACAGATCTTGGATGATTATATGATGATTATGCAATGGTTCCAGACTTGGTTCACACCGTCAAATTGGAAAATTCTCCAAAAGTGGCAATGAAGTGGGTATGTTCCAAAAATTACCTTCAGCGGTGCTGCAGTTCTGTCACTGGCCGTGTACGCGACTTTGGCGCCTTTGAGGGGGGTGGGGGCGGGGTTAAAATGCGGTTTTCCCCTTGCCATCCGGAATTATATTTTCTCAGAGTGCGAGCTTTTGCTAAACATTCGTTCCGACTGCCGGTATGTGAACATTTTTTTTTAAATAGCCCGACTATTTCAGCGCTGCAGTAAAATAAAAATTAGCTCCTAATGCCGTGAACGCCGACAACGGGGACGGATTTTATGTAGGGGACAGGTAAATTAAAGCTGTTTGTTTTTTCATATAAACTTGCTTGTTTAGATTACCTTAATCAAACTTTAATGTTGCGAAACGGTGATTTATTCCCCATATGAACCGGCAGTATTTTTCTTGCCGATATTGGGTTTAAATTCACCGCAACCGCAACGTTCCAATCCATCGCGTTCCATAAAATCCCACTCGCAAGTTGATTAAATGGCCATTAATTTACGGGCATTAAACACAAAATTCCTTCAATTTGGCCAATAAATTAATGACAATTAGATTTAAAAATCATGTTATATTGTGAATTCTTGTGTGAATGTTATTTGGACACTTAGGCTTTTAAAAATATGTTAATATTTTCTTAAGAAATGGATAGATGTTTAGATCTAGTAATTGAATTTTGTAATTAGCTACAATTGGGTAACTAACTAATTATATGCTTTAATTTCAGGTCATCCAAGTAAGATTGTTTCATATTTGTTTCAGAATGCTTCAATCTATAATAACAGAAAATGTATTTCAGTTCTCTTCATTTTTAAGAAAGTTATGGGCTTTTGACTGTCCTCGATCACAACTTTTGTGTTGTCAATGGAAAGGCAATAGGGAACAAGATGCTAATTTCCGAGTATGAAAATGGCCATAACTTTTTTAATACTGAAGATATGAAAGTGAATTAGGTGTCAAATTAAACTTCTTTGTATGCTTTATCTGATGGGATAAATTGCAGACTTAATTTTTAAAATCTCAAAATTTTGTAACATTGCTAAATGAAGTAACAAAAACAAGCAGCCTAACAGTAGAGAAGGCAAAATCTTCCTCTCCCATCTGGCTAGAGGTATAGAAGTGTGAAAACGCACACCTTCAGATTCAGTAACAGTTTCTTCCCAGCTGTTATTAGGCAACTGAACCATCCTATCAACAACTAGACGGGGATCATGACAGAAACCTCCTCGTGGCGATCCCTGGAAGCGATTACGCGATGCACTCTGGGACACATTGGGCGACAGTTTTGTGAACATGTTGGACGATGACATAAGCCAACAACGAGCTACATCGTCTCACAAACGAGCGAACATGAATGAACAACTAGAGAGTGGTCTTGAGCTATTGTTTACCTCATTGGAAATCCTCAGATTATCTTCAATTGGACTTTACTGGACTTTATCTTGCACTAAATGTTATTCCCTTTCTCCTGTGTCTGTACACTGTGGATGGCTCGATTGCAATCATGCATAGTCTGTCCGCTGACTGGGTAGCACGCAACAAAAAGCTTTTCACTGTACCTCGGTACACATGACAATAAACTAAACTGAACTAAAAGTGAGATTTAAGCCTACACACACTATAGTGGCTTGTCCAAGGTCACAACAGGACCTAGAAAACAGGGAAAGTGGGTGGAATAGCAAATAGAATTCAACTCGGACAAATATGGAGATTTTGGGAAGTTAAACTTGGACAGGAGATACACAGTGAATATTAGGGTTCTAAAGAGTGTTGTTCCAAGGGTTACAAGTGCACAGTTCCCTGTAAGTGACAATATAGGTAGACAGGGTGGCGAGGAAGGTGAATGGTATGTTTGCCTTCAATGGCCAAGCCACTGAGTACAAGAAGAGTTGGGACTTCATGTTACAGATGAACAAAACGTTTGAAGAAGGGTTTCAACCCGAAACATCATCCATTCCTTCTCTCCAGAGATGCTGCCTGTCCCGCTGAGTTACCCCAGCATTTTGTGTCTACCTTCGATTTAAACCAGCATCTGCAGTTCCTTCCTACACAAAACGTTGGTAATGCTGCACTTGGAAAACAGTGTTCCGTTCTTGTCACCACAGTACAGGAGGCGTGTGATTCAAGTAGAAAGGGTGCTGAAAAGGGGAACAAGAATGCTACATGAATTGAAGAGCTTGTGTTATAAGGCAAAATTGGGTAGTATGGTTCTGTTTTCCCTGGAGATAAAGGAAGTTGAGAGGTGACATGACAAAGGTGTCTAAACATATGCAGGCACAGATCGGCTAGATAGCCAGTACCTCTTTCCCATGGAAAGGACGTCTAAAAAAAACCCAGCATCACTTTCAGCTTGAAAGGGAGAGGTTAAAGGGGATAGAAACATAGAAACATAGAAATTAGATGCAGGAGCAGGCCATTCGGCCCTTCGAGCCTGCACCGCCATTCAATATGATCATGGCTGATCATCCAACTCAGTATCCTGTACCTGCCTTCTCTCCATACCCCCTGATCCCTTCAGCCACAAGGGCCACATCCAACTCCCTCTTAAATATGGCCAACGAACTGGCCTCAACTACCTTCTGTGGCAGAGAATTCCACAGATTCGCCACTCTCTGTGTGAAAAACGATTTTCTCATCTCGGTCCTAAAAGACTTCCCCCTTATCCTTAAACTGTGACCCCTTGTCCTGGACTTCCCCAATATCGGGAACAATCTTCCTGCACCTAGCCTGTCCAACCCCTTAAGAATTTTGTAAGTCTCTACGAGATCACCCCTCAATCTTCTAAATTCCAGCGAGTACAAGCCGAGTCTATCCAGTCTTTCTTCATATGGAAGTCGTGCCATCCCAGGAATCAGTCTGGTGAACCTTCTCTGTACTCCCTCTATGGCAAGAATGTCTTTCCTCAGATTAGGAGACCAAAACTGTACGCAATACTCCAGGTGTGGCCTCACCAAGAGCCTGTACAACTGCAGTAGAACCTCCCTGCTCTTGTACTTAAATCCTTTTGCTATGAATGCCAACATACCATTCCCTTTCTTCACAGCCTGCTGCACCTGCATACCTACTTTCAATGACTGGTGTACCATGACACCCAGGTCTCGCTGCATCTCCCCTTTTCCTAATCGGTCACCATTCAAATAATAGTCTACCTTCCTGTTTTTGCCACCAAAGTGGATAACCTCACATTTATCCACATTATACTGCATCTGCCATGCATTTGCCCACTCACCCAGTCTATCCAAGTCATCCTGCAGCCTCGTAGCATCCTCCTCACAGCTAACACTGCCCCCCAGCTTCGTGTCATCCGCAAACTTCGAGATGTTGCATTTAATTCCCTCGTCCAAATCATTATTGTATATTGTTAATAGCTGGGGTCCCAGCACTGAGCCTTGCGGCACCCCACTAGTCACTGTCTGCGAGGGATATGAGGGATAAATCTTTCACATAAAATGTAATTTGGATTTCACTGTATGTTAATTGGTACATGTGACAATAAACTGTCCTTATATTGGGGATTATCAGCCGTGATAACATTGGATGGTGGTGCAGGCCCGAAGGGCTGAATGGCCTACTCCTACACCTATTGTCTATTGAAACCTTAATTTGTATCAGGAATTAGCTGCCAGAGGAGCTGGTGGAGGCAGAAACAGGAACAACATTTATGAGGCATCTGGTCAGGTAAGGAATAGATGAGTATGGCATAGAGAGATTGGAACTAATGCAGGCAATTGGGACTGGTATAGATAGATATGATGGTCGGCATAGGCACGAAGGGCCAAAAGGCCTCTTTCTATGCTGCACCGCTCCATGACAGCAGAAATATTTCTGTACGGGCGAGACCAGGGTCGGTGATTCCACTATATATGAAGCTGACAGACTGATGGGTTATTGAGGGTAGTTAGAGAGAGAGATGGAGAATGAGAGGAAACAAACAGAGGAACACATGAAAGCAGTGAAACGTGTTCGTTCCCGATACGTGAAATTAAAAGGATAATGCAGCAAATACCCAGCAGATCTGTCCAAGGTTGTGGTGAGAAAACTGAGTTAATATTAGATGGATCACCTTGCAGACACAAACAGAAGGAACAAATTGTCTGAAATCATTAAATTTGTTGTTGGCTGCCAAAGTCTGCAACTTAGTCTGCACTTTCCTCCAGGTGCTCTGGTTTCTTCCCACATCTCACCCGAGAGCATCATTAGTGGATGAGAAAGTGGGATAACATAGAACCAGTGTGCATGGCGAGATCGGTGAGAGACGTGGGCTCAGTGGGGCTGATGGGACCGTTTCCATGCCATATCCATAAACTAAATTTCTAAACTAAACTGAAAGGTGGAAGGAGGAAATCTTAAAACAGGTGTGAGGTGGGTCTTTTTTTAAACATAGTGGTAGGTGCCCAGAAAACACTGCAGAACAGATTTTAGAAGCAAATATGATAGCGATGTTTAAGAGAGTTTTAGATAGATAGATGAATAAGCAGGACGCATAGGCCACGTGGAGGTAGGTGGAAATGGTCCACTTCACAGAGCATCTGTGCTGAATCTGTAGGAGTACCCTGAGCTTCCAGTTCTCCACCACTTTCAGTCATCATCCGTTCCTCTTGTTGAACTACCTGTCTCCCTGTGGCCTCCTGGACTGCCCCAATGACTTCTACTTGAGGAACAGCACCTCATCTTCCAAAAAAATACACAAAGTGGTGGAGCAAGTGGGTCTGGCAGTATCTCAGGAGCACATGGGCAGGTCAGCACAGACATGGTGGGCTGAACGGCCTGTTCCTGTATTGTGCTGTTCTAGATTTTAAATCCACACATAGAAAGCACAATGATTTGATACTAACTTGCACCCTAGACTCTTGAAAATATAAGCCTGGCTGTTAAGGAAACTTTTTGCAACAAGAGCAGTTTGTGCGGAGTGTAAAGAACTGCCTGTGGAGGAAATCCACATTAGGCAATACTTTGAATCGGGACCCTTTCTCAGACTGATTATGGTCGGGGAAGAAAGTTAGATAAGAGGTGGGAGTGGGACAAAGCCTGGCATGTGATAGGTGGATATAGGTGAGGCGGTTTGATTGGGTTCCTCTCCAGGCTACTTTCAACATCCCCTAGGAGCCATTCCCTTCACTACTCTCCAGTCCACTGTTCCACCTTCATCAATCACTCCCCTTCTCTTGGCACCTTCCCATGCAATCGTAAGAGTGGAAACACTTTACTATTTTCCTTTCCCCTTCCCACCATCAGAGGGGGGTTCATGACAGAAGCCTCCTCGTGGCGATCCCCAGAAACGACGACACGATGCACTCTGTGACGCGTCGGGTGACCCGTCCTGTCAACATGTTGGACGACGACAGAAGCCAACCGCGAGCTGTACGTCGTCTGACACACGAGCGAACGAACGAACCATCAGACGCCCACAGTTCTTTCAGATGATGCAGGGATTTACCTGTACTTCTTCCAATGTAGTTAATCGCAATTGTTGCTCACAATGTAGGCTCCTCTAATGCAGAAACCAAGTGCAGATTTGGAGACCAATTTACAGAGCACCTGCTCTTAGTCTGTTGGAGTACCCTGAGCTTCTAGTTGTCTGCCACTTTCAGTCTTCAGACATTAGACTTTAGAGATGCAGCTTGGAAACAGGCCCTTCGGCCCACTGAGTCTGCGCAGACCAGCGATTACACCGTACACTGGCCTATCGTAAACATAGTAGGCACAGTTTACAATTTTACCAAAGCCAATTAACCTACAAACCTGTACGTCTTTGGAGTGTGGGACAAAACCAGAGCACCCGGAGCAAACCCTTAAAATCACAGGGAGAATCCACAAACTGCACACAGACATCACCCATTGTCAGGATTGAACCCTGGGTCTTGGCAGTGTAAGGAAGCAACTCTACCGCTGCCGCTGCACCACTGCGCCGGCCAATTCCCAATTTGAATGTACATGGACAAGTTTGACGTTTCAGGTCGGTGCCTTTCTTCAGACGAAGCATGCCGATCCGAAACATCACCTATCCATGTTCCTCCAGAGATGCTGTGTGACCTGCTGAGTTACTCCAGCAGTTTATGTCTTTTTTTGTAAACTAGCATCTGCAGTTCCTTGTTTCTCTACATCATCTTTCATCTGTGTACATTGCAGCTTATGCAGCTCCACATTGCATCAAATGTGGCCAGTTCAGCTGTAGGTAATCCCTCTGTTGCATTAACTCAATTTTACTCTTTTCCATTTTGATTTCCTAAACTTGTACTTTAAAGCTTTTACATGTCCCTTCATTTGTAATCTCACCATGGGCTTCCATTTTTCCATTGTTGAGATGGTGTTGTAAATAACTCATCATCAGGGCAACCTGGCCAAATCCAAACAAAAGTTACTCCTTTTGTCCGATCCAATTCCCCCCACCCCCCCTCACAGCCCCTCCAAGCAATTAAGTTGATTTTTTTTCCTTTCCCAGTTCTGATAAAGTGTCTTCAACCTGAAACATTGACTATTTTTCTCTTTCCACAGATGCTGCCTGACCTGCTGGTTGTTCTCAATATTTCCTGTTTTTATTTCGGATTTTCAGCAGCTGCGGCTTTTCGATTTTCAATTTCAAGAAATGTGTAAGTTCAATTTTTTACTTCTATCATTCAGTTTTTAATTATCACTAAAAAAATTCACTCACTGGATGTTTTCACAACCATATAATGTACAGCAACTGACTCATCTCTTCGTTTAGTTTAGAAATTACCTCTGTTAAATTAGGCTCACTGGCCAACTTGTTACAGATTCATTTCAGCATGCTTCAATAACATTCATAAATCTGCAGCTAAATCTTCATTTTATGTGTTTTTTCTAATAAAAAACAGCACAAATACTGATAATCAACTGATTTAATAAATACATTCGGTGTGCATTGATGGATTAAACATAGTAATTCTGAAAGGGATTGGACATTAGGAGCCTAATCCACTTAAAACAAACTCATTGGTAGATTAAAGCTATTCCGGTCTTAGTGCCCAGCCAGAAGTGGCAAGCTCTCTTTCTCTTTCATCTGCTGAAGGTCCTGATGTGTCTTTTCAATGTATTCCAATAACAAAACTGAAACAGCTAATCCTTCCAATATTTCCACTGCTTTACATCAGCCGGTGGTAACATTTGGGGCAAAGTAAATTGAACATAGGGCTATAGCTTTCTTCAGTAACATGGCTAATTTTTCATTATATGGGTCATAAAAAACTTGATTCTAGGTGACTTAGCTGGTTGGGGAAATTCTCTTTAATATTTACTTCCTGTTCTCACGGCCCGTGATGATTTTGATGCTAATCTTCCCGTAACAAAGTGTCGGCGTGAGCAGATCACTGCACTGAAATTATGCTACGTTATGGGCAGGTACCGATCGAGACTTCATAACATGCTCTCTGTGTCAAGGACTTTCAGAAGAACAGAAAGAGAGAAACAGGGGAATTTGCATTCTTCAAAATTTGTTTTTACTGTAAGAAATATTGTCAGAAATTGAAAATCAGCTTGGTTATAACAAAAAAATCTTGTAAATGATATCATTTGTTTTTTTTGTTACCATGGAACTAGACCCTTCAGCCCACTGAGTCCATTCCAACCATCGATCACCCGTGCACACTAGTTCTGTTATCTCATTCCCTATATACTGGGGTAATTTTCAGAGGCCAATCAACCCACAAACCTGTACAACTTTGGGATGTGGGAGGATGCTGAAGCACCTGAGGAAAAACATATGGTCAAGGCAGACTCCACATAGACAGCAGCTGAGGTCAGGATCAAACCTGGATCTCTGACTGTGAGGCAATGGCTCTACCAGCTGTGCCAGTGTGCCACCTCGTCCTTTATTGCAAATAATTCTCATCTCTGAAGACTTCCAAAGTCAAACACAAAATGCTGTTGAGTTTGGAGTCTATTGAGTTTCAGAATAGAGATTGATTTGGGCTTTGAAAGAGAGGGTAATAGGGTTGTAGAACCAAGGTGGGTTAATGAAATTAACATTTAAAACAGCCAGCCATGATATAACTGACTGGCAGAGCAAGTACAAGGGAGTCAACTGGAAGACATGGTGTCGAAATGGTTATGCACTGTGGTTAGAAGGCAGCTTGATTCAGTTGGAGACACAAGAGACTGCACATACTGGAATTAGTTAAGTTTAGTTTATTTTAGAGGTACAGCGCATTAACAAGCCCTTCGGCCCACAGGGTCCGCGCCGGCCAGCGATTCCCACACATTAACACTATCCCACACACACGGGTCAATTTACGATTATTTCAAGTCAAACAAACTACAAACCTGTACGTCTTTGGGATGTGGGATGAAACCAGGGCCCCAGGGAAAACGCACGCAGTGACGGGGAGAACGTACCGACAGCACCAGTAATCAGGGTCAGACCCGCGTCTCTGGTGCTGTAAGTCGGCAATTCCATACTGACTGGCAGAACATGTATGAGGGAATGAACTGGAAGATGTGGTGCGAAATGGTTATGCACTCTGGTTAGATGGCAGCTTCATTCAGTTGGAGACAAGGGACTACAGATACTGGAATCTGGAGCAAAAATAAACTGCTGGAGGAACTCAGCTGGCCAAGCAGCATCCATGGGAAGAAAAGGAATTGCCAACATTTTAGGTCAAAATGTTGCGTCACGACTCCATCTTCAGAATGTTTCCTTCACTCCTGGATCATGGAGTCAGGCTCATTTAAAATCATTCTTGTATCCACTGGAAATGATCATAAGGAAAATAATCATAGTTTTCCACTTGATTATCAGGATCAGCTGCTTCCTCTGAGGAAGGTTGTAAATATAATTTAATTGTAGCTAAGCCTATATGAATAAACTAGACTAAGTGGGACCCATTGGGTCCCATGTTCACATGGGAGGGCTGGTCCCCCAATGCAACATTCCACCTCTCCACCAATTCCGATATTGGTGGCCAGTGGCGGGGGGCTTTCTGGAGCGCTAGTATGGGTGTTGTGGGCCGAAGAGACTGGTTTCCAGAGGGCGAGTATGGACCTTATGGGTCGAATGGATTCTTGGACTGGCAGTCACTCAGGCATGGTGGGCTGATAGTTCAGTCACTCAGGCCTGGTGGGCTGGCAGCTCAGTCACTCAGGGCTGGTGGGCTGGCAGCTCAGTCACTCAAGGCTGGTGGGCTGGCAGCTCAGTCACTCAGGGCTGGTGGGCTGGTAGATCAGTCACTCAGGGCTGGTGGGCTGGCAGATCAGTCACTCAGGGCTGGTGGGCTGGCAGATCAGTCACTCAGGGCTGGTGGGCTGGCAGATCAGTCACTCGGGTCTGGTGGGCTGGCAGTTCACTCACGGCTATTCTTGAAATTCCATTTCAAGCAGAGTGCACGCAACCAAATTCAATTTCATAGCATTTCACGCAGCGTGCAGGCCACCAAACTCAATTTCATAGCACTTCAAGCAGAGTGCAGGCCACCAAATTCAATTTCATAGTATTTCAAGCAGAGTGCAGGCCACCAAATTGCCAAACAACTCATTGCATTGTCATTAAGGGTTAACAAATAATTTATTACAAGTACATTGCAGACTCACAGTTCAGTTGATTCACAACTTAGAATCACAGTTGTGGACTCTCTCTCCTGATCTTCCAGAGTGACTGACTCACGTCCAGGCATCCGAGGTTTTATTGCAGGAATCAGAGCTGCCAAGGAAAGGTACTCTGAGAAGTTGAGGAGCAATTCTCAGCTAATGACTCTTCTTCAGTGTGGAAAGGCTTGCAAGAAATCACCAGCTACAAGAGGAAGAGGAGAAAGAGCTCCTTGCACAATCGTCAGCTGACCAACGATCTGAACGATCTGCTGCAGGTTCGATAAACAGAAACAGATTAACCCCGGTACTCCCTCCCTCCCTCCCCCACCCACTCCCTCCCAATCACCATTTCACACAGGCCTACAGCCTGACTCGTCTGTAAAGACTGGACCCTTCCCAACACACTCCCAACACCACTCCACCCCAACCACCACTTGCTGCCCAACACACACCAACACTTACAGAAACATAGAAACGGTGCAGTCAGCCCTTCAGCCTGCACCTGATCATGGCTGATCATCCAACTCAGTATCCCGTACCTGACTCTGATCCCCTTAGCCACAAGGGCCACACCAACTCACTCTTAAATATAGCCAATGAACTGGCCTCAACTACCCTCTGTGGCAGAGAGTTCCAGAGACTCACCACTCTCTGTGTGAAGAAAGTCTTTCTCATCTCGGTCTTAAAGGATTTCCCCCTTATCCTTAAGCTGACCCCTTGTCCTGGACTTCCCCAACATCGGGAACAATCTTCCTGCATCTAGCCTGTCCAACCCCTTAAGAATTTTGTAAGTAATTTGAGGATGAGGAAAAGCTATTCAGGAGACAGAAAAGCCGGAAATCTCCAGGACAGGACAATGCTTCCCCCTCTATCCTCAAGCTCTGTGCCGAACAACTGGCACCGGTTTGCACAGACATTTTCAATCGACCCCTGCAAACCTGCACTGTCCCTGCCTGCTTCAAAGTCTCCACTATTGTTCCCGTACCCAAAAAGCCAAGGATTACTGGTCTTAATGACTACAGGCCTGTCACACTGACCTCTGTAATCATGAAGACCCTTGAAAGACGCACTACATCCTCCAGCACCTAGACCACCAGGGGACCTATGCAAGGATTTTGTTTGTGGATTTTAGCTCTGCATTCAACACCATTGTGCCAGAGCTACTTCACTCCAAACTCTCCCAGTTGACTGTGCCTGAACAACCTCTGTCAGTGGATCATCAACTTCCTGACAGGAAGCAGCATGAGAGGCTGGGAAAGCACATCTCAGACCCGCAGACCCTCAGCATAGGAGCACCGCAAGGCTGCATGCTTTCCCCTCTCCTTTACTCTCTCTAAACCAACGACTGCACCACTATAGATTACTCTGCCATGCTTCTCATGTTTGCGTACGACACAACTCTGATTTGACTGATATAGAATGGGGAGGAATCTGCTTACAGACAGGAAGTGACACAGCTGGTGTCCTGGTGCTATCGCAACAACCTGGACCTCAATGCTCTTAAGACAGTGGAATTGATTGTAGACTTTAGGAGAGCTCCCCCTCCCCTCCCCCCACTCACCATCAACAACACCAGTCACATCTGTGGAGTCATTTAATTTCCTTGGAACCATCATCTCCAGGGACCTTTAAATGGGCGGTCACCATCGACTTCACAGTCAAAAAGGCCCAACAGAGGATGTACTTCCTGCGACAGCTGAGAAAACACAGTCTGCCACAGGCGATGATGGGCCAATTTTGTATTGCCATCATGGAGTCCGTCCTCACCTTCTCCATCATGGTCTGTTTGGCTCAGCCGCCGATCAGCAGAGAAGATTATTGGCTGCAACCTTCCCCCCATCGACAAACTGTACACTGCAAGGGCCAGGAAGCGAGCGGGCAAGATCATCTCTCGCCCCTCTCACCCTGGCCACAAACTCTTTGAATCACTCCCCTCTGGAAGGCGACTCCGGACTGTCAAAGCTGCCACAGCCAGACATAAAAATAGCTTTTTTCCACGAGCAGTAGCTCTACTCAACAACCAAAGTCTGTAGCCTCCTGGTACTTTATTTCATTCTTCTGGTATTTTATTTCATTCTTCACATGTTTAAATTATAATGTTTTATTTTTAATTGTCTACTGTATATCGTGTTGTTACTTGCGAACAAAGCACCAAGGCAAATTCCTTGAATGTGTACATATTTGGCTAATAAAATTTATTCATTGATGGGTACGTTCTATGGACATCTGGCTCAAGACACCAAGGGATAAGACACCAACTTTCCTTCACCTGAAGCATAGACCATGCAGTCACCAAGCATTCAAACCTTAGATCCATGGTATAGTCCTGGAATCATCACTAAACTATAGTAATCATTAAAATAAACATTGCAAATGTGTGCCACACTTAAAAGAATCTACATCAAATGAAACAAAAACCCCCAGCCTATTCATCAAATATGAGTCTTCATTTAAGACTAAAATGCCAGGATTTTTATAATAAATAACATAGTTAGATTGAAATGTACAAAGCAGGCACAGGCCATTTAGACCCACAAGTCCAGGCTGATATTTATGCAGCACACAAGCCTCCATCTACTTTCTGTACATTAAAACCTTCAACCAACTTGTCTATTTCTCTCTCATGACTCATGAAGTTATTTGCCTTCCCCATAAACGCATCAATGTTAAAAGCCTCTGCTTCCTGTGATAACAAGTTCCCTATTCTCACTTCTCGCCGTGTAAAGAATATTCTCTTGAATTCCCTAATCTATTTTTTAGTGACCATTTTATATTAATGTTCCCGAGTTCTAGTCTCCCTCTGAATGGGAAAGTCAATTAAAAGTGGCAAAGAGAACTATTCAGAATCAGTTTAATTTTGTTTGAAAGTAATTCCTTTCAGAGGTTTTTATTAAAACAATCCTTTTATTCGATTCTCAATTGCAATATTAATTGGGTAAGCACAGCATGTAACATGCGTAGGATTTGACACAATGAGACTATACAATAGAGCCTGATGATGCGTAATTAAATTCAGACATCAGTAAAAAGCATGCCGCTGGTACAAAAGAAGTCACAGCTTCCCCTTTAATGACAATAAACTCAGCAGTGATATATCTTAATAACAATGAACCATCACAATTACTTGTTCAATTCTGTAGGAATTAACACCATTTAGCTTCCTCTTCCTGCTCGGTTTGCTCTGTTTGCATTGAAGTATTCCAATGCCCCAGTACACCTGCCTAGTGTCTCTGATCACAGATTGAACTGGGTCAGATTGCAAGAGGTGTAGAACGCAGAACAAACGACACATCGTAGATAGACACAAAACGCTGGAGTAACTCAGCGGGACAGGCAGCATCTCTGGAGAGAAGGAATGGGTGACGTTTCACTTTGGAACCCTTCTTCAGACCTGAAACGTCACCCATTCCTTCTCTCCAGAATTGCTGCCTGTCCCTCTGAGTTACTCCAGATTTTTGTGTCTATCTACGGCTTAAGCCAGCATCTGCAGTTCCTTCCGAGAAAATACACATCTTCCTCCATTTACATTTTATATGAGTTGCTATACTATTCACCTGCCGATTGCCTGCATTATCAACTATATGATACATGCAAAAGTATTTCAGCAAAAAAAAAATCAAATATCATGACATTTAGAAAGGCTGATTTCCAAATTCTTATAATAATCAACTCACATTAAATAATTTATAGAAAATTAAAGATAAAATGTTTCATAAAAACTAGCATGTCCACTGAGATAGTTGAATATTTGGCACTAGTCATGGAAACTATATGCAATTTTTATCCTGAGCAAAGAGACTTAACGTAGAGGGAGTTAAGCACAGATTCGCCAGACTTGTTATAGGGGAGAAAGTTTATTATAGGAAGGCAGATTGAGCAAATTCAAGTCTGTATTCTCGATTTGTAAAAATGAGAAGACATCTCATTAATATTTACACATATCTTTTGAAACTCACCCGTTTAGAGCAGTGAGCATGTTTCCCTTGTCTGAGGGGTCCAGGATCAGAGATCACACTTTCGGAATAAGTACTAGCTTATTTAGGACTGTGGTGAGGGCAAATTTCTTCATGGAGAGCAAATAAATCTCTAATGTGGAGGTCCGTGGAAGCTCAATCATTGAGTCCATTTCAAACAGAGACTGATACTGCAAACAGGGCAAATGGAGTTAACTGAGATGGGCATCTTGGTCAGCATTGTGGAGTTGGGCCGAGGGACCTGTTCTGTGCTGTGTAACTCCATGACTCTACAATGAATTTCTGAAAAGCAAGGGAATCAACATAAATGGGTGTAGTGCAGGAAAATGTTTGAGCAGATCAATGACAGAGCAGTTTGAAGGGGCAAATAGCCTACTCCTGTCCTACTTATAGTCCGACATTAATCTGGTGAATTAATCCTGTTAATTTAGATATACAATAACTGAACATTTTTCCCATTGCTGAAACGCATTCATGCCCTAATATTCACATTGCAGCAGTCTGATTACTTTTTTTTATCAATGTAATATGTACTTGATGAACAGCATTCCGTCATTCCCACCGGCTTGCTCCCAGCTGGGCCATGGAAGTTTTATCAAAGCATGGCATTAATTCCTTTCAGTTGGCATGTTTTACATCATTTCCAATTTAACAAATATTTCAGTTACTTCGTAGAACCCAAAATGATGCACAGCACCCTCGGACTGAGGTTCGCTATTCTTCCTTCTGTTTCTTTCTCTCTTCTCGCCAGACCTGTAGAAGCAGGAGTAATATGGCAAGACAGATGGTGGCTGGTAGGCACATGTAAAGGGGTTTCTGCACCATCAGCAGGGAATAGATGGCACCTGGAAAAAAAAAAATAAAAATTAAAAATATATCTCCAGCCGCCTTTACAGCTTTCAGAGCGTTCCCCAGAATCTACCACCTTAAATCACAAATTATATTTAATATATCATGTCAAGGGATAGCCTTTCATCAAAAGAAGCTCCAGCTAAAATAATTTGCATCATTTTTCATGCAGTTATCTTTCCTTTGTCTTCAGATGCTGGCTCATACTGAGAATTGTCCAACATGCATAGCCTGCTTCATCCCTCACTCATTCACCACCTCAGTTGGAGGACCTTCAGATGCTGGTTTATGCCGAGGAAAGACACAAAGGATCTGGTGGAGTAACTCAGCGGGTCAGGCAGCATCTCTGGAGAAAAGGAATAGATTATGTTTCGGGTCTGAAGAAGGGTTCCGACCCAAAACGTCACCTATTCCTTTTCTCCAGAGATGCTGCCTGACCCGTTGAGTTACTCTAGCATTTTGTGTCCGTCACTAGTCAGCAAAAGCTGCGAGACGGATTACACACCAGATCCTAAATGCTCATGCTCACTGCATTCCCATTCAACTGATATTAGTTGCATGCCAACCATGGACAGAGATTGGGGGTAGCAACCTCCAGTGATAATATCCTCTTCAGTCCAAAGGTCAAAAACCACCCTGGAGAAAATGAGCAACCAAAGGCAAAACTACTTTCTCTTTTGCCAATCAGTCTGAAGAAGGGCCCAATCCGAACCGTCACCTATCCATGTTTTCCAGGGATTCTGCCTGACCCGCTGAGTTACTCCAGCACTCGGCACCTGCAATTCCCGGTTTCCGCCTCGTGTGCCATGCCTTCATCATTGCTCTCAACAGAGCAACTCAACAGGGTAACAGACAGTCCCAATACCCCGTTAAAAAGGTATCATTGAACCTGAGGAGCTTTCTGCTGTGAAGATAAGACACAAAGTGCCAGAGTAACTCAGCGGGTCAGGCAGCATCGCTGGAGAAAAAGAATGGGTGATGTTTCGGGTCGGAACCCTTCTTCGGACTGAAAGTAGAGGGGAGGGAACTAGAGGTGGGAAAAGGGCAGAACGAATCAGAGCCTGCAACTTACCACCAAGGAAGGGTAGATCCCATAATGGCCCAAAACTCTCCGACACGAGCTTTCTGCTGTGTTTTTAGGAACTAACCTTTATATATATATATATATATATATACATATTTTTTTTTTTTAAAGATTGGGTCCCTTGAAATACTCTGCTCTTTGGCTGGAGACATGAGATGTTCACTACAGGGCAGAGTTCAGAAGATGTCCAGTTTAAATCATTAACTGGTGTGCTCATACTACATTGTTTTGGCCAATCGTACAAGAATGAGTCAATTCATCTCTGAAGTCAGACAGCTAGGTCAGAAGCAGAGATCGTAAATTCGATGAGGCTGAGATTTATTTCCTGCATCTCTGGACCAGCCCAATGCCAGCCAACAACCCAGAGTCAATGTCACTTAACCTCTGCTGGCAAATGCAATGTAGGGTTCCTGCTGCTGTCAGGATACCTACGTAAGGAAGAAAGGACAACGACTCAGTTAGTCAGCTGCAACAGATCAGAGCCTGTTGTTCCTCTGAAGAGAATTGTTTTGAAGAATTCTGAGGAAGGGTCCGGACACAAAATATCGCCTATTCCTATCGTCCGGAGATGCTGCCTGACCCACTGAGTTACTCCCAGCACTTTGTGTATTTGTAAATGGCTTCTAATGTGGAGCTGCTTGGGATGAAGGCATTCAAGATGGTGGCAGCGGCAGACACAGCGATCCCGACTACGGGTGCTGTCTGTTTGGAGTTTGTACGTTCTCCCCGTGATCTGCGTGGGTTTTCTCAGAGATCTTCGGTTTCCTCCCACACTCCAAAGACGTACAGGTTTGTAGGTTAATTGGCTCGGTTAATGTAAAATTGTCCCTAGTGTGTGTAGGATACTTCCAGTATAGTCCCTGGTGGACTCTCCGAGAGTGATGACCAAAAGACAAGACAATGGTGCCGGTAAGCAGATTGGTGTTTTACCTCCCGCTCTCAGTCCTCCAAGGTGGGCTGTGGGTGGCTCCCCACGGTCACGAAGAATGAAGAGTGACCTGGTAAAGCAAGGGTCAACGGGGGGGTCAATGTGCCCGGACATGTCGTGGGTGACCTCTCATGACCTCTCACAACCATTCAGCCTGTACATTCTTTCTGCTCGCCGCTGAATTTTCAACATGTTGAACATTTTCGGCAACCTATGATGGGTGCTGGCAGTCGCCGAAAAAGTCGCGTAAATAGGACAGGCCCTTAAAGTACCATTGAACCTGTGAACCAAAGAGCAGGTGTGGAAGTGAATCATACCCAATTCCTGGTGCTTCGTGAGCCCAAACAAAATACTCTCCTCTCACAATTCACCTAGCATCACCCAGTTGTGAGAATCTCTAGGTTTTACCATCCCAGAAGCTGACCTTCTACAGAGACCATCTTTAAAATAAGACTATCATTGGATCATACAGTCATGTCCAATTTTGCATGGAAGAATCCTTTCTAAAATGTACCTCTCTGTTGCGTGACCCACAAAGCTCGCCAAATTTATGTAATATCACAAACAATGAGCTACAGAAAATTCTGTGGTCAATGATACAACTTAGCAGAGCAAGTAGAGTTTAAAAGGCTATTAATTCCACAATTGTACGTACAACATATTTTAAAGTCATATTTTTATTGGTGTTTAAAGTTTCAAAATGGCAAAGCAAGCACAGCACGCAGCAAGTAATTATAATCAGGAACGGAACAGAGGTACAGAGTTCGATGATGAATGGCTACACTTAAAAATTTGTGCAAGGCTCAGTAAAATGCACAAACATTGATATAGAAGTGTTGCTTTCTTTTTAATTGGGGATACGGCAAACCTTGGTTATTACAGACCTCCGGATAATGGATTTCAGTTCTATCAGACTATCTCTTAAAGAACGCAGGCTGCTAGTTACACTAGCATTAGGAGGCTATTAAAATTGATACGGCACTGAAATTGACAAGCAATTGAGAAGCAATTGACAATCGCTTAGATCAACACTTAACTCTTTGAATGTTACAAACAGC
Organism: Okamejei kenojei; assembly: GCA_035221665.1. Taxonomy (NCBI): domain Eukaryota; kingdom Metazoa; phylum Chordata; class Chondrichthyes; order Rajiformes; family Rajidae; genus Okamejei; species Okamejei kenojei. Next base: position 21,600,513 of record CM069157.1, read on the forward strand.
CTTTGGTATTTTTACTGGTAACAAAAATACATTTTTTGCTGTTAAAGAGAACTTTGTATTTGAAAACAACTCGTTGTTTCATGGAATGACCGCAAGGTGGTTGGAGTGGATCCCTTACTCGGTTATAGCGGGCAATCGGCAATTACGAGACCCTTCATTACGAGGGTTTACTGTATTTAAACTTTAAGCAAGTTTTCAGTCCGATAGCAGAAAATAGCAAGTCATGCAAACTTGGATAAAAGCTTTACGAACCATGGTAAAACAATGAAAATTCATGAATAATGAACTGTAAACACACATTAAAGTTTTAACTGTCATCATTGCAGCAACACTTTTGGAACCAACACCATCATAAATCCCACCATAGCACAGTGAGAAGCGTTCATTTACGCACAATTTCCATCCTCTTTTTCAACTCCCAGTACAAGTGAACACATTTCAAAAAGTACAGAACATTCAACTACAGTATACACTTTCCTCCATTAACAGTTTAAACCATCTCTCTCTTGTCAGATGGGCCATAAAATCAATTCTTCAATCACTGCAATGGTATTTCAACACAAAGATAGTTTCACTTAAACAGCACCGCTCAAAGCTCAGACTGACCCAAAGCATTTCGCAGCCCATGAAGCTGATTTGAAATTCGGACATTGCAACAATATTGGAAACTGGCGCAATCAGTTTGCACGCAGGAATCTCCCATAAACTGATGGTGACCAGAAAGTCTATTTTACTGACAATGGCTGGAGGATAAATAATGGCCGGGATCCAAAGTCAACAAAGTTTACCAGAATGCTGCCTGGATTAATGGGTTTCAGCTTCAGGGAAAGGTTGGATAGACTTGGATTGTTTTCTCTGGAACGTCGGAGATTGAGGAGAGACTTGGGGTGGGAGATTGCAACTTTCACGTGATCCGCCCTGTTTCGACGAATGCAATCAACCTGGCTGCACAGTCAAGTACGATCAAATAGAACAAGTTGTCCTCCTACAACTTTAGGCTGTGCACGCCATACGCAAGAAGAAGAGAGGAGAGACTTGATATAAAATTATGAGAAGCAGAGACAGGGTAAACAGGCAGACTCTTTTTCCCAAGGTGGAAGTGTCCAACACTAGAGAGCATAGCTAGAAGGTGTGAGGGGGGAAGTTTAATGGAAATATGCGGGGCATGTTTTGTTTTATACGGAGAGTGGTGGAGTGGAAGGTATTGTCATGGGTGGTGGTGGAGGAAGATACGATAGTGGTGTTTAAGAGGCTTTTAAATAGGCGCATGCAACTGCAGGGAATGGGGGGATATGGATCATGTACAGGCAGATGGGATCAGTTTAACATAACATCATGCTCTGCACAACACATTGTGGGCTGAATGGCCTGTTCCTGTGCTGTACTGTTCCATGTTCTATGACACAATTGAACTTCCAACCTCACCAATTGTCTGATGCATTCTTCTGTGAGGTAGAGAAGGCTCACAGTTTATCATCTGAATTGAAAGATGGCATAGTTGGAAGAGCAGCATCCCTTCAGTTCTGTATGTGAGTATCAGACTAGGTCTTGCACTCCAGTCTCAGATACATGACTGATCAGGAAAGGGAGCTCAGTTTCACAGTCAAACAACTGCGCCCAACTGACAACATTAACTGGGCCACAATCCAAGGATATTATGTCAATTAGAAAAGCTTTTAGCTGTTCCAGGTTTTCTTTTTCAAATTAAAGATCAGTGCATTTAGATACAGTAATTCACATTAAATGATTTTCCAAGTGCTTCATTAAAAATAAACGTTATACCTACTGGAGGCGGGATAAGTCTTTGGCCTAAGTTACTTCTAACTGATGTTTTCAGTCGTGCTCGTCAAACAGTAGCCTTAAGGCATCGACTGTTGAATGTTACACTCTCTTTTCTAACTGGTTATCCCTAGTTGACCTGTGAGTTCACATCAAACTACTGTATCAGTAGACACAAAAGTGCTGGAGTAACTCAGCGGGACAGGCAGCATCTCTGGAGAATAAGGATGGGTGATGTTTTGGGTCGGAACCCTTCTTCCAACCCGAAACGTCACTCGTCCCTTTCCTCCACAGATGCTGACTGACCCGCTGAGTTACTCCAGCGCTTTTGTATCTATCTTCGGTATAAACCAGCATCTATAGTTCCTTCCTACACAAACCACTGTATTCATTCCCTTCAGTGGGCATGCAGGACATAGTATCTGTCTACTTTTGTTTTTGAAATCACCATTCAATGTTCTGAACATTCCCCAGCTCTCGGGAATTTTCCTTTTTCTCTTTATCTCTTCCCCAGACATAAAGCAGCAGTATCAGTACAGCAAGGAAGCAAGCAGAAGGCATGCACATGTGCAGGGGCACCTTTATCGCCAGGATGCAATACAGTTCACAGAGTCACAAACAAAAACAATTAGATATACTACCATTTACCGTGCGACAAAATTCACCGTAGGCACAAAAAGCTGGAGTAACTCAGCGGGACAGGCAGCATCTTTGGAGACAAGGAATGGGTGGCGTGTCGGGTCAAGACCCTTCTTCAGACCAGAAATGCAACCAATTGCCTCTCTCCAGAGATGCTGCCTGGCCCGCAGAGTTACTCCAGCTTTTTGTGTCTATCTTCGGTTTAAATCAGCATCTGCAGCTCGTTCCTGCACAAAATTCACAGCTTTCCCCTTGATCACAATCCCAGACTTTAAGGACAAACTATTCCTAAAGATTACTGTAAGAAAAGCCCAAGGAACATTTCCAACATCCAATTTGTTATCCGTCATTTCTATTTGGCAGTTTTCATATCTTTCTTATGTGGGTACTGATTTATACTGGGGGGGGGGGGGGGGGGGGGGGGGGGGGGGGGGTAATAAGCCTTTCAGCTTTCCACATAATTTGTCATGCCAAAGACAGGTTCTAATAGACTTGACATGATGAACAAAATGGAACTCCATTAAATGTATGGTGATACAGTTACACAATCCTGACCACAATAAGCTGACCACGGTAAAGGCGTCTGCAATAATGCAATGTATACCACTCAGGTTCAGAGATGATGTCAGATCATTGAAACATTAAAACTGGGGTGAGTAATCGGTCCAGTGAGCCTGCTTCACATCCAGTCCTATCACTGACATCAATCTCAATGTTGTTCTCTGCCCATTCCCTTTGATGTTGTGTGCACCGAGGTACAGTGAAATGCTTTTGTTGCGTGCTAATCAGTCAGCGGAAAGACAACACACGAATACATTCGAGCCATTTACAGTGTATAGATACATGATAAAGGGAATAGCGTGAATAACATTTCGTGTACGATAAACTCCAATAAAGTCAGATCAAAAATAGTCTGAGGGTCTCCAATGAGGTAGATAGTTGCTCAGGACTGCTCTCTAGTTTAACAAGGAACTGGAATGCTGGAAAATCGAAGGTAGACAAAAATGCTGGAGAAGCTCAGCGGGTGAGGCAGCATCCATGGAGCAAAGGAAATAGGCAACGTTTCGGGCCGAAACCCTTCTTCAGAAGTTTTCAGAATGGTTTGGAATTTCCCTCCAAGAATCAAGTAACATTGTGCACACAAACCATTTTACAACTTCACTTTATTTCCCTGTAAATACACAAATGCTGGTGAATATGTGTATTCACAGGTATCTGCCGCTGCAAGCACTATAAGGCAGCAACTCTACCGTTACGCCACTGTGCCATCATTCCCTTCATCACGTGTATGCACACTGCGCAAGGGTTGATTTTATAGTCTTTCCGTTGACTGGTTCACAACAAACAAAAGCTTTTCACTGTACCTCGGTACACGTGACAATAAACTTAAGTAAACTAAATCTTGTGAAGGAAACCAAGGTGCGGAATAAAAATAATCAATATGAAATGAAAGTTGAAACGGTAAGTTGGTGAGCATAACAAAGCCGGTAACTGTCGGCAGATGATGAACAGCTTTGCAGGACAAAGTGGAGTCAACAAACATATGTGACAGTGGGACCTTGGAGACTGTACAGCTGCTGGCTCACAACACCAGATTCCCCAGTTCGATCCTGACTACAGGCACTGTCTGTGTGAAGTTTGTACGGTGTCCCTGTGACCATGTGGGTTTACTCCGGGCGCTCCAGTCTCCTCCCACATTCTAAAGATGTGCAGATTTTGTAGATGAACTGGCTTATATGAATTGCCTTTAGTGTGTTGGATGTGAAAGTCAGATAACATAGAACTAGTGTAAGACTGATGGTCGGGGTGGACTGGGTGGGCCAAAGGGCCTGATTCCACAATGCATCTCTAAAACTAAACTTGATTGTGAAACTTTAAATGTTAAAATAACATTTGTTCAACTGAAGGATTAATTGCTGATTCTGAAAACTGTTTTTAAGAAGTTGAGACAGCATCTTAAAATGCTATTTCAACTTCTTAAATCAAACAAGAATCAACCTATTCCATTTTTAGTTTTAGTTTAGAGATACAGCGCGGAAACAGACCCTTCGGCCCACTGAGTCCCCACCGACCAGCGATCCCTGCACGCTAACACTATCCTACACACACTAAGGACAATTTACATTTATACCAAGCCAATTAACTTACCTGTACGTCTTTGGAGTGTGGGAGGAAACTGAAAATCTCGGAGAAAACCCACGCGGTCACGGGGAGAACGTACAAACTCCCTACAGACAGCACCCGTAGTTGGGATCGAACCTAGGTCTCTGGCGCTGTGAGCGCTGTTGGGGAGCGCTGCGCCACCGTTGATCCATTCCATTTGATGTTAAAAGATAATTGTAAGAGTTTCATATTTTCAACCAAATCCTTGTATGTATACAATGAAGTAGTAAAGAAACTTGTTGCGAATAGTTAACAATAACGTGCTCATAAAGTAACTGTTCATAAATAAATACTTTTATGCAACTACAGTTAATCAGGCAACAATATATTGAAAATCGCCCATCTATGTGATAATGGCCCATCAAAACTATACAACCAATTAACAAGCTATTGGTCTTCAACCAACACCATCAAAAAGATCAAAGCACTCAGCCATCGCACTAATATTGCGAGCTGACTGAGCAAAAATTGGCCCCTTACTGCCCACTAAACAGCAGCCACACTTTAAACATGATTTATTGCCAGAGAACCTCAATGGTCCATTCTGGTGTTGTGCGAGGTGCTTTACTGCCACTTTATTTTCTGGAATGCACAACAAATTTCTATTATATTATGGAAAACAGATTATATTATTGGTCACAATTCTTGGTAAAAAATAACAGTGTGACCAGCAATGCTTTGTGGTATTAAGGAGTAAATCCGTATGCTTGCAAATAGACACAGAAATCAGTCACTGTTGTCTGAGTTGCAATGCTCCTCCGGAATCCAGCCAAGAAATGTAATACTAAAATGCATGGAAGATGTCAGTGGCAGTACTTGCAATGAACATAGCCAATAAATCCATCCAAAAAGATTTGGGCTTGCCTGATCAAATTTTAGACAATATGATTTTTTTTTTTTGAGTTACAGCACAAACCTGTATGTCTTTGGAGTGTGGGAGGAAACCGAAGATCTCAGAAAACACACAGTCACATGGAGAATGTACAAACTCCGTACAGACAGCACCCGTAGTCTGGATCGAACCTTGGTCTCCGGCGCTGCAAGGCAGCAACTCTACTGCTGCGCCACTTATGCCCGATAAAAACAAACACTGAAGCTATCTCTAAACTAAACTAATAATTATCTTTTAAAACATGGAATCTCTTTCCTCTAGATCAGAATTATAATAGTCAATTAAAGAAAAAAATCAATATGTGTAGGAAGGAACTGCAGATGCTGGTTTAAACAAATGGCTGGAGTAACTCAGCGGGTCAGACAGGAGAGAAAGGAATAGGTGACGTTTTGGGTCGAGACCCTTCTCCAGGCTGAGATTCAGGGAAAAAGCAGACAAGAGATATAGACGATGATGTGGAGAGATATAGAACAAATGAATGAAAGATATGCAAAGAAGGTAAAGGAAACAGACCTAGGTGAGAACGAGCTGTAGCCGAGGTGAGAATGAGCACATACAATGAGACTCAACAAGACATCTTTCAAGCTGGTACGACTTGGGGGGGGGAGGGATGGAGAGAGAGGGAATGCAAGGGTTATTTGAAGGTAGAAAAATCAAAGATCATACCACTGGGTTGTAAGATGCCCAAGCGAAATATGAGATTCTGTTCCTCCAATTTGCCTTTGGCCTCACTGACAATGGAGGAGGCCCAGGACAGAAATTCTCTCCATTTTTGTCTCCCACACGAGGATACATCTTCTCCACATCCACGCTATCCACCCTGTCCAACTACCAACCCCCCCCCCCCCCCCGTCCCTATTCCCATATCCGGGATATTCCATGCTTCATTCAAGTCCCTTCTCATTCTTCTAAATTCCAGCATGGCTCATCCAACTTTCTTCATAAACCAACCTGCTCATTCATTTCACGTTTGTCTGGGAAACCTCTTCCAAACTGCTTCCCATACATTACCATACTTTCTCAAATAACGAGACCAATACTATACCCAACAGTCATCAAGTCAAGCAGCACAGGAAATGTCCCTTCATATTGTCCATCTACACTAATCCTGCACAATCCCATGTTATTCTCACCACGTTCCCATCAAGTCGCCCATCTCCCCCCCCCCCCCCCCCCCCAGCACCAAATCCTATCCTTTACCTACATCTTGGAAGCAATTTACAGTAAACAATTGACCTGCCAACCCACGTCTTTATGAAGTGGGAGGAAATAAGAGCACTGTAATAGCCCATAGCTCCCTAGAAAATTGAAATATAATCCCCCGAATCTTACTTTCAATCTTCCTAGCAAGAGACCATTATGTTCTGTTTGACTTTAAATTACTTGCTTCCATATACACTGGCCTTGAACGAATTGTACACTTGGACACCTAAATCCCATTGCAGCTCAGGCCCATACAATCTCTCTCCATTTAGATCATACGCTCCTCCCCACCCCTCAAGGTGAACAATTCCACATTTTCCACAATATGTTTCATTTGCCAGACCTTTGCCCATTCACTTAAACCAAGTATTTTACTCCTATCTTTTTAAATCCAGAAGTGAATATTCGTGCTGAAGGAATACAACTTAAAATAGCACAACGCGTGGTTAAACTCTGCCGGAGGAGGGTGGTCGCCACGGTATTAATAGATTATGTTTTTGTGTGGGTGGGCTAGAGAGGAAGGGAATTATAACCAAGTAGTCTGAGTTTTGATTGCAGAGAATAAAAGGAAGATTAGCATTAGTCTCCTTTTCACCAAATACTCACCAACAGCCTGAGGTTGAAATCATTTATTATTGTCTTTCCGCTGGCTGGGTCCTACGCAACAAAAGCTTTTCACTGTACCCCGGTACGCCTGACAATAAACAAATTTTAACTGAAGACAGACACAAAATGCTGGAGTAACTCAGCGGGACAGGCAGCATCTCTGGATAGAAGGAATGGGTGACACAGACCTCCCAACATTTGATTGTCAAAATTCATAATATTTCCCCACATGCGCACTTGGCAAGGTTGCCGGCGGGTCTGCGCCTGCGCACGGGGTGGGGGGGAGGCCCGGTGATGGGGCTGCCGCGAGCGGCCGGCTGGCGGCAAGAAAGTGCCGCTGATCGCGCGGGCCGGCGCCGCCCGGGCTCTGGGCCGGGCGTGGCTGCGAGCTGCCGGGCTGGCAAACCGGGGGCACATGGCGCCGGCGTTCACCACGGGAGGAACACCGGCGTGGCGGTGTTCCGTAACAGCATGTTTGGCTGCCGGAACACCGTAAAAAGGTTATTTCGCCGGGACAAAATACGGCGAATCCGGGACACTTGGCATCTCTGCATACATGGTATCAGAAATGTCAATTTAGCGGGATAATTAGGTTACAAATCGGAATGGCGGGAAGGGAACCTAAAAAGCGGGAATATCCCGCCAAAAGCGGGATAGTTGGGAGGTCTGGGTGACATTTCGGGTCGAGACCCTTCTTCAGACTCAGAGTGAGGGGAAAGGGAGATGCAGAGATAAGGAAGTGTAAGGTGTGAAAAACGAGACATTAAAAGAGATGTGGATCAAGGAGAATGTAGAATAGATCATTGTGAGCTAGGAGAAGGTGACAACAAAGCAAACAGAGATAAAATGTAATCAGGGGGACAGTCAGACTGGTCGGAGAACTGAGAAAGGGGAGGGGTGGGGTGAGAGGGAAAGCAACTTGGGGTTACTTGAAGTTAGATAAGTCAATATTCATACCGTTGGGGTGTAAGCTGCCCAGGCAAAATATGAGGTGCTGAAACTAGGCAAAGGTATGGTGGTGGATGCCATTCTCGAGAAATAACATCTCCATCTTTTCCCCTGAATGAATACGGTACTGTTTGTGCGTCACTGTGTACAGACAGAAGATTCTCCAGAAAGTGCCAGTCTTGTTCAGATTAGTGGTTAGTTGAGCTCAGTACTTGTTAAAAGCTGCATTCCTCGCGTACTTTCCGTCGACGCTGAGCTTTCAAAGAGATGAGAACTGGTTAGAAACTTGCAGAACGTTTCAATAATCAAAACCACACGCCAGCATAAGGCTCTAAAATTATGTTGCAAATTTCTGGTACTTTTCAGATACAAAATCTATTGCACCAGCATGTTAAAAGGGTGCTCGGAATTAGCGCAGTAAACAGCAAAATCCTTTACACAATAAATAAAACCACAATCATAAATTTTATTCAGAGTGATAAACATCAGGTTGAAATGACCCAAGACACAATGAACGGCATAGATCAGGTGAACGGTCTCAGTCTTTTATCAGGGTAAGGGACTCTAAAACGAGAGGGCAGCGATTGAAGGTGAGCGGGGGGAGATTCACAGAGACCTGAGAGTCAACATTTCCTGCACAGAGGGTGGTGTGCATGTGGAACGAGGTGCCAGCAGAAGTGGCAGAGGTGGGTACAATTACCATGTTCAAAAGATGTTTGGACCGGTACATAGATAGAAAATGTGAAGCGATATAGGCAAATGCAGGCATTTGGAACTAGCTCCGATGGACAACAGGCAGCATGGTAAATTGGAGCAATGGGTCCGTTTGCATGCTGAATAACTAGATAACTCCATGGCAGCTTTCCCCTCCCGAAGTCATTAGTTTCTCATGGTCAACAGAACAAAGCTTTTTTCCCCCCCACCTTTAAAAACTAGATTAACCTGAATAAAGGGCCTGTCCCACTTGGACGACCTAATCCATGAGTTTAGAAGACCCTAGACAAGTTGAAAAAAGTGTCACGGTCGTGTTGGCTCGCCGAAGTAAAAAACCTCCTACGACTATGTCTACGACCTCCTACGACTATGTCTACGACCTCCTACGACCCCCCTCGACCTCAGTCTTCCACACCTAAGACCAACTACGACTAGCTACGAGTGATAAAATGATGTCATGTTTGCATTTCTTTTCTTGGGCCAGTTACCGACCTACGACCACCTACGACTATCTACGACTGCCATCACGATCTACCTACGAGTAAAAAGTATTGATTTTTTCCATGCCGACCTTTTTTTTTAATCGTGGACATTTTTTATCAGGCTGGAAAAAACGCCGCGACCTACTTGAGGCCACGGATACGCAGAGACCACTCACCAGCATGAGGAAGACCTCCTACGACCTCCTGGCGACCGTGCTGTGAGTATGAGTCAAACTTGGCAGAGGTCGCCAATTAGTTAGTGGAAGTGGGACAGGGGCTTGAGGAAGAAACAGAAGATTCTCTTATGCAAAACTGATAGAGGTCAGATTTGTCTGTATCAAATCAGCAATCATTGTACACCAGAGACAGGAGACAGGCTCCCGAAACTTGCGTACAGCCAGGAAACAGGCTCTTCAGCCCAGTGCTTATCTAGACTTAGTCCATTTTCCTGCACTTGGCTCGCATTCATGCTGATTCAAGTGCTCATTAACAATATTTCTTCATGAATATGAGAGTATCTGTCTCCACCATCGTCTTAAGGAGCGAGTTCCGGGTCTCAGACACTCTGCTGGACAAAATTTAATTCAGTTTGGTTCAGAGATACAGTGTGGAAAAAGGCTCTACAGTCTACCGGGTCCACGCCAATCATCAATCACCCGTTCACACCAGTTCTCTGTCATCCCACTTTCTCATCCAGTCCCCACACGTTTGAGGAAATTTACAGAGGCCAATTAACCTACAAACCCGCACGTCTTTAGGATGTGGGGGGAAACCAGAGCAACTGGAAGAACGCCACACAGTCACAGGGAGAACGTGCAAACTCCACACAAACAGCACCCAGGGTCAGTTTGCCAGCTCGGTGACTGTCCGCAGCAGTTCAGTACTTACTTAGTTTTGACATGACGCCAGTATTTAGTTTTAGATATTCTCTACAGATGGACAACCAGAACAGGCAAGTGAGTGAAATGAAATAAATCCACAACAGATTAATTCATTTTATAAAAAGCTCTGTATTTAATAGATTACTCTGAAAGAATAGTTCAAATCCAGCCAGTCTCTGTATTCATCTTCTATCCTTTCCTGAACATTACAATGTCTGGTAGCATCCTTCTGTGTATGCCAATACTGGTTACAGGTAAAAATAGCTTGGACCTGATGAGATGCTGAAGCGTCTCGACCCAAAACGTCACCCCTTCCTTCTCTCCAGAGATGTTGCCGGTCCCTCTGAGTTACTCCAGCATATTGTGTCTAGCTTCGATTTAAACCAACATCTGCAGTTCTTTCCTACACATTTTGAGAAGTTATGCACAATAGTTCTTTATTATCACATGCACCATGGTGCAGTGAAAGGCATTTTTTGGATACAGTTCAGTAAGATTATTGCCCTACATAAGTACAATCCCGATTAAGTACTGAAGTAAAGAACCAGCCCACTGTACCTTGTCAAGTCAACTTGCATAGAGTTGACTCTATGTAACTCTATGCACGAGTTGTCCAAGTTTTGCCTCCATTTCCGAAGTCCCTGCTGCAGCTGGTCATAAAGGCCCATTGCGGCCATCGCCTCCGCCCGGATTATCCTGCGAACCGTCGTCCTTCTCCTCGCCCGGCCACCTTCAGCCTTCTTGCCCCGTGGAGGGGGGGGCTCCTGCAGCTGACCTTGAAGGCATGGAAGACCCCCGGTTCTTCTCACTGGCCCCTTGTTCCAGCGTGCGCTACCATCGCCGGCTCCCTCCACCTACTCTCCAGTTCCCGAGGACGTGAAAGCGCTGGGATCGGTGGCTTTCCCGGAGGGCTCCTGGTTCAACGGCGGGAACTTGCAATGCACTAACACATCTTCCTCAAGCCAGGCTTAAGCCAGAACTGTGGTGAAATGTATCTGTTGAAATCGGTGACACCTATCGGTTGTGTGGGTCAGCAGCAGAAAATCTCATCTGGCTGAAAGATCACTCCATCAGAATGGCAACAGCAAGCGCAGGCCATGATAAACAGGCCCAGCTGTCCGACTGTGTGGAAAACCTTGGCTCATATTTTCCTTAGAAATGAGGGTAGTTGTCCAGGCACTTTCCCTCCTCGGCACCCTGAGAGAAGCATGTACAAACACATATTCCCAAACTTGCCAAAAATGCCTGCAGGTGTGCAGTTGGGATATCGGCAGAGGCCTCGGAATTACACAGAGGCATGTCCTCAGTTCCATAAACCACAGTCTGTATTTCACATGAAAAAGCAGCTGATTCACTGTTCAATTTGAAAGAGAGAACCACTTTCGCAGAAACATGGTTTGGAGAGGAGCAAAATGCGGAAACAAACAGCGCCGCACTTACATTTACGCTTTCAAACAGATGCACCAGTGAAAGCGTACTGTCAGTTGTGTCATCGCTTGGTTTGGGAACGGCTCAGCCCACGACCACAAGATAGTGCAGAGAGTTGCAGGTGTAGCTTCCTACAGTCCTTCACACAGGCCAGACTTCCCACCATTGACTCCATCGGAAAAGCAGCCAATATAATCAAAGACTTGTCCCACCCCAGTCATTCCTTCTTCTCCCTGCTCCTGTTCGGTAGGAGGTACAGAAGCATGAAAGTGTCACCGCCAGACTCAGGAACTGCTTGTTCCCTTCCAATATCAGGCTTCTGAACAGTCCTTCCATAAGCTAGGGTACTGTTCAATTCACCCGTACCCCATTGGGGATGTTGGACTTTGTCTAAAGAATTGATGCATTGCAATGCTGAGAACTTTGTTCTGCACTTTGTATCTTCCCCTTTGCTCTATTGTACTTTGAACTGATTCTATCTATGTTGGTGTTTCTGATCTGTTTGGATAGCATGCAAAACAATGCTGTACCTTGGTACATGCGATGAACAAAACATTTTATTCAGATTCTCACACCCTATTAAACAATGTGCAAGCAACAGTAAGGTGCTATGTACAAACTGTTCATCTGTATGAACATAAAACAAGCTTTGCCTGCCAAATACTCCTGACCAGTGTCCTTTTTAAGAATTCAGTACTATTCATGCTCCCGTATCCATAGAAATTCCAGTACTTTGTGAGAATATTGCGTTGTGCACTGATAACAAGGATACATGAAACGCTGTCTGCGATGCTCTTACTGTACATTATCTGTTTGCAGTGATTTTAGTACCAAGCAATTACATGGTGTATGAGGCAGAACAAACACGATTTCTGCACTCTTCTCAAGGATGTTCAATCCATAGGCCTACTGTGGTGGTTGTGAGTTCATGAGCCACGTCACTCCAAAGCGTACGTGTGGCTCTACGCTTTTTAAGCTATTTATAAAAGTAAACAAAAATAACTTTTATCATTCCGATGTTTGCTTTTTGTGTAAAAGTACAATAAAATGCACAAAATTCAAGAAAATAGTATGAGGCAAAAAGAGAAAATGTGGACATTATGAACGAAAGGAAAGGTATTTGGATCAAGTCATGATTCACTTGACTAAAACTGATTAGATCAACAAAGTTTTGTTTTATTTCAGTGAATCTAATAAAACAAAAACAGGCCGGCCTACAAATAATGGCAACACAAACAAATTAATCCTCAAATTCCCTCTAAATCTCCAGTTTACTTTTGTTAAATACTATGCCTTCTGGTTATGTGCACCCTTAAGGGCCTGTCCCACGAGCATGCAACAAGCGCGACCTAACGTGGTCGCTTGAGCCGTCCGGCCTCGTGGGGCTGGTCCCACTTCGATCGCCGGAGTCGTATGGAGTTGTGCGGAGCTGGTCCCGACATCGCGCGGGGCTCCGAAAAACTGACCATGTTAAAAGATTCCGCGCGGCAACGGCCTGTCGACCCGCAGCCGCATCGATGCCGTATGCGGTGCCTCGACATCGTACGCACCGCCTCGACATCGTACGCAGCGTCTCGTCGCGGACTTCGCTCGACCCCCGCGCGGCCCCTGCTTCCGGTTTGGTCGCGCTTGCCACATGCAGGTCGCATGCTCGTGGGACAGGCCCTTTAGTTCAGTTTAGTTTAATTTAGTTTAGAGGTGCAATGTGGAAATAGCCCCTTCGGTACATTGAGTCTGCGCTGACCAGCTAATTCTATCCTACACACTAGGGACAATTTACAGAAGCCAATGATCCTATATGTCTGCACGTCTTTGGAGTGTGGGAGGAAACCCGAGCACCGGGGGAAAATCCACGTGATTCACTGGGATAACGTAATGACTCCATACAAACACATCCTTCCTCTAGTGTGGTGACAAGAACAATATATTATACTCCAGGTTTGGCCTGGTTAATGTTTTATGAAGTTTTACCCAAACTTCCCTGTTCTCTTATTCCTTGCCCTGACTAATGAATCTGAACTCTTACAGTGGGCTGGTTCTTTGCAATTTCCAGGATTAAATTCTACCTGCCTTTGCTCTATCTGTCTTACCAAAGACTACTCTCAACAACACCTCCAACCTTCATGTCATCTGAGAACTTAATAATGACGCCTCCCAAATTCTCATGTGTGTAGCAAGTAACGATAGTCTCAGCACGGATCCCTGCAGTACATCACTTCCCGCAGGCGTTCAAAGGCGAAAGAATCCTTGCAAAAACATTTGATCCAATTTGCCAAACTGCCTTGGAATCCATCAGCTCTTACCCTTTGGGCCAGTCTACCTTGTCAAAGGCATTGCTGAAGTCCATGTAAACTAAATCAGCCAACACCCTCATCAGCTCCATTCAAATTGGATCCAAAGATACACAGGCTTGTAGTTTAATTGGCTTTGTAAAATTGTAAATTGTCCCGAGTGCATAGGATAGTGTTAGTGTACAGGGTGATCGCTGGTCACAAGGATATGGTGGGCGAAGGGTCTGTTTCTGCGCTGCATCTCTAAAGTCAAAATTAGTCGGACAGAATTTCCCCTTAAAAAAACAATGTTGTCCATGCCCGATCAATCCCTGCTCTCCAAATGCAGATTAATCCTGCAACTGATTTTTTTAACAATAATGTCCCCACCACTAACATTGAACCCACTGTCCTATCACTACCTGTCTTATCCCAGCTGTCCATCGTGAATAAAGCTTCTGCTCATTCGGAATCTGACGTAGCCAGAGAAGATTTAAAAATCTCTGACAGGACCATAGACAACTTCTCCCTTCACTCCACAGCTGCCTGGGACCCATCTCACTGGGACCCAATGGTTTATCCACCTTTACGCCCACCCAAGGCATATGTCGTAACTCTGAATCTTGAGTCTTGAGGCATGAGACTGAAGAAGGGTCTCGACCTGAAATGTCACCCATCCCTTTTCTCCAGAGATTAGATTAGAGATACAGCGTGGAAACAGGCCCTTCGGCCCACCGAGTCCACATCGACTAGCGATCCCCACACATTAACACTATCCTACACACACTAGGGACAATGTACACACTCACCAAGCCAATTCTGTACGTCTTTGGAGTGTGGGAGGAAACCAAAGATCTCGGAGAAAACCCACGCGGTCACGGGGAGAACGTACAAACTCTGTACAGACAGAACCCGTAGTCGGGATCGAACCCGGGTCTCTGACGCTGCAAGTGCTGTAAGGCAGCAACTCTACCGCTGCGCCACCGTGGCCAATGCTGCCTGACCCGCTGAGTTACTCCAGCATTTTGTGTCTATCTTCAGTGTAAACCAGAATCTGCAGTTCCTTCCCACACAAGGCATATAACACTTCTCATTCTCAACGCTAATTCCACCGTCCCCATCCTGTGCTCCATCCATAATTAGAGTGTAATTAAGGCTTTGTCATGCAGCTCAGTTAATGATCAATGGACTCTCTCAGTTGTACAAGTAGCTATCCTCTCCATTCAATCTCTGGCTAGTTGAATGGGAGCGGATGTCAGCCTCTGATTCCTATCTGATATCCTTCAGCCTTCAAAATGGGGCTATGAATCAGGGGACCACTTAGAGTGATACAACAGGATGAGTCAGGACACTGATTGAAGTTTGGTGAAGATACAATCCAAGATCTAGGACCAAAGAGGCCAGCATGGTGTCTTCACCAATCACCATGTCCTTTATTGACACTGGGAGATAGATATTTTCAAGAAAATAGGAAGTGATTGTGCTCTAATTCCAATTTCGTGGTGGCATCTTTTACGGGAGTGGGGAGTTGCACGTTCTCCTTGTAGCCGCATGGGTTTCTTCCGGGCGCTCCAGTTTCATCCCACATCCCGAAGACCTGCGGGAGGGTGGGTTAATTGGCCCTCTGTTAGTTGAAGCGTGTGTGCAGGCATAGTCTGGAGAACGACCATGGGTAGAATTGCTGTTCAAGAGAGAGCTAGATAGGATTCTTAAAAATAGCGGAGTCATTAAGAATATTTTTAAGAATATAAGAATATCAGCCATGATCATATTGAGTGGCGGTGCTGGCTCGAAGGGCCAAATGGCCTACTCCTGCACCTATTGCCTATTGTCTATGGCACTGTGTGCCAAGCATAGATTTATTGGGCTGAATGGCTCACGATGTCTGTGGAAAGCATCTGAAAGTGCATGTGAACCCCTGACTGAATGCTTCATCAGAGAGATGGCACCGTTCACAATACATCCCTCCCACGCAGCATCTCCGGAATATCAGCCAAGGTTTCAATGCTCTGGAGAGGGACCTGAACTCAAGGTGCTGGTGAGGAGGGTTTGACATTGTAGCAAGAGAAAGAGAACTGCCAAGCAAAACAGTGGCAACCGTGCACCGCTGCAGTCTCTGTCCCCTGACAGACAGGCTGTTTTCCACCGCAGACATGACAGTGCAGGCTGGGTCAACTGAGCTGGATGCTCAGGCGTCTAAAAATGTACACAATCATTTCTTCAGAAGAGCAATGTTGTTGCGCTGGGTCAATGACGGGGCACTGTTGTTTGAGCGTTGTACTGAGTGTGCGTGGGTGGCGATCTGAACTTTCAGTATTCAACTCGCAGCGTACTGTTGCAAACAGCATCTCTAGCTGCTCACACCATTGCTTGCAGCAAGCACCGCACAGACAAGTGGGCAAACGGTGATCCTGTGGCCGAGAGACTGAATCCCAGAGACACAAGAAACCCATTAGGCGCATCACTGTCACACACTGCACCATGTCAACCATAAATTGCAAAGCTTCAAGAAGACGGCAAGGGACAGGGATAGGTAGAGTGCTTAAAAATGCTTAAAAGTCCTCATCTTGTTTTATAATAATTCTGTGCTTTAAAGAAGGTTGAAACTGAGCATGCGTAAATAGCAGGTAGACAAAAATGCTGGAGAACTCAGCGGATGAGGCAGCATCTATTGAGCGAAGGAATAGGTGACGTTTCGGGTAAATGCGTAATGCGTAAATTTGCTTCATGCGTAAATGGCACTTGCTGCAGTCCACTTTAGTCAGATTCTGTTCATTGTGTCAAAGGACAAATGGCAATTGTAAAACAATAAAATAGTAAGATTAAATGAGAACTTACCAGTTCGAAGTTTGATCTGTATTTTATGAGGAGTTACGATGAGGGATTACGTGAAGACCCCGTCCAGCACGCATGCGCGACATTTCTTCAAAGCAGCGGTGTGGATTCACAGAAAAACACAACAATTGAAATAAATATAGTAAAGAAAAAATAAGAACTTAATTACCAGTTGATCTGTATAATAGAGGGTGGGAGCGGAGGGCACGTAATCCCTCATCGTAACTCCTCATAAAATACAGATCAAACTTCGAACTGGTAAGTTCTCATTTAATCTTACTATTTTACTTCGGAGTCACGTGAGTGACTACGTGAAGACTTCAAAGCTCTGTGAATCCGAACCGTGAACCAGCTCATGCTTCACTCACTGCCTGAAGACCTTAGAGGGAGGAAGCATGTTATACAATCAACAATAACCTGTTTGTGAACAATAAAGGTTTATTAATGATAACAAAAAAACAGAGAGCTCCCCCGGCTTAAATTAAATATTAGCTGCAGACTCTAAAATTCTGTCTGCAAATGTAGCAGGTTCCGCCAGCGGCTTATTATAAAACCTTTGGAAAGTTCTCTCTGAGGACCATCCTGCTCTGGCCAGAATATGGTCCATAGGCACATCCATTCGACTAGCCGCCGACGTAGATGCAGCCCTGGTGGAATGAGATTTGTAAACATTAGTATCGACTCCCGCGGACTTAAGCACCTGCTTGAGCCATCTTGAAATGGTTTGGCTCGTCACCTGACCATGAGGCTTCTTGTGGCTTATCAATAAGGCTTTTTCTCTCCCTCTTAAGTTATATGTTGTGTCTATGTAATTGGCGAGATGGGTCTTGGCACACAACCGTGGGTCAGGTGAATATGCCCGGAACTCCATTATTGGAGGCGTGGTACCTGGTCTAGTTTGTTTGACCAGTCCCTGAATGTGAAATGTGATACAGTCCAATGACTCTGTCATGCTGTCCAGCCTCAGAAGGTGGAGGGACTGTACCCTTTGAGCTGACACTAGTGCCATGAGCATGACTGATTTCAGTGTAATTTGTTTCAGCGTGAGTGACCTGGGTGGTGGCCATCCCCTAAGGTACGTCAGTACAATGCTGACATCCCAGATCTGAGTGTACCTAGGCATAGGGGAATTGGTGTTAAAAATGCCCCTCATGATTTTGACCACTAGTGGATGGGACCCCAAAGTCAGTTGTCCTGCTGCTGGAACCAAATAAGCTGACAACGCACTCCTGGCTGTATTAATGGCGCTGTAGCTGAGTCCTTCCCGATGTAATCCAACCAGAAACTCCACAACACTGGTGGCTGTAGCTGTAGTGTAGGTAGTTCCTGTTTTGGAGCAATACCGTCCCCATTTTCTTATGTTGGTCAGGTATTGCCTCCTGGTGGACTCCCGGTGGGATGCGGTCATCATGTTGATGGCGTCCTCAGACAGTCCCAGGCCCAGTAGAGGTCTTTTTAGAATATGAAAGCCAGGAGATTGACTCTGTCATGGCACGGGTGACTAATGCCTGACACTGGGTGGATTAATAACTCTCGACTGCTGGGGAATTCCAACGGTGTTTCAACAGCCATGTCGAAGGCCACTGGGAACCATGGCTGTGTAGGCCAGTCGGGTATTATCAAGATTCCTGAAGCGGAATCCAATTGAATCTTGCGCAATACCCGACTGATGAGGCAGAAGGGAGGAAAAGCATAAAAGAACATTTTCCCCCAATGCAGCGAGAATGCATCAACTGCTGCTGCCTCAGGGTCTGGTTCCCAAGCGACATACGTTGGTACCTGGTGATTCAGCCTGGATGCAAATAGATCGATATCTGGTGTGCCATATTGCTTTGTAATTTCAGCAAATATTTTGGGATTTAACATCCATTCGATGTTATCATTGAATCTGCGTGACCTGGTGTCTGCCACTGTATTCTGCTTACCTGGTAGGTAAGTTGCTGATAACCAAATATTTCTTTCAACACACCATTGCCAGATTAGGTTGGCCAAATTGTCACACGATATCGACTTTACACCACCCATGTGGTTGATATAAGCCACCACCGTGGTATTATCTAATTGCAACCGGACATGTGCATGATGCGTATTAGATGAATATGCTTTTAACCCATAAAATGCACCCAACATTTCTAAGTAGTTGATACCCCGTGTCTGTAGGCAAGATGATTCAAATTTAGTCCATCTGCCCCCTGTGCTGGATTGCATGTTAGTTGCTCCCCAGCCCAAAGCACTGGCATCCGTTTGAATGGTTAATACTGGGTTGGTGATTATTATGGGACTGGAGCTGAGCCTTACGTTCCTTGCCCACCATTGTAACTCTGGAATGGATTCAGCAGTTAAACTCATAGCTTGGTCAAAGTGATCTGAGTTTTGCTTTAGTGCATGCACTTTTGCTCTTTGCAAATTTTGATAGTGCAAAGGCCCAAATTGTACAGCTGGAAAAGCTGCTACCATTTTGCCAATAACTCTAGCTACCTCCCGTATGGTTGGCTGATGTTTATTCATGAGTTCGTTGCATGATAGTGCCAATTCTGATGCTTTCCCCTTCGGCAGAGTTACAATCATGCGAACAGTATCAATCGTAAATCCAAGATAGTCCATGGCAGTGGACGGTGTAAAATTGGATTTATCTGGATGTATGACAAACCCCAAAGTTTCAAACAAACGTTTGGTGGCTGCTACTGCCAAAATGGCTGTCTCCAAGGTTTTCCCTACTATTAAAATGTCGTCTAAATACGCCATGACTATATGCTTTTGTTTCCTCAACAATGCCAAGGCAGGTTTTAAGATTTTAGTGAACAGCCTTGGAGCGGAGGTTAGCCCATTTGGTAAGGCTTTAAATTGCCATAGCTGTTTCATCCAGATAAATTTTAAGTATTTACGATGCTCCTTGTGTATGGGTACTGAGTAGTAGGCATCTTTTAAATCAATGCTTGCTAGAAAGTACCCTCTAGAAACCAATAGTCTGGCTGTTTCAAAAGTATCCATCTTGAAATGTATATACCTGACAGACTTGTTTAAAGTAGTTAAGTCAATGATGATGCGACGTCCACCATCTTTTTTGATTTTCAGTGAAAATATTAGACACAAATTCCAAAGGTTCATGTTTTGTTCTTTCAATGACACCTTTTGCTTGTAACCTCATCAGTTCAGCTTGACCCTCTTGTTTCTCTTTGACTGAGAGGGTGAATACCCTTTTGGGTATATGCTGAACTGGCGGAATGTTTTCATGAACAAAGTCAATTTTGTAGCCATGAACGCTGCTGAGTATATACTTGTCATTAGTGATGGATTCCCATGCATCCAAAAACAAGTGCAATCTCCCCCCTGTTAGTATAGAGCCCCTACTGCTCATATGCTGAGAGGAACCAGACCCACCTACCTCCATGGTTATTGGTGCTTCTTCTGCCTCTTCGCTGGGCGATGAGGCGTCTGCTGGGCTGTAGAGGGTTGATGTTGATGTTGATGTTGTTGGGGGTGGCGCATTTTCCATGGGGTCCGCTCTGGGCCCTGGCCTAAAAAAGGCTTATGGGGAATGGTTGCGGACCCCGAGCTTTCACCAGTCCCATAGTGTGGTCGACGACTGGTGGACGCCATGGGGTACTGCCGCCTGGGTTTGTTAGGTCTGCTCGGTCCCAAACCTGCCCTCACGAGACCAAAGGTCTTGGATTCTTCCTCTAGGTCTTTCACCTTTTTTGGAAGGTCTTTCCCAAAGAGCAGAATAGGAGGTTCTGAACCCGGTGTTTTGCATAGTCCCGCAAATTTAGGGTTGAGGGCAGGCTTGATAATTTCCTTCCGTAAATTGTTTATTTCATATTGAGTGGTGCACAGCAGAGCTAATGTGTCTTGCTGATTTGTGGAGATGTCCGCACCATCAATGGACCGAGCATAAGATGTTATTCCTGCAGTCAGGAGTTTAAGGATTTTCTGGAGCTTCAACTCCAGGTTCCTGAAGTTCTGCCCCAAATGTCCCCAAATTTGGCCTGTTTACAGCGGGTACATTCAATGATGTACAATTTACTGGGGCTGTATATAGTTCAAGAGCCTCATTGACCACCTGTTCTTGTAGGGGTTTTGAGGACAGGTGGTTAATGCTGGCTGCAAGTTTCGGCTCTAATGGCCGACCCGCTTGTGGAATGGCCACGTAGCGGTTGACCACACCCAGCAGCTCTTCCTGTTCCTGTACACCCTGCGTACTCCCGATATCTTCAGCCAGTGACCCCTCTTCTTGACCAGCCCAGACCTGGTCGCCAATGCTGCCTTCAATAAGAAGGTGAAGCAATGGCCAGTGCCGTAAAGGGCACTGCGGGAGTGCCTGAACTCCCTTGGCGAGGCTGCTGCTGCTCTCTCAGCAGATCTCGCTGGAGCAATTGCTCCATAAGCCGTTCCATGCGGCTTAGGCGGCTGCCTGTGTCGCTCTCGAGCGGTGAGGCATCTTCATCCGAATCGTCGGACACTACCGCCCGGTTCTGGCTGCAGGTACCTCCAGCCCGCTGCTCAGGCAGCACGAGCGGTGCTGGGCTCGGCTCGGTAGTTATACCCGCCGCCTCTTGCCCCCCCTCCAAAGAGCATTCCTCAACGGAGGACGAACGGGGGCGAGCTGCAGACTTCTTTCCTCTGGTCTTGCTCATTCTTTCTGGAAAACAAGCAGACCACAGAGAAAAAGACACACGGCCACGGTAAAACTTACCTGTCGGCCCGACTTTTCAAATTGTAGCGGGAGCGCCTTGAACTCCCGTTCGTCGCGGGTGCACTGCATGAACGCTAATGTCGCGCATGCGTGCTGGACGGGGTCTTCACGTAGTCACTCACGTGACTCCGAAGTAAAATAAGATCGAAAGGATAACTGGTCATTTGATTATCTGTAATTGTGTGGAATCGGGCTGTGTTTACTCAGCAGTGTCTTTCGGAGGTGCATGGTGCATATTTGTTATAAGGCCATTTGGAAGAAGGAAAAGTTCGAAAGTGCCCTCTGCAATAAACAAAACATCAAAGGAAAATTCTGTAAAGATGAATCTTTGTTCGTTGAGCAATCTCCGAGATTGTATCACTGTATTTGACGCTCTTAAATAAAGTCTTGATTGTCCCTCCCGATCTTTGTGGGGGTTTTTTAAGTGTTCTTTAACAATGCACAATCCACAGACTGCGGACAGTAGGCACAGCCGTGGGCAGCAGTGATGCAGCGTATTATAACTGCTGTCTCTCAGCTCCACACCCCTAGGTTCAATCCTGAACTCTGGTGCTTACTGTTTGGAGTTTGCATGTTCTCTCTTCGAGCGTGTGGGTTGCCCCCCGATTGCTCTGGTGTCCTCTCACATCTCACAGGCTTGAGTGTTGGTGGGCTATTTGCTCGCTGTAAAATTACCTCTTGGGTGTAGATGAGTGGTAGAACCCAAGAGGAGCTGATGAGAATGTGAGGAGACAAAAGGAACTACAGCATCTGTAGTTCCTTTTGTAGTCACCCATTCCTTCGCTCTCCAGATGCTGCCTGTCCCACCGAGTTACTCCAGCTTTTTATGTCCATCTTCTGTTTAAACCAGCATTTGCAGTTCCTTCCTATTTAAATGCTGGAATCTTGAGTAAAACACAAAGTGATTCAGCGGGTCAGGCAGCGTCTCTAGGGCCAATGGACAGGCAATGTTTTGTGTTTTGCTCCTTCAGGATGCGAGGAGAATGTGAAAAGTGCAAAATGAGTGTTTGATATTTGGCATGGACACAGTTGGTCTAATACACTGTTTCCATGCTGCATGGCTCCTTGACAACTGTGACTCTCAACAGGCAGTGCTTGCTGCTGTATTAGGATGGTAAAGAAGGTGCTCCACTTAAGGGGATGAGAGGGAAAGACGGATCCACCATGATTGAATGGTGGAGTAGGTGCGATGGGCCGAATGTCCAACTACTCCTGTGACGTATGAAAGCTAAATTCATCTCCTCCTTA
Organism: Okamejei kenojei; assembly: GCA_035221665.1. Classification (NCBI taxonomy): domain Eukaryota; kingdom Metazoa; phylum Chordata; class Chondrichthyes; order Rajiformes; family Rajidae; genus Okamejei; species Okamejei kenojei. The sequence goes on from CM069157.1 coordinate 21,623,294, forward strand.
TTTAGTCAACAGCAGCACGGAGTTGCTGCCTAACAGTGCTTGCAGTGCCAGAGACCCGGGTTCGATCCCGACTAAGGGTGTTGTCTGTACGGAGTTTGTACGTTCGCCGCGTGACCATATGGGTTTTCTTCTAAATCTTCGGTTTCCTCCCACACTCCAAAGACGTACAGGTTTGTACGTTAACTGGCTTGGGTTTGTATACTTTGTATAAGTGTAAATTGTCCGTAGTGTGTGTAGGCCGTAATGTGCGGTGATCGCTGGTCAGTGCGAACTCGGTGGGCCGAAGGGCCTGTTTCCCTAAACTAAACTGAACTAAACAGGCAGAGTGACGGCCAGGCTCTAAGAATCCCAGAGACACAAGAAACTGCAGCTGCTGGAATCCGGAGTAACTCTGCGGGTTAAGCAGGAACTGTTTGGGGGGAAAGGGATGGGCAATGTTTTGGGTTGAGACCCTACATCAGGACAAGATGGCAGAGCAGAGATAGCCAGTATTAAAAGGTGAGGGAGGGGAGAGGCAGGTGCTGGAGGGTTGCAGGAGGAACCAGATGAGGAGAGAGATTGATTGAAAGATACAGCACAGAAGCAGGCCTTTCCACGCTGACCCGTTCACACTAGTTCTGTCATCTCACTTACGAGTCCATTTCCCATGCACCAGAAGCAATTTATAGAGTGCAATTAATGTACAAACTCACGTCTTGGGAGGGATTCGGAGCACCCGGACGAAACCCACGCAGTCACACATAGAACATGCCAACTCCACAGAGACAACACCTGAGGTCAGGATCGAACCCAGGTCTCTGGTGCTGTGAGGTGGCACCTCTAACATAGAATATGTGTCATACGATCAAGACACAATGACTTGGGTGAGACAAAGAACCCTGCCTGGTAGAATTCTCTCTCCAGCGACTAATATGATCAGTGTTTAAGAAGGAACTGCAGATAGGCAACGTTTCGGGCCGAAACCCTACTTCAGATATAATCATTGTCCTGAATTAATCAGCTGTTGCTGAATTCTCCATCCAGACTTCAAAAGGAATTCACTTAAAAAAAGAACAAATATTTGGAGTTTTCACTCCCCGCTCTTCAGCTTGCATTTTAACATGTTTTATATTTTTTAGATTTCAATTGAATTTTCTCTAAATCCTTTCGTCTTCATTTAATTCTGTGTTTACTTTTGCTTCTGGAGCCATCTGGTGGGTGATTTTGGAATAAGGGAGAAAGACAGCCTTGTGTTTTAGGCACAAAGTACTGGAATCTGGAGTAACTCAGCGGGTCAGGCAGCATCGGGTAGGGACTGAGGAAGGGTCCCGACCGGAAACGTCACCTATCCATGTTCACCAGGGATGCTGCCTGGCTAACTGGGTGACTCCATCAGTGTTAGGTATGTAATAGAAATGGTGTTACCTGCCTCCAAGTTAAAGGGGGAGGAGTGTTAGGTATGTGATATAATTAGCATATATAATTAGTATATGTGATGTCTTGTGCAAGTACGCATGTGCACGGGAAGACTCAAGGTGGCGTCCTGGAAAAAAGAAGCTTGTTAGTTTACTCCCGTGTCCGAGCCCCGGCGCGCGTGGATGTGGCAGCGCGACTCACGTTGCAGCGACCCCTACAGCCTGTCTGTCTTTTTTATTTTTTGTCTAGTTAAATGTAGTTGTTCGTGTTTGTTAATACTGTTTTTAACTGTGTATATGTGGGGGGCGGGGGAGGGGGAAACTTTTAAAATCTCTTCCCTGCACGGAGACCCGTTGGGGCCTAGTACCGTGGAGAGGCCTCCCGCCGGAACGACCTGGGGCTCCAGTCGCGGAGCCTGCGGAGCGGGGCTGGCCGGCCTCGGAGCGTGGGGAGCGGCGGCGGTTCGCTGCTGCGGCCCGAATCCGGGTCCCGGAGGCTCCAGCTGCAGACCGGTGGACGGAACATCGGGAGCTCGCGGGTCCGGGTGGGAGACCGCTTTTCGGAGCTCCCGCAACACATCTTCTCCAGCCCGTGTTGTGGGGTTTGAACGACCCGGAGCGGGGCCATACATCGCCCGGGCACGGCTTTAATGGCCCCAGCGCCCGCCGGGGCTCCAACTTGTGACTTTTGGGCCTGGAGCGGGGCCGTACATCGCCCGGCGCGGCCTTAAATGGCCGTGGGACTTACCATCGCCCGCCTGGAGCTTCAACATCGGGAGAGAAATGGTGCAGGGGAGAGAAAAGACATTGCCTTCCATCACAGTGAGGAGGAGATTCACTGTGATGGATGTTTGTGTAAATTGAATTGTTTGTATGTTTTGTAGGGATTGTCTTTGTTTGTGTGGCTGTGGAAACAGAGTTTCGTTTGAGCCTCACTGAGGTTCAAATGACATGGAATAAAATATTGTATTGTATATTGTATTTAAGTCTGTTCCAAGCATCTAAATACACAACAAGCATCTTGAGCCTTTTCCTGTAAACAAGCATCTGTAGTTCCCTGCTTCTGGCGTTGATTTTTAAGTGGGAGTCCATTCTTTTTTCAGGGGTTAGAACCCCACAATATTATCTTAGGTTTCTAAGATAACGCAACAACTTTAGATCTGAAGAAGTGTCTCGACCCGAAATGTCGCCCATTTTTACTCTCCAAAGATGCTGCCTGTCCCGCTGAGTTACTCCTGCATTTTGTGTCTATCTTCGGTGTAAACCAGCATCAACCAATTCCTTCATACACTTTAGATCTTAACAATTTTCTGTCAAACAGAAGATGCTGGCAGTCAATGAAAGATGTGTGAGGCAGAGAGGTAGACTGGGGTGTGGAAGGCCACTTCGTTCTGGCCACAACAATTCCCCCTGGTTGGCGGCTCTCCTCGACCCCGGGTTCTCACTACTCCCTCCCAATCTGTGGTGGGATTTTTGCACGTTCTCTGATGTCAAGTTTTGCAACTGAGGGGAATGAATAATTTACCTTTCAGGCCAGGCCTCTCATCATTCAGTCGAGGTGAAGGGTCCCAACCCAAAACGTCGACTGCCCATCCTCTCCACAGATGCTTGCTGACCCACTGAGTTCCTCCAGCGGTACGCCTCGTCTTGGCTCTTGCATGAAAACAGTGTTCTGGCAGCCCCAGAGCATAACACTCCCCATAGTAGGGTTCAAAGCTCTGGATTTCATTCAGATACTGGCCTTGGCTTCAAATAAATGGCTTATCAGTAATGGAAACATGGACACTTGACATTTCATATTTACATGTTTCATATGTTCTCTGCTGGTTCACAGTTCCAGACTTATTTCTTGGCAACCTGTTCTCCCTCATATGTCCTTCAGCCTGAACCCCACACAAAAGGCAATTTGCAGTCATCAATTAAGCACCAAACCTGTCTTTAGGATGTGTGATGAAACCACGGCAGCCACAGCAAACACATGGAATTTTAGATTAGTTTAAAGATACAGCGTGGAAACAGACCCTGTGGCCCACCGTGTCCGCACCGACCAGCGATCCCCACACATTAACACTACCCTACACACACTAGGGACAATTTACACACACACCAAGCCAATTAACCTACAAATCTGTTGATCTTTGGAGTGTGGGAGGGAACGTGTTCACGGGGAGAACGTGGTCACGGGGAGACGTACAAGCTCCGTATAGACAGCACCCATAGACGGGATCGAACCCGGGTCTCTGGCGCAGCGAGCGCTGTAAGGCAGCAGCTCTACCGGTGTGCCACCGTGGCCAATTATGGAGAGTATGTGCAAACTCAACACAGACAAGACTGGTGCCCTAACCTAACCTGAGGGTAGCAGGCAGTGGCACTGCTGCACCAATCGCAGCTCGTCTCAAAGTGATGCATTGCAAGGATTAGGATACAGAAGAAGCCCTGAGTTAACACAAGGTTTGAAAGATTAACTCTTTAAGTGCGACACAAAATGGACAGAAGAGGTGATGGTTAATTTACAGGAACTGGTTTTCCAATCACTGGAATATTAGGTCAAATTAATTCCAGACTTCAGGAATGAAAAGTCCCCCCAACAACCCAACTCCTTTAGTGGTTGAGAGCATCACAAGTTTCAGCCAAGTTCACAACACAAGCTGCCTGACACAACTCAGATGGCAATGAACAGCACAAGTCACTAGCAGGAGCATTCAGTGAGTGACATGAACATCCTTATGTGGCTTTGCTACTTCCTACGCCAATCGCAGATGTGTTTTTCACTAAGAATGGTAATGAGCAAGACCTTTATATTATAAGTACAAAGATCTGCAGGTGCTGGTTTGTACCAGAGACAGACACAAAGTGTTGGAGTAACTCTGCAGGTCAGGCAGCATCTCTGGAGAAAAACGATGTGAGCTTTCGGGTCAGGACAATTCTTCAGACTGAGGACTGAAGAAGGGTCCGGACCTGAAAAGTCACCCAACCCTTTTCTCCGTAGATGCTGCCTGACCCGCTGAGTTTTGTGCCTTCAGCATTTTGTGCCTATCTTATATTACACAGTACGTACAGCAGGGGTTGGCTACCTGCGGCCCCCGGGTCGAATGCGGCCCGTAACCCAAAATCATCCGGCCCGCAGGCAGATTATTTTTCGCCATAATTATCCGGCCCGCAGACTACGGTCATCTCCGGTACCTCCCGGGCCCGAGGCCGCGGCGCAGTGACGCAAGGAGCCCTGTGCTAGCGAATGGCGAGCTCTGGCAGTAACGCAAAGCCGCCGGCATGGCCGCGCACCTTCTGTGTCTGGGCTTCACTGTCAGGATCGGGGTTGTCAATAGGCCGAGGGCGAGTGAGTATTTGAGCCACCGCCTTCAGGACAGAGCCAAGGCAATGGTCTGTAGACGCGCCATGTTCGTGAGCGCCCGTACAAAGGGGCCAGTGCTCCGGGTGGCGTGCTCGATGGGGCGGGATCCATGCGTACACGCGATAGATGTGGCCCGTTATCCGCTCACAGACATGCGTCCTGGCCCCTATGCAGAACAAGGTTGCCGACCCCTGTTGTACAGGGAAGGAAGTCCAGTCAACCATTGTAACTTTACGCATACAAAAGGAAAACCTTACATTTCCTACCATCTCACCTTCCATATGCCCGTTCAATAATGTGCAAGGATTTTCCCTCTTCTCTCTGTGGTTCTATTCCACCTGTCAAATACCCATTACATGGAAACTGATGCTGACATCAGTCCACCATTTGTTGATCGTATGTTGGAAGCTCCTATTGCTTTGTGAAGCTCTGAATTTATTTTGTCGGTAGGGTTTAATATCCATCTACTGTGTACCTTAGATGGATAGGGTATCCATCTTGAGAACAAGATGCCCCTTTGTCCATTGTATCCTGTGAGTTTATTTCTCATTCTGTATCTCTTGTCTGCAGCCCCAAGTCTTTAGTGCACCTGAAGGTTTTGCTTGAACATCAGAAATGAGTCTGAGAAAGGGTCCCTGACCCAAAACGTCACTTATCCACATACTCAAGATGCTGCCTGACCCACTGGGTTACTCCAGCACTTTGTGTTTTATCGGTAAACCAGTATCAGCAGTTCCTCATGTCTCCGTCACAAATCACCCATCTAAAAGGTGCTCACAGTAGACCAAGCTGCCCACGTGGCTTGTCTGACTGCAGTGCGATTTACATCATTCCTTACCCATCATAATGACTGAGAGGACAACGTTACTGATTTTCTGCATGTTTCTGGGCCCCAATGCCAGCAGCAAGCCTCCAATCAATTCGCACCAGCCCACGACTGTCATGAAAACCAGAGGGTCGACGTCCACTCCCATCTTCCTCAACGGGAAGACCTCTGCGAACTTCACAAACTCCTCCAGCTATAGAAGAAAAACAGATAAAGGGAAAGAAAATCAACAGAGGAAAGTAAACACAAAATGTGCAGGAAGGAACAGCAGATGCTGGTTTAAGCCGAAGATAGACAGATTATTCCCTCTCTCTCTAGCCCTCCCGCACCCAAGTCGCACTAGCATCGCGTTTTCACCCCACAAACAGCTAACAATGACATGTTTCCTTTTTTGCAAATGAGTCTTTTTACGCTACCGGAGAGATTTTGAGGAATTAAATTGTTATTCATGTTTTTACCCCAATACAATGTTCTTAACAAAAATCTACCCATCATGTGAAACCGTACAAATAACAGATATAAATTAGATAACTTCAAGACCAAAAGACAAAAAGTTTTTTCATAACAGACAAATTTCAAAATTTTACCACCGTTTTGGACAAAAAATGTGACATTAAAAACTCTGCCATATTTAATCATAACTATTTAATTCATTAATAAACTTCACATGGCCCCTCATACATACACATTTTGATAATGATCCTCTAATGCTTTTCAAAAACCCAACGAGGTATCCTATGGTAGTAGCGATTTTTGGACGAGTTAATTATTTTTTCTTATTTTCCAATTTAATATATCAAAGACATCGTGGTGTCAAAAACACAACAACCATTTACAATATATTTTCCGACTTTTTTAAATCAATGTAAAAAATGTTTTGGACATATGTTCATCAAAACTAATAAACTGAGCCAATCTTCAACTTGCCAACACAATGTCCCTTGTTTACCTTTCGTACAGACCAAGTCGCTAACTTCATTCCTTCATGTCAACTTCCGAAGACATTTTACTTACTAAAAAATCATCCCAAATCAAACCTTGATGGGGCAGATGCGTGGCAGATGCAGTATAATATAGATAAATGTGACTTTATCCACTTTGGCGGCAAAAACAAGGGGGAAGATTATTATCTCAATGGGGTTAGGTTAAGCAGGGGGGAGGTGCAGCGAGGCCTGGGTGTCCTTGTACACCGGTCACTGAAAGTTGGCGTGCAGGTACAGCAGGCAGTGAAGAAAGCTAATGGAATGTTGGCCTTCATAACAAGAGGATTTCAGTATAGGAGTAAAGAGGTTCTTCTGCAGTTGTATAGGGCTCTAGTGAGACCACATCTGGAGTATTGTGTCCTGGAGGACATCCTTGTGATTGAGGCAGTGCAGCATAGGTTCACGAGATTGATCCCTGGGATGGCGGGACTGACATATGAGGAAAGATTAAAAAGACTAGGCTTGTATTCATTGGAGTTTAGAAGGATGAGGGGGGGGATCTTATAGAAACATATAAAATTTTAAAAGGACTGGACAAGCTAGATTCAGGAAAAATGTTCACAATGTTGGGCGAGTCCAGAACCAGGGGCCACAGTCTTCGAATAAAAGGGAAGCCATTTGAGACTGAGGTGAGAAAAAACGTTTTCACCCAGAGAGTTGTGAATTTGTGGAATTCCCTGCCACAGAAGGCAGTGGAGGCCAAGTTACTGGATGGATTCAAGAGAGTGTTAGATAGAGCTCTAGGGGCTAGTGGAGTCAAGGGATATGGGGAGAAGGAAGGCAAGGGTTATTGATTGGGGACGATCAGCCATGATCACAATGAATGGCGGTGCTGGCTCGAATGGCCAAATGTCGTCCTCCTGCACCTATTTGCTATGTTTCTAAACCTTCTGACGAATCATCGGCCATCGATATAGCTCAAATCCATAAGGTAATGTACCGTTTAGATCCCATTGGTGCAAATGTTTGGCTTTCGTTAATAATGTTACGTTTGTTTTCTCGGACACCAAACCTTTGATTGTCCACCGCAACGTTTATTGATACTATGTTAGTCATGAACCTAATGAATCGCTTGTCAACTTTTTTGAAGGAATTTGAAATTTGACCCCTTTTGTCACATTATTGTGTGCAGTATTGTAAAAAGAGACATATCTTTTATTGATTGTTCTTTATCTCTCCACATCATCGCATATATCTCTTGTTTCCTTTATCCCTAACCAATCTGAAGAAGAGTTTTGACCTGAAACGTCACTCATTCCTTCTCTCCGGAGATGCTGCCTGTCCTACTGAGTTACTCCAGCTTTTTGTGTCTCTTCAATGTAAAAACAAAAACCTAATAACCATGGAGACAAGAGGAAGGGACCAATAAATGATTTGTTTGTCTGATCAATCCTACTGATCTATCGTCCCAATATATCCCTCAACCATCCTGTCTCTCAAGAAGCTATTGGGTCTATTTCCCTTTTAGATCTTTTATACCATATTTTAAATGACTTATTCTGTACAAGTTACACTGAAAGGTTTTAAGGGCCTGTCGCACTTGGGTGACCTAGTCGGCATGTTAAAAAGACCTTCCAGCTCGAGGGCACTCGCGTGGAAAGCCTCGAGCTAGATCGACTGTCCGCGCGCACACACACACACGCAAACACGTCGTAACGGCGGGGGCCAGGGAAAACGGAGGAGCGCTGTCAGCGTGATGAAGATTAAGGTAAAACGGCTGGACAGTAACGGTAAGTCCTTTAGAGAGCGCCGGGGGGGGGGGGGAGGGCGAGAGAAGGGGAGAGGAGGGGGGAAAAGGGGGGAAGAAGGAGTGGAGACACTTTTAAGAAGTATAATAAAGTTTAGCGGGCCCTTTACCTACCGGTAGGTCTTCCTTGGTCCTGAAACTCCAATGAGCCAATCAAAATGCCCGGTCATCGAAGGAGCTTGCCTACGGCTGCCCTCGACTGCCTGTAACTAAATAGCGACCCCACTACACTGCACTACGAGTTGAAAAGACCCATGCCGACCTTTAGTAAACATCCTTCTCTACACTCGCTTATTATTTAAACTCTATATATTTCTCCATTTATGTCTACAAATGGGTTGGACGTACATGTGGATGGGTTGGTTCGCAGGTTTGCAATCTACATCAATATTGGTGGAGTTGTCAAAGTGCACGGTTTGATATAGATCAGCAATAGAAATGGAGGGGGGAATGGCAGGTGGAGATTGGCCCAAACAAGTGTTAAGTGTTGCACTTTGGGAGGTTGAATGTCAGGGGAAAATATGTTAAATGCAAGAGCTTCTTAACAGCATTGATGTACAGAGGGATCTTGGGATCCATATCCATAGCTCCTGGAATACAAGTAGATAAAGCGGTTCAGCTTTATAGAATTGTGGTCAGGCCACATTTGGTCACCCTATTACAGGAAGGATGTGGATGTTTTGGAAAGTGTGCAGAAGATGGTTACTGGAATGCTGCCTGGATCAGATAGTATTGGTTATAAAAACTGGTCAGACTTGGATTGCTTTCACTGGTTAGAGGTTTGTTAGAGGTTGAGGGGAGAACTGATAGAAGTATATAAAATAATGAGAGGCATAGTTAGGGTGGAAATGTCAAAGGCCAGAGGGCATAGTTTTAAGGTGAGAAGGGCACAGTTTAAAGGAGAGGTATGTGGGGCATGTTTTTGTGCAGGTGGTTGCCTGGAATGTGCTGTGAAGGGTGGTGGAGGAGGCACAGAGCATGGTGGCATTCAAGAGGCGTTTTGATAGGCAGATGGATATGCAGTGAATGGGAGGATATGGATCACTTGCAGGCAGGAGATTATTTAACTTGCTGTCATATTTGGCAGGATGGCGTGGGCCAAAGGGCCTGTTCCTGTGCTGTACTGATCTATGTTGAAACAAAGAAACTGCAGATGCTGCTTTATATCACGGATAGATACAAAATGCTGGTGTAATTCAGCGGGTCAGGCAGCACCTCTGGCAAAAAAAGGATGGGTAATGTTTCGTGCCAGGACCCTTCTGTCTGAATCTTCAATCTGAAGATGGGTCCTGGCCCGAAATGTCACTGACCCTTTTTCTCCAGAGCTGCTGCCTGAGTGACCCCAGCACTTTGTGATTATCTGTGTTGATCTGTGTTCTATATTTTATGCTGATATCTTCAAAAAAAAAACCTGTGCAGGTGGTTCTGGACAACTTAAACAAAAAGGTGCTTAGGTATTCCCCCTGTATGTGAGGCTTTTCTTCATTCCATGGCATGTACCGGGTGTGAGTAATACTATTTTTAGAAGCCAGCTCTTCAAATAAAATATTGCACCTTAAAAAACATTTTTAGCCTGAACCAAGAAATTAAGAAATAAACCAACTTGGCTCCCTAAAATGAATTTTTAAATATTAAAAAACTAACTGCCAGAAATGCAATGCATCAGTAAAAAGAGCCCGACTACATCAAACAAAATCCTTGGAAAAACTATCAACAGAAAGCTTGTGCACTACAAAGGGCTCCTGGTGTATGTGAAGGTCTTTTGATCTCATTCCAAAGCACAGAAAATGAGCATAGCTGGCACCCATGTTAAATTGTTTAGATATGCCCATATTGAAATGATGCCATTAACCCCAGGCCTTCATGCGACTCATATATGGCTGGTGCTTATGCTCTCAGTGCTGCAGGCTCTTCCTTAATGAATCCATCCACTGACACTCTACAAGTCAACAGCAGGAGCGCTGGAGTTGTGTTTATCCAGTTTTCTAGAATAAGCAGGCAGTAAAGTGGTGCAGCGGTAAAATGGCTGCCTTACATCGCCAGAGTCCCAGATTCAATCCAGACTCTGGGTGCTGTCTGTATGGAGTTTGTACGTTCTCCCTGTGACCGCGTGGGTTTTCTCCAAGTTCTCTGATTTCCTGCCGTAATCCAAAGACGTGCAGGTTTTTTTTTAATTGGATTTGGTAAAGGTTGTAAATTGTCTTTCGTGTGTGTAAGTGACGGGAGTGGCGGCGCTGCCCTGGCAGCAGTGGCTCGCCTGCAGTCCGTCTGTTTTTCTTTTTATTTGTTGTTTTCTTGTCTTGTTTTTAGCGTTAGTTTAGAGTTATTATGTAGTGTATGTGTGTGGGAGGGGTGGGAGAAATGTTCTTAGTCTCTTCCTTTTGGGGGGACGCGACTTTTCTTGCCGTATCCCCCGTCTCCGTCTCCGTCTGCGCTGAGGCCTATCGCGGAGCTGGCGGCCTCCAACTTTAACTGCGACCGACCCGAGGCGCCGGAGGTAGAGCCAGCCAGGACTTACCAGCGTGGGGCTGGCCAATTTCGGGGCTGTGGCGGCGTTGTGGCATTCCGGCGGCCCGACTCGGAGCTGTGGCGGCGGCGGCAGCGACTTCGGAGGCCCAGCCGCGGGCCCAGTGGACGACATCATCGGGAGCTCGCAGGTCACAGGTTGGTGACCTGTTTTTCCGGAGCTCCCGCGGCAACAGCTGCGTCCGCTGGACTGGAGGGCGGCAGCTTCTACCGCCCCGGGCCGCGGAGTTGAACCGGCCCGCTCGCGGAGCGCGGTTCACCCGCGGGACCTATTTACATCACCCGGTGCGGTCACAACATCGGAGGCCCGGGTCGCCTCAGCGCAGAGGAAGAGGAAGAGGAAGAAGGGAAGAGACAAAGACAAGATTTTTGCCTTCCACCACAGTGAGGAGGTGTCTGGTGAACTCACTGTGGTGGATGTTAAATATGTGTTTATTGTGTGTTTTTGTTATTTACTATATGTATGACCGCAGGCAACGAAATTTCGTTCAGACCGCAAGGTCTGAATGACAATAAAGTTTTCCAAGTTCCAAGTAAGATAGTGTTAATGTACGGGGTGATTAATAGTCAGCATGGGCTCGGTGGGCCATGGGTCCTGTTTCCACTCTGTTTTGCTAAAGTATGTTGCTAAGCACATTATCACTCCACAGGTGGCAATACCCAGACTCTTGTGTCTGTCTTTGGTTTAAACCAGCAGTTCCTTCCCACACCAGCCGCATGAATATTGATTAATTTCAAGTAACTCAGCATTTTGTGTCTATCTTGATTGATAAGGTGGCTCACAGCAGAGCAAGAGCCAAGTCAAAGGCCCTCAAGCTTTGTGCGTAGGTGAACTCCAGCCTGTTTCTGCTGAAGATTAACTAGATAGGTTTTTAAACAAAGTCCACCGCATGCCGTATCAACCCACAGAGATCCATTACTTCAAAGGAGTCCTGTTTCTCACTCCAAGCCACAGTAAACAACATCCTCCAGTTACTCTGGTGCAGGGCTAATCCCAGCTCTGTCAATCTGTCTAGAGTGAGGTTCAAAGAGCACAGTGGTGATCAATAATTGTATCTCAGTTGAATGAACTGCTGCCAAAAACACCGACAGCATTCTTAGCCTTAGAGCTGCTGACAAGCAAATCTTTGAACAATCAAACTATGATCTTTGAATCAAACTGTGAACAGCAGTGGGTGACTAACATTCTCTTATCATTAAGAGACACAACCACTGGAATTAAGCCATGCATGTATTATTACTCAGTCCTACAGCATGGAAACAGGCCCTTCGACCCAACTCGCCCACGCCGATAAAGATACCCACCTAAGCTAATAATACAATCTGCCTGTGTTTGCCCCATATCGCTCTAAACCATTCCTATCCTTGCAACTGCCCAAATGATTTTTTAATGTTGTTATTGTACTTGCTTCAACTTCTTTCTCTCGCAACTCGTTCCATATACCCACCATCCTCAGGCCCTCAGTTTAGTTTTGTTTAGAGATACCAGTCATCCCAGCACAATAACTACACAATAACCCTACACACACACTAAGGAAATTGTTACATTTATACCAAGCACATTAACCTACAAACCTGTACGTCTTTGGAGTGTGGGAGGAAACTGAAGATTTTGGAGAAAACCCACGCAGATCACGAGGAGTAAATACAAACTCCGTACAGACAAGCACCTGTAGTCAGGGTCGGACCCGTGTCTCGGGCGCTGTAGCTCTACCACTGCACCACCGTGCTGCTCCACATTCCTGTTAGATCTTTCCACTCTCACCTTAAACCTTTGCCCTCTAGCTCGATGCCCCTACCCTCTGTGCCTTCACCCTATCTATTCCGAAATCCAACCATAAGAGAAACTCATGCAACCAAAGGCACACAAGTCTATTTGAATTCCCCTTCCCATTCCGACCTTTCTGTCCTTGGTCTCATCCATTGCCAGAGTGAGGCTACAGGCAAACTGAAAGACCACTTCACATTCAATGGTATGAACACTGAATTCTCCAATTTCCAGTATTATCCCACCTACCCTCCTTCTCCTCTGCCCCATCCCTCCCAGTTGGTACACATTTCTTCCACCACCCGTCACCCGGCTCCTGTCCCCTCCTCCGTCCGCTTATGTCCCACCTCCAAGTACCATGTTTCCTTTTTATTCCACCCTTTTCGCTTCCATCCAGATCCCACAGGCACTCCAGCGGTACATTTTGCTATTCCTCTTCTTTCCTTACCCGATACACTTTTATCTCCTTTTCGCATTTAGCTGGACACCTACTCCACCCATCTGCCAATCCCCCACCCCACCCCCCTTCACTTGTACCCGCCTATCATTTCCCAGGTTCGATCCCGACCTCGAGTGCTGTCTGTGTGGAGTTTGCACGTTCTTCCTGTGACTGCGTGGGTTTTCTCCAGGTTATCTCCAGCTACCAGAATAATTTGCAGAGGACAAATTAGGCCCCTGTTTCCTCCCACAGCCCAAAGATGTACTAATTTGTAGGTTAATTGGCTCCTGCAAATTGCCCCTTGTTTGTAGGGAATGGGATAACATAGAACTAGTGTGGATGGGTGATCAAAGGTCAGTGTGGACTCGGTGAGCCGAAGAGGCTGTTTCCATGTTGTAACTCTAAACTGTAGTAAACTAAAATGCTGCCTGACTGAACTGCTGAGTTCTAGTGAACTCTAACTCCAATCCATCCCCACCTATGTCCAAGACACCTCACACGCTCTTCGTCTCCTACATGACTTCCATTTTCCAGGCCCCCACTCCCTCATCTTCACTATGGATGTCTACACCTCCATCCTCCACCGCGAGGGTCTTAAAGCCCTCCGTTTCTTCCTCGACCGCAGAACCAACCAATTTCAGTCTAAACATAGAAACATAGAAATTAGGTGCAGGAGTAGGCCATTCAGCCCTTCGAGCCTGCACCGCCATTCAATATGATCATGGCTGATCATCCAACTCAGTATCCCGTACCTGCCTTCTCTCCATACCCTCTGATCCCCTTAGCCACAAGGGCCACATCCAACTCACTCTTAAATATAGCCAATGAACTGGCCTCAACTACCCTCTGTGGCAGAGAGTTCCAGAGACTCACCACTCTCTGTGTGAAAAAAAGTCTTTCTCATCTCGGTCTTAAAGGATTTCCCCCTTATCCTTAAGCTGTGACCCCTTGTCCTGGACTTCCCCAACATCGGGAACAATCTTCCTGCAATCTTCCAGTCTACTTATACTCTCCTCCGCCTAGAGCTGGCCCTTACCCTCAACAATTTTCATTTGACTCCTCCCATTTCCTCCAATTCCAAGGCGTAGCTATGGGAAACCGCATGGCCCTAGCTGTGCCTGCCTCTTTGGAGGGCACATCGAACAATCCCTGTTTGAGGTGTACCCTGGCCCTATCCCCGAACTCTACCTCCGCTACATTGACAACTGCACTGGTGCTACCTCCTGCACCCATGCAGAACTCACTGACTTCATCCATTTCACCACGAATTTCCATCCGGCGTTCCAATTTTCCCTACCATTTCCAGATGTCACCATCTCCATCGCAGGCAACAGACTACTGACCGACATCTACTAAACCCACTGACTCCCATAGCTATCTTGACTACACTTCCTCCCACCCTGCTTCCTGTAAGGACTCTATCCCCTTCTCCCAATTGCTCCATCTACGCCGCATCAGCACCCAGAATGAGGTGTTCCATACCAGGACATCGGAGATGTCCTCATTCTTTACGGAATGGGGGTTCTCCTCTTCCATTATAGATGAGGCTCTCACCAGGGTCTCCTCTATATCCCACAGCTCTGTTCTTACGCCCCATCCCCCTACTCGTAACAAGGACAGAGTCCCCCTTGTCCTCACCCTCCACCCCATCAGCCGTCGCATACAACATATAATCCTCCAACATTTTCGCCACCTCTAACGGGATCCTACCACTGGCCATATCTTACCATCTCCTCCTCTTTCTGCTTTCCGCAGAGACCGTTCCCTCTGTAATTCCATGGTCAATTCGTCCCTTCCTACCCAAACCACCCCCTCCCCGGGTAGTTTCCCTTGCAACCGCAGGAAATGCTACACTTGTCGCTTTACCTCCCTCCCCGACCATCCAAGGACCCAATCAGTCTTTCCAGGTGAGGCAGAGATTCACCTGCACCTCCTCCAAGCTCATCTACTGCATCCTCTGTTCCAGCTGCCGACTTCTCTACATTGGCGAGACCAAGCGCCGGCCCAACATCTCCGCTCAGTTCGTATTAACCAATCTGATCTCCCAGTTGCTCACCACTTTAACTCCCCCTCCCATTCCTAATCTGACCATTCTTGTCCAGGGCCTCCTCCATTGTCAGAGTGAGGCCCAGCGCAAATTGGAAGAACAGCACCTCATATTTCGCTTGGGTAGTTTACACCCCAGCAGTATGAACATTGACTTCTCTAATTTTAGATAGCCCTTGCTTTCTCCCTCCTTCCCCTCCCCCTTCCCAACTCCCCCACAGCCTACTGTCTACGCCTCTTCCTTTCTTTTTCCCGCCCCCCTCTCCCCCGACATCAGTCTGAAGAAAGGTCTCGACCTGAAACATCGCCTATACCTTCTCTCCACAGATGCTGCCTCACCCGCTGAGTTTCCACAGCATTTTGTGTCTACCTTCCTTTTTATAATGTTTCTCCCTTCTGCAAAGCTGGTTCACAAATGAAGAGAGACTGCCCTCTGCAAATTGTCCTGGTTGCTCAAGATTTTACTGTTTCCCTGCAGCAATATACTGATCACAACTGGTACTTTTATTAATGTACCCTTTGTCCTGCAACAATAATTCATTTATCATCAACTTAACTGGTTTTGCTATTCCATTTTGTTAACAAATGTCAATGTTAACATTTGCAATCCCTGGGCTTTAAGTCAATACGCAGTGACAAAGGTTCTAACCAATTCCGCTGCCAGCAATTGCAATCGCTTTAGAACAACTTTATCCATATTGACACACATGTTGAACTCAAGCATATCTGAAGCAGAACTTTTTGGCCTGCAGCTAACTTTTTGGCCTTGGAATCCTCCCTCAGGCATGGGAGAAGACTGGAGGGTTTACCGTTATCAAAATAAAGCTGGGGTAGGAGTGAGGTGCAAGATAAAAAAACACTATGTGGAGATTGGTCATGACAGATCGTGTGATAAAGGAGCACGAGGACTGGCCGTGAGAAAGACATTTTATAGAAACGAGTTACGAAAGTAGGAATCAAGGAGAGAGAAGTTTACCTGGTTGGAAAAATCAATGTTCACTGCAAATTGCCTCAATGTATGTTTTACTCTAGTTTATGATGGTCCTCACTGTGGCAGTGGAGAAGGTTATAGACTGAAGGTAGACACAAAAAGCTGGAGTAACTCAGTGGGTTAGGCAGCATCTCTGGAGAAAAGGAATGGGTGACCTATAGATTGGCACGTCGATAATTAAAGTTGCATGCAACCGGAAGCATAGGATCACCTTTGTTAAACCAAACACAGTTGCTTGGTAAAGCGATCACCGAAGATGCATTTAGTTTATTAAAATTCATTTTTTACAAATAGTGCCATTGCAGAAAATGCTATCTGTGTCAAATACTCAGGGTCTAACTTAATCATTCCGATGATCCTACCAACACTTGATTACCTGAGAGATAATAATGTGACGCTTCTTGTAAGCCATATACCATTTTTCACGTCTTTACATTGGTTTTAAAACGATAGACACTGCTCCTATAACTGTTCCTATTATTATAATAATCCTGCAACCAAGAAACTAATGACACCAACCTACTTTATTTTATCAAGAGGAAATATGCCTATCGGCCCTCTGAGTCCCCGCCAACCAGCGATTACCCCGTATACTAACCTACACACACCAGGGACAATTTTGCAACTTACCGAAGCCAATTATCCTGCAAACCTGCACGTCTTTGGAATGTGGGAGGAAACCGGAGCACACAGATAAAACCCACACGGTCACACAGAAAATGTACAAACTCCGTACAGGCAGCTGCCATAGTCAGGATCAAACCTAGGGTCACTGGCGCAGTAAAGGGCGAGCGCGACCAATCGTGGTGGCTTGAGCCGTACGGTCTCGCGGGGCCGGTTCCACTTCAAACCGCGGAGCCGCATGGAGTTGTGCGGGGCTGGTCCCGACATCATACTCACCAATCAGCTGGGCAGGAAGCGGGCCGAGTGAATTTGGACGTCGGACGGCGTCGGACGGTGACGTCATCATGCAACGGCACGCCGGGCGGTGACATCATCGCACAACGCCACACGCTGCGTATGGCGTCCAGATGCTGCGTACGGTGTCATGACGTCGAGACGCTGCGTACGGCCTCGATGCGGCTGCGGGCCTGTCGGCCATTGCCGTTCGGGATTTTGAACAGTGTCAGTTTTTCGGAGCCCCGCGCGATGTCGGGACCAGCGCTGCACAACACCATACGGCTCCGGCGATCAAAGTGGGACCGGCCATGCGAGGCCGTACGGCTCAAGCAAACACGTTAGGTTGCGCTCACCACATGCAGTCGCATGCTGGTGGGACAGGCGCTTAAGGCTGCAACTCTATCACTGTGCCACTGTGCTGCACTTAACTACATTAAGTGGTTTTCTTTGCAGCATTGCGGCAAACGCATTTAACTCAGAATGCATTTTACTTCTGTTAACCCGAGTCACTACGGTCATTAAATTAAATGGAACGTAATGTTTAAGGACTGTGGGTCTTTAAAAAAATATCTTAAAAAAAAAGATTATCCCACAAGAGCGAAAGTGTTTACATGCGGGTGTGATTCAGGGACAGCTCAGCACAAGGCCCCTACTGTTTTACAGCCCTTTAGAAGGGATGTATCAGTGAAAGATTCACATCAAAACAAGCATTAGTGCCCCTTAATCCAGGTATGCAAGGAGGGCTGATGCACTGATCTCTCGGCTTTTCCATCTTTCCTTGTCAATGAGTTCTGCATGTCATTGCATCCCAGGACAGGACTTTGTCAGAATGTCATGCGAATTCCTGAGTTTCTCAATGCTAGTAACCATTGCTGAGTTTACAGATGCTCAATGATAAGAGAGTTGAACTTGACTGTAGTGCCCTCTATTGTCAAATATCGATCAATACTCAATTTTACAAGCACAATTTTATAAGCAGGCTAGGACTCTGCTCCTTGGAACGCAGGAGGATGAGGGGTGATCTCATCAAGGTGTACAAAATCTGAGAGGAATAAATCGGGTGAACGCACAGAGTCTCTTGCCCAGAGTAGGGGAACCGAGAACCAGAGGACATAGGTTGAAGGTGAGGGGGGGAAAATAGGAACCTGAGGGGTAACGTTTTCAGACAAAGGGTGGTGGGTGTTTAGAACGAGCTGCCGAGGAAAGTAGTTGAGGCAGTACTATCGCAACGTTTAAGAAACATTTAGACAGGTACTGGGATTGGGTAGGTTTAGAGGAATATGGGGCAAACGTAGGCAGGTGGGAAGAGCTTTAAGATGGGATATGTTGGCTGCTGTGTGAACGTTGGGCTGAAGGGCCTGTATTCACACTGTATGACCCTACGACTATGACACTCGTAGAACTCAGATAGTAGAGCTACTGCATTCATTTATCCAATACCTTCAAGGTCTTGAGATTTTGTTTGATAAAAAGCCGCTTTGAATTTGGTATGAGATGAGACTATCACCGTTTAGTGGCCATTGCAAGCTGCCCTGCCTCAATAATGTGCCAACATCCCAGCTCTTCACAAAAATATATGCAGAGATTACCAATGTCCACCAAGGTTTCCACCACCATTAAAAGGCACTTGTGATGCACACAGGGAGCTTCACCCTACATTCTGGACCTTTCTTATCTTTGTCCTGCCTTCTCTGTGTTCTCAGAGAAGTCCTGCCTTCTCTGTGTTCACATTTCCCTGCCACCAGCATTGGGCTCTGAACCCTATGTGTTCATAGAATACTCTTCAGCATTCAACATTCTCCTGGCCTCCATATTACTGATTTAAACAGTCACCTTCTTCTCAATTATAATTACCCAAGCTGCCAATGTCCTAATGTGTAGGAAGGAACTACAGACGCTGGTTTACACTGGAGATAGACACAAAATGGTGGAGTAACTCAGCGGCATCTCTGGAGAGAAGGAATGGGTGTGTAAGAAGGAACTGCAGATGCTGGTTTAAATCAAAGATAGACACAAAAAGTTGGAGTAACTCAGCGGGACAGGCAGCATCTCTGGGGAGAAGGAATGGGTGACATTTCGGGTCGAAACACCTTCCACACTCATTCCTTCTCTCCAGAGATGTTCAAGTTCAACTTCAAGTGAGTTTATTGTCGTGTGTCCCTGATAGGACAATGACATTCTTGCTTTGCAAAGGCACAACAGAACATAGTAGGCATTGACTACAAAACAGATCAGTGTGTCCATATACCATTATATATGTAAATACACACATGAATAAATAAACTGATAAAGAGCAAGTAACAGACAATGGATTATTAATGTTCAGAGTTTTGTCCGAGCCAGGTTTAATAACCTGATGGCTGTGGGGAAGTAGCTATTCCTGAACCTGGTCGTTGCAGTCTTCAGGCTCATGTACCTTCTACCTGAAGGCAGCAGGGAGATGAGTGTGTGGCCAGGATGGTGTGGGTCCTTGATGATGCTGCCAGCCTTTTTGAGGCAGCGACTGCGATAAATCCCCTCGATGGAAGGAAGGTCAGAGCCGATGATGCACTGGGCAGTGTTTACTACTTTTTGTGGTCTTTTCCTCTACAGGGCGCTCAAGTTGCCAAACCAAGCCACGATGCAACCAGTCAGCAAGCTCTCTACTGTTCACCTGTAGAAGTTAGGGAGAGTCCTCCTCGACATACCGACTCCCCGTAATCTTCTCAGAAAGTAGAGGCGCTGATGTGCTTTCTTGATAATTGCATCAATGTTCTCGGATGCTGCCTGTCCTGCTGAGTTACTCCAGCTTTTTGTGTCTCTCTTCGGTTTAAACCAGCATCCGCAGTTCTTTCTTACACGTTAACATAGAACTAATGTGTGGGTGATCGATGGTCAACATGGGCTCGTGGGGGGTGGGACGAAGGTCCTGTTTCTTCACTGTACCTTTAAACTGGACTAAAAGTTATGTTCTGTTTTTCACACAGAGAGTGGTAGGGGGCAGATAGGAGAGTGGCATTTAAATGTTTTTTTTTAATATAGGCACATGGATATGCAGGGAATGGAGGAATATGGATCACGTGCAGACATTAAGGTCAGTGGACATCAAAGATACTCCTCTGGTATATTTGGTGGACATTATGGGCCATGGGTCTGTTCCTGTGCTGTGTTGATGCCACATTTGTTATCCTTGAAAAGTTTAATATTTTTAAGACTATTTCAATGCAACTTCACAGCCATACTACACACAAACCCAATCACATTAACTCACACCTTTCCGTCTATTGTTACAGATTTCACCTTTCGTTTAGCAAATGTATGCCCGTGTTTTATCATTGCAGGTCGCCTCCAAGCCAGAACCATCCGAGTGGAAATATAACCGCGCTCACACATGTAAAACTGCAACAGATCAGGGATTACTGCAGTTTCAGCGAGAGCAGAATTCGCCGCCTTTGTGGATCAAAACGGTCGCGCTTTTTTTTTGAAGGTGTTGCGCACACACATGCACCTCCTGTTTCCACTTTTATTTTGAACGTGCATTGATCTTTAATCACTGTACCTATAGGTAGGCTTCCCAACATTCCACGTTTCTTTCCACTAAGATCCAAACTACTACAGCGGTGGAGAGGAGAGGTGGGCTGCCGGCCCGGGGCAGGAGGGCACGGATGCAGTGAATTCAACCCTGGACTCGGGGTGGAAGATTGCAACCTTCACGTGGTCCGCCCTGTTTCGACTAATGCAATCAACTCGACGTGCACAAACGGAAGATCAAGTAGAACAAGTTGTCCAACAACTTTAGGCTGTGCACGCCACACGAAAGAAGAAGAAGAACCCTGGACTCGTGGCTGCAGGTCATTTTTGCATGAATTTGCGATGAAAAATAGTCTTGAAAATACGAAACTTTGTAAGGATAAAAAAGGGGCAGGAGCGGACGACAGGAGGAAAGAAACCTGCAGACGGCAGTCCCGGGACAGGGGGTAGGAAATGCACAGGTCGCTGTCCCGGGATAAGAACAGGTCGCTCTCCCGGGATATGATGGCACAGGCAGTTATTGATCCCGGGATAAGATTGCACAGGTCGCTATTCCGGGATAAGATTACACAGACAGTTATTTATCCCGGGATGGGGGATGCACAGGTCGCTATCCCGGGATATGATAGCACAGACAGTTATCTATCCCGGGATGGGAGATGCACAGGTTACTATCCCGGGATAAGATTGCACATTCAGTTATTTATCCCGGGATGGGAGATGCACAGGTCGCTGTCCCGGGATAAGATTGCACAGACAGTTATTTATCCCGGGATGGGTGATGCACAGGTCGCTGTCCCGGGATAAGATTGCACAGACAGTTATTTATCCCGGGATGGGAGATGCACAGGTCGCTGTCCCGGGATATGATAGCACAGACAGTTATTTATCCCGGGATGGGTGATGCACAGGTCGCTGTCCCGGGATAAGATTGCACAGACAGTTATTTATCCCGGGATGGGAGATGCACAGGTCGCTGTCCCGGGATATGATAGCACAGAGAGTTATCTATCCCGGGATGGCACAGGTCGTTCTCCCGGGACAGGGACAGGCTCTCCCGCGGCTCGTACTCACCCCCTCGGCGTGCAGCTCGGCGGAGACCTGATCCGTCAGCTTCAACGCCCCAGTAAACACGAACAAAAAGCCAACCACCCGCCGCAAAGCCTCGAACATCAGCCCCATAGACACCGCGTCTCCCACTCAACTCGCAGCCAGGGCCAGAGCGGAAGAACTGCTCCAGGGGCGACCTCACCGACACAGGGACAGTCCACCTTGCCAAGTGCCAACAACCCCTCCCTCCCTGCTGCATCCCGTCTCTGCAACCCCACACACTTGCATGCAAAAATATTTCAAGTAAGCTTTGCTCTCTGCTTGCTTAAATAGGGTTCAATCTGTTGCAAATTTCGAATAAATCTCAAGGAGATGTTAATTCCACCTCCCCTGTTTACAATCATGTTAACAGCAGGCTCTCTTTGCAGAACAAGCTGTACAGGCTGGTGTTGCCATCCAACCGAATTTTGGCTGGAAATACGTCTGCTGTGTTTTTTTTAACTGGGCGACAGGCAGGATTTGTATCCAGTCTCTGCTGCCACACAAGGTTCGCTACACGAAAAAGGCAACACTTGTGGTCAGTTCGTATTCATGCAGGAGTAAGTCGTTATCACGAGAAGCAGTAATAAAATAAATATAACGTTACGTTAAAATAAAAATAAGCTATTTGAGCTTTCCTCTCCAAAGCAACTAGGAGTCATACAATGTGGAAACAGGCCCTTCGGCCCGACTTCATCTTACCGACAAACATGTCCCATCTACAGGGTACACAAAAAGCTGGAGAAACTCAGCGGGTGCAGCAGCATCTAAGGAGCGAAGGAGATAGGCGACGTTTCGGGTCGAGACCCTTCTTCTCCAGCCCTGAAATAAAAAAACGGCCACAACCCCCATCCTTGCCGTGTGTTCACCATCCCCCCGGACCTCCCCCTCTCCGACATCGAACGGTCTGTCCTCAGCAGAGGTCTCACCTTTGTCCCCCTCCGTCCCCACCTCAATGAGTTCCGCGCCCACCACGACTTGGAGCTCTTCTACCGTCGCCTCCGCCTCACAGCGTTCTTCCACGGGAAGAGGCCCTCGCCCCCACTGATGATCCCTTTTCCTGTCTCCCACGTACGCCTCCACTTGGAACCCCCTCGTAGCCTTCCGGCTGTAGAACTATTTATCCAGAACTGCCGTCGGGACATCAACCGCCTCGACTTCTCCACCCCCTGTCTCACTCCAATCTCTCCAGCCCTGAAAATTGAAGATGTCCCATCTACACTAGTCCCACCTTCCCGCATTTGTCCCATATCCCTCCAAATCTATCCTATCCATGTACCTGTCTAATTGTTTCTTAAACTTTGCAATCGTCCCTGCCTCAACTGCCTCCTCTGGCAGCTCCTTCCATACACTCACCACCCTTTGTGTGAAAAAGTTACCGCTCAGATTCCTATTAAATCTATACTCCAAAGGGCCTGTCCCACTTACGCGACCTTTACAGGCGACTGCCGGCACCCATGATGGGTCGCCGAAATTTTCAACATGTTGAAAATTCAGCGGCGACCAGATAGACGGTACGGCTCTTTGGTGTCCTCTCACGACCATACAGGCTGTGTGGTCATGAGAGGTCTCCTATGGTCGTGAGAAGTCACCCGCAACATGTCGCCGGGGGTCACCTGTAGGGTCGTGAGAGGTCTCCTATGGTTGTGAGAGGTCTCCAAAGAGTCGTAGTGTCTTTCTGGTCGCTGCTGAATTTTCAACATGTTGAAAATTTTGGCGACCTATCACGGGTGGGGTGCTGGCAGTCGCCTGTAAAGGTCGCGTAAGTGGGACAGGCCCTTGACACTGTAAACGGCACGATTGTATTCGTACTGTCTTTCCGCTGACTGGATAGCACACAAGCTTTTCACTGTGACAATAACAAACCTTTGACCTCTGGTTCCCGTTTCCCCTACCCTGGGCAAGAAACTCTGCATCTACCCGATCTATTCCTCTCATGATTTTATACACTTACTTATAACTTAATACTAATGGGAGTTTCATGGCCTTACTGGCTTAGCCCTGAGATGGACAAAAACTGGATTTGCCTCTGGAATTAACATGTTTACAACCTGCAGCCACTATTTGACATGTAAAAAAAAGAGAAGTAATTTCATTAAAACCTAGAAAGTCCTTACAAGGTTCGACAAGAGGCAATGATAATGCTTCTTCTGCTGAGGTTTCTTGAACTAGGGGGTCACAATCACAAAATCAGAGGTCAATCCTTCAGAAGTGGAAAGAGATTCCTTCACCCGGACAGTCACGAATCTTCAGGATTCAGTGAAAGCCCAGTCATTGGTAGCTCCAGGGCAGAGGTTCATAAACTTAAATGTGCTAGTTCCCGACCATTGGCCAAAATCCAGAACTGGGCCTAAAAGGATTGAAACTGGGCCGTGAAGGGCCCAAAAGTTTTAATTTAATTTTCTATCATGTTTGTAAAAATATTTTCAATTATTTAATTTGACTTTTATTTAATGTCTTTAATGTTATGATTAATAATGAGTCCTGCAAAGCCAAAATAAAATGTTTTGAAAACTCGAATCATTTTGACAAAATTATCAATTCATTTATCACACTATTTTAAGATTTGGGCCGCAAGTCCAAATATTTGCTCAATTTTCAGCCTTTGATGTAAAAGGTTGAGGGTCACTGCTTAAGGGAATCAAGGGATATGAGATTAGCACAAGAAAATGGCCTTGTGGAAATGAAGGCCATGGTGTTATTGAATGGGGAGTAGGCACTGTTTGGTCTGCTGTTGTTTCAATGTCTCATGTGTCAGAAGGAACTGCAGATGCTGGTATAAACCGAGGAGACACAAAAAGCTGGAGTAACTCAGCGAGACAGGCAGCATATCTGGAGAGAAGGATGGGTCAGGTGGGATTTGAAGAAGGGTCTTGACCCGAAACATAACCCATTCCTTCTCTCCTGAGATACTGCCTGTCCTGCTCAGTTACTCCAGCTTTTAATGTCTATTTTCAATGTCTCTATATGGTGGTTGCAAATTTGGTTTGTCGATTGGAGCCCCTTATCTTCTCAGTAAGCCACACATAAACCACGTGCAGGAACTCATTTTAACACAGCCTTACCCCTTGAGCTTCAAAAGGATTTTGAATTTTGCTGACATACTAGTGGTGATGAAATGTGTCACCACTAGAGACTTCAAAAGAATGTGAAGTGTGAATCGAACGAGAATACGCAAGGAAATGCGAAGATTACAAAGAGCCATGAGGAATAGTGGTTGGAAAATGGAGATGAATAGATTGCTAGCAGGAAGGTCAGGAGTGTCTAAGATCACTGGGCAACGAGGATTGTGGGAGCCCGAGACAGTACATCGTTCTCCCTTTCCATGTGAGCACAGAAAGCAATGAGCTTATCGGGGAATGATGTGTCAATGTTAAAGTTACCCGGCTCAACTGGTTGGAAGTAATGGAGTGCAAGACCTACCACGGTTGCTAAGCCTCCAGTTTAATCTGAAAGTGTCCCTTTATGTCCACGATGGCCTTCTGGAGATTTTACCTGGACATCTTGTATGACCCTGGATCGTCTCACTTGAACAGACTTGCCCTCAGTGTATTGTGGACAGCTTGGTTCATCCAAGGCTTCTGGTTAGGAAAGGCTCAAATAGTCTTGGTGGGAACACACTCCTTCATACATTTCCATGTGAAGTCAGTAACAACCGTGGAGTATTTGTTCAGATCCTTGAACATTGCCTAGTCTACCGTGTCTAAGGAGTTACAGAGTTGTTCCTTTGTCTCTCCTGGCCTCTGTCTCCCCTGTACAATCCTCTGCCTCCCAGTACAATTCTATTCAGCAGAACTAAGTTTGTCAGTTGCTGCCCAAATGCAGGATAATGAAGCCAGGAGAACCGATTTTCTAAATCGCAGGTAAGATGAAACGAGATCCATCTCTGATGGTGGACTAGTAGTGGTTGAGAGGTTTTGATCCTCTGGTGCTGCAGTGATGTGTTGCTAGTAGTTTGTAAGTGTCTTCTTCAAGCTAGTCTTGTTGAAGTCCTTGGCAATGATGGAGAATGTGTTGGGTTATACCATCTGGTATTTATTGACCACAATATATCGTTCCTCAAGATCTAGACGGTTGACTGCCTGGGGTGGGGTGGAGATTGCAGTTCAAATCAAGATGGAGCTGAATTCCCTTGTGAGGTAGAAGGGACGGCACTTCGCTGCTCAACGTGCCAGGTGGGAGAGCAGGAGTTGGATAAGACCCTCATGTCTGAATACAAATGAAAAAGCAGAACCACAAAGGTTATATACTCTGGATTTCTACCAGGCCATGTGGAAAATGGCAATGAGTCAATCAGATCAAAGAAGTCAAAGTGTGGCTCGGAGACTGATGTGGGAGAGATAGGTTTCAACTCATTGGGCACTGGCACCACTACTGAGAACATACGAAATAAGAGCAGGAATATGTTAATCAGCCCTCAAGTCTGCTCTACCATCCAACAATTCCTCTTCGGTCTTCATATACCATGATTTCTCTAACGTCCAGAAACGGCAATCTCTTTCTTGATTGAAATCAATGCCTGATCCTCCACAGAGCGATTTCTAAAGATTCACTTCTCTCGA
Organism: Okamejei kenojei; assembly: GCA_035221665.1. Classification (NCBI taxonomy): domain Eukaryota; kingdom Metazoa; phylum Chordata; class Chondrichthyes; order Rajiformes; family Rajidae; genus Okamejei; species Okamejei kenojei. The sequence goes on from CM069157.1 coordinate 21,649,427, forward strand.
GTAAGAAATATTCTAGACTCTCAGGGCTACAGTATCTCTATTTTAGTAACACATTGTCCTGCTTCAGTGATGGAAGCAGTGCAGCAACTCACAAACTGCATCAGCCATCATTAATCATTTGGATTCAGAACTGGCTTACACAAGATCCAGCTGCATTGAAGGTGCCTCTGCCTACAGCCTGTTTTTTTCCTATCTTTTTTAAATTTTAGTTTGTCTAAACAGTTTTGTTTTGGGGATTCCTTAGTTTTTCTATGTGGGGGACGGGGGAGAAACTGCTTCCTGACGAGGATGCGACTATTTCTCCGAGCCGCGTCCTCGCCCCCCCCCACCAGAGCTTCGGCAGCAGCGGCGCAGACCGACATCGCGGAGTCCCTGGGGCCCTTTGCCGAGGGCCACCAGTGTGAATCCCCGCCTGGGGACTCCGGTGGGAAGGGGTTGGCCTCCCCTTCCGACATTGGAGTTCCAACATCCCGGCGAGCGGGCATGAGTGGCGGGCTGCCCCTAGCGGCGGCTGCGGAGAGCTCCGACGGTCCCGACCACAGGTGAACATCAGAGGAAGATGACTGACTTTGGTGCCTTTCCTCACAGTTGGAAACTTTTGAAGCTGCTGTGTGGGGATGTTTTATGTTGAAGTCTATCGTGCGTTGTGTTCTTTATTTTATGGCTGATCACATTTCACTGTGCCAACTGGCGCACTTGACAAATAAATGTATCTTGTATATTAGAATACAGAGGATTGTGGTGGAAGGACAATAATCACTCTGACCAGTGGAGATCTGTAGGGATCTATGCTGGAAACCTATTTATGACATACATGATTTGGACGTATACATAGACGAGTTGGTTAGCAGCCCAAACCAACGTTGTTAAGAGTTATGGAGTGAGAAAGGCCTTCGAAGTATACAATGGGATATAGATCAGCTACTGAAATTAACATTTAAATGGCAGATGGAGATTAATCCAAGCAAGTGTGAGGTGACCCCTTAGTTATTTATTTGCCTCTGTACTGAATTTGATTTTTAACAACGAGGAAAAAAATCACATGTAGTTGAAGCGCACATTGTCAGACTTTATTAAAGGCCATTACCATACATTTTGGTTTCACCATGTAGAAATTACAGCTGTGTTCATAGTCACCCCATTTCAGGTGTGTTTAATTGCCTCCTTAATGCTCAGGCGTGTTTAATTGCCTCCTTAATGCAGGTATAAGAGCTCTCTGCCCCTAGTCTTTCCATCACCTTTGGCAACTTTATTGGTTTATCAATACGATTGATGAAAGGCACAGAATGGAAACGGGCCCTTTGGCAACCATCGATCACCCAGTCACTCTAGTTGAGACTGAGAAACAAGAATAAAACTGTTAAGAGACATCAGCCAAACCTTACGCTTAGCAAAATCAAGTTTGGAACATCATGAAGAAAGAGCACTGGTGAGTTTACTGATCACAAAGGGACTAACACGCGAAGGAAAACCTCCACAGCTGATGACAGAAGAATTCTCTATAATAAAGGAAAAAAAAACAAACACCTGTCTGACAGATCAGAAACACTCCTTAGGAATCAGGTGTGGATTTGTCAAGGACCATTGTCCGCAGAAGATTTCAACAGAAATACAGAGGCTACACTGCAAGATGCAAACCACTGGTTAGCTGCAAAAATATGATGGGCAGCTTAGTCTGCCAAGTACTTAAAAGAGCAACCACAGTTCTGGAAAAAGGTCTTGTGGACAGATGAGATGAAGATTAACATATTGATTCGTTTTTCAAAGCTAAAAAAATGTAAATTCTTGCGCGGCCAAGTCAATCACCCGATCTGAACATAATGAATACTAAACATGACTACTTTAAATTTACATGACATTGCTGTGTCCCAAACATTATGGTGCCCTGAAATATGGGGGGGGGGAAAGAAGAGACCTATGTATAAACGCTGCTGTAATTTCTACAAAGTGAAACCAAAATGTTATAAAAATGACCTTTATCAAAATCTGACAAATTTACATTAGAAATCTCAAATTGTGGAGTACAGAGGCAAATAAATAAATGGGTCTTTGTCCTAAACATCATGGAGGGCCCTGTAGTTATCAGCAAGACCATTAACACAATTAATATACATTGAGATGGGATCCCCCAGTCCATAAATCCCTGAAAGTGGTAGCGCAAGTAGTTCATGGTAAAGTATATTCATCAGCCAGGCATTTAGTACGTGAATCAGAAAATCATATTGCGGCTTTATAAAACTTTGGAATGGTGTACAGATCTTCATGACCAGAGCTGCCGAGTTTTGTCAGAGCATTTTAGTATTCTAGTACCCGAAAATCAGTATTTCACCAAGTAAATCAGTATTTTTACGTGATGTAATTTTGCTGAAATTTTGTTCTTCTTTTGTGCAGTCATACCCATGCGAGAGTACAAGAATGCATAACTGCTACCAATTGACATGTCTTCTACGCACCTTACTTGACAGTACATTCATTGCCATCTCTTTGTATACTTCTGTTTGAACGGCTGCTTCCTGCTTTTAGCACCAGATGATGATGTAGAAGCCATTTTGTAAGCCTTCCTCTCCCTCCTTCCTTTTTTTCTCCCTCCCCAAACAGTCTGTGACCCATAGCGGTATGTGTAAAGGCAATAGCACTCCAGCTGGTAGGCCTATAATTAGAACCCATAGCGCTGTTCGTTTAAATTCCCACGCGCTAAACTGGCAGCGCTCTGTTTAAACCGGGAGCGAGACAGGCAGATCAAAGCGTACAAAAATAATCATCCAGATTATTTTTATCATAATGATTAAATAATCATCCAGATTATTTAAGCATCCAAAATGGCTTCTACATCTTGAAAAATTAAAATACTAAGAGATTTAATCTGCTAATATTTTTAGTTACAGTATGACTTTGTATATCCTTGCAATTTTTAAGCAGCAAGATGAAAAGGAAGTCGGGTCGATTTAAAAAAAAAAATCAGTACAAAATACGGGAAATCCGTACTACTTGGCAGCTCTGTATTAGATAGACTGAATGAACAGCCAAAATGAAGTTTCAAAATGTCAGAAAAGGCAGAACTATCTTGGTAGATTCAGCTGGCAACATTTCCGCAGTGACTCAGCTCCAGCAACCCTGATTTAATCTTGACCTTTAATGCTGCGATTTGCTAATGCGCTATCAAGTGTGAAGCAAAAGGCCCGGGGGGGGGGGGGGGGGGGGGGGGGGGGGGCGTTTATGTGCTTTACCACAATAATGGCAAGCGATTGCAAGCTCAGGCGGAGTGGCATCTGGGTTGACGGTGTGCATGAATCACATATCATTGTGCAGCAGGACAGCGAGCAACATCTATTTATCACAAGGAGAACATATGGCAAAGTATGGAGATCAAGTGGGAGAGAATTTACCAACTCCTCACAGCATATAAATTGATGATATCTGAAATACTGCATACATAGTCTCAAAGAGAAGTGACTAGACGCAATTCAGAGGTCATGGGACCGATTCTGATGTCATATAAGGTTGAACACAACACAATCTTGATACAAAATATTTTATTTACATTGACAGAAAACACTGGTGTCATGAATAGTGGTTGTGACATCCAGGTGATTGTCCCTCCAAGATCCTGAGGACAAAAAAGGAAGTTAGTAGCTTCTTATGACAATGTTCATTCCAACACATCTATGCTGACATTTCCCATCATAGTAGGCAAATCTAATGTTCAGCATTGAGATTGTTATAATATCTCCGAACCTTCTGTGACAAATACAAAGTCCCAACACAAGTTACAAGAATGGAAATCTGATCCATCAAAAGCTGTCAACTAACTGAATAAATTACTGTAAGCACTACACTACCAAGCACTATTAATGAAGCATTTACAAACACAATTAAATTTAAATGGCATGCAAATATTTCCATGCAAAATGTCTGGAACTAGTACTTGCTGTGTTGCAACCCCAATGCAATTTCTACATCATGGACACATTCCCAAAGCAAGCTCCTTTTGCAGCACGGCAAGATAATGTAGTATCCAACTTCTCCCACTATGGGTGAGCCCAAGTTCAGGCAATCATGCATTTAAGGGAAATTACACTCATATAAGATGTGATTAACCCCTTACACCACTAATAAACAGTTATTTATGAAAGAAAGAGGGGTTCAATTGGAGACCAATTGAAATTATAAGTTTCAACAGTTCTGAGCTCAGTGATTAGTGAATGATATGAGACAGTAACCAAAACACCAGAGAAATCCTTTTGGTCCAACTGTACCTTCCCCACAGAGACTACTGACGAAGTAGACAATATTTCCAAACCAATTTAGCTATTTGGTTATTTTCCCTGCAGTAACAATTTAAATGTTCTGCACTTAAGGTGGAATGAACAATTAAAATGCAGCAGCATACTAAAATGTAAACTCAGAATGCAATTGAGACTAAAGTAGTAATGGGTGTGTCCCACTTGGTGATTTTTCTGCGACAGCTGGCCCCATTGACTGGTGTATCAGGGTCGCCGAAAGATTTTGAACATTTCAAAATCCAGCAGCCATCAAAAAGTTGGGACACTTGAGGAAACACCGTGCGTCAATACGTCATCACTGGGAAATGACTTTTCGTTGACCTGATACGTCAGTCACCAAAAAAAAATAAAAAAAATCGACAAATGGCACAGGCTCGTTAGGCTTCATGGGACACCTACTTTGATTAAAAAACTCACTGCCCTATATCTTGAGTTCCAATATACTCACCCCTCTTCATAACTTGTGGTGACTGACCAGATGTGAAACATCCTGGTTGTGGATGGTAGCTGGAAATGAAAGCAGATAGTTTAATTCCCATAACTTATTTCTCATCCAATCAAACTACATTAGCCAAACTCTGCATCTCGCATACAAATAAGCAAAATACTATGCGAGAACCACACAAATAATAGTTGAACAAGATTTCACATCACTTTAAAAACACGATTGTCAATGTCAATTTTTGGGGGGATTTTAGCAGTTACTTACTGGCAATTTTAATGCACCAATCAACAAGCATCAAGCGCTACCATGCCTAAAGAGAACACATCAAGTTAGTAAGAACTCAACAGTAATTGATAATATTAATAATCCTTAGATCACATTACATCAGGAAAACGTGCCATACAAATCCAGCCAAAATGTAGATCTGGAGTAGAAAAGCTGCCTGAATTCCCCAATAGTCTCAAGTGTCACTGTTTCCACAGTGGCACCCATTGACTAATATTTATGGGGCAAGACTTGGTTAATGGGAACAGGATACAAAGGATACCGTTCATACAACTGATGCGCATCAATGGATTACACCAGAAAAGCACAGTGTACTTTGTGGTGACTTGCCTGCACAAGCCCAAGAAAAGGTGCTAAGCAAGGTGCTTTAAGCCAAGCTTCACAGGCAAGTACGGCAGTGTGCAAACAGATTTAAATTATTCAAAATTAATAGTTCTAAGATTTGAATGGGCCAATTAAAATTGACCAAACTGGCACAGAAAGAAGATGCCTAATCAGGCAAGTGTGCATTTAAGGGAAGTTACACATCTTAGAAGCGATTCTAACCTCTTACAACACTACTAGACACCAAGTATCCTATGATGTTCTGGCATCACACTCCTGCACAGTTGCTCAAAATATTGTTGCCAAATTAAACTGAAAAAGCTCAGTCATAGAGAATAATTGAGATGGAATACAGTGCAGACACTTAGCTATCTATTTATACATCCCACTCACAAATCCCATGTGTAGAATTGAAACATGATATCAGCTTCAGGGATAAGCCAGAGCTTTTTACACAGAAATTATACTTCATTGCTCATTCTAAACAGATCATTATTTCTTTTGACTTAGCAAGTATGTTTCCCAAAAATGGAATACACATGCGACTAACACTTCAGCTCTAAGATTGCATCAAGTGTTAATCGTGCTGTGAGCTGTGTGACAAACTGAATCAAATTAAGCTTGCACAGAGAATACTGCAATTTGCACAGATGACCTCCGTGTCAAAACCCCAGCATTATAACATAAACTGCCCCAAAACAGTCAAAGACCTGAACAATCTGGTCAAGGGCCATGACAGCACTTACAACCTCTTTCATCCTAATCTCAAAGATTTACAGCAGTTTACTTCATCCAAGCGATCTAAACATCTAAGCAGTCAAGAGCACATACCACTATGTTCTCCTAGATGGTTTCAATTTTTGAATTACTTGACAAAAAAAGATTACTGGAAAACTGCACATTATGTTAAGCCCAACACTGATAATGTGATCCATCCGATTATAGGAACATGTCATCTTTCAGTGGATAGACTAACAAGCCATTTGCTTATTAACAGCTTCAAAGAAAGCAAACCAAAAGCAATGTGATTTGACTAAAGCCCATTCCAGGTATACCTGAAATTTTAGTAACTAGTTCAAGGCCCGAGCAGCCAAACAAAGTTATATACCAGGGCAAAGCATGGTGAATGTTTGCTCTTCTAAAATACCAAATGAATAACAAATCGTTATTTTCAGTACATATTGCCAGATGCAGTTGAACTCACAGTTGAAGTAGTGAATATGACGTTTACAGAAATGATACTTGCCATATGCAACAAGTAAGCATTCTTAAAAATCTGCTGAACCCAAGATAAATCTTCCTATACGCAAATACATTGTACAGGGTCTGGTCATAGGATTTCTGGCCAGATAACCCAGTGATCAAGGTAGATTGTAGTTAGTCATTACAAAGTTGTCTTGGTAAAAGCTGAAAACATACTGTAGAGGCTATACTAAACGTTACAGGAGATAAACCAAGTACAATAAATAGGTGCACGCATTTCAGGGTAAGGGGGTCTGACAGAGGCTCATCAAGAGCAAGTAGGTTAAAAGTGAACTCCTCAATTTCCAAAACTCGTTAGCAGATCAAGTCACCATTTCCTCCATAATTGCAGGCAATTGCACACCCACCCATCCCTTTTTCCAAACCCCAAACTAATTATGTGATGTTCAAGTTATGACAATAAGTGGCTTATTGTCTATGTAAATCACACTGATTTATTGATGGTCTTGGCAAAGCTTCAAGTGCAAGGTTTAGAAAAAGTTAATCAGACAACTACAACCTTCCTATTCAAGACCTCGGTCACACAACAGCTTTATGAAGCCAAAAGTACAATTGGAGAACAGAACACAGATCTACCATTTGTCAACGATCCACAAGTGCATCAAAGTCTTAATGCTGTAATACAACAGTATTTGAAAGCTGCACTAATAGCTGTACATCACTTCGGCTGTAATGCATTATTCATACCAGTAAACATTGAATGCTAACAGTCCAACCGCTAAGTGCTGCACTGTAATCACACTGTCAGAAGGGTGATGCCCGAACCATTTCACTGAATTAAGAAATTACGAAAGACATTTTAACAAGTTATTTGTACATACCTGTATGCAGTCTGTACTGTGTACCGCAGAACAAGCAGGAATACTATTCTCCAGGTCTTACTGCCCAATCCCATTTGCAGTACTACAGATCCTCAATGTAATGTATTGCAGACAAGCTGACTGTAATTATTCGTTGTAGAGTGGCATTACTTGCAAGGATGCAGCACAATTGGCTGCCAGCAGCCACTTGCTGGCTTGTAACTCAGATGCGTTGCCATGTGACCTGAGAATCTGAAACTGTTATAACTTCCACCAAAGAATACTGGGGAAGACAAGTTATTTCAATTTGTTCCCAGACTTAATGGGCATTACAAAATTCAGCGCCTGAATACCAAGATGGCAACAACTAAGCTTTCCTTTACATGTATTGAGATTAACTGATACCACACACCGAGCTCATATCTCTAAAAATGTATAAGTGAGCCTTTCAGGCCAAAGGGACTTTGCTCCAATTTCAAATTCACAAAAAAACATACCCCTATTGCAACTAAATGCACCAAGTTGTGGCATCAAAAAATTTGAAAACTGGGCATTGCAAAAATAATTCTAAGCTCTGCTTGTATCACCTAAAGAACTAAAAATTCCCCAAACTGGTGAGCTCAAAGGGCTCACAAAAGCCCCTAATTACAAGTAACATCACAAAACCAAATCTATCAAATTACTATATAGATTTGAACAGGGCCCTGGTTTATCATCCCCACCTAAATATACTAAACCCAAATAAATTATGAAACCCATGTTCAAATGCAGCAATTTTAAGAGAGACAAAGTGAAGCCATCATCAATGAGGATGTAGATTGTAATTAGCGTTAATTAGAAAGTGGGCAAATTATTCACATTTGCAATAACTACATTGCATAGCCAGGGATTTTAAAATATCTCCATTAATAAGTTAGGACTCAAGCAAGTAAGCAGCCCTCAAGTTACATATTAAATCATCCCAGAATTTTGATTTAAAAAAATATCCAATCCTGGCTATTAAAAAAAAAATAAACAAATGATAAAATAGTTGCCCCTCACTAGAAAACTGCACTTATGGCTAGTACAGCTGTATAAAAATCATACCAGTGGATTTGATTATATGTTCAAACATGCCCCACCACCCATCCCCACAAATAAGTTTTAACACTTACCATTATCACAATGCTAAACAGCAATTATTTGTTGGCACAGCATGTTACTGCTTGGTTTGCAGTTACCCATTGAAGCTCTTCAGCTTCTATAGGCAGAAGACATAGAAGTCACGTTCTGGTGGTCCAGGCATCCTGTTGCAAATTCATTCTTATGAGCAGATCTGCACCTCCCAGAAATGCAACTGGATTCCAATTATTGAAATTTTTCAATTAGTCATTCACGATGCAAGAGGACCAACTTTTCAAATGAAGTTTTAGGTGAAACCTTCACAAGTTAACAGTTGGACCCATAGTAGGTCAGTAGTTTAAAAAGGCTTTCTGGATCATAAATTGCAAATCGTTCAGAGAACATCTTTCACCAGGTATTATGTTCACTGGAAACTAAAAATAAGTCTTCAGAACTCCACTTTTTAGATCCTGTCCCAGTTTCACAGCAAATCTGTCTGGTAGAACTTTAACCACATGCACACAGACTTTTTAAAAAAAATCCTCACGTCCAAATAAGATTCCACAAATGTTCTGGTTTTGTTGGTGATGCAGATGGTCCAAAGATGAATGTGCATCAACACCAGGAACACCTGGGTATGGTCACTAAATGTTGTGCACATTGTCCTCATGCTTTTTACTGCATTGACTATTCAAATACACGTTTCTATTACTACTGCTCAAGTTCCAGAATACCAAGCGTTAGATCTGGGATGCTGCTGGCCCAAATTTGTTTTCTGCAAGTCACAATAAATTAATTTACAGGCCTAAAACTAAAAAGTATCTACTCTTCTAGATAGGACAGAGTAACCGGGCATCATTATATTTTGAGAGTTATTGTAACATCTTAGTGGCATCATATGGCAAGACAACCAATGACATTTATCAGCAAGCCATACAGACTCCTCACTTACAAATTAAGGGGTCATGCTACGAATTGATTTCTAATCCACCAAATGGATTTAGGACAGGCTGGACAGCTTCAGATTACCTCATATCTACCCAAATTGGAATGGACGAGAACAGTTCAAACACAGGTGGGACATGTTATCTTTATCTGAAATTGTATAAACCCAATTGGAAAAAATGCAGTGGCAACAAAATCAATCAAATTGAAAATCTGAATGCAGCTGGCACTGCCAAAATGCATGTTTATTAGTTGCATTGCAATAGATATAGGACGAGAATGCAGAAGTCAAATGGCAATTTTTTTGTGGCCAAATAAACCATTGAAACAAGAAACCAACGAAACAAGTAATAATCTCCCAACTCCCAAACCAAAAATAGTGGAAATAAACTTCAAACATCAATTTGTTCTGTTTTCAAGAGTTAGATTTAGCTAAGGGAATCAAGGGATATGGGGGAAAAAAAGAAAAAAGAATGGGGTACTGATTTTAGATGATCAGCCATGATCATATTGAATGACTGCTGGTTCGAAGGGCCGAATGGACTATTCTAGGTTTATGTAGTTTCCGAAAACATGCTCAACACCATAAAAACCAATAGAGCCTAGAATCGGAAACCTCGACATTTGTTGGATCTAATTAGAACAAGTTGGCCAAAAAAACAAAAAATGGCGTGATGAGCTTTGGATTCCATGGGGCAAAAAAAAAAGTCAGCTAGGGGCCCAATTGCTTCAAACCATCTTTAATGGAAAAACTGCACGCTAAAGAAGACTTGTGTCCAAAGTTACAGCTTCACTATCTAAGATTACAAGGAAAGGTCGCTCAGAATGACGGCCAGAGATCCTCGGCTTTAATCTTGATAGTAAATTAAAGCAGGAAAAATTGAAGTAGAAGAGAGTTTAGCACCAGTCTAAACATTTAACAACTTAAGTACTACCGCAACATAACCATCCTGCCCTCCCAACATTTTCAAACACTCAATTCTCAAATGTATTTTCCAAATCAGAAACCTAGATTTGTCAGTAGATTTCACTGGTACAACTGACAGAATTTGGCTTGCAGGTTTCTGGGATCCAAAACTAGAACGACAAAAAGAATCATTTTTGAAAATTTAAAAACCTATTAGAAAAGTTATATTTAATGCTCTTTCACCTACTGCAATTTAAATTAAAGCAACCATAAGATCTCAAGCAGAAATAAAATTGTTACAATTTAAAGCCAGTTTTTGTTGCACTTAATTCCCATCAATCCTTACCTTATTGAATTAACTTTGATAAATGGTACAAAGTTTGCAATAGTCAGCAATACTTTGTTCCATTTATGGAAGCCTATTTCCCATCATAGTAGCCACTATTTAGCAGAGACTTTATTCTTGGTTAAAAACAACTCGTTTCAAATTAGCACTACGAATGAGTTTTAATTTAAAAAGACGACCAAAATACAGAATTCCACCATTTCAAAACAAGCATTTAGCCTACACAATTTAACATGCTTCTACAATGACTCAAAAGATACATGGAGCATACTTTCTAGAGGTTTAATGGCACTTCAGTGTACATTTGAAGTACTGGGAAAAGATGCCTATTTGCACTATCACTTGCTTGACATAATTCAACATTCACAATGTGCCAGCGTGAATTGTTACAGTTTACAAAGTTTAGTCAATACACAAATCTGAATAGGCATAAAATGCAACTTTGCCACCAACTAAAAAAAAAACGCATTTATGAAGAGTTTCCATCTAAAGGAGACTATCTGGAATGCACACTAAAGGAGAGCTATAAATTTTAGTATCTAGGCTTCTTGTTAGCTGTTTCATATTCTTCTCTCGCTCTACTAAAATTGGGACCAGTAGGCCCCATAGGACGTGGGGGCTGAGCATTCATTGGACCTGGTGTCCCCTGTCCAAAGCGGTCATTACGCTATTGGAAGTTCATCACACATGGTAGCAATCAAAGTCCATACAAGTTGCACATTACAAAGTGAGGAAAATGTGTAACATTTAGGTCAGGGAAGACATCCGTAGTCAACGTTCGTCGATTACAACCAGGAATGGGGCGATCCACAGGTACCAGGCACATAAAAAGAAAAAAGAGGGCAAGTTGTTCATTAGTTTACCAACCAGCACATGGAGGAATCCATGGTGGGTATAATCCTCCCATGACTTGTGACAGCTTAAGAACAATGGCTATTCTGCTTTCAGTGCAAACAAATTACTTACAAGAATAGGAATGCAGTGTAATGTGCACAAAAAAGGATTTGGGCTTAGAACTTCTCATTACCATTGCAATCTCAGCATTGAATCTGTCAGAGATGCAGCGTTCAACACTTCAAGTTAAATAGCCACAGGCCTCAATCGAAGTCACAAGTAACCACCGACTTATTCCCACCTATTTCCCCTTTAACACAATCTGACTAACAAGCCAGTATTGTAGTACTGAAGAGTTGTTGAGTACAAATAATTTTGTTTCAGTAAAAAACTGTTTACTATTAAGGCATGATAGTTTCTCACAGATTGAAAATTAGATCTGATCAGTTGCCTTTAAAACTGTTGGAAGAGAAAATTATATAAAATTCAAAATGTATTAGTCCACAATCTACCATCACAATACAACACAAGTACTACAACACTGGATCATTGTTACCATTCAGGATTACCAGGATAAATTGAGAATACTGCAGAGAATACACAGTTAGTCCATAACTCAATTTTTGATTTAAAAAGCCTCATCAAATTTACCACTTGCACCGAACACCTCAAACATTTGGAGGGTAGGGCAAGCAGGTTTGCCACGACGCATGGCTTGATGTTGTGCTAGAGGACACTCAACAGCCTCTTTCAATTTATTTCATGGGGCAACATCACACTGCAAGCCAACTAAGTGCTGGCATATTCTGCTAAAACAATCGTCATCCAATGCAAGACTGAGGGCTTTGAAGCACTTCAACCAAAGAAATAACAATGAAACATGAGTTAATCCAAGATTAAACCATTTGGAATTGGAAAGACATTTCAGGAACAGCCTCTTAAATCAAATTATGAATAAACTTCCGCTCGCCCCCACACCCCATCTTCCCATTTGACCCAGTTTTTCCACTTAAAGTAATAAACCCATCCACTGCATCTTTTCACTATGCAAGACCTAGCAACGGTCAGGATAAGCAAAAAAATATTATTTACTAGCTGCAGTTGAACAGTTACAGGTGCCATGGAATCGCTGATTTTTCCAAATGTGGACTGTGTATCTATGCAATTTTAAATGGAGTTACTGCAATCACAATTCTTTATTCGCTTATTTTAATATTGCAGTTTGTCTTAAACTGGAACCACGTGTTCAATGTTTATGTATATAATAGTGGCTGCAGATGCCGGAACATTTGGACAGGAAATCAGAAGTTTATATCCTGTAGAACAAGAAACCTAAATTGCAAACTGGATAGAGCAAGACAATCCGCCTTCTGCATCAGAACAATTGCAACTGCTAACACCACTTGTAACCTCTGAAATAACCCACTAACCAATCGGAAGACGCTATGGGAATATTTTCATTCCTAACATGAATGCAAACAGTTGAGCCATTGCTATTCTCTACTTGGGAAATTGAAATTGACCCATTTTCCCTGCATACCTAATTTGGCATGCTTGTCCCAACCACACAAACCATCAATTCTACATTCAAGTTCTAAAAACCCAAACTTTGGTAATACGTCAGCTGATCTGGTAATTTAAATGTATTTTTACTAGATTGAATTTACAAACTTCTGCCCCACAATCACATTGATTTCACTCAAACTTGCAAGCATGTAATGACTATGCTATGTTTGGCATAGCCAAACTTTTTCAGTGGCATGGCAATTAGATCCTGTGATCAATTGTTGCAAAAGATGCAAAACTGATTAAAATCAACTTGTGTAATGTTTATTAACCTGTCACATGCAATTCCATTTTAAAAAACCAAGTTGAATCCACCCCATGCCAAGTCCAGACTATGTTACTCAGCTCCTACCAGAGCCTTATTCAAGCAGTTTCTAAGTTTGCTGTTTTGTGTTGTTTCAATAATGACAAGATAAACAGATGGACCCCACAAGGACCTTAGTTTAAATTGCAAAGTATCCGTTACAATTTTCACCATACCAAATACCCACTCATTTCACTCTACAATCAGACCATACATTCAAGCATTCACTCTGAACCACAGTATGCTTTACCCCTGCCATGTCACTGGTGTTTGCACTGGCGCTCATCATCTGTCCAGGCATCGCACTGGGTCCTCCAGGACTACTCAATGTACTGTGACCTTCATAGGCCATTGCTGCCATTGGTGGGAAGCTTTGGTTTGCAGCAGTATATTGTTCTGAAATGTGAAACAATGAGAAATTATCAATAATAAACACTTAAGTCACTCATTTACACAACACCATTTTCCATTTGTCCTCACTGTTCCCATTATGTAAAATTAAAATAATTTCATTTCAATTAATACAACCACAAGTCAAAAAGGCACAACAGATGATGTACTTCCTGCGGCAGCTGAGGAAGCACAATCTGCCACAGTCAACGATGGTCCAATTCTACACGGCCATCGTAGATGTTCTCACCTCTGGTCTGGTTTGGCTCAGCCACCAAGCACGACACCTGGAGGCTGCAGTGAATCCATGCACCCACACTATAGTCCAAAGCTCCATGCATTACCATGGCACAGCACCCACGCACTTGAACTCGAATCTTTTATTTAACTGTTAATATTCCATTAGTCTCGATCTTGTGTTCACAGAGGCTTCTAGATATGTTTACCTGGACTCGCACCCTTCCATATACCTCAGTCTCCAGGGACTGTTACTACTTTTAAAACATCATATACATGGTCACAATCATCTACATTGTCATCCTGTCACCAGTTGTACCCGCAAGGGTTGTAATTCAATTCTTTACCCATACTGTTCTCAAAGCAACCCACATTTGTGAACCATTTCCAATGAACATAGTCTACAATATCCACTGCATCACGTGCCATTATTTAGACAGTCACCTTCAATACAGCCAATATACAAGCAGTGACAATTGTTGTTTAGCAGATCAAAAAAGATTGAAGCCATAGCAAACTCAAATATTTAAAATTTCATAAAAATAAAAGGAAAAATATGCATTTACCTGCCATCCCTGCAGCCATACGCATTTCACGCTCTCTCTAAAAAGTAAAAAATACATTTGTTATTTCATTAGAAATCAGAACCTACAACCAAATTTGCAAGTGCTTCAAGCAAGAGCTGCCCAGGCCAAGTCCCAGTGAAATTTGAAATCCATACCTTTCTGCAAAAACACTTAAAAGTTAGCAATATTAATTTAGAATCGCCAGATATTAAAAAAGGTAAATTCCCTTGCACAAGTAGACACATACTTTTTACCTACTTGTCATTGCCTGACACCACCAAGATACAGACAAACACCAGTCCTATACAATTGCATTGCAAGATACAAAGCCAGACAATACAAGTTTAAAACAAAGGCACAAGCTGAGTTTCACTTGGCAGTCCTGGTAAGTCTTATTAAATATAGTCCAATTACACCACAGCATGCAATCAATGGAGATTCCAGCTGTACAGTTAATTACATAAGCATCAAATTATCAAGTCTATCAAGATCATAACGAAGTCAACAAATATGAAGTGTCAGCTCACAAGCCTTCGTACAAAGGTCCGCAAAATTGGAGCAAATTAGAATATGGGTACCCTTCTATACATGCATGCACGTAGGATTCCATCCAAAACAGTGTACGGTAGGGCTACAATTTAGGGGCTCCTTACTCACTGTTCGCCTGGGGTGTGCAGTAACAAGTTTTGCTCAATTTTATAAAGTATTTCCCTTTATAAACATTAATTAACTTTATACCGTGAATGGCACTACGCTACCACTTGCCGGCCCCCTCAGCCGCGCCTGCGCAATTGGGGGAGGGTTGCCCGTATCCACACGTGCGCAGTGTGTACTTGATTGGCGTCACAACGGGGACCAAATGGGTCGTCACATTATAATAAGCAATAGGACCTCAGAGCATTGGGTGCTTCAGTGCCAAACAAATTCAGGTGGGCAGTACCAAGAGACTTAAGGGCATAAATACGTGTAACCTCATTTTGTCCAGCTTCTGGTACAATCTGGTCCAGCTTCAAACTACTACTCGGAAAAGAGGTGTAATCTGGTTCAAGAAATTCAAAGAGTAACCCTTTCAACAAATGAAATCTGAAGCATCTGGTTGTGTTGTGCAAATGTCAAGATATTTCATTCATACTGCCAACGTAAATTAAAGTAATGTTATAACTAACATTTCCAGACATGAAGCAGGTAGAATTTGAGGCTGGTATTTTCATGGCATTCTCATTTTAAGCATCACAAGCTGGTGCAATCTTAGGTACAAGATACCTAATCATTACAAATTGCATTAGAACAATTTCCTCAAGCCAAAACACCCATTTAGGAAACTCACAGGATCCATGTATCCCATGCGGAAGTTCTCCTCCCTCTGGCGCCTTATCATCTCCTCTTTTTCCCTTTGTCGCATCAGCATTTCCTCCTCTCGTCTGCGACGCTCTTCCTCTTGCCTGGATAATATAGAAACCATGGAATTAAAATGAAAATTTTAACATAATAAGCTTTAACACATAGGCCACAGTATTCTCATGTTAGAGCAATTTCGCATGGTCTTAATTCTCACCTCAATTCAAGCTGTTTACGC
Organism: Okamejei kenojei; assembly: GCA_035221665.1. Lineage (NCBI taxonomy): Eukaryota > Metazoa > Chordata > Chondrichthyes > Rajiformes > Rajidae > Okamejei > Okamejei kenojei. Next base: position 21,665,599 of record CM069157.1, read on the forward strand.
TTTTGAACTTCTTGGCTGTGGAGTTCCTCCATGCGCCTCAGCTCTTCTTGGCGCCGCATTAGATCTGGAGTAATTTTTCATAACAGAAACAAATCAACTAGAGCATTAAGTTCACCAAATTTGTGCAGATATCAATAAATTCCATTTGACTGCACAAATTGATTACAAAATCCCACATCACAAATGCTATCACTTGCATATTAAACATCAAATTCAAATGAATATTAATTCAACATAGCTATTTTCATACAAGACAATTTGTAACTTCATGTTGCAGTCTCAGATACTGTTGAAATTACTCTTAACATACCCTGCCTCAACAACATTGCCTGATGTTCATGGTATGCATCTTCCATTTCATTTTCCAACTTATCCCTGGCCTCTCTCATGTTCTTTTCTACTTGTTCTCTCTGTTGTTTTTCCATTTCATCAAGCGACTTCCATCTCTGGGAATATTCAAACTCAAATGTTCCATGCTGAGCAAAACGAGGAGGATGCTCTCTCTCTCTGCAAGCAAAGGAGGCACAACTTTCACCTGAATTAGTCTAATAATTCCACTATTTCAAATGAATCAAATCTGCAGACTTAATGCATCACTTGAATATTTTTCAAAACTATTCTAAAACTCACTTCTGATACATTGGGTTCCTTTGGGCAAGCTTTTCTGGAAGGCCATCTTCATCATCATACTGTTCCATTGGTTCCACAATTACAGGACGAGGAGACCTACAGGGCAATGAATAAAATTTGACAGCTGTTCTCTTCCAGGGCTACATTTATGAATCCCCATTCTTGTTGCTCTTGAGCTCTTGTTGAAATATTGATAGTCAGTTATAATTAAAACCCCATACTGATATTTCTGTCAGTAAATGTAATGCAACTACATAAAATCAGAAACCCTCATTCTTAATTATATACCTGCTCATGAACTACAATGTTGTTCAAGAAACATTTGAAACTGAATTTCAAAAAGTTTTTAAAAAACTTACGCTGTCAAGAGGAATACTCCATCACTGCATCGGTCAAGTGCCTTCCGCGCAGCTGGTTTTGTAGCAAATTCAACTATTCCTTTGCCCGTTGATCTGCCACGATCATCTACAATTACAATAGCTCTCTCCACTTGACCAAATTGAGAGAAAGCTTCCTCCAACAATTCATTTGAGACATAAGGAGAGAGATTGCGGACAGTCAGTGCAGCAGAATGTGTGGCAAAACGGATACGAAGTGGTCGGCCTCTCATAGGCGTATCATCAAGTTCGGCTTTGGCTATTTCAGCCAAAGTTCTACTTTCCTTAAGAGAAACAAAGACAAGAACTTTGGAAACCACAAATCTAAGTTCAGTTTAAACTGCCAAAAAAGCACAAGCCAAACTAAAATAAACAAAACATGCAAAATTGTGTTTTTTGATGCAAAATTAAACAATTAATAGAAAATCAACACCTCATGTGCACACACAATTTTTGGTGAGCTGAACCAAACCATTAACTGAGAAATTACCTTTAGCCAACGCGCGTGCACAAGTGGCAAGAAATGCAAGTATAAAGGACATACGAGTGCAGAAAACCCACAAAATCCGATTGCCTGCAGTGCGCATCTAGGGAATTGTATTACAGATTCTCCTCTCACCGCCAGTCAAACTTCGCAAATCAACTACGGCCCCACAATTTCAGCCACCCACATGCAACCCTGGCCACTGCGCCTAGGTGGAGTTAAAATATTTTAATGCATGAGCGTGTGCCCCTGGTGGCCGCTGTTCCTTCCCACAAACCAAATCTGTGCAGATTGCTGGGTTAACTGGTCACTGGGGAGATTTCTAGCGTGTCTGGATACGTGGAAGAACAGTGGTGGGGGGAGCGTTAATAGAATATTCCAATAACTGGGTTGTCTGCCACTTCCACGATAAGGAAAGTACCCCATGGGCGTTAACACGACTAACCCCATAAAGGAGAGATTGAGGTGGGGATATTGACGAGTTCAAAGTAAAATGTCCGCTATTGTCAGCTGTACCAACAATGAAATTCCTACTTGCAGCACAGTGTACATAAAGATTGACACAAAATGCTGGAGTAACTCAATGAGACACAGCATCTCCCGAGAGAAGGAATGGGAGACGTTTCGACTCGGACCCATTCCCTCTCTCCAGATATGCTGCCCTTCCGCTGAGTTACTCCAGCCATCGTGCGTCTATCTTCGGTTTAAACCGGAATCTATAGTTTCTTCTAACATACTGCACATTGTTGTACTTTATTTTAATTATAAAATAAATTAAATCCACAATGTCGGTGCCTGTGACTGCATGCGCGCCTCCGCGATTGGGGTTGCGCTCCTGCGCGTTCACGCGACACACCCCGGGCCGGGAGCGCGCCTGCTGCGGCCCAGCCGCCCGCGGCCGCCAGGTGGCCGGCCCACACTCACCAAGCGGATGAAGCCGAAGCCTTTGCCTTTGTTGATGAAGACCTCGCCGGGTTCGCCATATTTCTGGAAGAGCCTCTTGAAGTCGTCCTCGGTGATGTCGCCGGGCAGGTTGCCGACGAAGAGGCGGCAGCGCTGGGTGTAGGTCTTCTCGCCGGGTTTGCGGAGCAGCGAGAGCTGGGCCCGCAGCACGTCCTGCGCCGCCTGCCGCATCTCTCCCTCGGTCGGCTTGGCGTCGCGGGGCTGGCGGTTCTGGCTGTCGGCCCCTTGGTAGGGCGGCTTGCCCTCGCCGCCGCCGCCTCTGGCCCCCGCCCCCGCCGCCGCCGCCGCCGCTGGGGGCTGCGCGGGCGCCGCGTCGCCGTTCTTCTTGTCGGGCTCCTGAGACTTCTGCGAGGCCTGGGCCGGCGACTTCTGAGGCGGGGTCTGTGTAGGGGCCGCCGCCCCCGCCCCCGCCGGCGCCGCCGCTCCCGCCACCTGGCTCTGCGAGGTAGGCGCCGGCACTTGCTTCAGGGCCTCGGCCACGTTTCCCGCTCCGTTCGGGCGGGTGGGGACATTTACGTTGTTGCGGTTGCCGGCGCCGCCGCCGCCGCGGAACGGAGGGCTCATGCCGCCGCGCCTCTGGAATCCCGTGCGGTTCCTGAAACGATCCCGAGACATTTCTTCTCCGTGGATGTTTTTTTTTCTTTAAAAAGAAAAAAAAAAAACCCCCCACCAGCGAATGTGTGCGAGGGTTTTTTTTCCCCCCCAACAACCCCACACACAACGTTTGTTTCAAACCGGCTGCACACGTCAACGTGGAGAAGTGCGCAAAATGGCGCCCGGTCCGCGCCGAGGCGGGCGCGGGCTCCTTATATAGTGCGCCGGTGTCCCGCCCCTGCCGGCGTCCCATTGGGGAGCCGCTGCGACGACGCGCGGGGCACCTGGCAACTGATTGGCGACTGTCCTTGTCCATCAGCGACGCCGCTCCAACAATGTCCGCCGCCGGCCAATCAGCTTGCACCGCCTCGCAGACAAAGGAGCGCTTCTTTGGTGGTGGAGGAGGAGGGAGCCTCGTCCTGTTCAGCAATGGAGGCCTCGGGCCCGGCCTCGGCCCCGGCCCTCACACCGCACCCAACTCCCCCTCACTCACTCTCACACACTGGACATCACGTCTGAATCCGAGCTGCCAAACCATTTAACCATCCGTTCTGTATATACACATTTACCCATCTAATTCTCTCATATTCGGTTAATATATTTTTAATAAATAATCATTTATCAATTAATATTGAAGTACAAACTCTTACAAGCAATATAAAGATCCCATAGCGGATCTTTGCTTAAAAGTGGCCCTTGATTCGCTTCAAAGATTGTTCTATAAACATTTTTTGTCATGAGCTTCATATTGTAATTGTTCTGGTTTGAATCTTCCGAGTTACAGAAAAGTATTCCTGTGTTACCTATAAATATATATATTTTTTATCCTACTTTCTTGATCGTCACCTTTGTAAGCTTCAGTTACATTATTTCCCGCTGATTGCTGTTAGTTGGAGAATTAGTTTTGTGTCATTGGTGCCTCAACAACACATTTTTAAAGGTATCAGTGCTGAATAGTCCGTGTGTGGCCTTGTCACCAGCATTTATGAAAAAGGCCTGTATTTGGCAGCACTCATTGAATGGCAGAATTTTATGGCATATTAGGACACCATTTAACTCCAAGTTAATTGTCGACGAGCTATCTAGATATTCAAGATCTTTTCCCTTGGCTGTGCAATTTTCTCCCCTTTATATAGCTTTATGAAATTGACCTGAATTTATTTCTACCAATCTATCAGTACTGCATTACAATTCACAACAACTTGTGGGCTAAGAAATGGTTCTGCTCATTCTCCTCTGATGTTGTTGCTAATTCTTTTTAATTTGTGCCATCGGACTACAGACTCTTATGCCAGTTTTGAAATGTTCTCCTTACTCCCAGAATGATTAAACACCCTATAAACATTCCCTTGCCTGCTTTAAAAATGAGTCGAGCAAAAGTGGGTCAGGCAACATCTCTGGAGAACATTGACAGACGATGTTTCGGGTCAGGGCCCTTTTTCAGACTGATTGTGGGGTGAGGGGAAGAGAGTGGAGGCAGACGTCTTCAAGGACAAGTTGTGGAATTCATAGATTAATAGAAGCCTCCAGCTAATCTATTCATTTAGAAAGATTTGGCTTGACTTTTGCACTTAATATGTCAGTTTATAAGGCCAGGGATAATTTAACAAACAAACAACAAATATGCGAAACATCAGATATCTTTATTCCTGCTTCCCTTGAGAATGTCACCCCTTCTGCAGAAACAAATTATTTCACAATTCTGTGCGCCAAATTTTATCTGCCGTGATGTCCATTCTTTCCATTACCTTGCTCAAAATGAGGAATTTCTTAAAATATATTTTATTCACAAAACTTGATAATGCAGTACTCTCATATGACACAGTTATCAGTACAAGCCGTATTATTCTATATAATATTTACATTAAATCAACATAACACAAACTCTTCATGTACTTGCATTCTTTGAGCTAACAGTGTAAGATGGTTTTAATGTTGCAGTGGTAGGAGGGCACCAAATCAGCGCTTCTCCAGAGAGACTCTGCAAGAGCTTCAGCACATTACTCCCCATGTAGTCCTGGCTTTCTTCACACTATCTTTGCCTTCGCTCTACCAAAGCTTTTCACTGTACGTGAGTGCATGTGACAAGCTATATTACTAAACGTCTGATCCTGATCACTTCCTGTTGTATTGTATATTGATGTTAGAAAAAACGCTGCCACTTACGGCTGTGATTTTTGGCCATCTTACTCAGAGTCCCCCTCTGCTGCGCAGGATAAGAGGATTTTTCCCATCAATGAAAAATAATTATTCGTGTGTTTAAAAAATGTTGAGATTCTCTCTTCTGAAGGCCACACCCCCGGAAGTACTATAAAACCCAGAAGTGTTGAGTGCCTCAGTCAGTCTCTGCATGATGGGGGAAGCGAGAGGGCCACGTCTCTCAGTCTGAACTGTGAATAACACTGAACACATGTCTACTAAAGCTGAGTGGTTTTACTGAACTGTCAGTGCCCTTAATGTGGTTTGAAAATATAATTTCGAACTGCTGAAGCTGTGTTGCCTTTTGTTTGGAAATGCTAAACCTGTGCTGCCTAATTAAAGTTGACTTGCCTAATTAAAGTTGCCTTCTATGTAATAAAAAGTCTAATTTTGACCGCTTCCTGTTTGCGCTTTATATTGATTTTAGAACAAACGCTACGACGTACGGCTGTGATATTTGGCCATCTTACTCAGAGTCCCCCTCCGCTCATCAGGTGCCGAGGATATTTCCCATTGATGAAAATTAATAGAGTTATTAGTGTTTAAAAAATGTTGAGATTCTCTCTCGTGTCAATCACATCATGAAGGCCACGCCCCTTCTGATGGGAGGGACTATAAAACCCAGAAGTGTGAGCGTGGCACAGTCTATACAAGATGGAGGAGGGAGAGGTCACGACTTGCTGTCTTTAGTGGCCTTGCACCCGGCTTGAAATGGTAAGAAACTGGACTTGAATTTGGTGACCAGTCCCTTCAGCCCACAACACCCATACTAGTGCTCCAGAAAGCCCCCCACCACTGGCCACCAATATTGGAATTGGTGGAAAGGTGGAAAATTGTGTTGGGGGACCAGCTCTCCCATGTGATGCTGGGACCCAACAGGTCCCACTTAGTCTAGTAATAAACTTAAATGTTGGATTATGCCAGTTTGCATTAGTTGATCATGGACTATTCCTTGCATTGAAAGATCAGTAGGTTTTAGGCAGACTGCGGTGTGTCTTTCACCAAGTTGATAATTTTCCCGCAGCAGGCGGTAACCATGGGCACAGTTGGCAGGACATAGAGTCCTTTGTTATGCAGCTGTTCAGGGTAAACCTTGACAAATACTGCATCTCATTGGAGTCCATCTTGATGAACACATACTGTAGAAGGAGGTGGGTGATGGTTTCAATCCGTTTGGGGCTGCTTTTAGTGCAGAATGCGCAGGGCATGAAGGATTTGACAGGGAGTGTCTCACCACCAGCCAAGTGTAGTTTTGATATTTGATTGAAAGTTCTGATGATAAAGCATTCTTTCAATTGCCTTTGACAGTTCAGCCCAGGGAGTATTCTAACATGGCCCACCATCTTGCTTTTCCACAGAACCTCAGGATGTTGCCTGAGTGACTTGAGATCAAAGTGCTCTTCAGTACAAGCTTTTCCACAAGTTCATTCACAAGATAAAGATGGTATGGCAAAGTCCAACTGAAGAGAATACACTACAGTAACATGGTCAAACGCAGCCTTCACAACACAGGAACAGAACAGCCTGAAGAAGGGTCTCGAACTGAAATGTCACCCATTCCCTCTTTGTGTCTAAGATAGAACCACAGCTTGTTTTTGTACAGCTTGATGTATTTCTCACAAGGTTAACCATCAGAATGAAAGCTACATTAAGGTCTATTCTTCGTCAATGTCTGTCGAATTCTACATTGCGTCTTTGGTGACCAAGTCTATTTTCAATATCCAGACAATTTGGAAATCAGATCAGATGACTGCTGCAGCGCAGAAGCAGCCATAGGTTGTATCAGCACCGCTCTTAGCATAACCCGAGGGAATCTCACCCCAGGTTCTTTCCTGATGACCAGATTCTTTCCTGAAATTGAGCCAAAGTATGGTTTTTCCAATCCCAGTGTCAGCTTCACTTCAGCTATACACTCCAAAGATATCTTGGTACGTGGACTGGGTCGTCTGATCCATCTGTGCAAGCTGCAGTATGACAAAGGTTAAGATATCTGTGCAGCACAATGTGGAAACTGCAGTGTGACAAAGGTGAGGATAGTAGTATAGCACATCAACCTTGAGGCATTATCTGAACGGCCTTTCCCACTGTGGGGACCTAATCTTCGAGTTTAGAAGAGTTTGAGCTCGACTCAAACTTGCAACATGGTCGACACATGGCCCTAGGAGGTCTATGTAACTCTCCTTCATGCTCGAGAGACGTTCCCGCATACTCGAGGCCTCCGTTTGGTCGAGGAGTATTTTTTAGCATGCTGAAAATTGTCCGGGAGTAAACATTGGTTGGCATGGAAAATATCGATACTTTTTTTACTCATAGGTTTAGTCGAAGTAGGTCATAGTACATATGTCATTATTTGTTGGTAATCGAAGTTAGTCGAAGGTAATCGAAGGTAGTCAAAGGTAGTCGTAGATAGTGTTAGTGTAGTCGAAGGTAGTCATCTTCACTCTCCACTATTCGGTGTCCAATTTTCCCAAAGCTAGTCGAAGCTAGTCTTCAACATCGTCGAAGGAGATCGAAGGAGGTCTACTACATATTCGTAGGAGGTTCTCTACATAGTCGAAGGAGGTCGTAGGTGGTGTTCTACTTCGGCGATACAACAAGACCATGACACTTTTTTAAACTCTCCTAAACTCTCCAAAACTCGCAAATTAGGTCCCCGCAGTGGGACAGGTCATTGACGCACATCAATGTTCCTGATAGGTATTCATTGACGTACCCCAATGTTTTGGATGGGTATTCTTTGATGCACACTACAAGGTTCTTGATATTGAAAATCAAATAAAGGATTCTATAGCATGTAGGTTTGCCTGTATCAGTGTTATTGCATTTGTATATTAATGGTTTGAGAACGTATTGTTATTGATGATGAGAAACTGGAAAGTGCGCACAGTTCAAAGGTCAAAATCTGTGTAAAATGTTGAGCGTTCTGATTGGAATATCAGAGTAGTACTGTATCTGGGACTGTGCTGCTCTCATTGTGCACATATAAATAAATTGTGTCTGGTAAATGAGTGGAAGTTGTCGGAGTCCAGTTAATCGGTGACGACACATCATCCCACCATCTTCAGGGTAATTGGATCTGAAAGCAATAAGGACAGACATTCAGTTGGACAAGGGTCTTGTTGAAGAAGGGTCTTGACCTGGAATGTCATCTATTGCTTTTCTCCAGGGATGCTGCCTGACTTGCTGAGTTACTCCAGCATATTGTGTCTATCTTCGGTGTAAACCAGCACCTGTAGTTCTTTCATACACAATCAGTTGGACAAGTTACCAAAGTACAATGTTTTTTTTCTCTAATTAATTCACTCCCAAGAACAGATCAAATCGGTTGCAGATGTTCATGTACTTGTGTATCTGGGGAAAAGAATGATGTCATCTATGTATAGGAGATTTTGACTTCTGCACCATGGGATCAGCTTCTCTCTTAAACCCACCATTCCTGAGGAACTTGGCAAAAGGTTTAATACATCACAATAAGATAGGGGAGAAAAGACAGCCTGTTTTAGTTTTAGATTAAATCACTTCCCACTCACTAATTAGGACTGTGCAACTGGTGTTGTGTATTACAGTCCTATCCAATGATCTATTTCTTCCTCGAATTCCATTTTGGGAAGCATCCTTTATTTTCTGTTTAGGGTTTATCGGACCAAAGTGACAAAGCAAGTGTCCATTCAATTCAATTCAATTCAATTCAATTCAATTCAATTCAACTTTAATGTCATTGCACAGATACAAGTATGGGTACAACGAAATGCAGTTTAGTGACAGTACGAAGTGATAGCAATATATAGGTAAATACAGATAAGTAAATACAGATGTGGAAATCTATCGGCGGGACTCCGAGTTCAGCAGTGCGATGGTGTTATTATAGAAGCTACTCCTCATCCTGCTGGTGCGGGACCTGAGGCTCCTGTACCGCCTCCCCAATGGTAGGAGGGCAAACAGTCCATGGTTAGGGTGGGAGGGGTCCTTGATGATCTTCCCAGCCCGTCTCAGACACCGTTTTCGGTGGAGGGCATCCATGGCAGGGAGTGGGGCACCGATGATGTGCTGGGCGGTTTTCACCACCCGTTGTAGTGCCTTCCTGTCTGCTACGGTGCAACTGCTGTACCATACCGTAAAGCAGGTGGTCAGGATGCTTTCAATGGTACATCGGTAGAAGTTGGTCAGGATCTGGGGGGACAGGTGGGCTTTTTTGAGCCTCCTCAGGAAGTAAAGGCGGTGCTGCACCTTTTTGATCAGCTTGGAGGTGTTGAGGGACCAGGACAGATCCTCTGTTTGCTTTTATATAGGTCTTATAGAACAGATCCCATGTTTGCTTTTATATAGGTCTTGTGTGAAACAAGACGTAACAGATGAAAGATTTCTAAAAATGCAATACTTGTTAACATGCAACAAATAATCATTAACGTAGCTCTTAATAAGTAAAATTCATAGGATAGCAGAGATGGCAGATTTTGATGACGATATTTTTACCTAAAGCTTCAGTTTTAACTCAAAACAGGAGTACGGTTTGTAGAAGCCAAGCTTTAATTAGTCCACATAAAGGCTGGAGCAACATTATTGTAGAACAAGATCTGAGTTCTGTCCAGAATGCATGCACAAGCAGGAAATAGTTGTGGCTCTTGGTGTACTTGCACTGTTCATTAATTTATAATTGCCATAATCTGAGTCACTATATCAGATGAAGGCACTGAAGCTGATTTGTGTTTGGTCTCTCAAGACTCCTTTGATAAAGTATGTTAATAATAAGCATCAACAAAATTCAAGACCATGGAATTAAAATGAATATTGCTGAAGACTACAATATTAATGTAGCTAAATTGTGAAAATGGCAGTTGTGGAAGAAATTGATTTAGAGAGAAATAAAAGTGAAACGAAAAGCAAGTTTGCTTCAAGAGACTTTATTGCATGATATCATGGAGAGATGGTGGCAGAAAACTGCTCACCAGTTCTCTGACTTCACAGCAGAATTACCTGACAGTCATACTGTGCAATAAATAACTATATGAAAATATGCTTCATCCTTGGCTATATGTTTTCCTTTAACTACCATCTACTACATGGGTACCAATTCTTTCATTACTCATAACATATTTTTTCCTTATGCTAATCTTATTCAACAACAGATAGTTAAAACAAGTCACAATACAAGGGAATCAGCATTATTCTTTCTCATCTTTCAAGCGACCCAAGCCACCATCCCCATTCCAGGCCAATCATAAGCCTTCCATTTACTGCACTACTAGCGGTAGGGGGTGCGGGTGATCCACTGTAACTTCTCAGAAATGTAAACAAACTTGCTTATCTCCTCTACTATTTCATGTTTACATTTACCATCCACCCTTCAACACATTCCCAGACAAGAGGTAATACGTCTAATCTTACTTTACTGATTCCCACAAAGTTTTCTGCACCTGGTCAAGCGAGAGCTTCCAATTGTCCTTTTGTCACCTTGTTCATTTCCAATCAAAATTAAATACGAAAGGATATTAATTTTTCTTCCACAGTTCCCTCCTTGTTGATCTTAATGATCAACACATAGTAAGAAAGGATAATAATATTTTCTCTCATTAATCCGCTGCAAAAAAGGAACCATATATATCCAATTATAATTTTGATTGAAATTGTCCTTGAGCAGGCAAAGAGATACCTCCTTGTACATGCGATGGAATATGGGCACAAACCCAACATTCTAATCAGATAAGGAAACTTATTTACCTTACAGCAGCGAGTTCATTGTGCTCTGTGAGAAAGTTGTTAGTTGAATTTCATACTCCAACTTTTACCTTCAACACACAATGTTAGTTTATTCATGTTTTTAATACTACAAAGATAGTTAATAAGGAATAGGTCGACATTTTAATACTCTTTTATTTATCATCACAAAATGTTATGGTTCTTCCATTTCCTTCGAAGGTTCCGTCTGAGTGATGCAGTTTACATCTTGTAACGAACTCAATTGGGATTTTCGTTTACTTTGACTGCTGTTCGTGTTGTTAGTGGCATAAAATATGGTCCTTTCCATCATGGAGAGAAAGAAGCTTTATTCACTAGGCCACTAGGGGCGCCGCATTGATGGCAGCCTCTGCCTACAGTCTGTCTGTTTTTCTGTCTTTTTTACATTTTTAGTCAGTTTTAAATGTTTGTTTTGGGGATTCTTTAGCTTTTCTATGTGGGGGAGGAGGTAGGGTAAAGGGGAAACCGTTTCCCAGTCACTTCCTGGCGAAGACGCGACTATTCTCCGAGTCAGTTCCTCGCCCCTCTCCTCGCTGCCTACCACCTGGATTGGAGCGGCCGTTCCTGCCGGGGTCCCGGACCAGAGCTTCAGCAGCGCTGGATACATCGCGGATTGGGCGATTACTTACCTGGATCGCCGTTGAAGCTCCGGAGTGTTGCTCCAACATCGCTGAGGATGTCCTCCAGTCCCAACGTCAGTCTTCCATCTCCTCGGCGAGCGGGCCTGAACATCGGGCCGCCCGTAGCGGTGACAGCGGGCGTTTTGGGAGCTCCCTGACCATGGAGCCTTCCCGCACAGTGGGAAATTTTGACCCCGCTGTGTGGTGATGTCTGTGTTAAAGACTTTCGTGTTCTGTGCTCTTTATTATTTGTATGGCTGTATGGTGACCACACATTTCACTGTACCAATTGGTACATGTGACAAATAAGTGTATCTTGTATCTTGTACTCGCACACAAACCTGATCTCCTGGTTTAAACGGGTGCACATTTCTTTCTGCCGGAGGGACCTGTCCTGCTTAACTTTCTCATAGATTTTACCAACTATTTCACACATGGCTCGAGCATTTCTAAATTAGAGCCACCTTCTTTCTCATGACATACATCACTATGGGCATAGCGTCTGGCCACAACAACCAATTTTGCTGCTATATACTTTTCCCAAAGTACCTGTAGCTTTTACTCTTTATACCTTTCCTGGGGATGTGGTTGATTTCGAGCCTTCGTCAACTTCTGAACCATCGTTCATAGCGTACTTGGACCAGAGCCATTGGTGACCTTGGCGGATCGTTAGTAGGCGGCCGTTGCTTTTCAAGTGTCCCATTCCTTTCTGACCCATGTGATCTTTCCTTCTGTGTCAATAGCAACTTTAAAACATGAATTGACTGTTTGTCCTTCAGCCTTTTTTTAATCACTTCTCCTATTTCTTTCCCTGTTGTTGGAGGTCTAGTAGCTACAGTTAAGTATGACTCAGAGGTGTCTTCCTTCTCAAATTGATCCCTTTGGTTTTAAGAGAGTTGGACCATTATTCATAATCCTGGGATCCCAAGGAACAAATAAGTGGTCACTGTTAATTGTTTGAGTTTATTCAACCAGGGGGACACCCTTTCCTGGTTTCTGGGATTAGGGAGGCACATATTTTAAGTAGTGCAATGCATTTGCTTATGTTCTTGGCTGGTTTCAACAAGATATTTTAAGTACTAGCCTTTTCAATCCTGCACTCTTTGCAGAGCACAATGGATTTGATTAACCAATTGACTGTACGGATTGCTACTTAATTGCCAGCAATATTGGATGAACATCTTTTGCCCTTGTTCTTCCTCCTTAATTAAATTTAGCAATTGATGTATTTGAAATTGAGGGAGTTCCATAAACATACTGTCTGCAGTACAGTGTAAGACTGCTCCCAGTTTGCATAGAGCCTGTTTTCCCAGTAACGGATGGGGCCGTTCTAGAGATTATAGGGGCTAGACACCCTCCCTTTCCATGTTCACAAGCAAAGTGACCACATTCTCCCATGACTAATTCTACCAATCTAGGTTAACCAATTTAAAAGCTTGACCCTGTCGGGGCAGTAAACAATTTAGTAAAGTGTGAACAGCTAGAGGCCCATTTTCAGCTAGGGACCCTCCGGCATGTTCCTCCCACTTACTCTTAAATCGGGCTATAAAATCTGGGATAATCTTGTCTTTGTGTTGCAAGCATCGCACCACCTCCCCTATAGCACTATGTTTCTCGCTCTGCCCATTGTAGCTTCCTTTCTCTGTGGGGCAACCAGTGAGTGAGGGACTCATTTCCCTGAGCCTGTTGATCATCATTTTGCTGCCACTGGCTTTGGTTTTATAGGCACAGGTCCCTTATTTCCCTCTGTCTGCTTAACACCTTTCTCCTCCTCTTTTCTCCATCCCCGTCCATCTCCTTATTATTTCCGTCAATTTTAAAGTTACATTTACCACTCCAACTATCACTAATAACACTTCCATGGCATATATTAATTGTGCTCCCATCTCGCCAACCCATTTCTTGTTTAGAGATGAGTAGGGCAAAGATAGCTTATAACTTCCCTTGTCTTGTCAATTTCCATTTCATTGATCAGCCAGATTACCATAAAGATTTACCGGACATTGGTCATCTCTTTATTAATATCACATTTGCTGGCATTCCCAGTGGAACAATGGGATCTCCTACCTCTTCCCAGTGCCTTTTAGACTTTTTTTTAAAAATCACATTTGCAGTGTTCTTTCTTATCTGCATCCTTCCCTCCTGGACCACCTGTTTCTTTTCCACAAGCATCCCTCTATCAGTAGGACCAGATTTATCTGATCGACTACTGTTGCCTCCCATATTCTTCTCTCAAGTCTGTAAAACAAAAGTTAGGTTTCCGCGGACAATGTCTTATAATATTCTATTTACGTTTGTGTGCACCGGTTTTACTCCGTCTGCGAACCACGAAGTCACCGTTCAATTTCTAAAGCGCTCTTTACTGCACCTGGTTCAGTTTATCTTCTACTCCCAGCTTGAGTACATTTATCTCTTCCACATCTTGCCTCAACCCTAATAGGTATCTTGGCTCAGCGCGAGTCACCAGCCAGTAAGCTAGGTTGCCCGGAGGCTCTCCTTTCATTGGGAAGACCCCCCCCCCCCTCGTCCCCTTTTCAGTTTGGGCTATTTTATCATTCCCTTTTATTTCCTCTATATTCGTTCAATTCCTGTTACAATTGAGACCTTGCTCGCTGTGCCAAATTCTGTGGAAGAAATTAATTTGGAGGAAAATAAAAGAAAAAACGAAAAGTTACAGACTTTGCAGGTTTGCTTCAAGAGACTTTATTGCATGATATCATGGAGAGATGGCGGCAGAAAACTGCTCACCAGTTCTCTGACTTCACAGCAGAATTAGCTGACAGTCATACTGTGCAATAAATAACTTTTGTTTATTGTTAGATATAACTATACGAAAATATACTTCGTCCTTGGCTATATGTTTTCCTACAACTACCATCTACTACATGGGTACCAATTATTTAATTAGTCATAACATTTTTTGCTTATGCTAATCTTATTCAACAAAAGATGGTTAATACGTCAAACACAATACAAGGGAATCTTGACATTATTCTATCATTTTTCAAGCGACACCTTCCCCATTCCAAGCCAATCATAAGCCTCCCATTTACTGCAACATATCTACACTACCAGTGGTAGGGGGTGCGGGTGATCCACTGTAACTTCTCAGAAATGTAAACAAACTTCCTTATCCCCTCTACTATTTCATGTTTACATTTACCATCCACCCTTCAACACATTCCCAGACAAGAGGTAATACGTCTAATCTTACTTTACAGATTCCCACCAACTTTTCTGCACCTGGTCAAGCGAGAGCTTCCAATTGTCACATCCAAAACACCCTTTTGTTACCTTGTTCAATTCCAATCAAAATTAAATACGAAAGTATATTAATTTTTCTTCCACAGTTCCCTCCTTGCTGATCTTTATGATCAACACTTTTAGTAAGAAAGGATAATAATATTTTCTCTCATTAATCCTTTGCAAAAATGGAACCATATATATCCAATTGTAATTTTGATTGAAACTGTCCTTGAGAAGGCAAAGAGATACCTCCTTGTGCATGTGAAGGAATATGGGCACAAACCCAACATTCTAATCAGATAAGGAAGCTTATTTACCTTACAGCAGCGAGTTCATTGTGTTCTGTATGAAAGTTGTTAGTTAAATTCCAATCAAAAATTAAATACGAAAGGATATTAATTTTTCATCCACAGCAGGAAATATTTGTTTCACAGAATCGAGGGAGAGAAATAAATTAATATTTTTTGACATACATTTATGTTCTGAACCTGAGGTGTACAGGGCATCATTTCAAACTCATAGATGCAATAAACTGTACAAGATGGTACACATTTTGGGACGGCAGGAGGGCATTCCCTGGTAATAAAATCAAGAGGCAAGAGTATCAATGGAACCAATGAAATTATTGCTTGCAGCAAAATAACATGCCGATAACACAATACACATAGATAATATATAATAGACAAAAAAAAAATCAATAAATTAATAACCCTACTACTAGTGCAAAAAAAAGCCATAAGATTTACTGCAACCCAAGTCAGTGCACAGTCCATTGGTTAGTGTTGTGTAGTGATCAAGATGATTGTTGGGAAGAAGCTATTCTTGAACCTGGTGGTCATGGTTTTGAGACTCCTATTACTTCTTCCCAAAGAAGCAAAATGGAAATGGCCAGAATGGTGGTGTGAGTCTTTGATGATGGTGGCTGTTTTCATGAAGCACTTCCTATAGATCTCTTTGATGTTGGGGAGATCAGTACCTGTGATGCATCGAGCACTTCTGTAATCATCTTCGTTCCTGGGCATTCAACCTCCTGAAACAGGCCGCAATGTAGCCTGTCAATAGTCTTCAGTCTGAAGAAGGGTTTTGGCCCGAAACATTGCCTATTTCCTTCACTCCAGAGATGCTGCCGCACCCGCTGAGTTTCTCCAGCATTTTTGTCTACCTTCGATTTTCCAGCATCTGCAGTTCCTTCTTGAACAGCCTGTCAACATGCTATCAACCATACATCTAGAATTTCAAGAGTGTACTTGTCGACATACCAAATCTTCTAAGGAAGTAGAGGCATCAATGTGCTGGACACAGGACAGATCTACAGAAATATGCACAACCAGGAACCTGGTTTTGTTGACTTTCCCCACCACCAACTAGTCTATGAAGACAGGTTCATGGATCCTCAGCTTTCCCCTTCCACAGTCAACATTCAGCTTCTTGGACTGATTGGAAAACATATATGAAATGTTCTTGCAGAAAACTGAGAAGTTATTCATTTTAGTCAGAAAACTGAGCAAGTTGTTTAAAAGGTTTACCAAAATACTGCCTGGATTTAAGGATATTAGCAATAAGGAAAGTTTGGACAAACTTGGATTGTTTTCTATGGAACGTCGGTATAGATATAGGTAGACGGAACATTTTCTGTAGGGTGGAAATATCAAAGAGGACATAGCTTTAAGGTCAGATGGCGGAAGATTGAAACGAGATGTGTCTGGCAAGTTTTTTATGCAGAGAATGGAGATGCCTAGAATGTGCTGCAGAGGTGGTGGTAGTAGCAGATATGATGGGCACAAGGATATAGAAGGATATGGATCATGTGCAGACAGAACAGATTAACTTAGCTTCATGTTCTATGTTTTATGTACATAGGGCTTTATAAATACGATGCAAGTACAAGGACAAGCTAATGTAAAACTTGCTAATGTAAATGTTGCCCAACCACATTTTCATCACAGTGTCCAACAGATGATAAGACCTCTGCAAGTGAGTGGAGGGAAATTACTAATTTCGTGTCAGATTATGGCATGAAATTAGTAATTTCATGTAAACTTCAGTGAGGGAGTTATTTCCCTAAATCCAGTTTTTACAACGTTCTCAAAGTCCAACTTCGATAACCATTAATTATCGGAGATGATTTGAAGGTATAGTCTAACACACTCACGACACACAAAAGACAGCAAAGATGAATCTTTCAGACATCGTTTCCTGATTAATTGTTTTTTTATTGAAGTTACACAAAACAAAGAAATAACTCATAACTTTCCGTTCTTAATCGCTGTTCCAATCACGTCATATAAATCACATAAAAGCTTCTTCTTACAAAGGTGTGTCGTCTTGTAACATGTGTGTGTTGTGATCATGATGGAAAACTATTTCCACTCATTCTCCGACACCAAATTTCTAAACTGAGCATCTGCGCCAGACTCCTCTAACAAAAGAACACACCCTTACTACGTATCAAAACCCACCTACAAAAATACAGGCAGATAAAAACTAAAACTATCAGACAATGATAATAATACTGACTTAAGTTTAATGGCTCCTACAAATATATTCAACAGAAGTTTTGTTTAATGAGTAAATATAGCAAGAATATATTTGGAGGTAAAAAATTTTAAACAGAAGTCAGAGATTTAAATTTACTTTCAAAAGGAATACTATTGACATTGGAGAGAAAAGGGGCAGCTTGTTATTATAATCTGCAACGTGCTTTCTTAAAGGATAGTGATAACTGATTCACTAATAATTTACAAAAGGGAATTGGATAAAATTTGCAGGGCTAATGGGAGAATGTATAGTAAAATAATCAAGTCAATGGATATGAGGGCAAGTCAATGGATATTTTAAAGGCGGAGATTCTTAAGACAGATTTTTGATTAGTAAGGGTGAGAGGGGTTATGGGGAGATGGATGGAAAATGGGGTTGTGGGGGAAAGATAGATCAGCCATGATTGAATGGCAGAGTAGACTTGAAGGATCGAATGGCCAAATTCTGCTCTAATAACATGAACTTATGAACATAATGAATATTATAAAAGATCCTACTACTATCATCCAATGGCCTTGACATCCACCATCATGAAATGTTTTGAGAGGCTAGTTATGAAATGCATTAAATCCAGTCTATGAAGCGGCCTTGACCCACTGCAGTTTGCCTACTGCCACAACAGGTCCACGGACGATGCCATTGCCTTCGCCCCACACTCATCCTTGGAACACCTAGATAAGAGAGACACCTATGTGAGACTCCTATTTATAGACTACAGCTCTGCCTTTATACCATCCAAGATCATCATCAAACTCGTGGGACACGGAGTCAGCACTCATTTCTGCAACTGGATCCTTGACTTCCTGACCAACAGACCCCAATCAGTAAGGATAAGGGACAAATCTTCATCCTCTACAATAATCATCAACACTGGTGCTCCACAAGGATGCGTTTTCAGCACCCTTCTTTACTCCTTGTATACCCAGGACTGTGCAGCATGTACAAATCTAATTCAAATTTCAAATTCACAGACGACACCACCATTGTGGAACAGATAATAACGGATATCAAATAATGTACTCTACAGGAAGGGGATTGAGAACCTCGTGTCCTGGTGTTGAGACAACAACCTTTCCCGCAATGTCAGCAAGATAAAGGAGGTAGTGATCAACTTCAGGAAGCAAACCCACACCACAGTTTGCATTGAGGGCATTGAAGTAGAGATGGTTGAAAACTTCACATTTCTAGGAGTCAATATAACCAACACCTTTTCCTGGACCACCCACATTGAAGCAACGATCAAGAAAGCACACCAATGCCTCTACTTCCTTAGAAGGCTTAGGAAGTTTGGCAAGTCTCCAACAACTCTCACCAATGTCTACAGATGCACCTAGAAAGCGGGATGCGTTACAGCTTAGTTTAGGAACAGCTCCATCCAAGACCGCAAGAAATTGCAGCGAATTGGACGCAGCCCAGACCATCACACAAACCAACCTCCCTTCCATTGACTCTACTTATACCTCACACTGCATCGGCAAGCCAGCAGCGCAATCAAGGATGAGTTGCACCCTGTCTATTCCCTCCCCCCTTCCATCAGGTTAAAGGTAGAGAAGTGTGAAAACGCACACCTCCAGATTCAGGGCCAGTTTCTCCCCAGCTGTTAACAGGCAACTGAATTATCCTACCATAACTAGAGAGTAGTCCTGAACTACTATCTACCTCATTGGTGACCATCGGACTATCTGTGATCTGTGATCGGACTGGCTTTACTTTGCACTAAACGTGTATCTATACCCTGTAAACGGCTCGATTGTAATCATGTATTGGCTTTCCGCTGACTGGTTAGCACGCGACAAAAGCTTTTCTCTGTACCTCGGTACACATGACAATAAACTAAACTGAACTGAACAGAGCAAGCTCAATGGTTCCCTGATAGACGAAACCACTCCGATTCTATGACATATGTTTTGTAACAAAAAGCAGGTTATTGATCTGAAGAAGGGTCCCGAGACAGAAAGTCACCTATCCATGTTCTCCAGAGGTGCTACCTGATCTGCTGAATTACTCCCGGACTTTGTGTCTTTTTTTTTTTGTAAACCAGAATCCGCAGCTCCTTGTATCACTAGTTACAGTAAGTGAAGAGTTGCATATCTAAGCCACTAATACACCTCCTTACAGTTCCTAGGATTTTTTTGGGTGTTGGTGCTGGACATTTTGAGTCCAGGAGACTGCAGATGTTGGAATTTTGAGCAAAAAAAACAGACTGTTGGGGAAACTTAGTGGGTAAGGCAGCAAATGGACAGATGTGTTTTGGGTTGACACCCTTCATAATACGTTTTTGATTCATGTCAGCAATAATATGAAATAATAGGAATATCTGATGTTATTCTGTCTATGAATGTTTTCATATACTCACCAAAATTATAATAGTATATCATCACTATGAGAACACTTTGCCCTAACAAAATAACATACTTTAAATGCGTAACCACAGCATTAGAATTACATATTTCTGCTTGCAATGCATTAGGGAAGTTATAGATTATGAGTGCATCCTAGATATTTCTATTGAAGAGAGAAGCAACAGAAGTTTTAACTTCAAAATTCTTAATTTGACCCTTTAAATATAATTGTTCCATGTATTAACTGATACTTTTGCTGATGAGAGGATTTATTTTTAAATCACAATATCGTCAGTTGAAGGGACCAGAGAAAGATAATAGAAAGTTCCTGCTTGTTTTGAAACTGTGGGCAAATGAGCGAGGGAATCCCTTCGCAAAAGTAGAATTTTGAGCCTATTTTTGGCAATAAATTAACTGTAATCAGCCTATTATCCCTTGGGAAGACATTTGGCTTTAATCATCAGCCAAACTATTGGTGCAGATGGGAGGCGAGTTTCATTAAATAGGCACCCCACTTTCTAACTATGTCAGAGTGAGGATTGTTTGTGCAAAGAATAGTGTTGGTTCAAAAACTCAAGACACCCCAATCATTAGCGTTTCCCCTTTCTGTTTACTACTAGTAAGGTAGCATGATAAAAGGCAATTTTGAAAAAAAAAACACATTTCCTGTCTTACGTTCTTAAGACAGTGACAAAAGTCTCAACAAAGTCAATCTTTTGTGTGGTTTTATTGTCAACAAATGCATGATGCCAAGGTGACCGAGGAAGGAAATGGATTTGTTCTTGAGTGCTATGTAATAACAAACTCACTACTTTGTGTGATTAGTTGCTTAATATAAGTATACCTCCACATCCGTTAATGCTAAAATAAGCCGAATAGGGAAGGCAATTGTGGGTCACACTGACTGTGAAATTGAAAAGTCTTTCACACCGATGATTCTATTCCTGGCTGAAGGAGAAAGTGGAAGCTGCAGTAAGGACAGGGCGGACACAAAAAATGGGGTGGGGGTTATGAAAGACAAGCTCAAGTAAATCATGTACTTCATTAATTTCTCTTATTGAGTCGCATCAATTCCTTTTTGCTCTCATTAGGTATTGTTTCATTGATACTGTATTTTGTGTAAAATATTGGATTTTTAATTTTTTTTATTATTAATGAACACAGTGAATAAATAATCAAAGGCCTCTCATTATCAGTTTGGAGAAGGATCATGTTCTTAGATCCTGAAATGCATAATGAGAGTCCCTGCTTTTTCAGCACTTGCAGTAACCCAGTTTACAGCAGTCCGATTGCATTGTGGGATTCTTTGGGTGATTAGTTCTAGGTCAGCTTGGATGCCTGGCTTCACTGTGTGTGGGTTCAAACAACAGGGTAAGCGTCAAACATGTGTGCTACAGTCTTTCAGGAACAGATGTTAAAACTAAATGCACTGCAATGCTTCATATGTGCTTTCCCCCCCACTGTTAGCTGCTGAAATGATATTATTGTTTAAAACATTACAATCTTAATAGAGAAAGAGGCCTTCCTTGACATGTTTATGTCAAGGGCTGCAGCTACAGAGGGTTTAATGGGTTGTATTAAAAGAAAAATCTGCAGGATAGGTGTGTTAAAAGGTTAAAGAAAAAAATAATCAGTAAGCAATTTTCTAACACAGTAGTGCTTAATTGTATTCTGGTCTCACACTGTTCAGAAATGGACAGTAGGCCTCCTAAAAGGGGCATGGCATGTGTGTATTATAAGAAATGGATGATTAATTGCAAGCTCCAGGGAAGAGAATGAAATGAAAAGAAACCCACAAATGGTTGCTTCTAATTGCCCAATGTTTTAATGTTATAAAGCAAATATCCGCACACACACAGATACAGTTGCCTCTGATGCCGTGTTTTATTCTTTATTTTTGGTCAGATGCATTCAGATGGTGGCATTTTGAGAGGATTCACTGATGTGGTATTTATTTTATGGTGTGAAGCTTTGCTATGTTTAAATGGAATGATCTAATTTTACGGCACAGAAAATAGCTATTGAGTCTTTGCGTATATTTTGAGAAGTCAATGTCCTGGATTCCTGTGCTCTCTCCAAAATCATTTTTTTTTTTCTGCTTTCTCTTTAATAGCATTGTGAATTCTGTTTTGTAACTAAGCTATGTGCAAATCTCATATCCTCTCTCTTCGTTTTTCTGGTGGTAATCTTAAACATGTACCTTTTGAGTTCTTAAATTACTCCCATTTATCTTCGCAAAACACTTCACATTTTGGTAAACATGTAACTCTTCATAACTCTAAAATGTTGCATTTTTCCTTATAACAAAAGCCTTTTCCTTTTGACATAATTTGGGTGAATCTCTTCTATATCCACTGCATACCCATTGATAGTGAACTATATGAGTCTCTTTGTGGAATTATAATATGAGGACTGTCTATTTATCTTGGTGTTCATTTCGGAGCAAGGAGAGGAAATTCTGCTTGTTATTCTGAAACTGCACCTACAGCAAAAGTGGGAGAGTCTTTAAAAGTTTTACTTTTAGCCTTTAGGACTTCTGAATTTTCCAAATTGATTGTAACTGATATTTTATGTTGAAGCATAAGGCAAGAGAAAGACAATAAAAAGAAATGTAGTTTATTTTCTCATTCGAAGAAATAGCGGAATTTTGAAAGAAAGTCCAGTTCCATTGGAGAGAGGAAATGGGAAGAGAAAGAGTTGAATAACCTTTGAATAACCACATGATAAATGAGGTGGCAGTGAAGTGCAGAAAAACATTTGGGGGCGAGGTGAGTAACATCTGAGCAAAGAAGAGAGGCAACGAATTGGTAATTCAAAGAGGGGGAAAAAAAACTAGGGTGGTGGTAATGGAAAGAATTGGGGATGTACAAGTAAAGGGGGAAACAGTGATCGAGGAAGTGAAGTGCCATTTTCTGTGTAACTCCCATTTACAAAGCAAACAGAAGAATGAAGTTACAGGAAGAGAGGCAGAAGAGAGAGAAATAAAGCACAATATGAAATCATTAAGAAATAATGGGCTAGATATTTATCTACACTGTTATTCTGTTGCAAATGTGTATTTTGTGTCTCCCTAACATTGTTTAAAAAATCGTTTTTTTTTTTTTAGTGATATTTCGTTGTATTATAATAAGCAGCATTGTCAGGCTCCCTTGTAACAGTAGTTGAATTTCCCACAGCAGCAACATCATTAGCCAGCCCTTCAAAGAAAGGGCACACAATGCCTCGTCCAATTGCTAAGGGTGGAGAGCAAGCTCCCATTCTTACAAAGAGAAACCTTGAGAAACTCTTGACTCCCATCACACGCTGGAGGCAGGACCTCTGTTTAAGGGGCCATGGAGATCTTCTCGGTCCATCTGCAATGAACTGGCAGGAAGGTGCCAGAGAGGTCTTGGCTGCAGGCAACATTGCCCGCATTGGTTACCTGTGTTAAAAAAGGACCTCGAGACCTCAGACGATTAATCAAGGTGAGTCCTCACAATGAAAGACTTCCTTGTTCCATCTGTCTTTTCACTTCCATTCACAGTTTATTAACATCACCCTGTGAAACACAGTCGTTACATCACAAACACATGAGCACCGTTTGCCTCTTTTCTCACCTCTCTCTCTCTCTCTCTCTTGCTATGTCCCTGCTATTCTGAGTCTTTCTCTTTTGTTTTTTCTTTCTTTTCCTTTCCCTGCTACTTTCTATTTGCATCTCTCTTCCTCTATGGGCTGCTCTACATTCTCACATCTCTCCCCATATGCTTGTCCCTCCCCCTCACTCCTTCTCTCCCCATTTCTCCCAACTTCTCAGTCTGTGCTCTATTCCATTCTTAGAATTTCTGTTAAATGAGGTCTGAAGATTGCCCTACACACATCATTGCTGTCCAACACAAACAGTCAGTGTGATTCCATGCATCAAATTACTCATTTATTGACTCCATGGTGTGTCTTTTCTCCCTCTCCAATAATCACCTCCCATACCTTCTGCATGACTATTGCATATAATCAGCCAATAATTCACAAGATCTGTGTGCTCTGCTGCCTGTTGCAACATTGTTTTATTTGTTTTAGGTAAATATCACCAAAGGTGGTGATTAGGTGGATGTCTCTCCAGCCTGAAGGGGGAAAACCTACACGCAACGGGTGGATTTGGAAGGAAATGGTGGACCAGATGCGTGCTGGAGCAAAAGAGCCCCTGGCACCAGGAGAAGCAGAGCTTTCTGAAATCTGATGGGTACGATTTCATTGTACTTTAGCACAACCTCACTCATTGGTACTGGTGTCTTCACCTGGTACAATTGCATCTACAACTAAACCTTCACCTGGTCAGATTGCATCTACAACCAAACTGCAATGTAGAGCACCATATGTATAATTACTCATTTTCCATCAATAGGAATTAAAGTGGAACTTTGGCCTCATGAATACAATGCCTTCTTCTTCTTGCGTATGGATGCCTTATAGCCCACATGTCTCTGAGGTGCACTTGGACAAGTAGACACCTATGGTTTCTGCGTTGCATTTGTTACAAACATTTTGTCTCATCATCAGACATGCCTGATAACTGCAGTGAGAATGTTTAGTATTTCCTTCACATTTCAGCAGACCAAGGAAAAGAGGATACAAACTCATCCCTCATCTTGCCTAAACAAAAATCTTAAAATGCATGCAATCGAATAGAAACATGTTTAACACAGACACCAGTAATGTGTATGTACACATATTCCTTTTGCAAGGGATAGATAACTACGGAGGTTTATGACATACTGTGTCGGACTCCAATAAAATGGGAACTTTTGCCATGGGAGCAATATTGTTGTGTGGGTGAAGCTTGTAATTAGGTGCATGGCCATAATCTTGGCTGGTCATGGATTTCTTTCAAGGCTTCATTGGAAATTTCTGCTCTTGCATAAGTGTCCCGTAAAGCAGGCAATCCTAGGTCAGTTGCTTCAAGAGGTAATGTCTCTGACAGTACTTTCAAATGTGTGTGGAAATCAACAGTTCCAAGAAGATCCACAATCTGCAGCATGGTGTAAACATTATCACCATCATTATCTGGCATGCCTGGTGATGAGATGAAATGTCTATGGTTCAGCATTGCTGGAGGACCATCTATTCCATTTCTTTGCAAGGTTCCCTGAAAAGGACAGAGAAAGGTGCCCTGCGGCGCAGTTTGCTGCCCCAGTGAAGCACTGGAGTCACACTGGAGAAGAGGAGCAGTGCTGTACTTGAGCACCCCTTGTTCCAATGCATCGGTCACCATAGAGCTCAGATATTAACATTGTGAGGGGAGAGACTAGTTTAGTTTAGACAAATTTGCTAAGCGGAGACATCTAGTAGAGGTTGACTGGAATCAGACAGGAGAGGAAGGGGAATCATTGTCTCAGAAGTATTGGTACAGGTTGAGTTCCATTGGAAGTTCTAACTTGGAGGGACAAAACTTTATTGCCTTCCATCACAGTGTAAAACGTTGAATTCTGCTGAGGCGGATGTTTATGTTGACCTCTACTGTGTATTGTGTTCTTTTTATTCATATGGCTGTATGGCAACTCAAATTTCACTGTACCAATTGGTGCATGTGACAATAAATGTGAACTTGAACTTGAACAGATGAGTCCTATGAAATGGAGGCATTGAAGAAGACTAATGGACTTGGATCATTGCATGAGATGACCAGGTATCATGGAGGAGTCCATGTCCATATCATTTCAGGAGTTGGTACAGAGCCAGGGAGAATCCCTCTTCCACTTTGCAAATGATTCATTCTTCTCTGCCAAGCAATGACAATGCTGAGGAAGCAGCAGCTAAGAAAGCAGGTCCTTCCTCAATTGAGATCCAGTCTCTGTCCCCCCAGAGCTCTGCCAATCCCAGGGCAGCAGACATGGGTGCTATCAGGGAACAGAGCCATGATGCATCGTCCATTTGTCAGCTGCTCTGCACTCTGTTGGCGATGCAGGAACTGAGATCGCTGTTCTCTCTGGATGTCAGGCATCATCCTCACATGTCCAACCAAGCTTGCTTTCCCAGATTGCAAATGCATCAGTTATTAACCTCATAGTATGGAGCCAGCCCATCAGGGACATACCAAGAGGACATCTTTATCTTGGAGATAAGTGGTGCTCATGCCTCTAGCAGTTTGGTGGCATTCTTTGGGGAAGAGCCTCAGTGCAGTGGTAGGGCTTCCAACTCTACATGGAAAATCATTAAAACAAAGAGACAAGTGGTCAGTACATTTTGATTTATGTTTGTGTTACATTGGGTTGGTCATATTACTTGTGTGTCTGACACCAGTTTTCCTTCAAACAGACATTATTACAAGCTCCGAGGGAAGGAGAACATTAGGTGGACAGCAAAAAAATATCCAAGCATGTTTGCAAAGTCTCTTTGAAGGAGTGCAAGACTCCCAGTGACTCTTGGGAATCTCTCACTAACGACTGCTCAAAGTGCTAAAGATGCATTTGGGATCTTAAGTTACTGGGAGCACACAGAAACACTGCCTAAGTGGCAGAAGAAGTGTACTAACTCACAAACTAAACATCGTGACACCACTATCTGCCTCATTTGCAGAATAGTCTCCAGTTACCACATTGGCCTCATCGGGACCTGAATAGGGTTATCCACAAGTTATCCTCAATCGCAAGAGAATGCTGAAGGAGATGACTGTTTCTGCAAGCTTGCTTTTCAACTAAGTATTCTGTTTCAATAAAGTTATCTATCCATTTGAGCAGCTTGTGGTGAGCGGAGTCTTTTAATATAACTGGCTATAATTTCCCATGCTGTGAATGTTTTTGTTCCTTCCCTGATTTAACCAAGATATATCAGTTGAATGCATGGAATTATTTGTTCAGTTACCCCTTCAACGCATGGGATGAATGCCATCATAAGTGGATGCAAGCTTTAACCTATCCAAATGTATTGTCCAAGTAAAAGGTCCTCTTCCTATTTGATGTTATTTTGTTCTTTGTTTATAGTTCACACTATAATTTAAGGTGAAAACCACTGAACCAAGCTGCATTAATGTGGGTGGCTCGGTGTGGAGACATTATTTGAATAAATGAATGAATGAATAGGTTTATTGGCCAAGTATTCTCATACAAGGAATTTGCCGTGGTGCTCCGCCCGCAGGTGGCAACATGACATACAGTGACAGTTAGGAATGACACATAAAACATTAAATATTAATAATAAAACATTATCAAACGTGCATTAAATAAAATACCAGAACAAAAGGAGGCTACAATTTTTTGGTTATTCAGTAGAGCTACTACTCGTGGAATAAAACTGTTTTTATGTCTGGCCGCGGCAGCTTTGACAATCCGGAGTCGCCTACCAGAGGGAAGTGATTCAATGAGTTTCTGGCCAAGGTGAGAGGGGTCAGAGATGATCTTACCCGCTCGCTTCCTGGCCCTTGCAGTATACAGTTCGTCAATGGAGGGAAGGTTGCAGCCAATAACCTTATCAGCTGATCGGACGATTCGCTGCAGCCTCCGGATGTCGTGCTTGGTGGCTGAGCCAAACCAGACCATGATGGAGAAGGTGAGGACAGACTCTACAATGGCCGTATAGAATTGGACCATCATTGCCTGTGGCAGATTGTTCTTCCTCAGCTGCCGCAGGAAGTACATCATCTGTTGTGCCTTTTTGACTGTGGAGTCGATGGTGGCCCCCCATATGACACTGCTGTGGATATCATATGGACAAATTTGTGAACACCAAATTCCTAATCCAGAAATGAGTAGACAATGTTAGCAATTGGTGATAAAATACCCAGAAATGTACAAGGAATTTGCTTCAGATGACACAATCGGATATGTCAACTGAACAATACTGTTTTTTTGCCATTCTGCAAATAAAATTGAGTTGATTAGAGAACATATTTTCTGATTTACTGCGTCCAATGTCATGGGAGGTGCATTTATCAAAAAATAAACAATTTCACAAAATAAATTCACCCATTTGACCTCACAAAAAAGTATTTATGACCAGAAAGTGTATTTAAAAAAAAACTGAATTTATATTGCTATATTACGTTACATATCATTAAAAAAAATGGCCTATGCGTGTGAAGAATATGACACAATGTTTTAGTTGGAGTTCTAAATGTTCACGATAAACATTGTATTTCAGTGCCAACTAAAGGCCCTGTCCCACTATACGAGTTTACCCAAGAGCTCTCCTGAGTTAAAAAAAAACTCTTAGCGGCTCGTAATGCTAACGGCAGGTACTCGGGAAACGCGGTAAGCTCGTGTAGTTTTCTCAACAGTGCGGAGAGTGTCCATGATAGTCCCCGAGTACCTACGAACAGTTATTACCGTAATTCTCTGAGTTCGAATCAGGGGAAACTCGGGAGAACTCGTGAATTACCTCGTACAGTGGGACAGGGGCTTATGAAACTAATTTAATTCAACTTAGAATCTCAGGTACTTTCCTTATATACTCTCCTCTGCAATAAACATGCTTTGTGCAAGGAATTAGAATTATTTATTTACTTTGGGTATGAATGTAATTGATGATGAATAGATATTATCAAACAATTACTAAATGGCTGGAACATAATAGGTAATGTGAGATATGATATAATATGAGATATAATATGAGACAATAAGGCGAGGCAACAATTTGGCTGGACATAAAAATGAGCCTGACTAGTCTAATGAAATATATATGTTCCAATGAAGCTTCTTTAGTTTGTTTAACCCTTCACAAATATTGTCATGTCCCCTTCTCTCATATCCTTATCTGGACTTTCATCTATGTTTCACAAAGTGTGCTTTTCAAAATAAAACCCTCAATTCTGACTGTGGTATATTGTTTTAAATATCATTTGCATGTTGCTTCTATGCTATATAGTATCAACTACTCCATGGTAGCTAGTTCTACAATCAAACATTTTACATTGTAAAAATGTTTCTTCTGAATTTCGGTTGTATATGTTAGTAACTATCATATTTATAACTCTTAATTTTGGCTACTAACTACTCTCCATCTACTCTATGATGTCTCACCATGTCACAAGGACCAAGTTAGGTTACTGCTCCCTTTTCGTTTCTCACAATTAATGTTCTTGTCATTTTAAATGTTACGCCCCCTACACAACACCATGGGGGTACATTGTAGCTTAATAGTCTTTGGGAAACGCACAAATGGGAATTTACTGTACAACGTTATCACTGCTCTTGCATTGTGCTTCTGTGAATTCAGTTCTGGAATATTCTGTTTTTAGATAGTGACCAAAGTAAATTTTCCTGTGTTTTATGAAATGATTAAGACCTAAAGCTTCTGAACAGAGCTGATTTCAATTGGCTCTATGCAAGGATACGGTCAGACTAAATCTCCTGAAACCCTGCCTGACATGGTTTACATTGAGATCTCAAGTCACAGGTTGATGCTGTAAATTTGTTAGTCTAATAAATAGTTTTCATGAATTCACATGGTAAATATCATCAACTTTTCCATCTTCACCTACTCTCAGCTTGCACTTTTACCTGTTTTGTCAAGTGTGAGGAGTTGCACTTTGGGAGGGCACTTTGAGTGTGAGGGGAAAGTAGACAGTTGCGCTTCTAGTATGAGGGGAATAGCAAGACACTCAACAGTATTAATGTTCAGAGAGATCTTGGGGTCCAAGTCCATAGCTCTTAGAGGAAGAGGTTGTTGTCTACGCATCATTGCTACCAAGTGCTCCATCTCTTTCCTGTGCTCGGTCTTGTCATTGTTTGAGATCCAGCCCATTTTATCCAGCGGGTTCAAGAGCCACCATCATGAAGTGCTTCAAGAGACTGGTGAACGGCACATTAACTCCAGCCTCCCAGTTGGCCTTGATCCACTGTAGTTTGCTTGCCATTGCAAAAGGTCCACAGCAGACACAATCTCCCTGGCCCTATACTCATTTCTTGAACACCAAGGCAACAGGACTCCTATGTTAGACTCATATTATTGACAATAGCTCTGGCTATTGTCCAGCCAAATTGGTGACATTTTGGGTCGAGAATTTTCTTCATACTGAAGGGTCTCGACCTGAAACGTCAGCAATTCCTTCTCTCCAGAGATGCTGTCTATCCAGCTGAATTACTCCAGCATTCTGTGTCTACCTTCAATTTAAGCCAGCTTCTGCAGTTCTTTCCTACACAGTTGATCACACAGACCAGGCACACCATCATTGACTCCATCCACACTTCACATTGCCTCGGAAAAACAACCAACATAACCAAAGACTTGTTCCACCATAATCATTCCTCCTTCTCCTTGGCAAAAAAAAGTATAGAAGCTTGAAAGTGCACACTGCCAGACTTCAGAACGGCTTCTGAATAGTCCTTCTGGCTGATTCACCTCGACCCCATTGCAGACATTGGACTTTGCCAGTGGAACTAATGCACTTTAATGTTGAGAATTATATTTAGCATTCTGTATTTCCCCCTTTGCTCTACCCATTGCAATTGAGTTTGTGTTGATTGTATTTATTTATTATTATCTGATCCGATTGGATAACATGCAAAACAAAGCTTTGATACACGTGACCAAAATAAACCTAAATCTGAACCTTACAGTGATGTCATCTGCAAACTTGTTAATAGAGTTAGAGCAGAATTTGGCCACATAGGCATGAGTGAGATTGAGTATGTTGTTAGGGGATAGCATACACGCAATGGGCATAATGTCTGTGCACAATAATTCTGTCATTCCTTGGATTCAAAGCTTTGATTTGACATTACCCGTCTCAATAATGTTAGGGTTACTAAGAGTTTTGGTTATCTGAGAAACATTGTTAGTACAATGTAATATGTCCATTTTTAAGTTGTAAAATTTGCTACTTGGAAATGTGACTGTGGTAAAAATAATATGCTAAAGGAATTTGACTCTTTTATGGAACTTGATTCTGTTGCTATTTGTTTTCTGAATTGATTGATTTGATCAGGGCTCCTGCCTCATTAATGCAACCCTGAATCCAAATGTGATTCAACTGAATCTGCAAAGTTCTTGCTCGTGATGGATCACACTAGGATCCTTCTGTCCATTTGGGATTGCCAGCAAGTCCAGAAACGGAATTCCAGTAGTGTAGTCAGAGGGGTGCAAGCAGGAGTAGACCATTCGGCCCATCGAACCAGCACTGCATTCACTGTGGTCATGGCTGATCATCCACAATCAGTACCCCGTTCCTGTCTTCTCCCCATATCCCCTGTCTCCGCTATCTTTAAGAGCTATATCTAACTCTCCCTTGAAAGCATCCAGAGAATTGGCCTCCACTGCCTTCTGAGGGAGGGAATTCCACAGATTCACAACTTTCTGGATGAAAAAGTTCTAACCTCCTCATCTCCATTCTAAATGGCCAACTGCTTATTCTTAAACTGTGATCCTTGGTTCTGGACTCCCCCAACATTGTGAACGTTTCCTGCCTCTAGCGTGTCCAATCCGTTAATACTCTTATATGTTTCAATAAGATCCGCCTCATCCTTCTAAATTCCAGTGCATACAAGCCCAGTCGCTCCATTCTTTCAACATATGATAGTCCTGCCATCCCAGGAATTAACTTCGTAAACCTACGCTGCACTCCGTCAATAGCAAGAATGTCCTTCCTCAAATTTGGGAGACCAAAACTGCACACAATACTCCAGGTGTGGTTTCACTAGGGCCCTGTACAACAGCAGAAGGACCCCTTTGCTCCTATACTCAACTCCTCTTGTTATGAAGGCCAACATGACATTTGCTTTCTTCACTGCCTGCTGTATCTGCATGCTTACTTTCAGTGACTGATGAACAAGGACCCCCAGATCTCTTTGTACTTCCCCTTTTCTCAACTTGACACCAAAGATGTTGCTACCAAAATGGATAACCTAACATGTATCCACATTAAACTGCATCCGCCATGCATCTGCCCACTCACCCAACCTGTCCAAGTCACCCCGCATCCTCTTAGCATTCTCCTCACAGTTCACACTGCCACCCAGCTTTGTGTCATCTGCAAATTTGCTAATGTTACTTTTAATTCCTTTATCTAAATCATTAATTGTAAATAACTGCGGTCCCAGCACCGAGCTTTACGGTACCCCACTAGTCACTGCCTGCCATTCTGAAAAGGACCCGTTAATCCCTACTCTTTGTTTCCTGTCTGCCAACCAATTTTGTATCCAGGTCAATACCCTACCCCCAATATCATGTGCTCTAAAAAGGCTTTCTGAAAGTCCAGGTACACTACATCCACTGGCTCTCCCTTGTCCATTTTCCTAGATACATCCTCAAAAAATTCCAGAAGATTAGTCAAGCATGATTTCCCCTTCGCAACTCTGTGCTGACTCGGACCAATCCTGTTACTGCTATTCAAATGTGCCGCTATTTCATCTTTTATAATGATGACTCCAGCATCTTCCCCACCACCGATGTCAAACTAACTGGTCTATAATTCCCTGTTTTCTCTCACCCGCCTTTCTTAAAAAGTGGGATAACATTAGCTACCCTCCAATCCATGGGGGGAGGGGGGGGGGTGAAGGAGCACCTTCTCTCCCTCCCCCCCACGAGTCCATTTTCACTAATCACATGTTATTCTCCACACCTACCTATCAACACTCCCCTCTCTGATTCTACCACATACCAACACAATGGCAATTTACAGAAACACCATTAAACTATGAAACCGGAGGAGGAAATTGGAAGGCCTCAGGGGAAACCCATGTGGTCACAGAGAAATGTGAAAACTTCAGACAGAAAGTACTGGAGATCAGGATTAAACAAAAAATCACAACACTTGGGAGGAGCATGTTATTGCATGTCACTATTTTGGATAATGTATTGATCACTGCTCCTGTGATATTCCCCATTCCAAGTTCTCCAACTGGCCCTGGCACACGGTCATATCCACCCTTATTATACATGAATGAATGAATGTGAACTTTCAGCTACCGCCAATTCCTTTGAAACTAGTAATGGTTGTCAATAATTCTACGGTACTTTCTTTCATATCTTAACGGTAAGCAAAATTCACAATTGTAATGTCAGTGTTCATATTTGGATACATGTATAATATTCACAATTTATTCCCCTTGTTAGGTGTAACCTTTCTTATAGAGTCATAGAGTGACACAGTGTGGAAACAGGCCCTTTGGCCCAACTTGCCCACACCGGCCAACATATCCCAGCTACACTAGTCCCACCTGCCTACGCTTGGTCCATATCCCTCCAGACATGTACCTGTCTAACTGTTTCTTAAATGTTGGGGTACTCCCAGCCTCAATTACCTTCTCTAGCAGCTTGTTCCATACACCCACCACCCTTTGTATGAAAAAGTTATCGCTCAGATTCCTTAACTTTGCTTAACACAGCATTTGATACTCAATGACCAAGAATATAAATTAAAGCTAACCCACAAAACATTTATGTCACAAATGTCCTCATTCTTCAGAGAATGGGGATTCCCCTCCCCCACTATAGATGAGGCTCGCACCAGGGTCTCCTACATACCCCGCAACACTGCCCTCTCTCCCCATTCCCCCACTCGCAACAAACACATAGTCCTCCGCCAGTTTCGCCACCTCCAACATGACCCCTCCACTCGCTACATCTTCCCATCTCCCCACGTCTGCCTTCCGCAAAGACCGCTCCCTCCGCAACCCTCTTGTCAATTCTTCCCTTCCCTCCCTCTCCACCCCTTCCCCGGGCACTTTCCCTTGCAACCGCAAGAGATGCTACACTTGTCCCTTCACCTCCCCCCTCCACTCCTTTCAGGGACCCAAGCAGTCCTTCCAGGTCCGACAGTGGTTCACCTGCACTTCCTCCAACCTCATCTACTGCATCCGCTGCTCCAGATGCCAGATGATCTATATCGGTGAGACCAAGCGGATGCTTGGCGACCGTTTCGCCGAACACCTCCGCTCGGTCCGCAATAACCAACCCGACCTCCCGGTGGTTCAGCACTTCAACTCCCCCTCCAATTCCACATCCGACCTCTCGGTCCTGGGCCTCCTCCACGGCCAGAGTGAACAACACTGCAAGTTGGAGGAACAGCACCTCATATTCCGCTTGGGGAGTCTGCATCCTCTGGGGTTGAACATTGAATTTTCTCAATTCTGTTAACCCTTGCTGTCTCCTCCCCTTCCCACCTCTCCCTCAGCCCTCGGGCCCTGGTATTCCCTCTCTCTCTCTCTCTCTATCTCTCCCCTAACCAAGTCGCACTAGCTTCTCATTTTCACACTACAAACAGCTTACAATGGCCTGTTTCCTTTATCATCGATACTTTCTTGCATATCTTCCATTCATTGTTCTTTTTCTCTCCACATCACCGTCTATATTTCTCGTTTCCCTGATCCCTAACCAGTGTGAAGAAGGGTCTCGACCCGAAACATCGCCTATCTCCTTCGCTCCTTAGATGCTGCTGCACCCGCTGAGTTTCTCCAGCCTTTTGTGTACCCACAAAACATTTAACTAGGTTAAAGATTAACATTTAAATTCTTACATTTTTTGGAACCTTTATATTTCATCAAGCAGGCAAGTTCTAACTAAACTGGCTATTTCTAAGCAATTCAACTGTGAAACCCGATGAGAAATATACAAATCATCAGCTTTCATTTCATGCCAAGAAAACTATGCTTATCCCTCTCCTGGACTGTCATTGCACTTACAATCCTCTCTCTACCATCTATGCCCAATGGATGTTGGCCAACCAGATGATTCCTTTTGAACTGCTCTGATACCCTGAATAAAGAAAAAATAAAGATTAGCATTTCTAAAGCACTTTTAGAATCTCAATGTACAAAAGTTCTATGCAGCTGCAGAAATACTTTTGAAATGATGTCACAGTTGTAATTAAAACAATGTGGCAGCCATTTTCTTCACAGCAAGCTCCACAGAGGGCAAGGTGACAATGATCAACTAATTTGTTGTTTGGATGTTACTTATGTGGAAAAATATTGGCCAGAACACAGGGGACAACTCTTCCATTATTCTTAAATACTGTTAGGCATGTTTACTAACCACCCGGGAAAGTATCAGGGTCCCTGGTTTAACATTTGATCAGAAAATGGCACCAATATATTATCAGCTTGATTTCACTTCTCTCTGATCAGAAGTAATGCTGCAGAATTGCATCTTTAGTGACAGACTGGATCATGATCACTGCATAACAGGATGTTGGTAATGAAGAATTTATTAATTGTGCTGATGCTTTGTTTTTCAGTATTAAACAATGGATAATATAAATGCAGAGGAAATATCATTAATCATACAGCAGATAAGGGAAGGCCCAAAAGCCAAACTTCGAGAGCTCTGTAAGCAATATGGGCTTCCAATTTCAGGAACAAGAGTGTACTTCCAAAGAGTTCTTTGTCAATGGCTTGGAATTGATCCAAAATCTGTAATTATTCAGAAACCCACTTCACGTTCAAACAGCCACGGAGACTGCTGCAGTGTCGCTGGATGTCGAAGCCGTCGAGGCAAGGATACCCACATTCGGTGGTTCACCGTCATAAGGAAGAAAGGAAGTCACACTGCAGCCATAACAAACGCTATCCAGCTTACCAGAAATGGCTGGACGCCAACAATGTACTCTCGGATATGTGGACAGCATTTCAGTTGTGGCCAGCTGTCTTTTGAGCCGAGTTCTCCGGACTACATTCCACATTTACACATGGACCCTGCAGCTAAAGCAGCAACATCACATCCCACCTTCTGGTCCAAAGAGAGTTCAGAGGAAGCCATGGACTTAACCAACAAGATTGCCACCCAATCTGTTCACATTGCAGGGCCATCTTATCTTGATTTTACAAACAGATATCAAAGAATGAATTCTTCAGCAAGGGCATTGCTTCAATCAACTCCAAAGCATCCTTACTTGTGTGTTGGACAAGATACAGGAACCCAGGTATTGTCAGGTTGTTTGAATTTTTAGAACTTATTCATGCTGTTCTGTGGCTAAACTCTATGTAATTTGAGCCTACATTTTACAGAACAGGAATCCGATAGGAGAGTTGACAATTTGACCAGGTCCCTCATGGCAAGCTGATCCTGTAGATTAAGGTTCACAGCATTAACGATGACATGGTAGTTTGGATTCAGAACTGGCTTAACAACAGAAGCCAGCGGCTTGTGGTGGAAGGGTGGTATTCTGGCCAGTGGTCTGCGACCTGTAGTGTTCCATGGGGATCAGTGCTGGGACTTGTGCTGTAGTGATATATAGAAATGACTGGGATGAAAATGTCAATGGATTGGTTAGTAAGTTTGCATCTGATATGAATATCAGTGGAGTTGCAAACAGCGAAGATGGCTGACAAAGGATACAGCAGGATATATCAATTACAGAGAAAGGCACATGATGTTTAATCCGAGAAGGTGCGAGTTGGGAGATCAAATAGAAACATAGAAACATAGAAAATAGGTGCAGGAGTAGGCCATTTGGCTCTTCGAGCCTGCACCGCCATTCAATATGATCATGGCTGATCATCCAACTCACTATCCTGTACCTGCCTTCTCTCCATACCCCCTGATCCCTTTAGCCACAAGGGCCACATCTAACTCCCTCTTAAATAGAGCCAATGACCTGGCCTCAACTACCCTCTGTGGCAGATAATTCCAGAGACTCGCCACTCTCTGCGTGAAAAATGTTTTCCTCATCTCGGTCCTAAAGGAATTCCCCCTTATCCTTAGACTGTGACCCCTTGTTCTGGACCTCCCCAACATCGGGAACAATCTTCCTGCATCTAGCCTATCCAACACCTTAAGAATTTTGTAAGTTTCTATAAGATCCCCCCTCAGTCTTCTAAAATCTAGCGAGTACATGTCAAGTGTATCCAGTCTTTCCTCATATGAAAGGCCTGACATCCCAGGAATCAGTCTGGTGAACCTTCTCTGTACCCCTTCTATGGCAAGAATGTATTTTCTCAGATTTGGAGACCAAAACTGTACGCAATACTCCAGGTGTGGTCTCACCAAAACCCTGTACAACTGCAGTAGAACCTCCCTGCTACTATACTCAAATCCTTTTGCTATGAATGCTAACATACCATTTGCTTTCTTCACTGCCTGCTGCACCTGCATGCCTACCTTCAATGATTGGTGTACCATGACACCCAGGTCTCGTTGCATTTCCCATTATGCTAATTTGCCACCATTAAGATAATAGTCTACCCTCCTGTTTTTGCCACCAAAGTGGATAACCTCACATTTATCCACATTATACTGCATCTGCGATGCATTTGCCCACTCACCCAGCCTATCCAAGTCACCTTGCAGCCTCCTACTCATGGCTAACACTACCCTCCAGCTTAGTGTCATCCGCAAACTTGGAGATGTTGCATTCAATTCCCTCGTCCAAATCATTAATATATATTGTAAATAGCTGGAGTCCCACTGAGCCTTGCGGTACCCCACTAGTCACTGCCTGCCATTCTGAAAAGGACCCGTTTACTCCTACCCTTTGCTTCCTGTCTGCCAGCCAGTTCTCTATCCACATCAATACTGAACCCCCAATACCGTGTGCTTTAAGCTTGTATACTAATCTCTTATGTGGGACCTTGTCGAAAGCCTTCTGAAAGTCCAGATATAACACATCCACTGGTTCTCCCTTATCCACTCTGCTAGTTACATCCTCAAAAAATTCTATAAGATTCGTCAGACATGATTTACCTTTCGTAAATCCATGCTGACTTTGTCTAATGATTTCACCACTTTCCAAATGTACTGCTATCCCATCTTTAATAACTGACTCTAGCAGTTTCCCCACTACCGATGTTAGACTAACTGGTCTGTAATTTCCCGTTTTCTCTCGCCCTCCTTTTTTAAAAAGCGGGGTTACATTAGCTACCCACCAATCCTCAGGAACTACTCCAGAATCTAAGGAGTTTTGAAAAATTATCACTAATGCTTCCACTATTTCTGTGGCTACTTCCTTGAGTACTCTGGGATGCAGACTATCTGGCCCTGGGGATTCATCAGCCTTTAATCCATTCAATTCACCCAACACCACTTCTCGGCTAACCAGGATGTCACTCAGTTCCCCCACCTTATTTGACCCCCAGTCCCCTGCTATTTCTGGCAGATTATTTATGTCTTCCTTAGTGAAGACAGAACCAAAGTAGTTATTCAGTTGGTCTGCTATGTCCTTGTTCCCCATGATCAATTCACCTGTTTCTGACTGCAAGGGACCTACATTTGTTTTAACTAATCTCTTTCTCTTCACATATCTATAAAAACTTTTGCAGTCAGTTTTTATGTTCCCTGCCAGTTTTCTTTCATAATCTATTTTCCCTTTCCTAATTAAGCCTTTTGGCCTCCTCTGCTGAACTCTGAATTTCTCCCAGTCCTCTGGTAGGCTGCTTTTTCTGGCTAATTTGTATGCTTCATCTTTTGTTTTTATACTGTCCCTGATTTCCCTTGTTATCCATGGATGCACTACCTGCCCTGATTTATTCTTTTGCCAAGTTAGGATGAACAATTGTTGTAGTTCATCCATGCAGTCTTTAAATACCTTCCATTGCACATCCACTGTCAACCCTTTAAGAATCACTTGCCAGTCTATCTTGGCTAATTCACTTCTCATACCTTTAAAGTTATCTTTGTTTAAGTTCAGAACCCTTGTTTCTGACTTAATTATGTCACTCTCCATCCTAATGAAGAACTGTCACTCTTATGGTCACTCTCGCCCAAGGGGCCACGCACAACAAGACTGCTAACTAACCCTTCCTCAATACTCAATACCCAGTCTAGAATAGCCTGCTCTCTCGTTGTTTCCCCTACATGTTGGTTTAGAAAACTATCCTGCATACATTCCAAGAAACCCTCTTCCACAACCCCTGCCCATTTGATTCACCCAATCTATATGTAGATTGAAGTCACCCATTATAATTGTTTTACCCTTGTTGCACGCATTTCTAATTTCCTGTTTGATGCCATTCCCAACTCCACTACTACTGTTAGGTGGCCTGTACACAACACCCACTAGCGTTTTCCGCCCCTTAGAATTTTGCAGCTCTACCCATATCAATTCCACATCCTCCAAGCTAATGTCCTTCCTTTCTATTGCATTACTCCTCTCTCACCAGCAATGCTACCCCACCTCCCTTTCCTTTCTGTCTCTCCCTCCTGAATATTGAATATCCCTGGATGTTCAGCTCCCAGCCTTGGTCCCCCTGGAGCCATGTCTCCGTGATCCCAACTATAGCATAGTCATTAATAGCTATCTGCACATTCAACTCGTCCACCTTATTACGAATGCTCCTTGCATTGAGACACAAAGCCTTCAGGCTTGTTTTTACAACAGTCTTCCTCCTTATACAATTATGTTGACAAGAGGTCCCTTTTGATTTTTGCCCTGGAAACCCACCACCTCTTATTCTCTGTTTATTATTATAATTATTTTTTTTTTTTGTAAGGGGAATGTTAATAGCTGGATCCTCAACATCATTGATACACAGAGGGATAATCGGGTCCAAAGCCATAGCCTCCTGAAAGTAGCAACACTGATAGGGTGGGAAAGAAGGCATATGGTATATATGGCTTGATAGGTCAGTGTTTTGAGTATAAGAGTCACAATATCAGGGGCAACTTTGTGCAGATCTGGTTGCACAACGATGAGGACACTTTGGAGAGGATGTAAAAAGATTTACCAAGTTGCTGTCTGGATTAGAGGATATTGGGTTAAGGAAAGGTTGGATAAACCTGGATTGTTTTCCCTGGGACATTGGAGGTTAAGGGGGGACTTGAGAAGTTTATAAAATTGAGAGGCACAGATAGAGCAGACAGTCGGAATATTTTTCCCAGGGTGGAAATGTCAGCCTGGAAGGGCCTAGCTTTGGGGTTAGAGGAGATAAGTTTAAAGGAGGGCAAGTTTTCTTTTACACAGAGAGCGGTAGATGCCTGGAACCCACTGCCAGGGTTGGTGGTAATGGAAGCAGGTAAGATAGTGAGTTTTAAGAGGCTTTGGGATAGGTGCATGAATATGCAGAGAGAAGGATATGGATCAGATGCAGGCTCAAGGGATTGTTTAATTTGGCATCATATTAGACGTGGACATTGTGGGCCAAAGGGCCTGTTGAAGCACTGTACTGTTCTAAGTTCTATGTTCTATGGTAGAATCATCCAAAAAAGTGCATTACTACAAGTTGAATTTGTATACATTGGAATGAATTTAATAAAAATGTAGGAAGTCGATTCAATTTAAATATTTAGAACTTGACAGCTTTAAATTATATTCCCACACCATGGGTTAAAGGAAATTGCGAGGAGGGGCAGGGGCAGTGTGGTGTGGTTCTGAGGATGACGACCCTGCTTTCAGACGATGGGTCCATCACAGATACATTGAGATGTTAATGTTTCAGCTGAAGATCATTACCTTTCATATCAGCAGACTGGGATTCCAGATCCATGAGGAAATTCATCTGCTGGAGGATGTAGGATTTGGAATCCAAGTCAAGTGTCTTTCCAGCAATCCTTATGGACAGGGATGTGTACAATTGATGTGGTCCATGTTGTGAGTAGTTCATGTGTAGGAAAGAATTGCAGATGCTGGTTCACATCAAGGATAGTCACAAAATAGTAACTCAGCGGGGCAGGCATCATCTCTATAGAGAAGGAATGGGTGATGTTTTGGGTCGAGACCTTTCTTCAGACCCACACATAAAAAATGACCAAACTCTCCACCTTTCTACTTTGGACTGAATATGCCCCAAGAATGCATTGCTTCTTCTGTTAATATGTACTCTGTCGACCGCAGCATCCCCTCCACTGCAAGATGACTGAAACAATCCCATTCCCATGAAATCCTCTGCAACCATACCAATTCTCACCATCCCACAATTTACCCCAATCACACTCTCCAAATGGATTGAACACTATCTATCCATCCCCTTCATTGAGCCAGGCCTCTTTGTTAATGGTCTAATGACTTCAGCAATTGAATTCATTAACTGCCCCACCCCACCCCACCCTGCTCATCATCAGACCTCCTGTTATGTAATCAAACCATTACAAAGTATTAGGTGAACAACAAAGCTTTTATTACAACATATGCAGAGAGAATAATACATACTACTGCACTTGTATCATCTTGCAGACTGCCAAGCTCCGGGACGAACAGAGTTGTTATCTGCATTCCTTACTCAAATCCCGGACTGGATTACATGGTGGAATGTGTATCATGCATAATATGTGTGCTGAAGGTTAAATTGACAGAGATTAATATGGTTGATCTACATCCTTACTCTTAAAGAAGCAAATTATAATTAAACAAGCATATAGTGGAGTACTAGACTAAGTGGGACCCATTGGGTCCTATGTTCACATGGGAGGGCTGGTCCCCTGACGCAATATTCCACCTCTC
This sequence comes from Okamejei kenojei, assembly GCA_035221665.1. Lineage (NCBI taxonomy): Eukaryota > Metazoa > Chordata > Chondrichthyes > Rajiformes > Rajidae > Okamejei > Okamejei kenojei. Next base: position 21,706,605 of record CM069157.1, read on the forward strand.
CACCAATTCCAATATTGGTGGCCAGTGGGGGGGGGGCTTTCTGGAGCGCTGGTATGGGTTCTTGGGGTGGCACTCCGTTCCTCAAGCCTGATGGGCTGGCAGTTGACTCACGGCTATTGCTTGAAATTCCATTTCAAGCAGGGTGCAATGCCACCAAATTCAAATCCATTTTCCTACCATTTCAAGCAGGGTGCAAGGCCACCAAATTCATGTGCAGTTTCTTACCACTTTGAGCAGGGTGCAAGGCCACCAAATTCAAGTGCAGTTTCCTACCACTTCAAGCAGGGTGCAAGGCCACCAAATTCAAATGCAGTTTCATACCATTTCATGCCGGGTGCAAGGCCACCACATTCAAATGCAATTTCATACCATTTCAAGCAGGGTGAAACCACCATAAAACCACCATAAAACCACACAAAACACCAAACTCACAGTTCAGTAGACATTCAGTGTGTTCAGTTGATTCACAGCTCAGACAGAGTCGTGACCTCTCCCTCCCCCATCATGCAGAGACTGAGCCATAGCCACACTTCTGGTTTTTATAACCCCTCCCCCTCCCACCAGAAAAGGTGTGGCCTTCATGGCGTGATTGACAGGATTGACCACCATTTGCAGTGCCTTTTACTTCAACCCAGTGCACCCAAGCCACCATTTGCAGTGCCTTTTACTTCAACCCAAAGCACCCAAGCCACCATTTGCAGTGCCTTCTACTTCAACCCCAAGCACCCAAGCCACCATTTGCAGTGACTTTTACTTCAACCGAAAGGACCCAAACCACCATTTGCAGTGGCTATTACTTCAACCCAAAGCACCCAAACCACCATTCAGTGCATTTTACTTCAACCCAAGGCACCCAAACCACCATTTGCTGTGGTCTTTACTTCAAACCAACCATATTTTCATTTTCAAACCACATTAAGGGCACTGAAGGTCAGTAAAACCACACTCACAGTTTAGTAGACATGTGTTCACTGTTATTCACAGCTCAGACTGAAAGACATGACCCTCTCACTTCCCCCATCTTTCAGAGACTGACTGAGGCACAACACTTCCGGTTTTTATAGTCCCTCCCCCCTCCCACCAGCAGCGGCAGCACAGAGAATGTCAACATTTTTAAAACATTAATAAGTCTTTTATGTTTCATTGATGGGAAAAATCCTCTGGTTCACCTCAGCGGAGGGGGACTCTGAGCGAGGTGGCCAAAAATGATGGCTTTAAGTGACGCCATTCTCTCGGAAATCAAATCGCAGTGAGTCAAAAGCAGTCAAGATCTTACTTTTAGTAATATAAGATAGATATAGAAAAATACCAATATAAGGGAGGTAGACAAAAATGCTGGAGAAACTCAGCATCTCCAGCATTTTTGTCTACCTTTGATTTTTCCAGCATATGCAGTTCTCTCTTAAATATGAGGAGAGTGCACTTTACTTTATAGACTGTGTGCTGAGAGCAGTAAGTGAGAAAACAGTTCACAGACAGTTCAAAGGTACTTTGGATTCGGCCTGCAGATGCGACCTGCACACGTACAGTATCCATTGTTTACTCCCTTCACTGGAGATTGAATAGGAGAAGGGAGTGATACCGCAGGTCTGACCGGTGTTGAGGGTGAGGATGGAGTCCGCAGCAGCGGTCGGGGAGGTGAAGCAGCAGGCAAAGCATCTGGACTGGGGTCAGCAGGCAGTTGTGGGACAGTGGGACTGGAACCGTTGGATCGTGGAGGAGACACAGCTGTGTAGTCAGGATAGCGTAGAGGCAGCACTGGCTCATTGACCAGGCGAAGGTGCTGTCGGGTACGTCTGAAGGTGGCATCATCAACACTGACCAGGTAAGAGCGCGGCGCAGGAGCAGAGCCTTGAATGACGCCCAGCCGCTCGTAGCCTTTTGTCGTTTGCAAGTGGACAACCTGTCCCTTGGTCAGAGGCAGAAACAGTGTGCTTGACTTGTCATAGTATTTTTTCTGCGTACGCGTCGATGTTGTAGTTTTGCCTGGATCACCGCGGGGGCACAAATTTGTGGCTGCAACATCTGCTTTGCTACACTAAAACCCCTGTCTCACTGTGCGAGTTGGCCCACGAGTGACCCCGAGTTTTCACTCGTGGTGATCACGTAGCGGGAATGTCGGAACTCGCGCGTTCAACTTGTCCACTCGTGGCGCTAACGGCAGGTACTCGGGAAACTTGTTAACTCGTGAAAAAAATCAAACATGTTTGATTTTTTCCACGAGTCAAATTAACTGTTCAAGTTAAAAATGGAAACATTTAAACTCGTTGCAGTAACGTAATGGCCCGTGCGTTTACCTTAGTGTCTCGTGAGTCTATCGTGGGAACTTTTTTATAATCTGAAAGGGACTGAACCAAAGTAGTATAATATGTATATACATATTATATATATTATATATATTTCAATTCCAACCCCGAAGCAATTGAGAGGCGATTTCTTGGGGCCGTGTAATTTAACGTGTGTCTTTGCTTTTAAAAGTGAAGCTGTTTAATTGTTTACGCTGCGCTGTGTTTCGTGTTGGGGAGAGTGCTGCTGTTACAATGCTTTCGATTTTATACTGCCCTCCCCCTTCCACAGAAAAATGCCTAAATTTTTTTTTGTGCCCGCTCTCCTGGGAGCAATCCAAACCAGGGGAACAATGAACCCTCAGAGGCTTCGCGTTCCTTGCTCCTATATATGGACCTCGCTCGCTCGCAACTGTATGAGCGCTCGATCAACCAGGCATCGGCCAACACGGAGGCCTGATTACTGAAAACAAAGTCAACTTGTACCAGACCTCATCATCTTCCTTCCGACAACCCGTAACCACGGCACCACACTTTCAACAGAAAACTTAATATTTAAAGAATATATTATGGGACATTGGATTGTCTGAAGAAGGGTCCCGAGCAGAAACGCCACATATGTGTGTGTGTGTGTGTGTGTGTGTGTGTGTGTGTGTGTGTGTGTGTGTGTGTGTGTGTGTGTGTGTGTGTGTGTGTGTGTGTGTGTGTGTGTGTGTGTGTGTGTGTCTGTGTGTGTGTCTGTGTGTGTGTGTGTGTGTGTGTGTGTGTATCTGTGTGTGTGTCTGCTGTCGGGTCCCGGCGGCCGCTCAAAGTCACCCGAGCTGCTTCCTTCCTCTGAAGTGGCGGCCAGTCCTGCTGTCTGTGTGTGTGTGTGTGTGTGTGTGTGTGTGTGTGTGTCTCTGTCTGTCTGTGTGTATCTGTGTGTGTGTGTGTGTGTGTCTCTCTCTCTGTCTATCTGTGTGTGTGTCTGCTGTTGGGTCCCGGCGGCCGCTCAAAGTCACCCGAGCTGCTTCCTTCCTCTGAAGTGGTGGCCAGCTGCTGTCTGTGTATATCTCTCTCTCTATGTGTGTGTGTGTGTGTCTCTCTCTCTCTCCCTCTCTGTCTATCTGTTTGTATCTGTGTGTGTGTCTGCTGTCGGGTCCCGGCGGCCGCTCAAAGTCACCCGAGCTGCTTCCTTCCTCTGAAGTGGCGGCCAGTCCTGCTGTCTGTGTGCATCTGTGTGTGTGTGTGTGTGTGTGTGTGTGTGTGTGTGTGTGTGTGTGTGTGTGTGTGTGTGTGTGTGTGTGTGTGTGTGTGTGTGTGTGTGTGTGTGTGTGTGTGTGTGTGTGTGTGTGTGTGTGTGTGTGTGTGTGTGTGTGTGTGTCTGCTGTCGGGTCCCGGCGGCCGCTCAATGTCAGTCACCCGAGCTGCTTCCTTTTTTTAAAATTATTTAAAATAGAGATCCATTGCAAAAAAGTATTTAAAAACATAAAACAACAAGAAATGCTTAGTTACTGGAGGATGCGCATTTTCCCATTGTAGGTCATATCAATAGGTGCCGCCGCGCTGAAATAACTCAAAAACCACAGGATGGAGATGTATTTTAACATTGTTGCTTTATTAAAACATACCTTCATTCACGGTTGGCTCAAGAGTAACGGGAGAGGAACTTGGTAACTCGGGAGAGGAACTTGGAACATCGCAGCAATGACATACCCGTGGGAACTCGGTTACACACTTGATCATAAACTTGCAGTCTCGTGCACAGCCACGAGTCTGTCACTCGGGGTACCTCGTGGGTCAACTCGCACAGTGAGACAGGGCCATTAGCGTAGTGCGAGTCTGCCTTGACATTAGGTGCTGGGCAGGGGAACCCAGAATCGGATCACGAGAAATGATCCGTAAATTGAGTAAGTTGAGATGGACATCAGAACAGGCCTGATGGGACCGTTCCATCACTTGTTTGTCACTTCTCACCGCACATTCTGCAAAACCATTGGACTGCAGGTACTCAGGGCTGCTGGTGATGTGGCAAAAATCCCAGCGTTTAACAAAGTTCTTGAAATGCTGACTGGTTAATTGGCTGCCATTGTCAGAGAGAAGATGAACGGGAGCCCAGTGGACAGAAAGGTGGCGTGCCAGCTTTTCAACAACCATGGCTGAGGTTGGACTGCGGATTAGGTCGATCAGTTGCAACTGTGGACCATGGCAAGTCAGGTTGGGGTGCGAGAGATGGGGCTGTTTGGGTTGGTGCGACGCTAAGCTGTTGCACACCGCACAGGACTTGACTTTCTCACGTACAAAGTCAGACATTCCAGGCCAGAAGAACATACTCTTTGCCCTCAGAACATTTGCCTCACACCGGGATGACCCCTGTGGATGGCATCGTAATACTTGTTTTGCAGAGATACAGGAACAAATGCCTTGTGTCCTTTCACCACAATGCCATCCTGAAGTACCATTTCATCACTTACAGGGTAAAATGGGCGAAGCAGGGGCGGTAGCCTGTATTGCTTGTCTGGTCATCCGTGTCGGATGACAGAGGAGAGTGACTGTAGAGTGTCATCTGCAGCTGTTTGTGCTGCCAGATCGTCCAGACACGAGGCTGGGAGGTAGGAGTCCATCATATCAACAAAATCATAATTGTCCGACAGGTGTTTCTCGCAGGTGTTACGCGCAGCTAAGTGCATATCCTTTCCGCGTTTGTAAACCAGTCTAATGTCATACTTTTGTAATACCATCATCATATGGTGCAGGCACACAGGGGCGGCGTGTATCGGCTTGTTCAGAATGCTGACCTGTGGCTGGTGGTCAGTTCAACAGTGACAGGGTTGCCGAAAATAAAGTCACTGAATTTCCTGCAGGCAAAGACCACAGCTAGCAGTTCCTCCTCGATCTGTGCGTAGCACTGTTCTGTGTCGGTCATGGTGCGGGAGGCATAGGCAATGGATCTGTGGCCTCTACCACCGTTCTGGAGACAGGCTGTTCCCAGTCCGTATTGCGAGGCATCGCAAGTTAAAGTGACAGGTAGCTTGGCATCGAAGTAAGCGAGTGTTGGAGCATTGGACATCTGCAGCTTAAGTGTCAAACGCCCTCTGTTGGTGGTCGTGCCAGGACCAGTCTGTGTCTTTGTGAGTCAGTTGCCTTAGTGGGGCTGAGAGTTCACTGAAGTTTGGGATGACCTTTCCCAAGTAGTTTACCATGCCAAGAAACTGTTGTAATGCAGTCACATCCGTGGGCACTGGCAGCTCGTTGATAGCGATGGTTTTCGAGGGGTCGGGTTTGAGACCATCACTGTTGAATACATGGCCCACATAGTTCATTTTGTTGACACGGAACACGCATTTTTGGCGGTTGAACTTGAGGTTGATTTCTCTGGCACAGTCCAGAACCAGCTTTAGGTTTGCGTCGTGCTCCTGGACATTCTGTCCGGTGACTAGGATGTCATCTACAATGATAGCACATGCGTATCCAGCAAATAACTGCTCCATGGTGCATTGGAAAACCTCACTAGCCGAGTTTATTCCAAATGGCATGCGTAAAAATCTGTGCCGAACGTGGTCAACATGGAGGATTCATGATCAAGTGGATTCTGCCAGAATGAGATTTTTACATCCAAGACTGAGAATACTGTTGCTTTTCCCAGGTTGGCTGTGACTTCTTCCATTGTGCGCATCGGGCGGTGTGGGCGTTTAATGGCAGTTTAAATACATGGGATTGATGCAAATTTGTATTTCATCTTTTTTTTCCTCGGTTGCTGCAACCATGTTCAAGGCCCAGGCAGATGGATCGCTGACATGGGCAATCACACCCAGAGTTTCCATCCCGTTAAGTTCGTTCTGAAGGCGGTCTCGCTTAGCATGCGGGGACACCGAGGGCTGCGGACAACTGGTGTGACCTCTGGGTCGGTTACAATGGTGTACATGTGGGGAAGTTTGCAAAGTTTGTTATCAAAGAGGTCTTTGTACTGTGAGAGGGACTGTTGCGCAGGACTCTGGCTGGGGGTGAGCTGGTGTACAGTTTGGCCAAAGGTGACCAAATCCAGGTCATGGCATGCATCGATGCCCAGCAGAGGGGCTACGTTCCCACGGACATTGAAAAAGTCCAGGTTGTAAACAACTGAAGCCAGATGGCAGTGCAGTTCCTCTCTTCCGACTGGGTGGACCTCACCTAATCCAAATGGGAGTAATTTGGCACTTGTTTTTCTAACAACTTTGGATTTTCAAACTCTCTTGAAATCCGATAAGGACAAAACATTACAGCGAGCCCCGGTGTTGATTTTTGCAATAACCTTGTTATTGTTGATATGAAGCGTTGTTACAGGATCCTTGTGCTTGCAATGACGGATCTGACAAGGAATGTATGCTGAAGCTGGCAGCTTGGTGCTCAAGCAATTCTGCTCCTGCAGGTGTGGGAATGTCCTCTAGGGCCTCGACTGTTTTGTCTCGACTGTGTTCCCTCGAGAGCGGCAGCAACGAATAAAGTTTTTTTTCCTTTTACAATAATAGCAACTTCTCCCAAAAGCGGGGCACGTTTCACAGATCCCTGTGTGCGAGCCACCACAATTGGAGCAGTTATTAATGATTTTGGTGGTAGCTTTACTTGGCGCGGAAATCTGTAGAACGCATTGACAATGTATGCGGAGTGGGGTCTGGGTCCTAGAGACTTGGTATGGGTGTCGGTTAGCTCATCAACCTGACAGGCAAGCTCAGCATTAGTTAATGAGCTCCTCGTCCCGGAGTAACTCATCTCTCACCTTGTCATTCAGGATGCCGTACACGGGTCTGCCATGGATGAGGTTGTCGCGTAGATCACTGAACTGGCATCTGCCAGCGATGTTCTTCGGAGCACTGATGTAGGATTCCACTGGTTCATCTTACTTCTGGTTATGTGAAAAGAATCTGTGGTGCTCCATGACCAAGTTTGTTCAATCAATCAATCAATCAATCAGTTTTATTCTTTATGTGCAAGTGAAATGAATTTTCCAGCAGCGGTACAATGAAAAAGAACACAGAAAAACACAATAAAAAAGGTACGGTAAAGTCCAGGTAAGTCCTGAATCGGTGCCTCCCCACCGGAGATCGCAGCTTCAGGTTGGTGTAGGCCGCAGGCTCGCGGTCAAACATCTAAGATCCCCACTGCACTGCAGCCGGAAGCAACGCAGACCGCAGGGACGGCGGTCGGAGCTCCCCTCGGTATTTCGGACTCAAAATATCATAATATTATTATTTTGGTTCACGCTCCATTAACATTTAAGATAAAATTAAACGGTATAACTAATAAACAATCTCAATGGAGACTCAACCCTCAAATTTTAAAGGAAAAGGCTTGTTATGATTATCTGGTAAAACAGATTAAATTGTTTTTTGAGACTAATGACAAACCCGGAATTCCAGCGTCACTTCTTTGGGATATATTTAAAGCATTAAAGCATTTAAAGCGTGTTGTTATAATATCTGCGCAAGCATACCTTAATAAGGAAAACCGAAAGATGCAACAAACTTTAGAAAATGAAATAAAGCAATTAGATATTGAAAATGCAATATCTCCATGTAAGGTGATACATAATAAAATTGCAATAATAAAATATAAGCTAAATAAAATATACTCAAATCATGTTATAAAACTTTTTCAACAGACTAAGCAAGTACATTTTGAATTTGGTGACAAACCACAAAAATTATTGTCACGGCAGCTTAGAAAATCAGATGAGGAAAAAATGATATATAAAATCAGATCAAAAAAGTGAAATATTAACTTTGACAAAAGATATTAATGACAGATTTCTGCATTACTATCAAAAACTTTATTCAACCAAACTGATGGGGCAATCGGACGGAATGGAAGGATTCTTACATGAATGTCATATCAAAGGTTTAGATCAGGAAGGCAAAGACTTGTTGGATGCTGAAATATCAGTAAAAGACATTGAGGAATCAATCAGATTGTGGCGTCAGCCTAAACTCGGGCCACTTATGCTCGAACCCTCGTCAGGAGGTACGAGGGCTGGCACGTGACGTCATGGGCTAGAGGGAGTGTCCTGCTATTTAAGGTTATATCACCTCGAGACCTTAGCACTCCACAGGTAACTGAGCCCGAGAGAACAACCTCGCTCAGCTACAGCAACAATGATATTATAGTTAGCGGACCAACCTAACGTGTAGAGCCTCAATAAACGACTGTTTGAACCTGCCTGACATCTGGCTTTATTCACCATGTATGGTGCCGCTACATTGGTGACCCCCGACTCTCCGAATTGAAATTTGGACTCACCTGAAGCACGCGGCCTCGGGAGACCTGATGTCTGCAGCCGGCTGCCCAGCCCTGCAGAACTACGCTGCCACCAACCCAGCCCCGCAGTGAGGTACGCCGCCTCTTCTCCACCAGCTGCTGCTCACGGGAGATGAGAAGCTGCGGCTGCCGCCGCCCTCCCGCTCCCGGAAACGGCGCAGGCCCCGCTTCCAACCCCCACACCACTCCAGGCCTTTTGTGACGGCCGCCGAGCTCCCCTGCATGACCCGCCAGGAGCCGACCACCGGAGCAGAGCGTTTTAGCAGCCGCCGCTGCCCCACCAGCTGCAGCAGGACCTGCGAGCCTAGCGGCCTTCGGCCCACAGCAACGCCGACACACGCCCGACGGCCCTGGGAGCAGAGAGAGAGTACCTGCTGCTCTCCCACACCCCACAACTGGCCTCGCCCTGCGAACACGGCTCCAGGCCCTGCACTGCGCCGGGCCTCACAGCTCCAGGCCCTGCACCGGCCTCACCTCACCCGGGCTCACCGCTCCAGACCCGGCACCGCAACAGGCCTCACCGCAGCCACGGTTCTACGTCCTGCCCTGCACCACGCCTGGCCCCGCCGACCGCTGCCCAGGGCCTAGCCACCCGATAGGGCGGGCTTACCTGAGGCGACCGCCGAAGACGCCCTTCTGCTCCTCACCGGTCTTCAATCGCTGGCGAATCTGCTTCAGCCGGCCGGCAAGATGGCCGCCGCACCATCCTGAAACAAGTGGCCGCACAACTACAAAAATGGCTGCCGCAGCCGGCCGGAAGAGAAGCTCGAACTTCCCTGATCGGCGTCCACCGCGCCACCTTCCGGCCGGGTGCCGTCACTGCAGCCTGACCACCGGCAACAGCGCCACCATCAGATCGACTGCCATCACTGCAGCCTGACCGCCGTCCACAGCGCCACCTTCCAGCCGGATGCCGTCCCTGCAGCCTGACCACTGGCGACAGTGCCTCATTCAGGTCGGAGGCTGCCACTGCAACATCTGGTTTTCCAGCACAGCTTCACATCCTGCACCATGGACACTGGACAATTTGAACTTACCACTTTGCACGTGATTGCTCACTGTAATTTGTGCTGTTTCTGTTCATTTTGTTTTCACTGCATCACCACGCCGGGTTCAGTAATCAGTTTATTTTATTTCGTTTTTTTTTTTCCTCATTGTTGCCGACGTCTCACAGCCGTTGCTGGAGGCCGTATTTCACAGGACACTCTCCCTTAGCTGGTCACGGAGATGCGACCATGTCTCTTCGGTCTCCTCGCACCCCTCGGTACATCGGGATCGCCCACGCAGAGCGTCACTGCGCCCGTGGAGTCCTCCGTCCCGACCCACGTCCGGGGTGTCCCAGACCCCTTCTGTCCGGCGGCTTCTGCATCGGTCTCCTCGCACTCCTCGGTATTTCGGGATCGCCCACGCAGAGCATCACTGTGCCCGTGGAGCCCTCCGTCCCAACCCACGCCCGGGGTGTCCCAGACCCACATGCAGGAGCCTCCCTCGACCATGATATTCCTTCCTCCTGTTCTGGGGGGGGGGTCCTGTGGCGTCAGCCTAAACTCGGGCCACTTATGCTTGAACCCTCGTCAGGAGGTACGAGGGCTGGCACGTGACGTCATGGGCTAGAGGGAGTGTCCTGCTATTTAAGGTTATATCACCTCGAGACCTTAGCACTCCACAGGTAACTGAGCCCGAGAGAACAACCTCGCTCAGCTACAGCAACAATGATATTATAGTTAGCGGACCAACCTAACGTGTAGAGCCTCAATAAACGACTGTTTGAACCTGCCTGACATCTGGCTTTATTCACCACGTATGGTGCCGCTACAAGATCGTTGAAAAATGGAAAAGCCGCTGGCCCTGACGGCCTAGGTGCTGAATTTTATAAGAAGTTTCATGACTTGATTTCCCCACGTTTACAAGCGATATATAAATACGCTTTCGAACAAGGAAAGTTACCAGAAACTCTAAATGAATCTACAATCATACTCATTCCTAAAGTAGATAAGGATCTGGAAGATCCTGGATCATATAGAGCAATTGCTCTTCTAAATACTGATCAAAACATATTAACTAAAATTTTATCCCAAAGGTTAAGTTTAGTGATTAATAAACTAATAAATCATGAACAAACAGGCTTTATTCCCAAAAGCTACTCCACTTATAACTTGAGACGACGATTCAATATCATGTATTCAAAAAGAGTTAATGATATTGAATTAGCTGTCATTTCACTAGATGCGGAAAAAGCATTCGACCAGGTTGAATGGCCTTACTTATTTAAGATAATGCAGAAATTTCAACTGGGCGATAGATTTTGTAAATGGGTTAAAATTTTATACTCCAACCCTACAGCAAAAATACTAACAAATCAAATGTTATCAGCTAAATTTAATCTCTAGGGGTTGTAGACAAGGATGCCCGTTATCACCTTTATTATTTGCTCTCGCAATCGAGCCATTAGCCGAAAGGATTAGATCAGATCCAGAAATATATGGATACAATACTAATACCACAACGAATAAAATATCTTTATATGCAGACGATGTTTTAATATATATCACAAAACCGGAGATCAGTATTCCTAACTTATTTAACATTATAAATAAGTTTGGTACATTTTCAGGATATAGAATTAATTGGAATAAAAGTGAAATCATGCCTATAACTGGAATAAAAGTAAACATATTACAACAATTTCCATTTAAAATAGTTACGGATAAATTTAAATATCTAGGAATTAATGTATCTAAATCTTATAATCTATTATTCAAATTAAATTACCCTCAGTTATTGGATAAACTAAAAAAGAATATTTTTATACTGGAAAACACTACCAATATCAATGATTGGCAGAATAAATGCTATAAAAATGGTCTTTTTATTATATTATATTTATATAATTATTATATTTATTTCAAGCTATCCCTTTATATCTTCCTAAAATCATTTTCAAAAAAATCGATTCTATTATTAACAGCTTTATTTGGGATTATAAAAATCACAGAATAAGTAAAAAACATTTATGTAAATCCAAGATAAATGGAGGATTGGCGTTACCTAATATTTTATATTATTTTTGGGTGGTTCAGATTAAGAATATGAATTTTTGGCTGGTAAAAATGGATCAGGAACCAGCTTGGCTAAAGATGGAAATGGAAGACTGTTTACCGTTTGATATAAGTTCGATTCTTCTTGTTCCAAGTGAAGTACAAAAAAGAATTATGGGGATAACCATATAATTTATAGCAATATACGTACTTGGAAACAAATAGTTAAGACTGTACATCTGGATAATATGTCACTCTGTTTACCAATTATGAATAATCCTTTATTTAAACCTTCTATATTGGATAAGGGGTTTAGACATTGGAAAAATTTAGGAATTATAAGGATAGAACATCTTTACAGGAAAGGAAAATTTCTATCATTTCAAGAATTAAAAGATATCTATAGATTACACCCAAATAACTTGTTCAGGTATTTACAAATTAGAGACTATATCAAGTCAAACATGCAAGACTATAAAATAGAGAGCCAGGATTATTGGATGAGTGGCTTAACAAGCACCCAAATACAGAAAAATTAATAGCCTGCATATATAATACTCTTTTGGATAGGGAAGTGCCAACAACAGAATAATACCGACAGATATGGGAAAATGAAATAGGTCTATCTATAATGAAAGACACTTGGGAAGAAAGTTTACAACTTATACACCGATGCTCATTAAATGCCAGACTTACTTTGGTACAATTTAAAGTAATACATAGATTACACTACTCAAAAACAAAATTAAATTGAATTTTTCCTAACATTTCTTCTATTTGCGATAAATGTCAGAATTTAGAAGCCAACTTAACGCATAGTTTTGTAACATGCATAAAACTTAATAGTTATTGGGCTGATATTTTTGGAACCATCTCTGAGGTTCTTAAAACTAAATTGGATCCTGATCTAAAGTTAATAATATTAGGAGTCCCTGACTCAAGCTTAATATTAACAGTCAGTCAAAGAAATTTTCTTGATTACTGTTTGATAATTGGAAAAAAAATAATATTAAAATTCTGGAAGGGAACATTATCCCCCACAATCAAAATGTGGACTGTGGAAATGTCGGAGACGTTGCATTTGGAGAGAATTAGGTTTGTCCTAATGGACAAATATGAACTTTTTGAACAAATATGGTCTCCATTCATTGATTACTTAAAGGGGTAGCTGAGCTCTGTACCGTAACTCAATAAGTACCCAGGTGTAGGGTTAGATAAAAAAAGTATTGGGATCTGTATACATGTCTCAAGAGATATTGTTATATGAAACTGTTCCATTCAATGTAAAGATTCTTTTATTTAATTTTTAATTATATAATAATTGTTTTTATTTTATTTTTTTTTCTTGTTTATCTTTTCTTTTTTACTTTTTATGTTTTTATTATATAATCATTATTATTCAATCACAACGTCTTGATTATTGATTTATACTTTTACTTTTTTTTCACTCTCTTACCTTCCCAAAAAAAATCAAAAACAGTAGCATATATAAATGATCCCGTAATATCTGTACAACGTTTGTGATAAGTCTGATTTGTATTTGAAGTGCTGTTGTACATTAGATAATATACAATGCTTCTAATAAAAATATTAAACAAAAAAAAAAAAGTCCAGGTAAGTCCAGAATCGGTGCCTCCCCACCGGAGACTGCGGCTTCAGGTTGGTGTAGGCCACAGGCTGGCGGTCGAACATCTAAGATCCCCACTGCGCTGCAGCCGGAAGCAACGCAGACCGCAGGGACGGCGGTCGGAGCTCCCCTCCAGGGGTCCCCGGCGAGGGATCCCAGGCCCAGGATGCCGCGCCGGCTGGAGCTCTGCAGACACCGGCTTCAGGCTGCCGCGGGCCAGCGAACGGAGCGCTCCCCTCCGGCGAGCCCCGGCGAGGTCTCGTCTGCTCTGCGACGAAAGAGTCCTCGCTGCGCCCGCAGCTGAAGCCCCAGGCACGTCTCCGGGAAAGGCCGCACCGATCCTCGATGTTAGGCCACGGGGGAGGCGACATGGAAAAGCGGCCAAAGGCGACCAAAGCGGTTTCCTCCTTTTCGCCCCCCACACAACCCCTCACACAAGACACACCGAGAAACATTAAAAACATGCATTAAAACACTAAAAAAACATAAAAAGTTTTAAAAACTAACACGCAGCTGGTATAGCTGTCGGAACTTTCTAAGGAGGCACACTGGGTCTCGGATAGATCCGCAGGGGTCACAATGTCACCAGCGTCATTAAGCTCAGCCGGTGCGTAGTTGAAATCCTGTGCCCGAAGTGTGGCTTCAGTGACGCCACATAGGGGAGAATGGATGCATCATGGTGTGCCGCGTGAATGAACACTCCATATTCTACTTCAAAGATGTGCCAACATTCAGCAAGGTCACCATCAAACACTAGTGGGTCAGGTTTATGAAAGGCTCCAGCCATGGCAAGAAGATGGGTGCAAAAAAACAAACTAAAATAAATTCAGGCAAATTAAATGGAGAAGTGGTCCAAATCTTCTGACACCATATTTTGTAATCAAACCATTACAAAGTATTAGGTGAACCACAAAGCTTTTATTAAAACGTATGCAAAGAGAATAATACATACTGCTGCACTCGTATCATCTTGCAGACTGCCAAGCACTGGGACGAACAGGGTTGTTATCTGTAACTGCATTCCTTACTCAAATCCCGGACTGGAATACATGGTGGAGTGTGTATCATGCATAATATGTGTGGTGAAGGTTATATTGACAGAGATTAATAGGGTTGATCTACACCTCCTGAACAGACACACCCCACCTGTGAATGCCACGACTGCCATGTTATACTCAGTGCCTCAGACTAACCTCACTCCAGGACCAGACTGAGCACCTCCTTTGTAATCGATTGATTCCGCCCTGCCTCCTTTCCCTTTGTAATAATATTTTTATTAGAAGTAATCCATCATAACAACGGTATAACAACTTTTCAAATACACAGCCAACTTATTTCAATAAGTATACGAATGTTACGAATAATTCATATAAACTTCTATTTTTTTAGAAAGTAGAAAAAGAAAAGAGTAGATTTTAATCAATAAGAATAGTGATTAAATAATAATTTTGATTATACAGAAAGAGAAAGAGAAGAGAGAGAAAAAAAAATATATGTGTATATTTTCTTGTTAAATATATTTAATTAAAACAAAGTATTATATATATATAAAAAAAAAGATTATAGTATACATCTTAATAGTAAATAACACAATTACAAATAGCGATATCAATAGAGACATGTATACAAATCAAAAAAAAAACATAGAGTTATTTTCATCTGATCCTGCCGGGTACCCATCGAGTTGTGATGCCAAGAGCAGCTATCCCTTCAAATATTCTGTATATGGAGACCATATCTGTTCATATCCTTTCCCTTTGCAATTAGAGAGCCATTCATGCAATTCATGAGTGGCTAGATCTCCTCCTCCCCCTCCTCCTCCCCCTCCTCCTCCTCCTCCTCCTCCTCCTCCTCCTCCTCCTCCTCCTCCTCGAGTTAACTGTGGAATGTGTAACTGAATTTGCAAATCTAACTTCAAACTCCGTTTCCTCTCCTATATTTAAAAATACATATATCATTTCCTTTAAATTAAACCTTCTCTCACTGTTTTCCAAACCATCTGACTTGGGACCCATCACCTTGTTTTCTCGGTATTTCAAAGAAGTCTCTCATAACCTTTGGATAGAGATGGATCATTAAGTAATAAACCAACTTGTATTGACACTGCACATTTTTACTGCAGAAAAAAACATTCCTTCAAAGCAGAAGAAAGCCTTAATGGTGGTCATTTTATGGGTGAACTAAAAGTGTTGTGCCTCTATTTAAGATGGGCTGCAAAGAAAAACCTGGGAACTGTAGCCTAATATGCCTAATATAGGAAGTATATATAACTGTAACTGTAATATGCCTAATATAGGAAGTATATATAACTATAACTAATATGCCTAATATAGGAAGTATATATAACTTCCTAATATAGGAAGTAGGAAAGTCACTGGAGACGATTTTGAAGGATAAGATACAAATTTATTTGCAAAGACAGGGTTCTTCATGGGAGATCGTGTCTCATGAATTTCATTGACTTTTTTGAACAAGTAATCAAGAAGGTTAACAAGAGGCAAGGCCGTAGATGTAAAGATATGAACTTCAGCAAGGCCTTTGATAAGGTTCCCATGGAGGGTATCCTGCTCTGAAGGGTAGATCGCATAGGTTGCAGGAAGAGCTAGCTGTCTGGATAGAGAATTGATGTCATGGAAGGAAGCAGAGACTGGATGGTGGAGGTTATTTTTTGGACTAAAGCCTGTGACTAATGGTGTCAAGAGTGTTTTATTGTCATGTCCCGGACGGGACAATGAAATTCTTACTTGCTGCAGCGCAACAGAACATGTGAATATATAAACATTGTACATAACGGGGGGAAAAAAGAAAAAGTTCAATAAATAACAAATATAGTGCAAATAACAAATAATAATATAGTATTTTGCAGTTCAGAGCTCATACTTATTCCCCTGATGGCTGTGGGGAAGAAGGTGTTCCTGAACCTGGATGTTACAGGTTTCAGGCTCCTGTACCTTCTTCCTGATGGCAGTGGTGAGATGAGTGTGTGGCCAGGGTGGTGTGGGTCCTTGATGATTTTGGTTGCCTTTTTGTTGCAGCAACTAGGATAGATCCCTTCGACAGTGGGGAGGTCAAAGCCGGTGATGGACTGGGCAGTGGTCACAACTTTTTATAGTCTTTTTCGCTCCTGGAAGTTCAAGTTGCCGATCCCGGCCACGATGCAACCAGTCAGAATGCTCTCTACTGTGCACCTGTAGAAGTTTAGGAGAATCCTCCTCGACATGCCGAATCTCCGTAATCTTCTCAGGAAGTAGAGTCGCTGATGTGCCTTCTTTACAATTGCATCTGTGTGCTGGGTCCAGGAAAGATCTTCTGATATATGCACGCCCAGGAATTTGAAGTTATTGACCCTATCCACCATTGACCCATTGATATAAACAGGATTGTGGATCCTCATCCTTCCTCTGCCAGTCCAAAATCAGTTCCTTGGTCTTACTGATGTTGAGAACAAGGTTGTTTCGCTGGCACCATTTGGTCAGTCGGTCGATCTCACTTCTATACTTTGACTCTATCCATCTGTGATTCGTCCAACCACAGTTGTCGGTGTTGTCGGTGAACTTGATGATGGAGTTCGCACTATGACCGGCTATGTAGTCATGTGTATAGAGTGCGTAGAGCTGGGGGCTGAGCACGCAGCCTTGAGGTGCTCCCGTACTAATTGCTACTGAGGATGAAGTGGTTCCTCCATTTCGAATAGACTGTGGTCTGTGTATGAGGAAGTCGAGGATGCAATTGCAGAGGGATGCGCATAGGCCCAGTTCCCTGAGCTTGGTAACAAGCTTTTTTTTGTATCAAAAAGTAATTTATTTCAATTCCAACACGATACAAAAAACAAAAACAAAAAAAATGTAGTGACATACCCACCACCATGTTACAAAATCATCAAACAACTATTTTACAAATATTCAAGTAACTACTGTACAACCCCGGTAAAGGGGCAAGCTTCTGGCTTGGGCAAAGCCCTCTTCCGTCTGGCGCCGTGACTCACGGATGGCCAGCTTGGCCAGGCCTATGAGCAACCCAACCAGGACATCTCAGCCCTGCCCACTCCCTGGATCCCATCACCAGCCCTTCGGCCACTGACAGCAGAGCCACTCCGCATCTTGCGGACCCTAGGTGGAGTGGCGGTGCTCCTTGCCCTCCGGACCCTGGCTACAAGGGACGCTCTACTGGTCCCTCTACCCTTAACAGGAATAGTGCTGCTCTTGGTCTTGTCGTCCTTCTTCAGGTCGTCCAAGAAGGACCTGAGCTGATGCCGGTCGTTCCCCTTCTCCCCCTTGCTCCTCCGCCTCCTTCTGAGGATATGGTTCAGCGAGCTGGTGAGCCCGTGGAGGTTTGGCCACTGGAGGAAGGCCAGTCTGGGCTGATGTTGGCTCCATCGGTGGCCTGGATGAACTTGCGAAATTCCTCCACTGGAATGAGTGGAGTGGCGTCAGGGGGAGCGAGAACATCCATTGATTCATTGTCCGAGGAGTCTCCTTCCACATGCTCACTGCAGATGGAGACACCATCCCCATCCCCGGACACACCCTTAGTGCACGATACTCCTGCCTCACCGGGGCGGCGATTACCTCTTCCCCACCCGCTGGTCTCTCCTCCACCTCAGTCCCCACCCTGGGGCAAGTGGCAGAGGGGCCTTCCCCAGATGTACCCGGGGAGTCAAGACCATCGACAGTGGGGGCGACTATCCCTCCCCCAGTTGGGCCCAGAGTGGACTCTGGATCACCAGGCTCACGGAGTTCCTCTTGAGCAAGGTCCTGAGGGAGAGAAGGGCTGGTTTCCCCAACCCCCTCCCCGCCTACAGTCTCTACCTCCAGAGGCGAACTCTGCACCTCATCCTGGGTGGCTTCCTCAGATGCATGATGCAGGACTCCCTCCCCAACTGGAATCTCCCCCTGCTCCATAACACCCGAGTGGTCCCCATCGCCACCCTCCCCAGAATCCCCTCCAGAACATGGGACTGGGGCCCGAACCAGAGGGCAGGAGCCTTCCTCCACCACCGGACTCCCCTCTCCCCTGGAGGATTTCTGTTCATCCCCCTTCCGCTCCTCTTGTTTTTTCGATGGGGAGGAGCTCACAGACTCTGGGGTCACCTGAGCAACCTTCCTCTGTGGCTCCCCCACCACCCCCGGCTGGATTATGGGGCTTGCAGACTCCCTAATGGGAGGTGACGGGATGGGTGGATCATTCTTGTCCCTGGGGGTTTTGTTCTCCAGGTGCTTCACCTTCTTTGCCAGCTTGTCTCACTTCTTTTGACCCTCCCCACCCCCACCTGCGTAACCCCAGGGTTCCCTGACTCAACTATAGGGGGGGTGGAAGTGGGGGGGGGGGGGTGGGGAGGGGGGTTAGTGGCCCTGGAGGCAGAGGCCCCCGCCCAGGATTTGAGGCAATTCCTACGAATATGCCCCACTTCCTTGGGCGCTCCGATGTCCAGTAGATGGTGAAGTCACGCCCATCCTGCTGAACACAGAAGGACCCGTCAACTCCCTCCTCCCGGTCCAGAAACATTGTCAGCTGGCGCCGGAGTGAAAAAACGTGCATCTTGCTGAACCCCTGGGATATCGGGGTGATGTCCATGAGTTCCTTCCCCAGGGTGTGAAGGTCGGGAAGGGGGGGCCTCATTTGTGATGCAGGGTGGGACGTTGGACAGGACCACCCGCTGCGTGATGGTCACCAAGGGCTCGACCTGCAAGAATGTTCCCCGCACTGAGATCCCTTTACTCACTGCCGCGTACACCCCCTCAACAGACTCGAGGAAAAACACGGCCTTCCCAAACATCCTGCCTGCGTACAGGACGTTTGCGGGCTTGGCCGCCATGGCCACGGCAGCCGAGCAGTCTTCCGGGTTCATATGAGAGGGCAAGTAGCACCTTATTCCATGCTTGAAAGGCAGGTTCCTCATGGAGAACCGGGCCCCCACAGCAGCAGCCGAAGCAGCTGAACCAGCCACCTTTGCATAGCTGGAAGGCCCTGCTCCCCCAGAACGCTGACCCAGCATGGTATCAGGCGCTACAATTTAAAACATAGCACTTACACAAAGCCTGAGATACAGACAGTCCCAATGGCATGAGGCCAAGTCCAAAGACAAAATCAAATGGAACAGTTCGAGGGAAGGAGGCAAAGTGGTGTCGCCTCAAACGCTGATAATGGCGGCTCACCCGAAAAACTGCCTCGTCACCACCTCTTAGCTGGATTATCTCAGCTCTCCTGCATTCCTTGGTGAGCTGCTGACCTTCGCAGGCAATCACAGCTGTTCTTCGCCACTCCCACCGCAACGAAAGGGACTTGTCTGCAGTCTTCTTGTTGGAAGCCTCTTATCTCCCTTCATCTTGCCGAGAGAAAGGAGGCTTCATCATCAGCTCCAAGCTCCAAGGCCGCAAAAGAAGGTCGAAACTGTGCAGATGCAGAAAACCTCCCACACCCCATGAAAACCAGACCGGGCCGGTCAGCCCTGACAAGGCTGTAAGGGGGGTTTTCTGGACGCAGTTGTACAACTCCAGAAAGATTTTTCTCCCCTCTTTTTGTTTGCAAACAGTTTCCTGGCAGGTTGCCAGCCATCGTAGTGGGAGCTATGCAGTCAATTGATAAGGCTTCTCGCAGTCCCAAAACAAGCAGAAAACTTTAAAACAAGTCTCTGCTGCTTTGCAGCGATACACAAAGATGTTTAAAGTACCGCTTTATCTCCTCCAAATTCCATAAAGATGATAAAACACACTAGTTCTTTTGTCTGGACGGAAGCTCCTAATCAACGCACCTCCTCGTTTAACCAGCTTGGAAGGGATGATGGTATTAAACGCTGAGCTGTAGTCTATAAACAACAACCTGACATAGGTGATTTTATTGTCCAAGTGGCCCAGTCGGAGTGGAGAGCCAGTGAAATTGCATCCTCCATTGACCTGTTGTGGCTGTATGTGAACGGTAGTTGGTCGAGGTTCTTGTCGAGGTAGGCGTTAATGTGCACCATAACCAACCTCTCAAAGCACTTTATCACCATAGACGTTAGTGCCACTGTACCTCAGTGATTAGTTCTGGGCCCATTGCTAGTTGTGATTTATATCAACAATTTGGAAGAGAATGTATAAGGCATGATTAGTAAGTTTGCTGATGACACAGATTGTGCAGGTGTTTATCAAGAGTTACAATGTGATCTTGATCAGCTGGGTAAGCAGGCTGAGGAATGGTAAATGGACATTAATTCAAACAAGTGCGAAAAGTTGCATTTTGCGAAGTCAAATGAGAACAGGGCCTTCATAGTGAACAATAAGGCCCTAGGGAGTGTTGGAGTGCAGAAGAATCCAGGAGTACAGGTACATGTGTCCATGATTTTGAGGGAAACCGGGAAAGGTATTGTTATATTCCGGACAGCACGATGAATAACAACTTACACCCTGGTTGCCTGGATCACGAGAGAGAGATTTATTACCCAACATTCCCTGCTTATATTGAACACCAACTCATTAACATGTACATCTTCTTCTTGCGTATGACGTGCACAGCCTAAAGTTGTAGGACAACGTGTTCTATTTGATCTTATTTGATTGTGCACGCCAGGTTGATTGCATTCGTTGAAACAGGGCGGACCACGTGAAGGTTGCAATCTCCCACCCCATTAACATGTACATGAATATGTATGAATACATTACACTGCTCTCCTTTTTTTAAGTATTAAATTTAAGTGTGATACTCGATTTAAACCAGTTTTCATGAAATTCTAAATTATAACATAATATATTTATTTTACATATCTACACATTTTTGGTTTACTTGTGCAGTGATTTATTTAACTTACAAACCTAACCTGACTACTGGTTTACGGATCCTGCCTGATTGTCTAACAATAACAGGTGTAACAGATTTAGGTGTTGACTCAACTGTTGGCTTGTTTGGCTCAGTTTTAGTATCCTGACTTTGACCAGAGGAATCTGTTTCTTTGTCTGTACTAACTGAACTTTGTGTTTCAATCACAGTGGTCTCTTCCAACTCACTTTCAGATAAAAAACTCAAGGATTAGGACTTCATGCACAGTTTTTGGTTTATCTTTGGCTGGAATCATTTGATCAACATGAACACTTTTGATCTTATTTCCAACTTCAACTAAGTATATTTTTGTTCCACACACTTCCATTATTTTCCCAACATGCCATTTGTCTTGACTGGACTTGTTGGGAGGAATGGGAACACGAACCTGCACATCTGGCTTGAAGTACCTCTCCTTTTTGTGGGAGTCAAAATGGCATTTTTGACTTAACTGTTTTTGCTCAACTCTCAAGGCCAAATTGGGTTGAACTAGACTTAGGCGTATTCTTAGCCTTCTCTTCATCACAGTTCTGCAGGTGAGTAACCTGTTGTTGTGTGTTGTGTGGTTCTGTACTTCAGCAAGAAACTAGCCAAACGATGTTTCATGCTGAGCTTTGAACTACCCTGCAAACCCAGTTTCTTGAGAGAATCATTGACAACTCTAACAGATCTTTCTGCTGCCCTATTGGAGGCTGGATGGTATAGGGGAACAAATGTGTGTTTTACACCATTCCGCTGCATGAACTCTTTGAACCGTTCTGAATGAAACTGAGGCCTGTTATCGGAAACAAGTTCTTCCGGTAAACCATGGTATGCAAAGATTGATCTCAACTCATCTATGGTACATTCAGTAGTAGTGCTTGACCCCATATGCTTTACCTCAATCCATTTTGAATGACTATCTACTAGTACCAGAAAGTGATCATTACCTTTTTCACAAAAATCTACATGAACTCTCTGAAAAGGTCTATTTGGCCATGACCATGGTTGCAGTGGTGTTTTTGGTGGTTTACTCCGGCAATTTTGGCAGACACTACATTTGCTCACCAGTGACTCGATGTCACTGTCAATACCAGGCCAATACACAAAACTTCTGGCAATTGACTTCATGCTTACTATGCCAGGATATTCGGCATGACGTTCATTCATAATTTTGTTTCTCAAAGACTCTGGTACAACCACTCTGTAACCCCACTTAATGCATCCCTGCTCACATGATAATTCATGGCGTCGATTATGGGAAGGCTTCAGCTCTGAGTTCAGAACTGAGTTCAATCCACTATCGATTTCAGTCCAACCGTCCAATGTCTGTTCATAGACCCTCTTCAGTACAATGTCTTTCTCTGTTTCTGCTGCTATTTCTGTTGCAGTCACTGGAAAGTCTTCATCTGCAACTTGAAGTGTGTAGATTGAGTTCTCACTTCCCACGTCATATTCTCATGGGGCAACCGGGACAACGAATCTGCAACTGCGTTGCACTTGGAGCTTCTGTACTCAACCTTGTAGTCATACTGGGACAAGAGAATTGCCCAGCGCTGCATCCTTGATGCCGCCATGGAAGGTATAGCAGACTTGGGACCAAGTATCATTAGTGGTGGCTTGTGATCAGTCACTAGAGTGAATTGTCTGCCAAGAAGAAACTGATGGAATTTCTTGATTCTGAACACGATGGAGAATGCTTCCTTTTCTATCTTTGCATAATTGCATTCACTCGGTGATGGGTACGGGATGCAAAAGCAATAGGCTTTTCCTGTCCATCGTTCATTACATGGGAGATCACTGCACCTACACCATAACTTGAAGCATCACAAGCAACTTTCATCTTGCGTGTCGTATCGTAGTGAACAAGGAGTTTGTCACTTGTCAAGTTTTCCTTGCAGATATCATATGCACGTTGCTGTTCCTTTCCCCACGTCCATTTCACATCTTTTTGTAGCAGATGATGTAATGGCTTTAGCACAGTTGCTAAATCTGGAAGGAATCTTGCATAGAACTGCACCATCCCAAGGAATGATCGTAGCTCTGACACATTGTTGGGTTTTGGAGCATTCACCATTGCTTCAACTTTCACCTTCACAGGGCGAAGTCCGTTGGCATCTATTTTGAGTCCAAGGTAGACCACCTCTGACTGTGCAAATGCACATTTACTTTGTCGCAGTTTGACATTGTGGCAGTTCAGTCGTGTGAGAACTTGCTCAAGGATTTCCAGATGTTCTACCATGCCCTCTGTGAATATCAGTAGGTCATCCTGGTTGCACACACAGTGTGTAATGCCTTGTAGCATTTTGTCCATGACAGACTGGAACATTTTCGGGGATTTCACACCATAGGGCAGCTTTATATGTGAATACAAGCTCTTATGTGTGTTGATAGTCAAGTACTGCTGACTTTCCTTATTGACATTGAGTTGGGCGTAAGCGTGAGACACATCCAGTTTAGTGAAGACTCTTGCTCCGCTAAGTTCTGCGTACTGATCCTGCGAGGTTGGTAATGGATATTGTTCATCATCAACGGCTTGGTTGATTGTGACTTTGTAGTCACCACATAGTCGAACAGTTTGTCTGCCTTGGGTACAGCCACAATTGCCGTTGCCCAGTTACTCTGGTTTTTCTTCACGAGTACTCCATTCCGCTCTAACCTGTCGAGTTCTTCCTCCACTTGTCGCTTTAGTGCATGTGGTACAGGTCTTGGTCGACAATACACAGGTCTCACATCTTGTTTAAGTCAAATGTGTGCCGAGTACCCTGTTATTTCCGTGCAACTGTCAGCAAAAATCTCTGCATGTTTGCTTATGACATTTTCAAGACGTGATTTGGATACATCGACGCTGAAAATGTTCTTCCAGTCTAGCTCTATTCTACTCAGCCAATCCTTTCCAAGGAGGGTTGGTTTATTTCTGTAGCTGGCCGCTATGATGGGGAATGTTACTGACTGACCATTATGTTGAACTTTACAGTTCATTTGTCCGCATGTCTCCAAAACTTCACCAGTGTAGGTTTTCAGCTTGACCTTACTCTCAAACAATGGTGTCTGTGGGAACTTTGTGTCTTACAGGTCTTTGCTCATGACCGAACAATCTGCTGTCGTGTCAACACACATATCGATTATCTGTTCAGTAATCAATAGTTTTGTTCGAAAGTCCTTGCCTTGGCTGGTTGTAGGCTTATCGATGTTGGTTGCATAAATGGTGTACAACCCAAGTTCATTTGCATCTGGGTTCACCTCCAAGTTGTGAACTCCTCTCTGGTGTTGTCACTTGTTTCCCGCAGGTTGTTGGTTTCCTGTTTTAAGCTTGGCCCGACATGATGAGGAGATATGGCCTTTCTTCTGGCAGTTATAGCACTTGGCCATTTTGAACTGACAAAATTGGGATGAGTGATTACCATTGCAACGATGACAACTGGCTGAACTCGGCTCACTGCCATACTTCGGTTTTGGTTTAGCACCTCTTGGTTTGGCCATAGGCTCTGCCTTGTGACTGTAAACGGCCACTGCAGTCCGTGGTGGACGAAACTCGCGAGCATTCTTTGATGCCATCTCCATTGTGGTAGCAATCTTGCATGCTTTCTCGAATGTAAGATCTTGAGTCAAACAAATGAGTTTGGACTGAATTCATTCATCCGCTCGATCACAAACAAATCTGTCGCGTAGTGCACGTCTTATAAAGGTTCCAAAGTTACAGTGCAAAGTTACGTTTTTCAAGGCAACAATGCACTCCTTGATTGTCTCATTCTGCTTCTGGTTTCTATTGACAAATTTATAGCTTTCTGCAATTTCCAGAGGCCTTGGGTTGAAATGTTCCTCCTTCTTCATAATGTAATTGAATGGCATGTCTTTTGCCTTTATGGGCGCAAGGAGATTCACGTGTGTGCCGTACACCTCAGGACCGATCTCCGTGAGCAGAATCGCTTTCATGCGTTCGCAAACGGCCTTGTTTGTTTCAGTCACTATCTCTCCTTCACCACTAATCTCCATTATGTCGTTTGCCATGAAAAACATGTTTGCTCTCTCCATATAGGAGCTGAACTCTTGTCAAAAGTTTCCGATGTAGCCCGTGGACGCTGCCATCATGTCGTTCTCTTTTGTTTTATCCGTTCAAAAACCATGATTTCCTGTCTGTTCTGATGTAACAATTCACCTAAAACTTAGCTGTACAAAGCTATTCAGCTTGAGGAACTCGACAAAAAAAACGTAAACAATCCCAAGGACAGCTGCTGTTTTAAACTACAGTCCCCATGCATAGAAGGATCTGCGGCCTATTGTGTCCAGTTCACAAACAACTGCAACACAACTCCGTATATACTGTTTAAAATGTTAAACAATACTGCATGTTTCAAAACATTCCTGCACTGTATTTAAAGGATTTGTTTACAAACTCTATCCCATCCTCGTTGCCAATTTTGTTAAATTCCGGACAGCAGAATGAATAACAACTTACATGCAGGTTGCCTGGATCACGAGAGAGAAATTTATTACCCAACATTCTCTGCTTATATTGAACACCAACTCATTAACATATACATGAATATGTATGAATACATTACAGGCATTGTGCGGTATTATTATCATGCATATTTAAATTGACCTTGTTTTCCGAAGTATAGCATTGAAAGTGTTTTTCTCGAGGTATTTGGCAAAAGAAGGAAATATGATCGCTGAGAATAGAAAATCCCAGTGGAAAGTAAATAAAATTAATGCTGGTCAAGAACTATGTTAAAAGTACAATAGTTATTGTACTTTTAACACATTCTTGCAGAAGAAAGCAAAAGGCAAGTGGGAAAATATGCAGGGAAATTGAAAATATCAGTAAACAAAATGGTTTACACCTCCAAGATGGCTGACTATAGACAGTTACTAGTGATAAAAGGGTGACTAATTTCTTCAAAACAATTGCTGTTCCAAGTACACAAAATACAATAACGTAGCAACATCTTTAATGCATAGATTTCACAAGTTAAGTAACCTATTACTAGAATATGGTAGTTGTTAAGTGTAAATGAGAAAATGTCTGGAACACAGACCTAGTTTGAAGATCACTTTAGATTTCTTATTAGGAGTTTTATTCGTTGAATATTTTGTTTAGGATTATTGTGGAAGGAATAATGCAAAATATTGCACTTCTATATTTTTGAATTTCGTACTTGTAACCCAAGGTTATTTGAGTAGACAAAAGGTTTGCTATTTAACAAATGCATTTTTTTTTTCAATGCCCATCTCACTTCTGTCTGTTTTTACTTATATTTTACTTACAACTTAAACTGACAATCAGGCAAGATTTTATAAAAGCACTTTACATTTAAAGATTTTTGGCCCCGTTAAATTGCAATGCATAAGTCTCCAGGATGTGACCAGGAATTATCTTCTATTTCAGGAATGCAGCATCTATCATTACCATCCTGAGTTAGGCTGGTTTTAGCAGAGTGGGGTTCTCATGCCTCTGCCTCACATATGCTTCAGTGGCAACCTCAGAGATGAACTGTTTATGGCACCAGTGAGTCCATTTCCAACTGCACAAAGGTTGAATGTGGTCCATGTCTTGACACTATTCTTGTGTGGGAGACTTTCAGGATTTTGACCTGGTGATGATGTGGTTTGTGAATGCTCTGGGAGAGGCAATAGCCCAATTGCTTGCTACCATCATACTTCCAGGTGCTGGTTACAATTTGGGGAGTAAAGTGAAAGTCTTCAGTGCATGCAATGGCCATGCACCGAGGGTTAAGGGAATGGAGGTTTAGGCTGTTGCTGGATGGATTATTTCATCTTGATATGTAGCAAAGCAAAATAGAGCCATAATGTCATTAATTTATAACTTAATCATGTGTCCGGAATTTACAATGGATTCACGCATAACAGATCAGGTTTAACCATTATAGATATATACTGGTCAGAGCTGATTCACCTGCGACTAGTGGTGTGCCTCATGGAGCGGTGTCGGGTGCATTACTGTTTGTCGTTTATCAATGATTTGCATGAGAATGTACAAGGTATGACCAGTAAGTTTGCATGACGCTAAAGTGGGTGGTTTCATAGATGGTGAAGATGGTTTTCAGAAATTGCAGCGGGATCATGATCAGCTGGGCAAGTGGGCTGATGAATGGCTATTGGAGTTTAATGCAGATTTGTGCAAGATGTTGAATTTGGGAAGTCAAACCAGGGCAGCACCTTCACGGTGAATAGCAGGGCATCGGGGAGTGTTGTGGAGCAGAGGGTTCGAGGAGTGCAGGTACCTGGTTCCCTGAAAGCGCCATCACAGGTAGATAGGCTAATCAAGAAGGTTTTTAGTACATTGCCCTTCATCGATCAGGGTATTAACTATAGAAGTTGAGATGTTATGCTACAGTTGTGTCCTTGTCTGTGGCTGGAATTAGCTGCTCATAATCGCCATGCTATATTTGAACCTGGGTAACCTTATCTGATCATGCAGGCACTCTACTCAATCCTGCTTCCACCCATTTAATGAAACCCCACTCATCTTCTTCATGTGTTTGAGGCAGCAGAGGTTATGTAATGCCCTCCAGGCGCAGTAGCCATTCAATGTGCTGTTGTTGAGTGCCATGAGGTCTACCCCTCCACCACGGGGGCAGAGGGCAGTGCAGTCGAAAATGATGTGCAGCGCTGTTTGCTGGTCTGATCCACACATGCAGGCTGCTGATGAACGCAGCCCCTGGCGATGCATGTTGACGTTGAACCACCGACCCCTGTGCGGAGCCGGTTCAGGTCCCCACTCATGAGCTGGCTCGAGTTGTCTATGGCTTAAATCCTCATGCCTATCTTTACAACTTCTTAACTTGACCATTCCAGTACTTTCTTGTCTGGCCTTCCCTTGCATTTTCTCCGCAGAATAAACCTTCGATCATCTTGGGTAGACAAAAATGCTGGAGAAACTCAGCGGGTGAGGCAGCATCTATGGAGCAAAGGAAATAGGCAACGTTTTGGGTTGAAACCCTTCTTCAGACTGATGTGAGGGTGGGGGGTGGGAAGAGGAGGAGCCAGTGGGCTGAGAGAGAGTTGAGAAGGGGAGGAGGAAGTAGGGACTATCTGAAATTAGAGAAGTCAATGTTCATACCGCTGGGATACAGACTGCCCGAGCGAAATATGAGGTGCTGCTCCTCCAATTTAAGGTGGTCCTTACTCTGGCCATGGAGGAGGCCCAGGACAGAAAGATCGGTTTTGGAATGGGAGGGGGAGTTGAAGTGCTGAACCACCGGGAGATCAGGTTGGTTATTCCGAACCGAGGAAAGGTGTTCAGCGAAGCGATCGCCAAGTCTACGTTTGGTCTCACCGATGTAGAGCAGCTGACATCTGGAGCAGCGGATGCAATAGATGAGGTTGGAGAAGGTGCAGGTGAACCTCTGCCACACCTGGAAAGACTGCTTGGGTCTTTGAATAGAGTCAAGGGGAGAGGTAAAGCGACAAGTGTAGCATTTCTTGCGGTTGCAAGGGAAAGTGCCTGGAGAGGGGGTGGTTCAGGTGGGAAGGTACGAATTGACCAGGGAGTTATGGAGGGAGCGGTCTCTGCAGAAAGCAGAAAGGGGAGGAGATGGGAAGATGTGGCCAGTGGTTGGATCACGTTGGCGGTTGTTCATTTTGGCAGATAAATGAACAATCATCTTGTTCATTTATCAGGCTGATGAGGCATTGACTCCTCCTGCAGCAGTTCCTTAATTTTAAAATGTTCTTGGCTTTTTTCAAATGTCTTCATATCCTTTGCTATCTTTGTAACTTCCTCTAATCATACAATTCTCCAATATCAAAGTGCCCCTCAAATATGCCCTTCTCCGATTACAGTTACTGGGGACTCTGATTACAGTTATCCCTTTAGTTGTAAAGACCCTAAGCTCATCTAGGGCGGCATGGTGGCGCAGCGGTAGAGTTGCTGCCTTACAGCGAATGCAGCGCTGGAGACCCAGGTTCAATCCAGACGATGGGTGCTGTCTGTACGGAGTTTGTACGTTCTCCCCGTGACCTGCGTGGGTTTTCTCCAGGATCTTCAGTTTTCTCCCAAACTCCTAAGACGTACAGGTATGTAGGTGAATTGGCTTGATAAATGTAAAAAATGTGCCTAGTTTGTGTAGGATGGTGTTAATATGCGGGGATCGGTGGTCGGCGCTGACCCGGTGGGCCGAAGGGCCTGTTTCCGCGCTGTATCTTTAAACTAAACTAAACTAAACTAAACTCTCAAATTTCCTCGATAAATGTTCCCTTCCTCCTTTAGCCAAGATTTTGATCATCTGATCCAATGTTTCCACATGTAGGTTGATACCAAATTCTTGTGAAAGCCTTGGGATATATTTTAACTTTGATACCAGTGGTTATTAGATGCAGGTATTTGCATTTTTGCAGCAGTCAGTACAATCTCAGGCACATCTAATTCTCTTCTAGAGATTCTCTAAGAATTATTTTCACGTCTCATGCTCAACATAAAATGGGCAGATAAGTAGAGAATTGAAATCCCAGAAAAGAAAATCTTTGGTTCGAATTAATTGTTTGGCAACTGGTTAATGATCCAGATTTTGGCATGAGGATAAATACCTTGAGGTGTGCAGGTGCTGTTGTGAGTTGGGTACCCAATTCTCCAGGGGCGTTTTTTTGCACAGCTACTTGATTGTTTTTTTTTGTATTCTCACCCACAGGCAGCAGGATTGGCAAGCCGGAGCATATCAGACGGGAAGCTTGCTTCACAATAGCAAAGTCTGTGAGATTCAACAGATGGGACAAATTAGTGGATAGATTGCAAGGAATGGAACGGAGTCTGGATTATGGATGGGTTTAAACTGTCGGACTGGTGATTGAAGTCCCCATTGCAGGGAAAAGTTCTCATTTGTTCAATGGATGTTATGTAATGGGGGTTGAGTTAGTACGGGGAGTGCTTAGTTGGTGGGTGTCCTCTTGTGGCTGGGCATGCAGAGTGTCACAACTGATGGTTTAGAAAAGTGACTGGGGTTTAGGGGGACATCTTACAGAAAGAAGGAAGCAGATAGATCATGGGGTAATAGATCGATTTACTATGTAGATTGTTGGTCATGGAGAAACTGTATATTTCTTTCTCAGCATCATGCACCTAATTAGCCTCCCTGAACTACTTTGGTTTAGTTTCGAGATACAGCGCGGAAACAGGTCCTTTGGCCCACCGAGTCCGCACTGACCAGCAATCCCCGTACATTGACACTACCCTACACATACTAGGGACAATTTACACTTATACCAAGCCAAATACAAACCTGTACGTCTTTGGAACTTTGGAATCTGCTAAGTTTCCTGAGCATTTAAAACTTTCTGCCTGTGATTTTAAAATAGAATAACTGGTAAAGGGAAGGCAGACGGCCTTATTACAATATTTAACCAACCAATTAACTTTCTGAAAGCAGATCAGACACCTATCTCTCATTTCATTTTACTTGGTTCTAGGGGAACCAATTTGAAATTTCCATTTTGAAATGTTGCACATTTTAATCTCTGGTTTTGGCATTAAGACCACCAGGCATTCTTGGTGGGCATGTTGTGGCTTCACAACCCAAAGTAATTTGGTGGTTCCATGAACTAAAATTGAAACTCCTATAACCATGATAGATCTGGGTTAGAAGGGGGTCTCCCCCTTTTAACCCAGTGTCTCCCTGTGTCTTCACTCACTTTTCCCATCAAAACAATTCCAAATTTGGCATTCCAAAACTTGCACAGTTTTTACAATGTTGTACTTAATACAAAAAAAAATAGAATATTGGATAAAACTCCAACATAGCCATCATGACCCATTGCACTTCCTGGTAGTTGGTTTGTATGCTAAAACTTAAGCTGTTAAATTTAAACTTTTACAGAGCAAAATCATTACCAATGGTAGGCACAAAATGCTGGAGTAACTCAGTGGTTCAGGCAACATCTCTGGAGAGAAGGGATCAGTAGCGTTTCGTGTCAAGACCCTTCATCAGTTTGAAGAAGAGTCTCGATTTAAATCAGCATCTGCAGTTCTTTCCTACACACAATCATTACCAACTCGTGTAATTGCCATCCTAAAACATCAACAGAATACCTGGAATCCAGTGAAACAATGCAGTAAATCTTGGTCACTACTTAATATGTTGGCCTTGGTATCGACCTTAATTAGGATAGTTTTTTAATTATTCATTATTGTTTCAATTGTCAGCTTAATTGAAGCTATTCCTATGTCTCTTCTCAGGTTTACGAATTGTCGTGTGTGAATCATTAATGTTAACCAAGATTAAGTGGATGGTTGAGGTTGCATGTTTGGCTGGAAGAAGTGAACACTTTTTCCCTTGTGTGTCACACTTTCCTTGCCATTGGTCTGATCTACATACCTTTTATCCTAAAGTTAAATTCTCTAAATGCACTTCAGTGACCAGAATTCTATTGTTAACTGCGATATTTATGTTTGCTGTGAGGTAGAATTTTATTGAAAAATGAAATGATGAATGACTTCATTAAACCGTCCTCAGAGATACAAACTTTCTAATGGGCCTGTCCCACTTACACGACTTTTAAGGCGCCTACAGGCAACTATGAGGTCGCCACAAGGTCGCCACATGTTCGCCGGAGGTTGCTGGGGTGTCACCTGCATGGTGGGGAGTAGTTCCTGCATTCTCGTAACTAGTCGTGGCTGCATTCTGGTCGCCACAAATTTTTCAACATGTTGAAAAATTATCGACAACCAGAATTTTGACGCCATGGAGAGTAGCGAGAATTCTCGTGACGTAGGTGCAGTGATAGTGGGTCGCCAGGTCATAGATTGTCGCCGGTGTTGACTGGTGAATTTCATTGACTCATTGGGGAAAAAAACGTAAACAGTAGTTTTCAGAACCAAGGATAACCGACCGGTAATGTTAATTTCCGCTGAGCTTCATAGCGTGTATCTCTGGCTTCTTAAGAGTTGTCTCCACACCTTCTGCCTCCTTCTCTCCACTCTCTCCCCCTCTGTCAGTATGACATTGGCTTTGCACCATGTGAATTTCACTCAGCGCTCCCCCGCTTGCCCTGTCCCCCACCTGCATAACGGGCTGGCAAAAGAAGCGATGTGTGTATGTGTTCCACTCTGACAGTTGTCGCTCCAGTCGCCGGTTTTTCAGCGACCTGCTACAACTTGACAGTCGCCTGAAAAATCGCCGAATTGGGACAGGCCAATTAGTGTGCGTCTGCTGGTTTTCTGCCTTCTTGAGAATTTCCATCTCCTCTCTCCAGCCTTTCGACACAATGTCAAAAAGTCTGTTTGCCTGACAGCTTGTCTGAATGCCTACCGTCTGGTGGTCCTCACCTCAGCAGTCATGAAATGCTTTGAGAGGCTGGTCAAGAAACACATCTGCGCCTTCCTCTCTTGCAACATGGACCCGCTACAATTCGCATACCGTCCGAACAGATCCACGGACGATGCCGTCTCCCAGGTTCTGCACACCGCTCTCTCTCACCTTGACAGCCAGAAGGGGGGGCTATGTGAGGATGCTGTTCATAGACATCAGTTCAGCCTTCACACGATAGTACCCATCAGACTTGCTGAGAAGCTGCTGGTACTGGGGCTCAACACCCCCCTGTGTGCCTGGGCCCTGGACTTTCTCACCGCCAGGCCCCAGGTAGTCAAGTTGGGAGGAAATACATCGAAGTCCCTCACCCTGAGCACAGGATCCCCCCAGGGTTGCGTCCTTAGCCCCCTACTGTACTCCCTGTACACACATGACTATGTGGCTAGGTTCAGCTCCAACTCTATAATCAAGTTTGCTGATGACACTGTGGTGGTGGGCCTGATCTCCGATAACGATGAGAAGGCCTACCGGGAGGAGGTGGCTGATCTGGCACTCTGGTGTCAGGACAACAGCTTCCTCTTGAATGTCAAAAAAACTAAGAAGCTGATCGTGGACTTTAGGAGGGCACAACATCCGAGGATGTACACACCATTGAAGATAAATGGGGATACTGTGGATAGGGTGAGCTGCTTTAAATACTTGGGAGTCCACATCTCAGAGGATCTGACATGGACATCACACGCTGCAGCACTGGTGAGTAAGGCAATGCAGCATCTTTACCACCTCAGGCAATTGAGGAAATTCAGAATGTCTCTGAGGATCCTCCAGTGCTTCTACTCAGCGGCTATGGAAAGCATCTTGTCCGGAAACATCACAACTTGGTTTGGGAATTGCTCTGCCCAGGACAAGAAGGCTCTGCAGAGAGTAGTGCGTTCGGCCGAACGCACTATGGGAACTACACTCGCCCCCCTGCAGGAACTATACATCAGAAGGTGCAACTCCAGAGCCAACAAGATCATGGGAGACCCACCCCAGCAACAGACTGTTCCAGCTGCTACTGTCAGGCAAACGCCTCTGTTGCCATGCTGTGAGCATGGAGAGGATGAGAAGGAGTTTCTTCCCAGAGGCCATTAGGACTGTAAACTCCGATCTCACCAGGGACTAACTTACTGTACCAATTTACTGTTGTGTGGTGTCTTTTTAAATTGCTGTTTCTTTTTTTTCTCTCACAAATATGTAATTCCATTCTGTTTTGTAGTGTTTTTGCACAATTTGCAAGCTTTGCGACTTTTCATTTCACTACACATCTCGTATGCGTATGTGACGAATAAACTCGACTTGACTTGACTTGACTGTCCCATGTTGCATCTTTCTTCAAAGCTACTCGGGTCAGAATTATTCAGAGAATTCCACAAACCACCTTTTTACACATATTTCAAGATAACTTTAAATTGTGGTGAACTCACTGAGGAATTTGCTCGCCAGACGCTGGTGAAAGCAGATTCTGTAATAATTTTTAGAAGGGAAATAGATAATATTTGAGGTGGACAAGTTAACATTGATAAAGGGAATGAACAGGAAGTGGCACCAATTGCATGGCTTCCTGAACATGCTGATGCCAGCACAATATGCCAGAGCCCCCTTCTATGCTGCACGTTTCTGTGAGAAGGGGATTAGCAGTTGGTTTAGATTGCAGCAAAAATGTTCTCTGCCTGCCTACTACTATTCACACAGATGCATGTCTGGACTAGATCACAGAACCTCCTACTTTGATAGCTCATTAATGGAGATGAATGTCAAGAAGGAAACTAGGGCTGAAAAAAGCTTGATGCCACTAAGGCGTGAATATCATGTTTTCAATGTCGGGGATCATAAATGATTGTGCAGTTGCTGTAGAAATGTTTTAAAGAAGGAACTGCAGATGCTGGAGAATCGAGGGTACACAAAAAGCTGGAGAAACTCAGCGGGTGCAGCAGCATCTAAGGAGCGAAGGAGATAGGCGACGTTTCGGGTCGAGACCCTTCTTCCAAGAAGGGTCCCGACCCGAAACGTCGCCTATCTCCTTCGCTCCTTAGATGCTGCTGCACCCGCTGAGTTTCTCCAGCTTTTTGTGTACCCCCGCTGTAGAAATGTTGTTGTGAATGGAGGACAGAAGAAAATGCCATGTTCGTTTTAATTAATGAATATTATGTAAGATATGTTTTTCTTAAATTTAACCTTTAAACAAGGAACAAAAAACCACGGAATGCCTTGCCTCCTGCTGAATGTAAATACTGCAGGTAATATATGATTTGAAAGTGGGAGAAGGGACAAAATAACATGGATATTTGAGTTGAACCCTGGCAGGGTAGGTTGATAATATTAAAATAAAACATCTGGGTTCCCTAATTTTACAAATAGGAACAGAATATAAAAATAAGATGTTTTTACTGGATCCTAATGATCTGAAGAAGTAACAGTTCTTTTACTTTGTTTTCAAATAACTGTGAAACAGTATTGGTGAAAGTTTTGGCAGTGCTCAGCATCCCTGTTTCCCAGTCCCCTTGGAGATGAGGAATCATATTTCTGATTGGGTAACTGTGCGTAACGCAGTGAACTTGGAATATAAATGGGATATGTGATGCTGATATAGAATTATTTATCATGCTCTGACCAATCAGGCACAGAATGACAGATGGGAGCATCGGCTTTTCACTTGGATGAGAACAGAGTGAACAAGAATTAAGAATTACCTGTATATATTACAAAACAATACGATAGAACTTGATTTATCCCAGGAGGGAAATTGATCTGTTGACAGAGATGAAATACAGATACATGAAACCCCACGACAGAAGGGGGAGGAATTGTAGTTTGATAGCCACAGGGAAGAAGGATCTTCTGTGGGGATCTGTACTGCATCTTAGTGGAACCAGTCTGTTGCTGAAGGTACTCCTCGGGTTGACCAGCGTTTCATGGAAGGGGTGAGCTATATTGTCCAAGATGCTCCGCAGTTTCTCCCCTCCGAGACCACCTCCCATGTATCTGACTATTACATCTTTATGCAAGTAAAATGTACACATCTGTTCCAGTGTGGAGGTTTAAATTGCAACAAAGGAAAAAATAACTTAATTGTGAGAATTGGTCTCACTTGCTTAACATTAATATTCTTTTAGTAGCTGGGCAATTCAGTATTTAAGTCCTGATTGTAAATTAACTTCAGTAAACGCACCCTATAAGGTGAAACAAAAAAGAAACAAGAAACAAAAAAAAAGATGACCTTCAGTCTTATGTTTATCCAGGGAGAAAGAAGAAAATAATGTATATAAGTTTGACCCACAAAGTTCCACAATAAAACCGGGAATCACTTTTTAACACACAGCATTTTTAAACTTAACTAAGTGGGACCTGTTGGATCCCATTCTCACACGGGAGGCCTGGTCCCCCAACGCAATATTCCACCATTCACCCATAGCCCCCAACTGCGCATGCGTGGCTGACTCACGGCTTTCTGGACCCACTGGACTCCCAGCTTTCTGGACTCACTGACTGACTCCCAGCTTTCTGGACTCACTCACTGACTCGTGCTGTTCTGGACACTCACTCACTGACTCACAGCTTTCAGGACCTTCACTCAATGATTCACAGTTTCCTGGACACTCACTCACTGACTCACGGCTTTCTGGACCCACTTCATAGCTTTCTGGTCTCAGCCCGGCCACCGGGGCTTTATTCTCCTCATCCCGTTGATTGTAGCGGGTGGCGGAAGGGGTGTGCCATCCTGGTGACTGACAGGAGGGAAGACCAATCTGCTGATCTGACGATTTTTAAGCCTTCATAAATTTTGTATTATTCCACCGATCGGAACAAAACTTGATGCGCTTGGAGCACAGGAGAATGGTAAGTAAGGTGGCAGGTGTGTGTGTGGGGGAAGGTGTGTGTGTGTGTGGGGAGGGGTTGTGGGAGTAGGGGTGGGGGTATATGTGGGAGAGGGGGAGTGGTAGGGGGAGTGTGGGGGGTGTGGTGGGGGGTTGTGGGGGAGGGAGTGTGTGTGGCGGAGGTGACGTGTGTGGGGGAGATGGGGTGTAGGAGGGGTGTATGGGTGGGGGGGGTGTGGAGGAGGGGGGTGTGGGGAAGGGGGTGTGGGGAGGGGGTGTGTGGGGAAGGTGGTGTGGGGAGGGGGGGTCGTGTGGAGAAGGGGGTGGGAGAGGGGGTGTGGGGGATGGTGTGTGGGGGAGGGTGTGTAAGGGGGATGGGCGAAAGAGGGGGGGTGAGGGAAGGGGGGGTGGTCGCAGCAGATGCAGCTCGCACTGTGCTCACCCCGCACCTTCAGCTTTCAGCCTCACGCAGCTGCTCCTGGTCCCACTCCAACTTCACTCAGAGGCTTCCGGTTCAACTTGCTCTATGCCTGCACACTGCTCACGGACTCAGCCCCGCGTCCAGGGCTTTATTCTCCGTGGGTACCAGAAGGTGCATTACCTTCATGGTGACGACAGGCGAGAAGACCGATCTGCTGATCTCACGATTTTTTAAACCTTCATAACTTTTGTCTATTTCACCGATCGGAACAAAACTTGGTGGCTTGGAGGAGAGGAGAGCGGTGAGTAAGATGGCGAAAAAAATCCTAGCGATATAGGTTACCATTTTTGCGCAAATCTAAAAAAACTGCAAACCGGAAGTGGTCAAGATGAAAGTTTTAGTAATAGTGTAGATGAGGAAATATAGCAAATGGCAGGGGAATACAAGAGGTCCTTAAATTACCACAAAGTGATCAGGACATAATTTATAATATCTCATAATGTTTGAGAGGGAACATTTAATACACATTTAATGGACTTGACGAGGTAGTTTGTGGCTTGTAGCAGATGTTAACTGTAAAAATCTTGGTCTGCCCCCCTTTTTTTAGGTCACGGTTTAAATGTTTCTTATGGGAAAATAGCTTAATTAGGCAAATTGTAGCAGCTGCTTGTGAACAGCCAAAGTTAATTGTATCAGCTTATAAATTTTTAATTTCAGCTCAAAAGAATCCATCAAACTGTGAATGGGTTCTTACAAAATTGTTTCTGTACAGCATTATAAATGTGATGGATCCACGCTGGATACCAGACATAACCAGACCAACTCATGAACTGTTTTTTTGTTTGACCAATGGAGTTAAACCATGATGCAAGAATATGCAGTATGTTGGTTGCTGTTCTATGTTGTTTTAATTGTCATATCCCTCCCTAAATTTACTGCATTGTCAGTCTAGTATTATCGGTGGCTGATGTTCATTCTTGGAATAAAGGTGGATATTAACTATTGGGTGATTGAACACTTGAGTGAACTAGCAATAGATTGGCCAATCTATTGCAGGAGATAAACTATCTTTTGTGATCTTGAACCCATTAATACGCCACTCTCACGCTTGGTTTCAGACTGGCAATACCAGAATGTGTTGTTGATTTTAAGGAAATCAAGATATGACAGATGGATGCTTGGCCACCAAGAAGATAAAGCTGAGTAGAGGAACCAACTATGGGGACAAATTACAAGGTTCCTGCTGTCCATATTATATGCAGTGCATGGAAGAACACATTTATTCCCATGGGGCTCTCAACATAACTGTAGACATCTATTGCACAATGCATAAGCATTGCTCACTTGTCTAATGAAATATTTTTGTTGTGCCCTGCATATGATGTTTACTTCCAATTTCTAAAACGACAACTGTTTGAAAAGCCTGATCTCTAGGTATCTAACTGATGGTCTCTTCGAGCGTGATACAATTGATGTGCTGGCAAAAACAGGCCTGAGCTGCTACTGTACATTTATGCCAGGCAGCATATATTTCTATTTCACACCATAATGTTTTGCCGAAGGGTTGTTTGTGAGCAGTTTTGGACCCCATATCTGAGGAGGGTTGAGCGAGTGTTGGAGAGGGTCCTGTGGAGGTTTATGAGAATTATCCTGGGGATAATTGGGTTAATGTATGATGAGCGTTTGACAACTCTGAGCCTGTACTCATGGATTGATTATTATTGATTGCAAGATAAAATGATTATTAATTCATAATCATCCACTTAATATTTTTGAACAAAGTCTAGGGCTAGATGTAAAAGAAACCGTACGACAATAATTCAATCCTAATTTCAACAAAAGGAATTTAATCAATTCATTGCTCACATGCAACAGGAGAATTGGATTTACCAAATATATGGAATTGGGGGTTAGACAGACCAGCCCAGATTCTAAAATAACCATTGAATGAGATAAATTAATTATTTTCATTCAGCAATGACTCTTTTGGATGCAGCACAATCTTCAAGTTAAAACAATGAACAAGCCTGGTTCAGCATCATAAATCATTTGAAAATTCAAGGCAAGGAAATAATCTACACAGACTATTTTATGATAAGGAGTCATTCTGAGCAAAATATGTTGCCATGGAATGATGAACAAATTTATGTATTTCTTACTTTCTAATGGAAGAGGAATCTTTCTGCCAATCTTTAGGAATCGTCCTTAAATTGTTTGGAAACACAATCTTCCCTGGCTCTGTTCCTGGATCTCATCTGAAATCATTAACTTACACATAACATATAACCATATAACAATTACAGCACGGAAACAGGCCCTCTCGGCCCTTCCAGTCCGTGCCGACCATTTGTTTTCCCCTAGTCCCATCTACCTGCACTCAGACCATACCCCTCCATTCCCTTCACGTCCATATACCTATCCACATTACTTTTAAATGTTAAAATCGATCCTGCCTCCACCACTTCTGCTGGAAACTCATTCCACACAGCCACCACCCTCTGAGTAAAGAAGTTCCCCCTCACGTTACCCCTAAACTTCTGTCCCTTAATTCTCATGTCATGCCCTCTTGTTTGAATCTTCCCTACCCTCAAAGGGAAAAGCTTATCCACGTCAACTCTGTCTATCCCTTTTATCATTTTAAAGACCTCAATCAAGTCCCCCCTTAACCTTCTGCACTCCAAAGAATAAAGACCCAACTTGTTCAACCTTTCTCTGTAACATAGTTGCTGGAACCCTGGCAACATTCTAGTAAATCTCCTCTGTACTCTCTCTATTTTGTTGACATCCTTCCTATAACTAGGCGACCAAAATTGTACACCATACTCCAGAATTGGTCTTACCAATGCCTTGTACAATTTTAACATTACTTCCCTACTCCTATATTCAATGTTCTGATTTATAAAGGCCAGCATCAGAAGTCATTCCGTGACATATCTGCACATTTTTGTGGTTTTTGCTCCTTTCTTTATTCACTTTTTAAAAATGCAAAACACATTTTAAACGACTGAAACATCTTTGACATGTTCTTTTTCTCCTTTCAGGAAACAATTACATAACACTTGTGTTACATTCACACATGCAGTGATTTCTGCAATTTTCCAATTCTTTAAAGCTTAAATGTTTTTGCACGTTTATTTAGAGGCTTAACGAAAGAGCATTTCATGGACCTCGTTTTTTAAATCTTGCTCTGATTTACTATCCTAAATCAATTGAAGAGATGTAAAACTGCTTGTTGATATCAATCTCTGCACAGTTATTATACACAGATCTTTAAATCAAGAGTGTCTATCTTCAAATAATGTGATAGCAGAAGTAGGCCATTTGGCCCATCAAGTCTACTCCACCATTTAATCATGGCAGATCTATCTCTCTCCTAACCCAATTCTCCTCCCTTCTCCTCATAACCCTTGACACCTGTACTATCATACCATACAATAATCTATCTATTTCTACCTTAAAAATATTAATTGACTTTGCCTCCACAGCCTTCTGTGGCAAAGAATTCCTCAGATTCACCACCCTCTGACTAAATAAACTCATCTCCTTCCAAACGAATGTTCTGTGGCGTCAGCTGAAGGTCAGACCATTACGGTCGAACCCTCGTCAGTGGTTATGAGGGCTGTCACATGACGTCATGGGTTAAGGGAATGTCCTGCTACATAAGCAGATCTCACCTTGAGACCATGAGTTGACAGGTAGCTGAGCTCGAGACAACACCCTCGCTCAGCAGCAGCAATGACAATATGTTAGAAGACCAAACCTGCGTGTACACCAACCATGTAATGTCTGAATAAAGCAACTGTTTGTTCACCTCATTTGGTCCGCTACATTGGTGACCGGCGACGATCCAAATCGGGATTTTGGATTTCTCCTGACGCGCGCAGCCGCGGGAGACCTGATGTCTGCAGCCGACAGTCCAGCACTGCTGAACGTTGCTGCCGCCAACCCGACCCCACCGTAATGTATGCCGCCTCCAACCAGTGTATGCCGCCCGGGTCGATGGGCGCTGTCCGGGCCTTGTTTGACGGCCGCCAATCTCTCCCGCATGGCTCACCTGGAGCCGACCACCGGAGCTGAGAGGCCGCGGCTGCCACTGCTCCCACACCGGCCGTCGCTCCCCCACCAGCCGTCGCTCCCCCATCGGCCGCCACTCCCCCACCGGCCGCCACTCCCCCACCGGCCGCCACTCCCCCACCGGCCGCCACTCCCCCACCGGCCGCCACTCCCCCACCGGCTGCAGCAGGAGCTGCAAGTTTAGCAGACCCCCGCCCCAGCATCACAGCCACCCGCCCACCAGCCCCGGGAGCGGGGTGAGAGCGGGCCCACCCATTACCCCACCGGCCGCTGCTCAAGGCCTAGCCTCGCGATCGAGCGGGCCTACCTGGGACGGCTGCCCAAAGACGTCCTTCTGCTCCTCACCGGCACGGATTTCGTCGATCCCTGAGCTCTGGCTGTCTGTCTGGTCGGGCTGTGTTCGGCCTAGCAATGGGGGTAGAGCCTCGGCTGGTCATGAGTCGGCGGGCCCGCGACAGATTCCCCAGCAGCTTCCAGTCGCCGCCTAGGGCAAGGCAGCGCAGCCGGTCTCCAACAGCAACGATGGGTGACAATATAGACAATAGACAGTAGGTGCAGGATTAGGTCATTTGGCCCTTCAAGCCAGCACCGCCATTCAATGTGATCATGGCTGACCATCCCCAATGAGTACCCCGTTTCTGCCTTCTCCCCATATCCCCTGACTCCGCTATATTAAGAGCCCTATCTAGCTCTCTCTTGAAAGCATCCAGAGAACCTGCCTCCACTGCCCTCTGAGGCAGAGAATTCCACAGACTCAGCACTCTCTGTGAGAAATAGTGTTTCCTCGTCTCCGTTCTAAATGGCTTACTCCTTATTCTTAAACTGTGGCCCCTGGTTCTGGACTCCCCCAAAATCGGGAACATGTTTCCTGCTTCTAGTGTGTCCAAGCCCTTAACAATCTTATATGTTTCAATGAGATCGAGGGTGGAGTTCCTACCTGCAGCAGTGGGGCGAGGCCCGTCGATTCCGGCCGCCCCGCATGCATCTGGAAATCGCCTCGGAAGGCCGCCTCGGTCGGCAGCCAAAATGGGTGCTGCAGCCTACTACCACATGGCTGCCACAGCGACTGCTAAAATGCCGCTGCGGCCGGCCAGAAGTGACCCTCGACCTTCTCTGACCGTTGTCAACCGCGTCACCTCAGATCGGGTAATGTCACTGCAGCCTGACCGCCGTCAACAGCGCCACGTTTTGGCCGGATGCCAAATCTGCAGCCGGACCGCCGGTAATAGAGCCACTTCAGGTCGTATGGTGTCACTGCAACCACCAGTTTTCCAGCTTCCAGCCCAGCTTCACTTCAGGCACTGGACTATTTGAACTTATAGTTCCCTACCACTTTGGACTTGTTTGCTCACTGTAGTTTGTTTTGTTTTCAATTTTTTTACACTGTAATTACTTCGCCGGGTTTAGCTATTAGTTTATTCTTGTTTCTTGTTGTATTTTATTTGGTTTGCATTGTTGCCGACGTCTCCTAGCTGTTGCTGGGTGCCGTATTTCTCGGGACACGATCCCCTGCTGGTCGATGAGATGCGACGCGACTGTGTCATACCCATCCTGCAACTTTTGCATTGGTCTCCTCGCACCCCTCGGCATATGGCCTGGATGGCCCACAGCCGGAGCGTCAACTGCGCCCGCCCCACCATCCCGACCCAACACAGGGACTTAGACCTGTTCTCTCTCTCCACCACTCTCCCACCAATTAATTCATGCTCATCGACTCTCGGCTTTTCCTTCCTAAAGTCACCAATTAGCTCCTTGGTCTTGTTAAAAAGGCACCATTCCACAGTTTTTTTTTTAAACTCTCTTGCTCCATCACAAGTTGGTGTGGTGAAGAAATTCACAATGTGGAATATTTCACTATGTTACTTAATGTACCTGCATTAACCTGAGAGAAGTTGCATGGGTCATTTTATCAAAAATCCCACTGATAATTGGCAGGGCCATGCTGGATATTGAATGGGTGTATCTTAGAATATTGGCTTATATTAGTATCTTGGATCATATTTTCCATTTTAGCAACAGTAATATACATGTAGAAAGACCCTGATAATTTGTCCATCATCGTTCTACATGTGAGCAGTCAAGCTGATTCAGCCTTGAAGTAAAGTGTTTCAGTCCAGTAAACAAAGATGCAATTCAATTAATATTTTGGAAACATTCACTCATTAGAATTTTTTATACCCACATTTATTTTTTTTTAATTCCCATTGTACCTCCTGATGATGGACAAAGGAATTTGTATTGGAAAGATGGACAGTGCATAGAAATACATTTTAACATTTATAATTTATGTATCCATTTGAATTACAAATATTATATATTTATTTTATAAAATAAAATACATTCAAATTTCTTTCTGATTGAGTAATACCATACACAGAACATAGAACAGTACAGCACAGGAATAGGCCCTTCGGGCCGCAATGTCTGTACTGACCATGGTGCTAATTTAAACTGCACATCTGCCTGCATCCCTCCATTCCCTGCCTGTTCATGTGCACATCTAAATGCCTCTTGAAATGTTTCTATCGTATCTGCTTCCACCAGCTTCCCTGGCAGCATGTGTAGGATGGAACTGCAGTTGCTGGTTTAAACCGAAGATAGACATAACAGTGACTCCAACTCTCCCTCTTTCGGCGGGAGATCGCCCGCTGAAAGGCCATTTTAGCAAAATCTCCCGCCCGGGCGGGAGAAATTAAATCTCAAGCAGGAGAGCGGGAGATTTTGCGAAAATGGCCTTTCAGAGGGCGATCTCCCGCCGAAAGCGGGAGAGTTGGAGTCACTGACATAAAAAGCTGGAGTAACTCAGCGGGTCAGACAGCATCTCCAGAGAAAAGGAATAGTTGACATTTCAAGTCAAAACTGCAAAACGTCATCGATCCTTTTCTCCGGAGATGTCTGACCACTGAGTTACTCCAGCTTTTTGTTCTATTCTTCCTGGCAGCATATTCCTGTACACTCTGTAGAAAAAAACACTGCACGCATCCCCTTTAAACCTTGCCCCTCTCACCTTAACACCATGTCTTCCAATATGTGACATTTCCACTCTGGGGGAAAAAAAAGACTTTGACTATCTACCCAATCTAGGTCTCTCATCATTTTCTACTTTCATTTTTCATATCACCCTCATAGCATGTGGTGCTCCAGTGAAAAAAAAAATCCAAGTTTGCCCAAGCTCTCCTTTTAACTAATGCTATGTAATACAGGCAACACTCTAGTAACACTGAACATGGGTCTCGACCCGAAATGCCGCCCATTCCATCTGT
This sequence comes from Okamejei kenojei, assembly GCA_035221665.1. NCBI lineage: Eukaryota > Metazoa > Chordata > Chondrichthyes > Rajiformes > Rajidae > Okamejei > Okamejei kenojei. The sequence goes on from CM069157.1 coordinate 21,750,480, forward strand.
CCAGAGATGCTGCCTGTCCAGGTCCTGCTGAGTTACTCCAGCATTTTGAGTCTACCTTCCAATTAAACTAGCATCTGCAGTTCAATTCAATTCAAATTTAATGTCATTGCACAGATACAAGTATGGGTACAACGAAATGCAGTAATGAAGTTCTTTCCTACACTCCAGTGAACCTCTTTAACATCTTCCCCAAAGCATCCACATCCTACAACACAGTGACCAGAACTGCACACCATGCTCCAAATGTAGCCTAATCAAAGTTTTATACAGCTGCAATATTACTTCGAGACTTTTACACTTATTGCCCTGACCAATTAAGTCAATTAGGCTGTACCCCTTCTTCAACATCCTATCCACATGCTTGCCACTTTCAGGGAGCAATAGATGAGTCCCCAAAGATCCCTCTTTATATCAATGGCCATAATGGTCCTGCCATTTACTGGTCACTTTCCTCCCCATAATGTAACACTTCACACTTGTCCCGATTAAACTTCACCTATTCATCACTCTTATTTTCAACTAATCTATATTCTGCAGTATCCGTTGACACCTTCTTTCCACCAATTTATGTGCCAATGTGCAAACTTATGAATCAGCTCATCTATATTTTCATTCAAATCCTTTAGTCGTACAGCACAGAACCAGGCAATTTGGTCAAACATGTCCATGGTAACCAGAAAGCCCATCTAAGCTTAGTCCCGGTTTCCAGCGTTAGGCCTCTGCTTCCTTTCATTAAGCCAATTATGTATCTAAATAGGATCGACGAGAAACTGGATATTGGAATCTTGAGTAAACACAAAGTGCTGGAGGAACTCTGCTTGTCAGACAGCATCTGTGGGGGAAATGACCAGACAACTTCGGAAGATGTGTCCTGACCCGATATGGTGCGTGTCTATTCCCTCCAAAGATGCTACCCGAGCTGCCAGGTTCCTCCAACACTTTGTGTTTTGCTATGTATCCAATCTTCCTGGATCCCATGAGATCTAAACTTCCAGACTTTCATGTTGGACTTTGTCAAAGTGCTTGCTAAAGTTCATATGGACAAGGTTCATCGGCTTTCCCTCATTGATCCTCGGTTACCTCATCAACAAAGTACAATGTCGCTTTTTTGGATGCTATTTCCCGTGCACAAATCCATGCTGACTATTGCTAATCGGTCATTGTTTACCCAAATGCAGGTTGGTCTTGTCCCTCAAAATCTTTTCCAGTAACTGACCATCCATTAATATCAAGTTTGCAGACATTCTCCTTGCTGCCCTTCTTTAATGACAGTACAACATTAGCCACCCTCCAGTCTTCTGTGAGTTTAATCAGATATCTATCCAAGGGTCTCTGCATTTTCTTTGCTTCCATGATAGTCTCCACAGTAAAACCTGATGAGAAATATGTTTTAAATATCTCACCCGTCTTCTGAGGCTCTACACATGAAGGGCCATGCAAATCTTTAAGGGGACTGATTCTCTCCCTAACCACCCTTTTACTCAAAATATATCTGTAAAATCTCTTTAGATTTTCCCTTCACCTTGCCTACCAAATCCTTTTTTATTGTCCTCCTTCATTCTCTCCTCAGGATTCTATTCATCAAGAGACTCCCTTTATCTTGTCTTCCTTAACATGATCTGTGCCTCAGGCTTTTTCCAAACCAAAAACTCTATCTCTCATCATCCAGGTTTACCTCAACCTTCCAGCCTTACCCTTCACCCTACCAGGAACACGTTGTCCCTGAACTCTTGCTATTACATCTTTAAAAGCATCCCACTTACCAGAATTCCCTTTACCTCCAAACAGTTTCACTCAGATGACCTCTACAAGGTCCTGCCTAATGCATCCAATGTGGCGAGCTCTTGTTCCATGAAGTCACTCTTGAGCTGCGCATCTTCACGAATTCGGTAAAATTCAACCTTTGCAGCCACGTCAGTATCACTGATGGCACCGTCTTCAATGGAAAAGGGTCGGACGATCCACTCGCGACTTGTCCAGTCCGGGGAAGTAACGTTTGATGGCTGGCCAGAAGGTGGGTTGAGATCTCCTCGTGGAAGTGGCATTCAGCATCTGGCACAGCATCCAGGAGAGTCGTCATCCCAGGGAAGATAGTCGTGTCACCGTTCTGGACTCTTCTCTGGTAAAGTTGAATCTTCCTCCTGAATGCTGCCAATTTGTCCAGAGCCTTGTGTAGCACTGGGAGGTTTAAGGAATTCACCTCGGCGAAGAAGAGAGCCAAGTAAGCAACCTTTATCACGAACAGTTCATCCTGCATCTTTTCATGAAGCTGATTCTGCTTCTCGATATACCCTCTCTCCATGAACAACGCTATTCCTCTCGAAGTTGAATCACCTGATTGAGAACTTTACCACGTGAAAGCCAGCACACCTCTGTGTGGAATATCAAAACAGTGCAATCGGCTCCCATTTCTTCACACATCGCTTTGAAGATTAAGTTTGTTGTGCTCCGTCGGATGTGGTTCACAATCTTCACCACATCTTAAAGCACTTTTTGAAGACCAGGAGGGAGAGTCTTCATCGCTAAAGCATGGTGATGTATCATGCAGTGGGTGAAGGAGACATGGGGAGTGACATCCTTCACAAAAGCTTTGAAGCCGGTTCTGCATCCGACCATGGGAGGTGCCCCATCTGTACAAACCACGACAAGTCAAGTTCTCAGCCAAGCTCATGTTTGATGAGGAAGGCTTTCAGCATTCTGAAGACATCTTCTCCCCGAGTGGTAGTGGCCAATGGCTCTGAGAACAGGTACGCCTCCTTCATGGCTTCTCCGTCGAGGTAACAAACGTAGACTAGCAGTTGGGAACGAGGCAACATCTGTTGACTCATCCAGTTGCATCAGTTGACTCATCCAATACACTGGTCTGCTCTTCACAGCACTCACTACTTGCAGCAGAATATCATTACTCATATCCAAGATTTGACTTTTGACTGTCATTTGAAAGGGAAATCTGCCTAAACTTGTTTGACTGCTGTTTGCCCAGCACTAACTTCGCTGCTTCGAGAAGGAATGGCTTGATAAGCTGTTCACCGATGTTGTGAGGTTTCTTAGTCTGTGTGATTCGATAAGCAAACCGGTATGAACCCTCCAGCGCTGTTTCACTTTGACGAGCGCAGTGACCCATCCAATCGAAGTGGGAACCCTTGAGTGCGGCTTCTTTTCATTTGAAATAGTCCACGCCCTTCCCCGCCAGGTCGCTGTGACAAGACTCCAAATGGATCTTCAGTTTGCTGGGCTTCATGCTCTCGTGGCTCGAAACCTTGGCAAAGATAACACAATGCGGCTTGACCACGGATTTTTGAACAATGCTAGTGAAGCTGAACTTGAAAAATGCTTTACTATATGTGCGCTTCTTGGCAGACATGATTCACAACACACAGTTCATGTGCGTATAGGTACGCGCATACGCGAACAAAATACTGTGCGTGGTATGTACCATTGTTAGGTTCCTAAAAATGGGCTCAACAAATTGATATGTTATTTATGACCCCTTTATGACCCCCGGAAAACCCCCCAAACGACCCCAAGGTTAAGAACCACTGAGTTAAAACCTCCCACTAATCTTGCCTTATTATTGTTACAGCCACCTGTGAACTTCCCTAATTTCCACTGATTATTTGGGGGTCTGTAATACAGTTCCATCAAAGTTTCTTCTTGTTTCTGAATTCTACCAATATGGCCTCACTGGATGATCGCCCAAGAACGTCCTCTCTAGGCACTACTATTAGATCCTCCTGCAGCAAAATGCCTACCCACCCTCTTCTTTTACCTGCTCCCCTATCATGCTTGTATATCTATGCCATGGTGAGTCCTACTCTTTTCTTAGCCATGTTTCTGTGATGGCTATCATATCCTAGTCCCTTGAGCCAATTCACACCCAGAGACCATCCGCCTTTCCTATTATGCTGCAGTCAAAGAGAGGCGTCAGATGTTATGGGGAGAAGGCAGGAAAATGGGGTTAGGAGGGTGAGATAGATCAGCTATGATTGAATGGTGGAGTAGATTTGAAGGGTCAAATGGCCTCAATCTACTCATTCCTTATATGACCTTATGCCTCTTGGATTGAAATGAATTCAGCTTAAACCACTAACCCTCCCTCTCTCTTTACCATGCTCTTGGGAGTTCTGTCCACCAATCTTGCTCTCTTTGACTGCAGTAATTTCCATCAACTTCTTGTCTCCCAATTTTCTGCTCTTGGACCATCCCCCTGTCAATCTAGTCTAAACCTTCCTACGTAGCAGTAGCAAATCTCCCTTCCTGGATATTGGTCCCACTCGACTTCCCTCTTGTACAGGTTACTTCTGCCCCTGAAGAGATGCCAATGACCCAAGAATGAGAATCGCTGCCCCTGCATCAGTTCCTCAGCCAGACATTCATCTGGGTTATTTCATGTTCATGGCACTGACAGTAATTCAATGATTACTACCCTTGAGATCTATTTTAACCTATTTGCTAACTCTCTATATTCACTCTGCAGAACCACATCCTGTATTCTACCTCTGTCATTGATTAAAATGTATGCATAAAATGCCACAAAATTTACTTATGCCTTCTTATTCCATGGCCCTTTAGGCCTCATGATTCACAGTTTATTTCCTGTTACTTTTATATTTCTTAAGAGCTCTGCTTGATTTCAGCTAACCTTACATATGCTTTCTTTTTTTGACTAAATTTGCAACAACAGCAATCATCCATGGTTTCTGATCCATACCATTTTCACAGGAACATGTTGGTCCTGCATTCTAATCAGCTGGCCTGAAAATAACTCCAGTTACAGACAGTAATAGTTGCTCCCAATCAGCTCCTAGCCTAATTACCATTGTAATTCTCTTTTCCTCAATTTAGCACTTTCACCTGAGGCCCAGTCCTATCCATGTCAGTAACTATCGGAACACTTACGTTCACGTTCCTAAAATGGTTTCCCACTGAAACTCTGATCACCTGACCAATATTTGTTTCCCAATTCAAGATCCAGTGTAGTTCATTCCCTCAAGACTATCTGCGCACTGTTTCAAGCAACCCTCCTGGAAGTACCCAGCAAAATCTGCCCCATTTCAGGTTCTGACAACGTGAGTCCCAGTGAGTATGTGGGAAATTACAACACTAAGTTGCTTTTGCATCTTTCCATAATCTCTCTGAATACCTGCTCCCCTGACTCCTGTTTGTTATTGGAAGGCCTAGAGCAGAATTTCTCAACCGGGGTTCCCCGGAACACTTGGGCTCCACGAGAGGTCGCTCGGGGTTCCGCGAGAAATAGCGATAAACTAGACCAGGGGTGACAAATCCGGCCCGCGAAGGGGTCCAATCTAGCCCGCGGGATTTCCCCAATGCCAGAGCGGGCTGCAGCTGTCCCCGGCAAAGATCCAAAAGCAAGCAAGATAGTGCACTCCTGCTAAAACCAATGGGCTGACAGGTAGTACGCTATGGAATGTAACGTCAGCCTTTTGTCGGTTGAAGTGGGAGCATGTGCGCATGTGCGGGGTTCTTCTAGAGTGTGCGCATGCGCAGGATATTCCCGGAGTGTGTGCATGTGCAAAGTATTTCGGGCGGGAAAGGCCTGAGGAATCAGCCATGTTTGCCAGACGTTTCTGAGTAATGTATTAAAGAAATAAGTTGCTTAAAGCTGAAATAAAGTTAAGTAAATTACAAGTAGTGAAAGTTTCATTTACCTCACAACATCGGTCATTTCAGTAAACCCAACCCGACTTTGTAAATCCCTCTCGCAGTGTAATCAGCGTTGCGGGGGAACTGTTTGTGCGTGTGATATAGTGTTAGACCCATTATTCATAATTCTACTATTTTTTGTTAATGATTAATATGTCAATAATTTATAATTCTGTTAATTTTCTTTTTTTTAATGTTTTTTTTAAATTTTCCTTTATTAAAGTTTAAAAAAAAATTATATTTTTAAATGGCTCATGACTTACACCAGGCTGGCCCAATAGGAGAAGGGACCACCCTTTGGGTAGTCAGCCAACGAGGAGGGAGGGGGTGAGCACTGAGCGGGGTTAGGTTGCACGGTGCAGAGCGGCTGGGTGCTGGGTTTGAATGCTGTGAGGATAAAAAAAACAACATTGTGGCGATGCGGGCTGCGCTGTGGATACTCTTCTCTTTACACTGCGTGGCGCAGCATGGCGGAGGAGAGAGCTCAGCCGACCGCAAAGCATCTGTTCTAGGCCCTACGCAGTCTCCCGATCATTCCAGACCGGGAACCGCACTGACTGGGAGAGGCCGCAACCCGGAATCTCTCTTGGATGCCAGCGCTAAAATGGTGGCAGAGAAGTAGACCTAACAAAACCATAATTTGTTTTGTTAGTTCTACATTTGTGTCTGCTAAAGTTCGATTTCAAATGGTTTATTAATGGAAAGGGTGTGGCTCCCAAAACAACCTTAGCCAAAATAGCTTCTTTTTTTTCTCTCTCTCATCACAACTTTCTTGTGGCCTACAACTCATAAAAGTAATGCTTGCGAGGCAATCTTCTTCATAAGAAACAACATTTGTAAAGTGAAACACTTTGTAGTTATAGCAGAGATTGAGACACATAGCAGAGATTGAGACACATGAGAACAGGTTGAAGGCAACGAAAGCTGTGGGAGCGTGCATTCATGCGTGCACAACAGATCCAGCCTGCATGAATTCGTATATTGCCCAATCCGGCCCATGACCTAAAATGAGTTGGACACCCCTGAACTAGACCAACGCAATATTCCCCCAGTGTACTCACCTATACATGATGCTGGATGTTAAAATAGTAAGATTAAACGAGAACTTACCAGTTCGAAGTTTGATCGTTATTTTATGAGGAGTAACGATGAGGGATTACGTGAAGAAGCCCCGCCTGGCGCTTGATCGGCATACTTCAAAGCAGTGGCATGAAAAACACAGAACATAATAGCCGGAGTAAGATAGTAAGGCTCAACATAGATTGAGAACTACCAGATGATCATTTATTTTATGAGGGTCGGGAGTGGAGGGCACGTAATCCCTCATCGTTACTCCTCATAAAATAACGATCAAACTTCGAACTGGTAAGTTCTCGTTTAATCTTAATATTTTACTTCGGAGTCACATGAGTGACTACGTGAAGATTTTGTAGTTTCTGTGTTTTTTATGTCGTAGACTCATTCCACATGACAATCTGGCTCAATCAACACAGTAATGAGCAAATAACACATTTTTTTCCCAAACATTGCCTCAGTTTATGTGATAATTTTTTTCCATTATAACAGAATAAAAATAATGCCCTATTCATTGAAAGGCAAATTTACCACCAAAATATCAATTGATAATATAATTTGATAGTATAAACAAAGCACCAATTACAGGGAACCCAACACTCCGCGTCCAATCCTGACACCATGTCTGGTTCCTTGTAACTTTAATATTTATTTTACACCCTCCTGCGGCCTTGAATCTTTGCTCGAGCGGCCCATCCTGTACCATTCCTGTGAATGTATCTACCTCCTTAATGGAGTGATTTTCCACATCTCAATGTCTAGCTCCACTGAGTTTTTAAACATGTTTTAACCATCTAGAATATAATTATCTAGAACCATCAGTTTTTACTGATACTTAATGTGGTTTTTGTGTGTAATAAGTAATGCTGTCTCACCACCACAGAGACTGTTACCTACTTTAACATATTGAGCCAATGTTGACCCACACACAATTTTTGGCCAACAGGATATGCTTAAATTTTACCTTGGTTCCAGCTCTTCTTGGTCTGCTTTGTTTGGTAAATTCATAAACATATAAGATAATGTAATCTGTAGCCACATGCAATTATATAACGTAACATTTGCAATGTTTGCACTCTTATGCTGATACTAAAGTCATGAGCATTATTACTTTCAATGTTAATTTTTTGAATCATTGATAGAATTGGAGTCCATTGCCTAAGGCAAGTCAGGACTATGCTGATCTCCCAACTTCTGTATTCCAACTTTGGACAGATTATGATTATATATATATATATATATCCCTTTTTCATATCGGGATATTACAAATGAGCCTGATAAATTCTTGGTCACCAATTTGTCCTAAATAGGACGATAAACACGATGAGCCCTATTATTGGCTCTATCACTTAGATGCTGAGAAAAAATGCAATCCATAAGGAACTCCCATATATCTAATATGATAAAATAACTTTTACTGTCTGCAAAAGACTTCCAATTTCTTATAAACAAAATATTGTTTGTTAAAACTATTTCTCCAAATTGCAGGTATAACATTCCTTTGGTACATAATTGTTATATTGTTATATTAGTTAAAACATTCATGGACCTCTTTGACCGTCAAACTGTTATAATGGTCTGGTCAAACCTGCAGATAGCCAAATTTATATCTTCATGCCCTGGATGAATTTGTACAACAATAAATTACTGCAACTATGAGGCATCATAACTGGTTCAAACATCACTCTCAACATTAATGAGAACAATGAAGGTCCAGTTTGGGCCACCAAAGCGCCCCTGGCAGCGTCCTGCTACATTTTCATCAGACACTGCCCTATCAGACAAAATGAGGAACATAAAAGAACATCTTTCCTCATGTAATTTAGCGAAATGCATCCACCTCTCCTGCTCTCGGTTTTCCCACGAGAAACATTTGAGAAATCGGTGATTTAATCTGGATACAAACAGATTAATGGTAAGAAATCCCTATTACTGACAATGTTTACCCCATAATTTGTTGTCTGCGACAACATTGTCTCTTCCTTAGAGATAAACAGCTGAACTAAAACATTTTTAGAATACGCCACATCTGGTTACCCAGATAATCACTTGATAATGATCTTACTTGACTCATGTGATTGATATATGCCACAGCCGTGGTATTGTTCACCTGATTTGACATGCACACTTTCATAGTAGAACAATAGACATTTAATCCATAAAAAGCTCCTGATACTTCAATAATTAATACAAATGTTTGGAGAAAAAAAATGTTTTGGTTATTGCACAATGTTTTATTTGTTTTACAAAAGTAGTGATGCCATGCACCAGCTTGAAATACTTTGATATTGCATTTCCTTATGTCTCCATATAATTGAGACATGGGTACCATAATCGGATTCACCGTTGATACCTTAATAAAACATAAAAGTTTTATCAATAACTCTGCTGTTTCAACCATAACAGCTTTGGTGAGAGACCAATTAATTTTGGTTTCCATGGTTACTTTCCATGGCCTCACTCTTTCATTCAGGTATCGTACTTAGTACACCTGTATATACATTTGTGCTGTGGTGGGTACTTAATGACCAGCCACCACTATCAATGCACCTTTAGGGTCAGTTTTTTCATATTCTTTTACTGCCCCGGTTACTCCTGAGTTTTTCCTCAAGGAGACTACCTCCAAAACAATCCGAGGTAGATATTCCCACATTGATAAATTCCACCATATACATGGAAACCCCTCAGGGTCTGTTTTTGGGAATATTCTGGGCCTTTTTAAACCCTTTGGTTGAATTTTTATTTTTTAGTTTTGGAGTCTTTCTCCATTAATTTTAAGCCATAAAGCTTTTTTGTCTGGAGGCCTTTTTTATTAGAACTTTTAAATCATGGCCTCTCTGACTTTTTTTAATTTTTTCCTCGCCACTGGAGTTTTTCCACCCGGAGTTTTTTCTTTTCTTTTTAACTTTTAAACTCCGTTATTTCACCCAGAGTATTTATTTTCCTTTTTAACTTTTAAACTCCGTTTTTCCTCATAGCCAAAAGTTTGTGGAGCAACTAAAGTTTCCCTAACGGTAATTTTAACCGTTATCGGAACCGGCTCCGCACTAATCTGCCGTCCCGATCGCTGAGTTTTCCCCTGGGACGCTTTTTAAACTCTGTTTTTTCAACCCGGAGTATTTTCTTTTCATTTTAACTTTTATTTTATTTTTTGCTTTTAAATTCCATTTCTTTTTAACTCCTAGTGGCTCTATACCAGCCATGGAGTTTGGATATACCCTGTAAGTAATGCAACTGTACTTACCTGCGGGCCCGTACCTACCGCTGTAGAGGAGCTGCCTCTGCAGCTCTTGTTCTGCCATCAGCGTCGTCGTAATGCCAATCAAGCGCCAGGCGGGGCTTCTTCACGTAGTCACTCACATGACTCCGAAGGAAAATAGTGATCCTGGCCCAGCAATCCAACCCAACTGCGCAGGCACGGCTGACGGGTCCACTTTGTGACGCCAGAGATCACCATTGTGACGCGAGGGGTTCCTTGATACATGAAAATTAGTTCAAGGGTTCCGCAAGGGTAAAAGGTTTGAGAAACGCTGGACTAGAGAATAAACCCATTGTGGTAATCGCACCTTTTTTTATTCCTGAGCTCAACCAATATTGCCTTATTGGTTGAGACCTCCTGGGTGTCTTTTCAAAATGACCATGTACGCCGAGATTTTTAAACTAGCTGCCTGCCGTTAAATACTTCTATGAAGAAGTTAAATACTTTAAAAAATGCTGTTAATGTTCCTTGCAATTTCACCCCTGTACTTCAACAGACTGCTGTATGAAGGTTATCCAAACAAACTTTTGCTAACTAAGATATGCTTTGTAGATAAACTTGGTTGAATCAGTATGTAAAACAGTTTAATTTATCATTTGTGAGATCAATCTGTGTACATTTTTTTCTCTGGAATTCTTTGAAATTCATATTTACCAGGTATACATTTACCATTTAGTTCAATGGTTCATTAAATGATAAACATTAGACCACATAAACATATACCACATTTTATTTTGGCACTATTCATATCATTTCTTCCATGTTGTACTTTACTCTTAATTATAAGGATTGTACTTTTTTGCCATGTGTTAAAAATATACACGACCTTGCATGGAGAAACAGAAAAACATGATTTTAAAAACAGTTATAAATATAGAAACTTTTGTTTTATGCAGTATTTTCTGTTTTCGGGTGACTACAGAGGGAGCATGTGGTACTTCTGGTGGGCAGCACAGATAATGGAGAGAATGAAAGTAACATTTATTAGTTCCCTTTATTGTGTGCTTAGTATTTTTATTTCTTTTTAAAATGAGAAATGAAAGAAAAATAATACTGGAGGAAATGCTCAGATTATAGTTCCAGATGTGAACTCTGAAATGTTGACTGCTTCTATCTCTACAGATGCTGAGTATTGTAAGGATTGTCTGTTTTATTTCAGATATCCAACATCTGCATTAATTTATTCTTGGTCTCTTTGGTTTTGTCGTGCATTAATATTGCAAAGACATAATATTCTAATTGAGATAGGCACAAAATGCTGGAGTAACTCATAGGCTGTGGGCCGAGGAGCTTTTTTGTTCATGTTCGTGACCCAACTCACGGAACTACCTGAATTTTTAACATATTGTGTAAAAATATTATATAAATCATACCTGAAACTCATCAAGATCAAAACCTGCACATTTTTAAAAAAAAAGAGAAAAACCTCAAATTTTCCGAGTAGTAATTGTCCAATCAATGCACGTTTGACATTGAGGTCGGACGCAAATTGACCAATCCCTTGCTTTGTTTCATGGTCACTAGACAGCGAGGACCTGGGATCATGGCTGCCTCCTAATTACATCAAAACAATAACAAGGTTTCCAGGGAATAAAGGTAACTATGGGACCCATTGGGTCCCATTCTCACAAGGGAGGCCTGGTCCCCCAATGCAATATTCCATCTCTCCACCAATTCCAATATTCCACCACTCACGCTTAGCCCCCAACTACGCAGGCGTGGCTGAGGGGTTCCTGTTGTGATGCCCCTGATCCACCCTTCTACCCTCACCCCCCCACTCCTCCCCTTGCCCTTTCCCCCCTCCCCCATGTACTCACTCCATCCCCCCCCCCCCCCCCCCCATCCACTCTCCGGCAGCGCAGCCATTCCCTCCCATTGGGTTCCCATTGTGACGTAGAACACGTAGATATTACTGTGCAGGTGAAGCTGACAGGCATGGCAAGTGGAAAATGAATTTATTAAAGCTTAAAATGTGAACAAATGTTAAAATATAACAACAATTTAAACGTTGAAGATATTTATTCAGTCCATTCTTTCTTGTTTCATCTCTTGTTGCGTTCTGCAGCTGGGGGGAGGGACGGCTTCAGGCGGGGACGGTTGGGGGCCAGTGGGGGGTGCATCCTGCAGCCTGGGGAGGGGTCAGCTTCAGGCGGGGCTGTCGGGGGCCGGTGGGAGGGGGGGAGCGACCTGCAGCTGGGGGAGGGGGACAGCTTCAGACAGTGGGGGGGGGGGGGGCTTTCTGGAGGGCTAGTATGGTTGTTGTGGACTGAAGGGACTGGTTTTCAGTGGGCTAGTATGAACATTGTGGGCCAAATGGATTCTTGGACTCACAGTTCACTCACTCACGGCTGGTGGACTCACAGTTCTCTCATTCACGGTTGGTGGTCTCACAGTTCACTCACTCTCGGCTGGTGGACTCACAGTTCACGCACTCACGGTGGGTGGACTCACAGTTCACGCACTCACGGCTGGTGGACTCACAGTTCACTCACTCACGGCTTGTGGACTCACAGTTCACTCACTCACGGCTGGTGGACTCACAGTTCACTCACTCACGGCTTGTGGACTCACAGTTCAGTCACTCACGGCTGGTGGACTCACAGTTCAGTCACTTATGGCTGGTGGACTCACAATTCACACAGTCACGGCTGGTGGACTCAGTCACTCACGGCTGGGTGGACTCACAGTTCACACACACACACACACACACACACACACACACACACACACACACACACACACACACACACACACACACACACACACACACACACACACACACACACACACACACACACGTGTTGTGAGTAATTAGTCAGGGTAGGTATCAGAAAATATTAAACCACACATGCGCAGATTGTTCTCCTCTCTGTATACTGTCAGTCGACTTTTATAAAGTCTTCAAAAGCCATATCTATTAATAAAGTACCGTATTTCCCGGCAATGAAGAGACACCACCATTTTGAGTTGATAAATTTTGAAAAGGCTGGTGGGACATAGAATTTCTCACACTCAAAAAACTAAAAATAAAGAAATTAACAATTCAATTTACCCAAATCTTCTTCATGCTGAATTACTGAATAGGTGGGGGTGGAGGGTGATGGCAGGTGGAGAGAATGGTGGGAAAAACGGGAGCACACCGGGACGTTGAATCAGTTGTAATCTTATTGAATAACAATACTAGTTCAAGGGAACAATTGGGGGGGGGAGAGTTCCTTTCACAGCGTGTGGTGAGTCTGGCCAGGGGTATATTTGCGGGGAGGGCAGGAGCGTTGAGAAGGAGAGGGTCGGGTTTCATGCTAGTAACTCATTCACTCACCGCTGCCGCGGCGCTCCAGGCGTGGAGCCACCGCATTGTGGCCGGGGAGGGAAGCAGCTTGGGTGGCTGTGAGTGGCTGCCGGTACCGGACAGCAGAACTGGCCGTCAGGGCCTCAGCGCCTGCTGGCCCGCTCACCTCTGACAGTGCTCTTCAGCTGAAAACCTCTCTCCTGCCGCTCGCCGGCCTCACTCATGTCAGCCGCTTCCCACAAATTCTTACATTCCGACAGCCGAGTAACCTCAATTGGTCCCTTGATCGCGCTGTCGGAATTTATACGGAAGGCGCTGAAGTGGCGGACGGTTCCGCTGTCCGGTCCCGGCGGCCCCTCGCAGCCACCTGACCTGCTTCCCTCCGCGGTCACAATGCGGTGGCTCCGCGCCCGGAGGTTGTAGCAAGTGAGTTGCTGGCATGATCCCCGACCCGCTCCTTCTCAACACTCCTGACCTCGCCGCAACTTTACCCCGGGCCAGACTCCCCACACACTGTAAAAGGAGCTTCCCCCCCCTGCAGCGCTGTCCTTTTACAGCCACTTCCCATCAGCTGCCAGCAAAGAGGGATAGACATGGCTATCCCTCAGTTCAGCAATATCGTTCTTAAAATAGCGTCTTCATTGCTGGGAAATACGGTATTTAAAAACATATAGGTCAAATAAAATTACTTATCTTATAATTTGTACCCGAATCTTGTTCTTCTCTCTATGTTTCCTAAGATACTGTTAAGATAAGGACAATCCATGTTTGAAAAACCCGCCAAGAAACTTGTGCTGCGCATGTGCAGTAGGCTGCTGTGCATGTGCAGTACGCAGTCCACGCTGCAAAGGCAGAATTTCAGCTGCGTTCAGCTCTCCTTGAAATTGACGGCTTCAAACAGTGTCGACGGACAAGGGCTGCACAGACTTTCGTGTGTTACAAGCATTGCGGATGAAAGGCACGGGAGAATTATGCCTACCTAAGAGATCGATCTCTTAGGTAGGCATAATTCTCCTATGCCTTTACTATTTATATTTAATAATTACCAATTTCATAATTTTAGTCAGGGTAGGCAGTGCCTACCTTGCCTACCCTGACGGCACGTGCCTGACACACACACACATGCACACACACTCCATCTCACTCACACACACACACACACACCCCCTCCCACACACACACACACACACACACACACACTCTCCATCTCACTCACACACCCTCCATCACACACACACACATCTGGGCCATATGACAGTAAAACTCTCTTGACTATACTCATGCCCGACTTCTGGACTGAGCGCGGCCTTGGACTCATACCCGACTTCTGGACTCAGGCACGACTTCTGGACTCAGGCCCAATTTCCAGACTGAGCACGACCTATGGACTGAGCGTCATCTCTGGAGTGAGCGTGACTTCCGGACTGAGTGCGACATCTGGACTAAGCACGGCTGGTGGACTCATAGTTTAGTCACTCACAGCTAGTGGGCTCACAGTTCAGTCACTTACGGCTGGTGGGCTCACAGTTCTGGACAACTCTCACTCACGGCTTCCGGGCTGACTGACTCACACCTGACCTCCAGAGCTCTATTCTCCTCGTCCCCGGAAGGGGCGTTATCTTCATGGTGACTGACAGGCGAGAAGACCAATCTGCTGATCTTACGATTTTTTAAACCTTAATAACTTTTCTAATATTTCACCGATCGGAACAAAATGTAGCGGCTTGGAGCAGAGGAGAACGGAGTGAGTAAGGTGGCGAAAAAATCCTAGAGATATAGAATAGCGTTTTTGCGCAAATTTAAATACAACGCAGACCAGAAATGGTCAAGATGAGAGTTTTAGTAATAGTTTATTAGTTTAGTAATTAGTATGCTAGTCGGGCCACCGGTGGATGCTGAGAGTGGTCGGTCAGGCCGGGCCACCGGTGGGAGCTCGGGCTGGGCCGCTGGTGGGTGATCAGAGTGGTCAGTCGGGCCTGAGAGTGGTCGGTCGGGCTGTCGGTAGGCCGGTGTTGCAGCAAGCGAGCGGGCTGATTGATGGAGCGGGTGCTATGGGGGTGCTGAAGGTGGCCCAGGGGGCGTGCAGGGCAGTGCTGCTCCCCACCATCATTACCACAATGATCCAGAAGGGCATGCTGGCCGAGGTGGACGTGCTGCAGGGTCACACGCCGGAGCCCGCAGCTGGTCCAAAAATGGCTCAAGCTCCAGCCGTGGACAGCTCTGGAAGGGGGGCGAGTTAGGGTTAGGGTTAGGCATTTAACTCTCAGTGGAAGATGCCTTACTATATTCTGTTGTGCTGAAGTAAAGCAAGAATTTCATTGTCCTATTTGGGACACATGACAATAAACTCCCTTGAATCTTGAATCTTAACCTTCCCCCAGCCAGCTACTGCCCCAGTCCCACTATGGCCATGACCCCCACTCTGCGCACTGGCAGTCAGTGAGGTTCAGTAAATGGGGGAACCCACAGGAACTGCTCTCACCCATTAATTCGGCTGGTTCAGGAGCCGGACCTATGCGGCAGTCTCATTTAAAATACCCACTCACAATTATGTTCATTATATTATTTTTATAATATTTGATGTGATTTTATAATATTTATATAATACTAGACTAAGTGGGACCCGTTGGGTCCCACCATCACATGGGAGGGCTGGTCCCCCAACCCAATATTCCACCTCTCCGCCAAATCCAATATTGGTGGCCAGTGGAGGGGGGGGGTGGGGGGGGGGGGTGTGCTTTCTGGAGTGCTAGTATTGGTGTTGTGGGCTGAAGGGACTCATTTCCAGAGGGCTGGTATGGACTCTGTGAGCCGAATGGATTCTTGGGCTGGCAGCTCAGTCACTCAAGCCTGTTGTGCTGGCAACTCACTCACTCACGGCTGGTGGGCTGACAGTTGGCTCACGGCTATTCCTTGAAATTCTATTTCAAGCAGGGTGCAAGGCCACCAAATTCAAGTGCAGTTTCTTACCACTTCATGCAGGGTGTAAGGCCACCAAATTCAAGTGCAGTTTCATACCATTTCAAGCAGGGTGCAAGGCCACTAAAGACAGCGAGTCATGACCTCTTCCTCCTCCATCTTGCAGAGACTGAGCCACGCTTCTGGGTTTTATGGTCTATCCCACCAGAAGGGGCGTGGTCTTCATGGCGTGATTGACAGGAGAGAGAATCTCAACATTTTTTACACACTAATAACTCTTATTTTTCATCGAGGGGAAAAATCATCAGCACCCGATGAGCGAAGGGGAACTCCGAGTAAGATGGCCAAAAATCGCAGCCGTACGTGGTAGCGTTATTAAAAAAAAAAACAATATAAAGCGCAAACAGAAAGTGGTCAAGATTAGACTTTTAATTATATAGAAGGCAAGGCAACTTTAATTAGGCAAGGCAACTTTAATTAGGCAAGGCAACTTTAATTAGGCAAGGCAGCTTTAATTAGGCAATGCAACTTTAATTAGGCAAGGCAACTTTAATTAGGCAAGGCAACTTTAATTAGGCAATGCAGCTTTAGCATTTCCAAACCAAAGGCAACACAGCTTCAGCATTTCCAATCCAAAGGCAACACAGCTTTAGCATTTCCAAACCAAAGGCAACACAGCGTTAGCATTTTCAAACCAAAGTCAACACAGCTTTAGCATTTCCAAACTATATTTTCAATCCACATTAAGGGCACTGGTAGGTCAGTAAAACCACTCACAGTTTAGTAGACATGTGTTCAGTGTTATTCCCAGCTCAGACTGAGAGACGTGACCCTCTCACTCCCCCATCTTGCAGAGACTGACCTTCAGGAGAGAGAATCTCAACATTTTTAAAACACGAATGACTCTTTTATTTTTTATCGATGGGAAAAATCCTCATGTCCTGCGCAGTGGAGGGGGACTCTGAGTAAGATGGCCAAATATCACAGCCGTAAGTAGCAGCGTTTTTTCTAAAATTAATATACAAACAACATGAAATGGTCAAGATCAGACATAGTAATATAGATAATTATACATAATTATGTATGATTACAATCATATTCACCTCATATATATATATGACGTGAATATGACTGTAATATACTATATATGGTATAATAATATGGTTTAAATAGACCGCAGCATGGAATTAGGCTCCCCATGGTGTAAAATGGGCATGGGACACTAGATGGTGCTTACTTTTTATTAAATTAATTGATTGTGCATCTATTGGCACTGACCAATTATGATTTCCTTCTCGATTATATTTTATCTAAATCTGTGCAAAATTTCATGTAGTTCCGAGACATGGGTCACGAAGGTTAAATCCTAGACACATTTTCGATGCTCGGCCCACAGCCTATCAGCAGATCAGGCAGCATCTCTGCAGAAATTGATAGATAATATTTCGGGTCGAGACCCTTCTTCAGACTCTCATATTCCTTTTCTGCAGAGATTCTGCCTGACCCACTGAGTTACTCCAGCATATTGTTTAATTTATCATTTTGTATCTATCTTTGGTGCAGACCAGCATTTGCAGTTACTTCCTTCACATTATATTCTAATGACTTTGATATCAGTGGGAATCTGGTATATACAATTTTGATTGCAAGTCCAAATCACTCCATTGTAATCAATATGCCCCCAAGACTCAATAGTGCAACCTAATTTAGTGAATAGTGAAAGGCCTGGATAGAGTAGAGACATAGAAAAATATGTGCAGGGGTAGGCCATTCTGCCCTACGAGCCAGCACCACCATTCAATATGATCATGGCTAAAATCAGTACCCTGTTCCTTTTTCCCCCAATATCCCTTGATTCCTTTAGTCCAAAGAGCTAAATCTAATTCTCTCTTGAAAACATCCCGTGACTGGCCTCCACTATCTTCTGTGGCAGAGAATTACAGATTCACAACCTGTTGGGTGAATTTTTGTTTCCTCTTAGTCCTAAATGGCCTACCCCTTATTCTTAAATTGTGACTTCTCCAACATCGGGAACAAATTTTTCCAGCATCTAGCCTGTTCCAATCCCTTAAGAATTTTATATGTTTCTATAAGATCCCTTCTCATCCTTCTAAATTCCTGTGAATACAAGTTCAGTCGACCCACTCTTTCATCATATGTCAGTCCCGCAATCCCGGGAATTAACCTGGTGAACCTATGCTGCACTCCCTCCATACCAATGTCCTTCCTCAAATTAGGAGACCAAAATTGCAGGTGTGGCCTCACCATGGCGCAATACAACTGCAGTAGGACCTCCTTGCTTTTATACTCAAATCCATCAAGTAGATGTGGAGAGGATGTGTCCAGTAGTGGGAGAGTCTAGGACCAAAGGGCATTGCCTCAGAAAAAAAGGATATTTCTTTACAAAGCAGATGAGGATGAATTTGTATAGAGGGTGGTGAATCTGTGGAAATCATTGCCACAGATGACTGTGGAGGCCAAGTCAATGGATATTTTATAATGCAGAGATTGACTTGATAAGGCAGATATTCTTGATTAGTGAGGGTGTCAGGCATTATGGGGAGAAGGCAGGAGAATGGGGTTGAGGAGGTTAGATCAGTCATCACGTTCGCTTGTGTATCAGACGATGTAACTCGCTGTTGGCTTCTGTCGTCATCCAACACGTTGACAGAATTGTTGCTCGACGCATCACAGAGTCGCTTCCAGGGATCGCCACGAGGAGGCTTCTGTCATGATCCCAAGATCAGTCATGATTAAACAGCGGAGTAGACCTGAATGCCCTAATTCATGGGCGGAAATCGCTTTTAAAACATGGCGGGGGGGAAATAAAAATGAGGCCTGACATTGAGGACCGGGGTCGTCAACCCACGGCCCACGGGCTAGATCCAGCCCTTAACCCAAAATCATTCGGCCCGTGGGCGTATTTAAAAATATATCGTTTTCGCGACCTGGGATCTGCAGCCAGTCCCGGGGCACGCAGGCGAACTGGGTGCTACAGCCAGACCTGCCAGCCAACCTGGGCGCTACAACCAGTCCCGGGGCAGGCGAGCCGACCTGGGCGCGCAAGCGACCTGGGAACTGCAGGTCCTTTGGCCCACCGTGTCCGCGCTGACCAGCAATCACCCCATACCCTAGCAACATCTGACACAATACGGACAATTTACAATTTACCGAAGCACTTAACCTACAAATGTGCACGTCTTTGGAGTGCGGGGCAGGCGAGCCGACCTGGGCGTCACAGCCAGTCCCGGGGCGGGCATGTGTCCCCCACCTCGTAAAACATGTGGGGGGGGGGGGGGGAGGATTTCCGCACGTCTATAGCATATGAACTTATAATTGAATGGGTAGCATTGCCTTTATCTGTGCCTAGAACATGACCTTATGAATATGTTGGTGTCTTTGAAATGAACGTACACTATTTTTCCATCCAGAGATGCTGCCTGTCCTGCAGAGTTGCTCCAGCATTTTATGTCTATCCTCAGTGTAAACCAGCACCTGCAGTTCCTGCTGGCCACTGTTTCTTCCCGCCTCCGCACGGTGACGTCACGCAGCAGCACCCCGACTCCGGCAGCGTGTGACGTCACGGCGTGGACACCCCGACTCCGGCAGTGCGTGACGTCAGCCCTGCGCTTGACGTCACGGCGCGCTGCGTCTGGCCGCGGCCTGCGTGACGTCTCGATGCTGGTGCGACCAACATGGCGGAGCCGAGAGAGGAGGGTGATCGCCGCGCCTCCAGATGCACAGGTTCATCGCGCACGGTAGGTCCACCCGCCGTAACTATCACTCCTGCCTGTCCGCGGTGCATCTCGCCAGCCGGCAGAACTGATATTTCAAATGTGAAAATGCACGCTTTGAGAAGCAGAGGTGGAAGCACATTGAGGAGAGTGGTCTGGAGGGGAGGGGAGAGAGGAGGAGGAGGAGAAGGAGAAGAAGGAGGGGAAGGAGAAGGAGGGAGGCGGGGAGGAGAAGGAGCGAGGAGGTGGGGGGGGAGGGGGGTCACTTGTCAGTCCAGGAGAGACACAAACACACACATGCAAGGCCTTCGGAGTCGGTGGAACGGAAACCGCGAATCCCCTTTATACCACAGTGAAATACGCGTGCATTTGCATTATTTACCAGAGGGCTGGAGCTTTTTGCAATTCATGATATTGGCAAAGTGGCGGGAGGGCTCTCTGGCTATTGTAGTTATGTTTTTATAGCTTGTAAATAACACAAAGTGGAACTTTGAATGGGGCCTTTAAAACATCGCGATAGTGACTTAGTGTGGCCCATGCCGTGTTGTGCTTTTGTTTCTGAGAGAGTGGTCAAGATTTATTTATCGGGAGCCGGATCGTTAGTTTTAAGGGAAAAAGATCGACATTATGTTTGAAGAAACTGTGACCATATTTGCATCCGAACTTTAAAATAAAAGTTAAAGTTTTATGTAGTTAATTACCAAAACTTCAGATGATTTTTCAAGGTAGCTTGCACAAATCTTGCAGAGCTTTTTGCACGTCCTTTGTGTAAAATGAACCCTTGAGATAGGAGCAACCTAGGTGTGTGATTTAAATGTTATTATACCAAATGGGACCCGTTGGGTCCCTGTCCTGTTTCTCCAACGCAATATTTGACCACTTACGCATAGCCCCCATGGGAGGCCTGGTTCCCCAAGCAACCCGTTCCCCTAGGCAATATTCTACTACTCACCCGTTCCCCCAACGCAATATTCCACCACTCACCCATAGCCCCCAACTGCGCAGGGGCTGCTCGGGCAACATTGTAACAAGCAGGGCTACAATCCCATTGTGACGTCATAGCTGTAAGTGCCAGTGCAGAGGGAAGAAATCTTTCTCAAATTGGGGTTTTGTACAGTTACAAAATGTGAATGACTTGTAAAATATAACATCAATCTGAACGAAACTTGTGACACCACACCACAGGACAATTGTGAGTAACGTGGCGCTGTCGTGTACAATTTGGATGTAGTTCCGGAATCACATGGGCACTCAGACAGATAGACACACACACATACACAGAATCAAACAAGACGAGATTTTTTGTAAGACCAAGTGGGACCCATTCCCCCAATGCAATAATGTACCACTCCGGTTCCCCCAGCACAACCCGTTTCCACCCACTCACCCGTTACACCAACACAGTATTCCACTGCTCACCCATAGCCCCAATGGGAGGCCGGGTACCCCAACGCAACCCGTTCCCCAACGTACGATTCCACCACTCCCCTGCCTCCCCCAGCACTGCACTTTAAAAGAAAATCCAATTGCACTCCCCCTGCCTCCCCCAGTACTTCCAATTCCGCTTCCAATTTTACTTCCCTTCCTGTTCAATCACTTGCTGCCAGGACAATGACCAAGTGTTTACGATGGCAACATTGCTGTAAATGTCGGGTGGAGGACTGTTAGATCCCATTGTGATGTCATAGCTGCAACTGTCAGCACTGAAGTGTTGAAGTGATTATCAAAGTGGATTTAGTACCTTAAAAATGTGATAACTTGTGAAATATAACATCAATCTGAATGAAACTTGATACAAACAGCTACATGTCAATGGTGAGTAAGGTGGTGCAATGTTGAGGGGCGGGGCAAGTGCGGGTGCCGTTTTATTTTTTAAGTAAACATGGGAGGGACGGGGCAAATGGGGGTGCTGTTTTATTTTTTAAGTAAACTCGGGAGGGACGAGGCAAGTTGGGGTGCTGTTTTATTTTTAAATAAACATGGGAGAGGCGGGGCAAGTGGGGGCGCCGTTATATTTTTAAAATAAACACGGGAGGGGCAGGGCAAGTGGGGTGTTTTATTTTTTAAGTAAACACGGGAGGGGTGGGGCAATTGGGGGGGCGCCATTTTATTTTTTGTCAATAATTTCCCCCTATTCCACCCCCCCCACAATGAAAACTGGAGACAGCCACCCCCACCCTCAGAGCCAATCTCCCCCCCCCACCCCCCCACAAGGGAAAATTCTTGTTCGGTGGAACACTGTTCGCTCCCATTGCCATGCCATAGCTTCAACTGCCAGCATGTGGGCTGGAAGACTGAACGGGCAGGTCCCATTGTGATGCCATAGCTCTAACTGCCACACTGCTGAACCTTTCTCTAACTGGATTCCCATCCCACCTCCTCACAAGGAAAGTTCTGGAAATGAAATCTCTCCCCTTTTCCACCCCTCCTTCCCCACAATTAAAACCCCACGTGGACGTTCCCCCATCTCACTACCCCACAAGGAAAATTCTGGTATTTGATTTAATAAAGGAACGCTCTCCCAAAGAATCTGATTAAAACGGAATTAAAAAAAATCTCACTCCCTGCTTACCTCCCCTTGAGGTGGAAGCTGCTTATCCCATTGTGATGTCATTGTGTGCTGCCTCCCACACACACTAACCACATGCACGCATGCACACACACACGCTAACCCCATATCTGTCTCTCTGTCTCTCTCTATCTCTATGTCTGCCTCTCTGTCACCTCTCCTTTTGCCTACCCTCAGTCAGTCACTATCGGGTGACAGCTGAGATCCCATTGTGATGTCATTGTCGGTGGGCGGAATATTCACGGCAGCATATGTAAATGAGATTCCATTGTGATTGGACTGTGAGATGCCATTGTGACGTCATACCTCCGCCAGGGCATTGCCTCTTGGAATCCTACCATGGGGCAATGCCGTGTGGACACCCATCTCTTTCTTTTTCCGTTTTTCCCCATCTCATGCCTGTGAAAGGAGTGTAGGTGGGAGGGGGGAAATAGGTGCCAGTCTAGGGGGGGCTCAGATGAGAGGAGGTAAGAAGGGTGATGGCGAGAAAGGGGAAAGGGGAGCTGTTAGAGCACCTAAAATTTGATAATTCAATGTTCCTGCCGTTGGATTGTAAGCTACCCATGCTACCAATATGAGAAGCTGTTCCTCCAGTGTCCGCGTGAGAAAGATAATCTTGGGTTGCAAAGTCCTCTGCATAAGATAGCAATGTTACAAAATTTTGAGATTTAAAAAATCAAGTCTGCAATTTATCCCATCAGATAAAGCAAAAAAAGAAGTTTAATTTGACACCTAATTCACTTTCATATCTACAGTATTAAAAACGTTATGGCCATTTTCATCCTCGGAAATTAGCATCTTGTTCCCTATTGCTTTTCCATTGACTTAACACAAATGTTGTGATCGAGGACAGTCAAAAGCCCATAACTTTCTTAAAAATTAAGAGAACTGAAAGAAATTTTCAGTTTTTATAGATTGAAGCATTCTGAAACAAATATGAAACAATCTTACTTGGATGACCTGAAATTAAAGCATATAATTAGCTAGTTACCCAATTGTAGCTAATTACAAAATTCAATTACTAGATCTAAACATCTATCCATTTCTTAAGAAAATATTAACATTTTTTTAAAAGCCTAAGTGTCCAAATAACATTCACACAATAATTCACAATATAACATGATTTTTAAATCTCATTGTCATGAATTTATAGGCCAAATTGAAGGAATTTAGTGTTTAATGCATGTAAATTAATGGCCATTTAAATCATCTTGCGAGTGGGAATTTATGGAACGCGATGGATTGGAACATTGCGGTTGCAGTGAATTTAAACCGCATATCAGCAGGAAAAATACTGCCGGTTCCTATGGGGAATAAATCACCATTTCTCAACATGAAATTTGGATTAAGGTCTTATCTTAAGCAATTTTATATGTAAAAATAAACGGCTTTTCTTTACCTGTCCCCTACGTGAAATCCGTCCCCGTTGTCGGCATTCACGGCATTAGAAGCTAATTTTTATTTTACTCCAGCACTGAAGTTGTCGGGCGATTACATTTTTTTTTTCACATACCGGCAGTCGGAATGAATCTTTAGCAAAAGCTCGCACCCCGAGAAAATATAACTCCGGAAGGCAGGGGAAAACCGCATTTTATGTCTGGGCCTCCATTGCCAGAGTGAGACACAAATGTTGGTTAGCTTATTTCTCCTATTTCTCACCTCCCACCTACATTCCTTCACAATTTGTAACTCAGTCCTTTTGTCTCGCATCTTCTGTCTTTTCATATCTGGTCTGGGTCCAACCACCTGCTTATCAAACTACCTACCCACTCCACCTACCTGTATTCACCTATTACTTACCAGGCTTTGGCCTGCCCCTCCTCTCTTCCAGTTTTTTCCCCTCGCATCGTCACAAACAGCCTGGAGAAGGGTCCCAAAATGTCACATCTCCATATTCTCCAGAGATGCTGCCTGATCCGCTGAGTTACTGCAGCACTTTCTGTCTTGTCTTGCTTTATGTTGTTGACGGACATGATATATTTGGGATTACGGAGACATGGCTCCAGGTTGACCAAGGCTGGGAGCTAAACATACAGGGTTATTCAATATTCAGGAAGGATAGACAGAAAGGAAGAGGAGGTGGGGTGGCATTGTTGTTTAAAGAGGAGATTAATAGTAAGATTAAACGAGAACTTACCAGTTCGAAGTTTGATCGTCATTTTATGAGGAGTAACGATGAGGGATTACGTGAAGAAGCCCCGCCTGGCGCTAGAACGGCATACTTCAAAGCAGCGGCATGAAAAACACAGAACACAATAGCCGGAGTAAGATAGTAAGGCTCATCATAGATTTCGAACTACCAGATGATCATTTATTTTATGAGGGTGTGGAGTGGAGGGCATGTAATCCCTCATCGTTACTCCTCATAAAATAACGATCAAACTTCGAACTGGTAAGTTCTCGTTTAATCTTACTATTTTACTTCGGAGTCACGTGAGTGACTACGTGAAGATTTTGAAGCTTCTGTGTTTTCCATGTCGTAGAATTCTTCCATACGACAGTCCGGCTAGGTCAACACATTCATGAGTAAAAACCTTTTACCAGACTAGTTTTAGTTCTTTCCATAAATCTTTTAATGATAAAAGAACATATAATAACCCCCTTTTTACATCTGAGGGAAACCATTACAAAGTGATAAAAGATATAAGTGATAACATAATTGATAATATCAATCGATAGTGAAACAAAGCAGATGATTATAGTGAACCCAACACCGCGTGTCCAAAGCCTGTCATTGTGTGAACAGGTTTATTGTAGAACTTTGAAAAAGTTTCTTCTTTACACCACCCTGCGGTTTCTAAAATATGTTCGAGTGGTACGTCCTGTAACTTCGCCGCGGATGTAGCTGCTGCCCTGGTGGAGTGAGATTTGAACACATCAGTGTCTACTCCTGCTAAAAGTAACACCTGTTTTAACCACCTTGAGATTGTTTGCACTGAAGCTTTTGTGTGTGGTTTCTTATGCGTAATCATTAATGTTTTTTCATCACCTCGAAGAGTTTTGGTAACTTTTACATATTGATTCAAATGTTTAACTACACGCAACGTTGGATCAATAGGGTAAGCTTGAAACATTACCTTTGCTCCAGTTCTCCCTGGTCTGCTTTGTTTGATCAGATCGTAAACATAGAACACAATGTTATCTGCAGCCACATGCATACAGTCTAAATGTAGCATTTGTAATGTTTGCACCCTTTGAGCTGAAACCAATGCCATTAACATTACTAATTTAAATGTTAACTTTTCCAATGAAAAAACTTCGATTGGAGTCCATTGCCTAAGTAAAGAAAGTACAATGCTGACATCCCAAATTTCTGTACATCTTGGTTTGGGTGGATTTTTGTTAAAGATTCCTTTCATAAATCTGGATATTAATGGATGTGATCCAATTGATTTCTGGTCAGAGATTTGTCCTAAATAAGATGATAAACCACTACATGCACTATAAATGGCACTATAACTTAAGTGCTGTTCAAAATGCAACTCAGCAAGGAACTCCAATATGTTTGCAATGTTTACAGTATGATAGGATATTTGATTGTCTACAAAAATTTTCCCATTTCTTTATATGTGTCATATATTGTCTCTGAGTGCTATCTCGCCATGATGCGACTATAATATCCATAGTTCTATCCGACAATCCAAGCTCTTGTAGTGGTCTGGTCAAAACCTGCAGATTAACAAATTCATATAAGCATGTAATGGATGAATTTCTTTGGTTACTGGTTTTATCAATAAATCACTGCTGCTAGGAATTGACATATATGGTTCTTTAATCATGTTTAACATCAACGGGAACCATGGTTGTGTCGGCCAATTTGGAATCACCAATAATTCTGTGGCAGAATCTTGTTCTATTTTCTTCAGACATTGCTGAACCAGAGCAAATGGCGGAAAGGCATAAAAGAACATATTCCCCCAATGTAGTGAAAAGGCATCTACTGCTACTGCATCTGGATCTGGTTCCCAAGACACATATTTAGGCAATTGATGATTTAATCTTGATGCAAACAGATCAATGTCTGGTAACCCATATTGAATCACAATTTTACTGAAAATTACTGGGTTCAACATCCATTCTGTGTTGTCTTTAAACACCCTTGATCTATTGTCTGCCACCACATTGTCTTTACCTGGGATGTAATTTGCCGAAATCCAAATTTGGTGCTTAATACACCACTGCCATATCTGATTGACCAAACAATCACATGATACCGATCTGACTCCACCCATGTGATTAATATATGCAACAGCAGTTTTATTGTCTAATTGTATCAGTACATGCAGATTCTTTTTTGTAGAACAATAGGCTTTCAACCCATAAAATGCTCCCAATAATTCTAAATAATTAATACCATATGTTTGGAGAAACATTTCCTCTTGGACAGTCCATCTGCCCCCACAGCTGGTGAATGAATCTGTCGCCCCCCCATCCGAGAGCACTAGCATCTGTTTGTAAAATTACTTCAGGCTGTTGTATCAGAATGTTTTTAGCAGCTTGTAGGACATTTTCAATCCACCATTGTAATTCCAATAAAGCTTCTTTTGTTAATTGCATAGGCCTATCAAAATGGCCTGCTCTCTTTTTTAGAGCTCTTATTTTGTCCCTTTGAAGGTTTTGGTAATGTAATGGACCAAATTCTACTGCAGGAAATGCTGCCACTAATTTACCAATAACCTTTGCTACTTCCCGGATGGAGGGATAAGGTTTGTGAATGAGACCCCTACAGGTCATTAAAATATCATCAATCTTATCTGTTGGCAAAGTTACTAACATAGTAACTGAGTTAATCACAAACCCCAAATAGTTAATTGACTGTGCTGGCTGCAGCTGGGACTTAATTGGATGAATCAAGAAACCTAATTTCTCAAATAAAGTTTTAGTTGCTGAAACTGATTTTTTCAGCTGATTCCTGATTACTATTGATGATTAAAATGTCATCCAGATAAGCCATAATGATGTGCTTTTGTGCTCTTAATTGTGCTAAAGCTGGTTTCAACAGCTTTGTAAAGAGCCTGGGAGCTGAACTTAACCCATTTGGTAAAGCTTTGAATTGCCACAGCTGTCCCAGCCAATTAAATTTTAAATACCTTCGAAAGAACTGATGTATCGGTACTGAATAGTACGCATCCTTTAAATCAATTGTAGCCATATAACAACCTGCTGATATCAAATGTCTTGTAGTGTTGAATGTTTCCATCTTAAAATGTTTATACTCGACAAATTTATTAAAGTTTGTAAGGTCCAGAATAATTCTGCAACCACCATCTATTTTACTTCTTGGAAATATATTTGACACAAATTGATGTTTATGTTCAACAGTTTTTTCAATAACACCTTTTTTAAACAATTTGTCAATTTCCACATTAATTTCTGCCTCTTCAATTGCAGAAAACATGAACCCATAAGCAGGGTTTATTTTGTACCGAGAGTTAACACCTTCTTTGAATGTATAGTAGCTCCTAACTGCTTGTAAAATAAACCGATCAGATGTGATATTCATCATAAAACATTTTGTAATCTCCCTCCAACTGGAGATTTGTCAACAGTTTCTTTAAGCATAGAATAAATTTTTTGTACCTCTCCATATGAACGTGGTGGTCTCCTTCTCCCCGTATACGGGTGAACATTAGGCTGTGTCGGATGGTAATATTTTCTTATCATATTCCTGCCTCTGTTTCCAAAATCATATCCCCTTCTTGACGAAAAATACCTTTTTTCGTCAAGAAGAAAGATAGATTTAGCATCTTCATCCATTTCTCTTATTTGCTTAGGCAGGTTCTCTCCAAATAGATAACCAGGAGCTTGAACACCACTTGATCGACACAGACCTGCAAACCTTGGATGAAATATGGGCCGAATCGCAATTTTCCTCATACAATTAATTTCATAGAAGGAATTGCACAATAAGCCCAAAGTATCTTTTTGGATTTTATCCATTTCCGACCCCTCCATTTGCCTTCCAAAAGCAGCAATGGCAGCTGAAATCAATTTGAGGATTCTTTGAAATCTTATTTCTTGTCCCCTCATGCCTGGAGTCATAGGCGTCCATATAGACGGATTAACAGTAGGTACCTTCAATGAGGTGCAATTTTCCGGTGTTTTATATAATTCTGCTGTTTCAATCATCACAGAATCTTGAAGTTGGTGAGATACGATATAATTAATACTGGCAGCTAGGTTTTCTTCCATAGCCTCACCACTTCCTTCAGGTATAGCAAAATCTTTTGCCATATCAGGCACATCTGGCCTCATCTTTTTTATTCGTGGTGTGCACTCATACTCCACATCACCACTTGCAGGGTCTGTCTTTTGCAGCCCTGATACACTTGGAATTATATCCAATGAGACTTCCTCCGCCCTTAATCCTGGGTCTGGAGTTTCAAATTCCCAATTTGGCACATAGCCATATTCTGTATATTCAAACCCCTCGGGGTCATTTTGGGAAACTTCTGGGTACTGTGACCCTTGTCTCATTATATTTTGGAGTACTTTCTCCATATGTTCCATTTTTAGCCATATAGCTTTATTATCCGGAGGACTTTCATTATCAGAGTCATTATCAGAAACCACGGGCCTCACAGATTTCTTTTTACTTTTTCTAGGAACATTTTCCTCCGTGGTTTGCATTTCTGGAGAAATTATAGTCTCACTAACGGGTGAATCAGCGGCCACCGGTATCGGAACCGGATCCGCACTAAACTCTTGTCCCGACTCTTTAGCTTCACCCCGGGACGATCTTTTTACCCGCGAAATTTTTCTTTGAGACTTCTCCATTTTCTTTTTTATTATCTGGCTAAATCAGTACGCCAGCGTGACTCTAATTTTAAATTTTACTTTCTCTTTTGCTGGTTCTACCAGCGTAACGTCTTTTTTAGAACGTCCCCTATTTTCCTTGCACTTACCTGCGGGTCCGTTCCGGCCGCTGCGAGGAGCTGCGCTCTGCAGCTCTTGCTTCTGCCGTCAGCGTCGACGTAATGCCGTTCTAGCGCCAGGCGGGGCTTCTTTCACGTAGTCACTCACGTGACTCCGAAGTACAATGCAATAGTAAGGAGAGACATTAGCTTGGATGGCACCAAACAGCAGTAGTGAGGTTGTGGATCAAACAGGAAATTAGGGATGTGTGTTGCAAAGGTACAGTAGTTATCATGGGTGACTTTAATCTTCATATAGACTGGGCTAACTAAATTGGTAATAACACTAAGGAGGAGGAGTAAGTGGAGTGTATATGGGATGGTTTTGTAAGCTAATATGTAGAACCAACTGGAGGGCAGGCCACCCTAGAGTGGGTATTGTATAATGAGGAAGGATTAGTTAGCAATCTTGTTGTGCAAAGCTCCTTGGGCAACAGTGACCATAATACATGGTAGAATAGTGCATTAAGATAGAAAATGACACAGTTAATTCCGATAAGAGTCCTGAACATAAAGAAAGGTAACTTTGATGATATGAGACTAGAAATGGTTAGGATAGACTGGCAAATGATACTTAAATGGTTGACGGTGGATGTCAAAGATTTAAAGATTGCATTGATGAATTACAACAATTGTTCATCCCCGTCTGGTGTAAAATTAAAATGGGGAATGCAGCTCAACCGTGGCTAATGAGCGAAATTAGGGATAGTGTTAAATCTGAGGAAGAGGCATATAAATTGGCCAGAGAAGCAGCAAACCGGAGGACTGGGAGAAATTTGGAATATAACTGGACTGAGTGGGACCCGTTGGGTCCAGTCCGTTCAACGTGCGGTTGTGTGTGGGGGGGGAGGGGGGGAGGGCAGCCTGTGGTGTCACACACACTCACCACCACACACACACACACACACACACACACACACACACACACACACACACACACACACACACACACACACACACACACACACACACACACACACACACACACACTAACCAACCCCCTTGATATTATATTAATGCTATTCATTCGCTCCTTTTACCCATCCTCCTTTTATCCACTCACGCATAGCCCCCAACTCGCAGTCTCAAGGGAGAGAGGCCGGGTGGGGGGAGAGAGGCCGGGGAGAAGGGAGGGAGAGGGGAAGGGAGTGGCATCATCAGCAAAAGACAGTTGTTTTTATTTCAAAGTTTTGTCAGATTTTTGAACATTTTCATTAATAACTTGAGAAATAAAGCATGAAATTTTCAGATAAGGCGATTTCGGACTCCAGGGGAAAAATCTCTTCTGGAATAAGTAAATAATTTACCCTTAGCACGTTGTTTCTTCGAGAAGATACAAATAAACACACATGCACACGCACGCACACATGCGCGATCAGACTTTTAAGCATATAGATGCATATGATATGGTAACAGAGTAGGGCAAAAGGGTCAATTAAGAGGGGGAAAATAGAGCATGAAAGAAAACTTGCGGGGAATATAAAAACTGACTATAAAAGCTTCTTTAGATATGTGAAGAGGAAAAGAATCAGAAACAGGTGAATTTATAATGGGAAACAAGGAAATGGCAGACCAGTTGTCTCCACTAAGGAAGACACAAACAATTTCCCAGAAATACTAGGGGACCGAGGATCCAGTTGGAGGGAGGAACTGAAGGAAATCCACATTAGTCAGGAAATGGTTTTAGATAAACTTGGAATTGAAGGCAAATAAATCCCAGGGCCTGATGGTCTGCATCCCAGAGTACTCAAGGAGGTGGCCTTAGAAATCATGGATGCTTTGGTGATCATTTTCCAATGTTCTATAGACTCTGGATCAGTTCTTGTGGTCTAAAGGGTAGCTAATAGAACCCCACTTTTTAAGAAAGGATGGCGAGAGAAAACAGGGAATTATAGACCAGTCTGTCTGACATCGGTAGTGGGGAAGATGCTCGAGTCGATTATTAAAGATTTAAAAAGCCGTGACAGGATTGGTGAAAGTCAGCATGGATTTATGAAGGAGAAATCATGCTTGACTAATCTTCTGAAAATTTTTGAGGATGTAACAAGTAAAATGGATAAGGGAGAGCCTTAATACTTAAGACGCAATTTTTACTTGTAAAACCATAAATGCTTTTCTCCCATCTTATTTTCCCATTACTGCTGAAATATGATGATATGTTTGAGAATATGATTTTTCAGGATAATGTATAGTTTGTTATTCACCTGAGAAATCTTTGTTTTTCACACACATTTCAGATAAGCACACCATTCATTGCCTGAATTCAATTATATTCTTTGTTCAAAGTGATGATCAAAACTCTTGTTCATTTATGTAATCTTTTCCTGGGTGGAGATGCCAATATTAACAGCTGTGATATTGAGACTGGCTATAGTACAAATATGGGCACAGAGCATTATGTGCTCTGGCCCCAAGTCAGATTTGTTGCATTGGGAAACTGTTAATGAACCCCTTTATCTGTATTGACAAATTTGATCCAGATCTAAATTTAAAAATATATAGTATTTGGAAATGATACTGTTCATTTTCCATTTTAGCTTCTAAAACATGGTACAATACCCCAAGACATTGAACCAAAGCCAACAGACAAAGATTTCAAGAGAGATGCAGATTTTAAGAACCTTCACGTGGGACAAGAGAAAAAGGAGTGGAAAGGTTTAAATAGTAAATTCTAGAGCATTAGGACTATAGCTGCCTCAGGCACAAGCCCATAGGTGAAGGAATATCCTGCATGGTTATAGGGTTGATAAGGTATTGCATTATTGGGTATTTGGACAGATCAGAATTTGAGAATGAATCGTGTAGTAGACTTCATGTACAGTAGAATATTACTTGAGTACTGTGTTCCATGAAGAGGAAAGTTAAGTCAAAGGATATTTTTAAGGTGGTCATTGACAGATCTTGAATAGTACAGGTGTCAATGGTTATGGGGAGAAGGCAGGAGAATGGGTTTGAGAGGGAAATGTAGATCAGCCATTTTTGAATGGCAGAGTAGACTTGATGGGACAAATGGCCCAATTCTGTTAATATAACTTATGAAAGCGGGGTCAGCAATGCTTTGGAATCGTGTGACAGTAACAAGAACATAGTCAAGGGTCATATTGAGGTCAAATGAGATGCTGCAGTTTGCAAATTCTCTGGTTTAATTACAGGGAAAAGGATGGAGTTTGTGCTGGCAATTATAGATTGGTGATGGGATTGGAATATGTTGGTTAAAATAGTTTAACACTTTAACAGTAAAGCCATGTCAGAGTTTGATTAAATCAGAGGTGGTGAAAGAAGCATAATTTGTGCAGTTCTGAGCTCTTGTGTATTTGAGTATTAATCTTGATTACATTTCCCTTTTTTAAATGAGGCACTTTAGTAATTCTAATTTCCTGGGCCCTGTCATTGTGAAGAGTCCACATGCAGGTCGTTCCCGGGTTATGGGGGAGTTCCATTTCTGTTTGCAACCCAAACAATTTGCAAGTCGGAAATGCAGTTGCGAAGAGAGTTCCAGCATGGCAGACAATGCCCACAGCCCTGCAGCAACTAGCAAATACATTTCTCCAATGCTTGTTCATACAGTGGCTTGCAAAAGTTTTCATACCCCTTTGAACTTTTCCACATTTTGTCACGTTACAACCGCAAACATATATGTATTTTATTGGGATTTTATGTGATAGACCAACACAAAGTGGTGCATAATTGTGAAGTGGATGGAAAATAATACATGGTTTCCAAATTTTATTACAAATAAAAATCGGAAAAGTGTGGCGTGCAAAAGTATTCAGCCCCCCTGAGTCAATACTTTGTAGAACCACCTTTCGCTGCAATTACATCTGCAAGTCTTTTGGGGTATATCTCTACCAGCTTTGCACATCAAGAGACTGAAATGTTTGCCTTTCTTCTTTGCAAAATAGCTCAAGCTCAGTCAGATTGGATGGAGAGCGTCTGTGAACAGCAATTTTCAAGTCTTCTCAATTGGATTTAGGTCTGGATTTTGACTGGGCCATTCTAACACATGAATATGCTTTGATCTAAACTTCCATTGTAGCTCTGGCTGTATGTTTAGGGTCGTTGTCCTGCTGGAAGGTGAACCTCTGCCCCAGTCTCAAGTCTTTTGCAGGCTCTAACAGGTTTTCTTCCAAGATTGCCCTGTATTTGGCTCCATCCATCTTCCCATCAACTGACCAGCTTCCCTGTCCCTGCTGAAGAAAAGCATCCCCACAGCATGATGCTGCCACCATCATGTTTCACAGTGGGGATGGTGTGTTCAGGGTGATGTGCAGTGTTAGTTTTCCGCCACACAAAGCATTTTGCATTTAGGCCAAAAACTTCAATTTTGGTCTCATCAGTCCAGAGCACCTTCCTCCACATGTTTGCTGTGTCCCCCACATGGCTTGTGGCAAACTGCAAACGGGACTTCTTATGGCTTTGTTTCAACAATGGCTTTCTTCTTGCCACTCTTCCATAAATGCCCGATTTGTAGAGTGCACGACTAATAGTTGTCCTGTGGACAGATTCTCCCACCTGAGCTGTGGATCTCTGCAGCTCCTCCAGAGTTACCATGGGCCTCTTGGCTGCTTCTCTGATCAATGGTCTCCTTGCCCAGCCTGTCAGTTTAGGTGGACGGCCATGTCTTGCTAGCTTTGTAGTTGTAATAATATTTTCATTAAAAGGAATCCATCATAACAACGGTATAATAACTTTTCAAATACACAACCAACTTATTTCAATAAGTATACGAATGTTACGAATAGTTCTTATAAACTTCTATTTTTTTTTAAAGTAGAAAAAGAAAATAATAGATTTTAATCAATAAGAATAGTGATTAAATAATAATTTTGATTATAAAGAAAGAGAAAGAGAAAAGAGAGGAGAAAAAAATATATATATGTATATATTCTTGTTATATGTATTTAATTAAAATAAAGTGTTATATAAAAAAAGAGAGATTATAGTATACATCTTAATAGTGAATAACATAATTTCAAATAGCGATATCAATGGAGACATGTATACAAATCAAAAAGAAAAACAGAGAGTTATTTTCATCTAATCCTGCTGGGTACCCATTAGGACAAATCTGATTCTTTCCAAATGCAACGTCTCCAACGTTTCCACTGTCCACATTTTTATTGTGGGGTATAATGTTCCCTTCCAAAATTTCAATATTAATTTTTTCCCTATTATCAAACAGTAATCCAAGAAATTTCTTTGGTTTACTGTTAATATTAGATTTGAATCTGGAACTCCTAATATTATTAATTTTGGATCTGGGTCTAGTTTAATTTTAAGAACTTCAGAGATAACTCTAAAGATTTCTGTCCAATATTAATTAAGTTTTATACATGTTACAAAACTATGCGTTAAATTAGCTTCCAAGTTCTGACATTTATCACAAATAGGAGAAATGTTAGAATAAATTCTACTTAATTTCGTTTTCGAATAATGTAATCTGTGTAATACCTTAAATTGTATCAATATATGTCTAGCATTTAGTGAGCAACGATGTATACATTGTAGGCTTTTTTTCCCAAGTTTCCTTCGTTATAGATAAATCCATTTTATTTTCCCATGTTTGTCGATATATTTCCGAAGTTGGGATTTCCTTATCCAAAATAGTATTATATATATACGATATTAATTTTTCTGTATTTGGCTGTTTATTAAACAATTCATCTAATAATCCTGGTTTTCTATTTTTATAATCTTGCGTATTTGACTTAATATAGTTTCTAATTTGTAAATACCTAAATATGTTATTTGACTGCAATCCATAGATATCCTGTAACTCTTGAAATGAAAGAAATTTTCCTTCCTTGTAAAGGTGTTCTATCCTTTTAATTCCTTAATCATTCCAGTGTCTAAACCCCTTGTCCAATACAGAGGGCTTAAACAAAGGATTATTCATAATTGGCAAGCAAAGTGACAAATTATCCATATGTAGGGTCTTAACTATTTGTTTCCATATACGTCTATTGCTATGAATTATAGGGTTGTCACCATACATTTTTTTTTGTACTTCCCTTGGTGCAAAAAGAATTGAACCTACATCAAAAGGCAAAATCTTCCTTTTCCATCTTTAGCCAGCTTGGTTCATGATCTAAATTTACCAACCAAAAATTCATATTCTTAATCTGAACTGCCCAGAAATAATATAGGAAATATGGTAGTGCTAGTCCACCATTTATTTTAGATTTACATAGATGTTTTTTACTTATTCGATGGTTTTTATAGTCCCAAATAAAACTATTAACCACTGTATCTATATTTAAAAAAAAACATTTTAGGGAGATATAAAGGGATTGCTTGAAATAAATATAACAATTGTGGTAAAAAAATCATTTTTATAGCATTTATTCTACCAATCATTGATATAGGTAGTGTTTTCTAATATAAAATATATATTTTTAGTTTATTTAATAATTGAGGGTAATTATATTTAAATAGACAGTTATACGATTTAGATACATTAATTCCTAGATATTTGAGTTTGTCCGTGACTATTTTAAGTGGGAATTTAAATAGCTCAATAATAGAAGATGTTGAGGGTAGATATATAATAATTACAGATGAATTATATGCTAAAAAAGTAATCCTTATGAATATATATGGTCCTAATTTTGATAATCCATTATTCTTCAAGAAAATATTTAACAATATCCCTATATCCACTCAACATAATCTAATAATTGGAGGTGATTTTAATTGTACCTTAGATAATTATTTAGATAGATCATCAACGAAAAGGAAAACCACTTCTAAGTCAAGTACATTTATAAATTCATTTATTAATACAGCAAACGTTAAGGATATCTGGAGAACAGATAACCCATCTGGTCGAGAATATTCATTCTTTTCACCTGTATTTGGAACCTACTCGAGGATAGACTATTTTTTAATAGATTCAAAACTAATCCCATTTACATATGACTCAAAATATCATAATATTATTATCTCGGATCACGCTCCATTAACATTTAAGATACAATTAAAAAATATAATTATTAAAACCTCTAACTGGAGACTCAACCCCCAAATATTAAAGGATAGGGCTTGTTATGATTACATGGTAAAACAGATTAAATTATTTTTTGAAACTAATGACAAACCTGGAATTTCACCATTATTTCTCTGGGATACATTTAAAGCATTTATGCGTGGTGCGATAATATCAGCACACGCATACTTTAATAAGGAAAATCGAAAGACTCAACAAAAGTTGGAAAATGAAATAAAACAATTAGATATTGAAAATGCAATATCCCCTTCTAAGGGATTAAGTAATAAAATTGCATCATTAAAATACAAGCTAAATAAAATATACTCAAATCAGATTATTAAACTTTTTCAACAGACTAAACAAGTACATTTTGAATTTGGGGATAAACCACAAAAATTACTGGCACGACAGCTTAGAAAATTAGATGAGGAGAAAATGATACATAAAATTAGATCTGATCAAGGAGAAATATTGACTTTACCAAAAGATATCAATGATACACTTTTACAATATTATCAACATCTTTACTTATCTAAACTAGCAGGACAATCAGATGGAATGGAAACATTCCTACAAGACTGTCATATTAATAGTTTAGATCAGGAAGGTAGAGACTTGTTAAACGCTGATATATCAGTAAAAGATATTGAAGAATCAATTGGATCATTAAATAACGGAAAAGCCGCAGGCCCTGATGGCTTAAGTGTTGAATTTTATAAGAAGTTTCATGACCTGATCTCTCCACGCTTACATACAATATATAAATATGCTTATGAACAAGGAAAGTTACCAGAATCATTAAATGAGTCTACAATTACACTTATCCCTAAAGTTGATAAAGATTTGGAAGACCCTGGGTCATACAGAGCAATAGCTCTTTTAAATACTGATCAAAAAATACTAACTAAAATTTTATCTCGGAGGCTAAGTTTAGTGATTAATAAATTAATACATCATGACCAAACAGGTTTTATTCCAAAACGCTATTCATCCTATAATCTGAGACGTCTATTCAATGTCATGTACTCAAAAATTGAGTGAATGATATTGAACCAGCTGTCATATCCTTAGATGCTGAAAAAGCATTTGACCAGGTTGAATGGCCATATTTATTTAAAATAATGCAGAAATTTCAACTGGGGGATAGATTCTCAAAATGGGTAAAAATCATATACTCGAATCCAACTGCAAGAATATTAACAAATCAAATGCTATCAGCAAAATTTAAACTCTTTAGGGGTTGTAGACAAGGATGCCCGTTATCACCATTACTATTTGCTCTGGTAATAGAACCATTAGCTGAAATGATTAGATTAGAACCAGAAATATATGGATATAATACCAAAACTACAAAGAATAATATATCTCTATACGCAGATGACATCTTAATTTATATTACAAAACCGGAGATTAGTATTCCCAATCTATTTAATGTTATAACTAAGTTTAGTACATTTTCTGGGTATAGAATTAATTGGAATAAAAGTGAAATTATGCCTATAACTGGAATAAAATTAAATATATTGGTAGCTTTGTAGTTGTGCCATACTCTTTCCATTTTCAGATGATGGATTGAACAGTGCTCCGTGACATGTTCAAAGCTTGAGATATTTTTTTATAACCTAACCCGGCTTTAAACTTCTCCACAACTTGATCCCTGACCTGTTTGGCGTGTTCCTTGGCCTTCATGATGCTGTTTGTTCACTAATGTTCTCTAACAAACTTCTGAGGTCTTCACAGAACAGCTGTATTTATACTGAGATTACACACAAGTGGACTCTAATTAGGCGATTTCTGAAGGCAGTTGGTTACACTGGATTTTATTTAGGGGTATCAGAGTAAAGGGGGCTGAATATTTTTGCACGCCACACTTTTCAGTTTTTTATTTGTAAAAAAATTTGAAAACCATGTATCATTTTCCTTCCACTTCACAATTATGCGCCACTTTGTGTTGGTCTATCACATAAAATCCCAATAAAATACATTTACGTTTGTGGTTGTAACGTGACATGTGGAAAAGTTCAAGGGGTATGAAAACTTTTGCAAGCCACTGTATGTACAGGGTGTACATAAATTGGGTGTTTGTAAGATGGGGTGGACCTGCATAAATTTGGATGAAGGGAACTGTTAACATATCTAGTAATCTGTCCTTCTGCAGAAAATACTTTTGCACATTCCTTACAGTACTCCAAGCTTATATTAAATCAGCTGTTAAATAATTCTGGAGACCTCATTACTCCATTTCCATGACGTGATCCCTTTTGTTTTCAGTTGTGACTTTCCCATTACTACTTAGTTTTGCAGGTTTGTCCTGTGGCATGAATTAGCTATTGAGATTTCATTTTATAAAAAATGAAATCTTTCAAAAAAATATTTCAAAAAATATTATTTATCTTTGTCAGGCCTCATTTTAAATGCCTTTCTCAAGGCAAATTTAGTTAAGGATTGTAATCCTTCCCCTTAATTATGTTTTTTGATACCAAAGGTTAACGTGGTGATCTTTTTCTAAGCCTTCAAGTTCTAGATATTTCTCTTGAATGCTTACCAGAGGTTGTATTTGAGATGCAGCCTGATCAGAGCAACAGCTTATAGCAACTATGATACAATAACATGTTCTTGCTGGTATAATCATTTCAGCTTATTTAACACAATGCAGTGATCAGTTCCCAGTTGTGGATTATGTACTTTTATGCCTCTGGATTGGAGGTTTTATTTTGAACCAATGAGTTTGCTAGCATTTACAGATGAGTATTACCCTAAGGGTATGAACATATTTCTTAAATTTCTTATATGAAGTTCTGATATTCACGGACAAAGCAAAAGCGTGTTGGTGTAATTTCTCTGAGGTAATTATTGCTGTTGCATCACAACTCGAGTCACCAGCTGTGATTCTAAGGTGTGAATATGGAGGTCTGGATGCTCTGGTTTCCTCCCATATGGTGGTTGGTAGGTAAATTGTTCTGAGGTGGCAAGAGAAACAGCGGGTGAGGGAGAATAGATTATAGATGTGGTGGAATGAGACAGGGAATTCTCTGAGAAGCTGATGTAGACTAGATTGGCCAAGTGAGAAGCAATGGTCTTTACA
Organism: Okamejei kenojei; assembly: GCA_035221665.1. Taxonomy (NCBI): domain Eukaryota; kingdom Metazoa; phylum Chordata; class Chondrichthyes; order Rajiformes; family Rajidae; genus Okamejei; species Okamejei kenojei. The sequence goes on from CM069157.1 coordinate 21,789,975, forward strand.
TTTCCTAGAAATATTTGGCCCTGATTGATGGTGATACTGATGCTGATCTAAAATATAAATGTTTTTCAGCATTCCAATAATTGACCTTTATAAACTGCTCTAATTCTACGTAGAGTTAATAAACAAAAAAGAAAGTTATCTACTTTAAGATAATGAAGTTTTCTAGATATAACTTCCAATTCAATTTAAAAAACAATTTATTCAAGAGCAAAAAAGTAAATCCCTTTATTTGGTTCAAATGTAGACTTTTCTGGGTTTGAAATTGGTTATAATATTTTAAAATGGTATTGCATTCATAACATGGAATTGTGATGCTTTAACACTTCCTTGGTATGAATCAGAATTGTGGAACGTACTGAATTAATAGAACATAAACAAAAATGCAGGAAGAACTCGGCATGTGGAAAGAGAAAGCAGTTAATTTTAGGGTCAGGGACTCCTCAGAATGTATTCGTAACTGATCAGATGGATTATAAAGGTTTATATGGACTGATGGTTCTAAAGATTTAAAATAATTATGGGCAGTTGACAATGTTTAGCAATGTTACAAAATTTTGAGATTTTAATAATCAAGCCTGCAATCTATCCCATCAGATAAAACACAAAAATAAGTTTAATTTGACACCTAAAACACTTCCATACCTTCAGTATTAAAAAGGTTATGGCTATTTTCATACTCGGAAATTAGCATCTATTTCCCTATTGCTTTTCCATTGACTTGACACAAAAGCTGTGATCGAGGACAGTCAAAAGCCCATAACTTTCTTAAAAATTAAGAGAACTGGAAGAAATTTTCAGTTGTTATAGATTGAAGTATTCTGAAACAAATATGAAACAATCTTACTTGGATGACCTGAAATTAAAGCATATAATTCGTTAGTTACCCAATTGTAGCTAATTACAAAATTCAATTACTAGATCTAAACATCTATCAATTTCTTAAGAAAAGATGAACATTTTTAAATAGGCTAAGTGTCCAAATAACATTCATACAAGAATTCACAATATAACATGATTTTTTAATCTCATTGTCTTTAATTTATAGTCCAAATGGAAGGAATTTAGTGTTTAATTCCCGTAAAATTAATGGCCATTTAAATCATCTTGCGAGTGAGATTTTCTGGAATGCGATCGATTGGAATGTTGCGGTTGCGGTGAATTTAAACCCCATATCAGCAGGAAAAATACTGCCGGTTCGTATGGGGAATAAATCACCTTCTAGCAACGTTAAATTTTGATTAAAGGTATCCTAAGAAGCACTTTTTAATGAAAAACTGTGTACCTTGCCTTGTCCTCTACGCGAGCTCCGTCCCGTTGTCGGTGTTCACGGCTTTAGAAGATGATTTTAAATTTACTACAGCAATAGGAACGGCAGTCGAAGCGATTTTTCTTCATCAACTAAATAGTTTGTTCAAGCTCGATTTGAATTGGCTTCTGAAATACCGCATTTTAAACCCGCCCCCCCCCCCCCCCCCCCTCAAAGGCGCTAAAGTCGCACACACGGGCAGTGGCAGAACTGCAGCGCGGCTAAAGGTAAGTATTGTAACATACCTACAATGTTTGTAGTTTCACATCAAGGTGCTCACAAATTGGCACAATGTCATGAATGATATTGTAAATACAAAGTGAAATTTTGCCTTTCTTGAGAGCGATGATATTAAAAGGGTGTCATCGTGCCGCAGCGGTAGAGTTGCTGCCTCACAGTGCCAGAGACCCGGGTTCGACCCTGCCTGTGGGTGCTGAATGTGCGGAGTCTGTACGTTCTCCCGGTGACTACGTGGTTTTTCTCTGGGTGTTGCTATTTTCTCCAACATTCCAAAAACGTGCGTTCCTCAGCACTGATATGCCTCACTTCAGTAAATGTATCATGTTAGCCAATTGCCCATTGTCGTTGTTTCACTCATTTTTAAAAATTATATTTATACAGATAATACAGGTGTGGCTAGAGAGGGAGGGGGGGTTGAGAGGGTGAGGAGGGGGAGGGGGTAGAGTTTGAGGGTTGGGGCGAGGGCGCGGCGTCACAAGGGAGGGCTGGTTCCTGAACGCAATACTCCACCAGGCACCCATAGGTCCCAATACTCACCACTCCCTGGAGAGGGAGGGGGGGCTGAGAGGGAGGGGGGAAGAGAGGGAGGGGAGGAAGAGAGTGAGGGGGGCAGAGAGTGAGAGGGGGCAGAGACAGAAAGAGAGGACAGAGCGAGAGGGTAGAGACGGAGAGCGAAGGCAGGGGGAGAGAGAGGGCAGAGGATTCGGCCCTCAATCCAGCTCCAGTCTCTGCTCCAGCCCAGGGCAGATCCGAGCAAGGCGGTGGGCGGACATCGACCCGAGGATCGCGAGTTCGGCTGCTCCAGTACAGGGCCCGACTTTAGCTCCAGGCTCGTTCTTTCTGCATCTTTGAATAACGCGGAGGGGGGGAGGGGTGATGTCACTCAAAGCGCGCGGACAATTCTGTGCGTGAGGCGACGCCGAGCTAACCCAATGTGAAGTCATCAGCGAGAGCTGCTCGTTTAAATTCAAAGTCTTTTGATATTTTTTTAACATTTTCAGTAATAAGGAGAAATAAAGTGTGAAATTTTCAGATAAGGTGATTTTGGACTCGACGGGAAAAATGTCAACCGGAATATGTAAATATTTTATCATTACCGCATAGTTTTTTGTCTGTCTGTCCCTCTGTCTGTCCCTCTGTCTGTCCCTCTGTCTGTCCCTCTGCCTGTCCCTCTGTCTGTCCCTCTGTCTGTCCCTCTGTCTGTCCCTCTGCCTGTCCCTCTGCCTGTCCCTCTGCCTGTCCCTCTGCCTGTCCCTCTGCCTGTCCCTCCGCCTGCCCCTCCGCCTGTCCCTCCGCCTGTCCCTCTGCCTGTCCCTCCGCCTGTCCCTCCGCCTGTCCCTCTGCCTGTCCCTCTGCCTGTCCCTCTGCCTGTCCCTCTGCCTGTCCCTCTGCCTGTCCCCTCTGCCTGTCCCTCTGCTGTCTCCTCTGCCTGTCCCTCTGCCTGTCCCTCTGCCTGTCCCTCTGCCTGTCCCTCTGCCTGTCCCTCTGCCTGTCCCTCTGCCTGTCCCTCTGCCTGTCCCTCTGCCTGTCCCTCTGCCTGTCCCTCTGCCTGTCCCTCTGCCTGTCCCTCTGCCTGTCCCTCTGCCTGTCCCTGCCTGCCTGTCCCTCTGCCTGCCCCTCTGCCTGCCCCTGCCTGCCCCTCTGCCTGCCCCTCTGCCTGCCCCTCTGCCTGCCCCTCTGCCTGCCCCTCTCTCTCTCTCTGTCCCACTCTCTCTCTCTCTGTCCCTCTCTCTCTCTCTCTCTCTCTCTCTCTCTCTCTCTGTCCCTCTCTCTCTCTCTCTCTCTCTCTCTGTCCCTCTCTCTCTCTCTCTGTCCCTCTCTCTCTCTCTCTCTCTCTCTCTCTCTCTCTCTCTCTCTCTCTGTCCCTCTCTCTCTCTCTGTCCCTCTCTCCCTCTCTGTCCCTCTCTCCCCCGTCTCTCTCTCCCGCCGTCCGTCCCCGTCCCTCCCTCTCCCTCTCCCCTCTCCCCCTCCCCCTCCCCCCTCCCCCTCCCCCTCCCCCTCCCCCTCCCCCTCCCCCTCCCCCCTCCCCCTCCCCCCCTCCCCCTCCCCCTCCCCCTCCCCCCCTCCCCCTCCCCCTCCCCCTCCCCCCCCTCCCCCTTCCCCTCCCCGTCCCCCCTCCCCCCTCCCTCTCCCCCTCCCTCCCTCCCTCCCTCCAGCCTCTTGTACAGCCTCTTGCCTATTAAGATTGACAGGTTCTTCTGAGAGAGGAATGGTTAGCCCATATATGGTTATGCTAAAGAAGCTATTTTTTGCAGATTCAAGCGCTCTTGTTTTGTGATTGTTCATCTATTGTTTATACATTGCAATCAATAGAGCAGCGGGAAAGAACCGTTGTCTGAACATTCTCCTGATTGTTTATATCATAAAGGAAAACATTCATGTGGTTGTGCTGTTATCTCGCTAGTGTCATGGAAGAATGGCGGAAACATTTCTGTTCGCCTTGCTAGTGTAATAGGAGAAAGGTTAAAGCATCCATTTTGTAACTTTTAAATCTTTAAACTATCTCATTCCTTCTGCTTTTATCAGTTATGATACCATTCAAAATCCTCGGTAGGTACATAATGGTCACAAGCAGTTAACAATAAAAATCAGAGCGATGATTAATAAAAAGATAGAGCCATAGTGTAATACAGTACTCCAGAATCCACCAAACCAACTGAATGGCCAGCAGCTCCCATTTAATTCATTGTAGCAAGGTCAGTGAGATTAGAGGATTCATCAGGGATCCAGGGACAATACTCATCTTATTATAATACAGGTGCCTCTTTGTGATCTTTATGATCAATACTTATTTTATAGTATGAAAGTTTTTTAATATACAATAGTTGTAAAATGGTGAACACAATTACGTCCAAAGATTATCAAGAATTTTTGCAGTTTGACAATGACAATAACCTGGTCGAAGACTTGTCAAATTCAGTTGTGAGATTAAAAACGGAAATAGCATACTTTCTGACAAAATGGTAGGGGTAAAATGAGAATGGAGTTGTCAACTATCTTAATGCAGAGCTTATAAAAAATAAAGAGTAATATTTTGAATTCATACATTTCCGGCTGTTAGCATTAACTCTTATACAAATTCCCTCATTGAATTGCTTGGAAAACAGAACGAGATTTGGCAAGCTCCCCTGAAGAAATATTCCCTACTGTGGCTTTGAAAGCTCCCCATTGAATTGCTGCATGCCATTTATCCATGACTGTGGGACCTGCAGATTAGTTTTTAGTTTCTTTAAGAGATTAACATCCATAAATTCAAATGATACAAGATACCATGAACTAGAAGCATTATTTCAGCAGGCATCCAGGAATTTGAGAAAGGGTTGTGGTTGGGTGTGGGCTGGGCTGAGGGGCGAGAATTAAATTACCATTCTAACAACTTCAAGGGAACAAAATATCTGCTGAGAGTATAAATACAGTGATGGGATATCATTGTTGCTCTGCAAAGTCAAATATTGAAATAAATAGCACTTTTATAAATAACATATTAGACAAACTCAACATCAGATATGAGACTTTTGTTTTCTTACAGCCTTTCCGCAAAATTAAACATTAACTTGCCCATCTTGTTAAATTAATATTTGCCTTTTAACCATTTTTTCCCGCACATTCCCATTCTTATTAAAACCCAGGCCAAATAAGAAAACTCGTGAATTGGAGGATGATGAATTATGCAGAATTATTGCAGGAATGGAGGCACCCATGTGTCTGATTGTAATTTGGTTTGAACCTGTCTTTGAGCTCGTAAAGCGTTATAGCACAAACCCAACATCCTAATCAGATAAGGAAGCTTGTTTACCTTACAGCAGCGAGTTCACTGCTAACACTTCTATCATTGTAGCCCTCGCTACAATGGTCAATTACTGTAAAGGTGTCGACCTCTGCTGGTATAGATGACAGAATAATATTGGTATCAGATATTAAAAGACTATTTTTAATAGCTCTCAGGTCTTACACTATTCATTCCGTCTTCCCACTTAGGATTGGCATAATAGGAGCATTACAGGACTTTGCATTTTCACTAATAGTGCTTGTTGCAATAAAGACAATCATGTCAATCATAAAGATCATAGCTATCCCTTCTTCACACTCCGGGGCCAGTCAATATTGTTTTATACATGGCATGGCAGCACCCTTTTTTATAGTCAGTTTATGTTCAGGGGCTGAATATATTCAGCCGACATGATTCTTATGCTTTGCCCATAGTTTAGACCAGAGCCACAGTAGGAAGATCTGTAGTAGGCAGCTGCTGCTTTTCATAGTGTCCCATTCCTTTATGAATCTTGTGATCTTTCCTTCTGTGTCATTGGCAACTTTAAAACATGAATTGTCTGTTTGTCCTTCAGCCATTGTATAATTTTTTTCCTATTTCTTTCGCTCTTGCTGGAGGTCTAGCAGCTATGATTAAGTGTGACTCAGAAGTGTCTCCCATCTCAAATCGATCCCATTGGTTTTATTCCTAATCCTGGGACCCCAAAGAACAAATAAGGGGTCACTGTTAATTGTTCAAGTTTATTCAACCAGGGGGAGACTCGTTCCTGGTATCCGGGATTAGGGAGGCACCTACATAATTCCGGGCAATACGTTTGCTTATGTTCATGGCTGGTTTTAGCAAGATACTGTAAATACTGACCTTTCCTTTTAATGTTTTGTATGGCTTCCTTTTACCTCCAGTCTTGCAGAAGGACATTCAAGTTCATACTTCCTTGTTCCAATTCTTTCGCAATCGGTTAGGGGTATCCAACGAGGATTATTTTCGACCTTCATTGCTGTAGGTGTAGTCAATAGTAGTTGGAAGGGCTCCTTCCACCGTTCTCCCAATTTCCTCCAATCCCAATTGCTTATCAGTTTCGTGATCTCCTTGTGGTAAGGATTCGCCGTTATGGTCAGCTGATAGTGGTTTCTGCATTTCTCTGGTTCAGTGGTTTCTGTAAGACTGACAAGGTCCGGCTCAATTGCTGTGCATATGTAATTAATTCATCACTAATGTCCTGTCCAGTCTCAGTCAAGGCTTTACTTAAACTCTATAACTATATACAAGGCAGACCCTTTAAAAATAGGCCATTATAAAGAAAAACAATTTCAAATTAACAGATTTTTTCTGAGATAAAGGCATTTCCAATTCTCATCCAAAACCTCAATCTGAATTCCACATGGCCAGTGCGCAATTCAGATCTCTCTTGAATTCAATTCAAAAGGTAAGAAATAGGAAGAAATCAAACTTAAAATACAGACAAGGTCACCAATGCTAATGCCAGGTTATGCAGCGAAGAAAATGAACAGTCTCATTGCTGAGCCACATCCGCAGTTTAATAAAAAGTTGAGAAGACAGAGAATAAACATTTAATTTCCACATAGATAGCCAATGCATTTCCAAAGAGCAAAGGAAAATAAAATAACTGCGGCTCAACGCCCACACAACTGCAACTTCTCAAAGAGACACTACCTTTTAAAACACATGAGACTACAAAGATTTATCATGTAAATGAGCAAGCTCATTCAATGACATCCTATTTCATATGAATTATAGGATTAATTCAACATTCACCCAGAACCAGTTCAACAAACAAGGAACAGTCTTTAAACTCACTCACTCTACACCCTCCTTTCTGTGACATTCACTCACAAATTTCCGCACCTCATGCAATATGCTGAATCTCAGATATTCACACACGTTAAAGCAATAAAATTCTCACTCAAGAGTAAAACATAGTTATACACTCCTCAAGGAAATCATGCAAAATTCTTAAAACTTTGATACACCCCAAAATGTTCATACTTTGTTCATAAACACAACACATACTGAAGAACGGTCTCAACCCAAAACACACATTTCTGTTATCTCACTCGACTCTCTCGGTCTGTTGCTGCTATTACTGCTCCTCCCCCTTAGACGCAGGTCATTTCGTGAAAGCTTCAAAGTGTAAGTTACATTCACATTCCCTTCCCTCCTTATCAGCAAGAGTAAGGAAGTGTATATAGTGTAAAAGGAATACATCAGGCACACAAATTTTTCTGAGAGGGGTGAGCCAGAGGCCCATCAAAGGGTCAACGGTGCAGCCCCCTTGTTTCCAAAGATTACGTTAATCAACTTTACATTCCTTGTCTTGCAGAGCCGTTCTGTCTACTAGAATCTTTGGTTCTGTGGGGACCAATGTACAGAATTCATAATCTGCTGTGTGGGAGTAATGTCAGCTGGGGCATTCCACCGGGAGACTTAGTTGTGGCCACTTGTATGGGCATTGCACTTAATAATGGCCAGTTGGACTGGGAGGGCTAAGGCGTGCAGTAGTTGGTGCAGTAGCAAGCGCTGTTTTTAAGTTGCGAAAGTCTTTTTGTTGGAGTTAGAGAGAGAATTGCCGCGGTGCCTTGGCAGAGACACCAGCAATGAGTAGTTTAATGTATCCACTGCCGGTAGAAATTAACCAAGCCCAGAAATGGGATTGGTCCGATTCCCTGTCATTCAGGGTCTTGCCACACCTCACATTTTTAAACTGTACGAGAGTTTTAAACTGTACGGACTGTTGGCAGCAAAATGTTGAAGTTCTTGGGGCAAAAGTGAACAGCCTCTATTCTTGCGGGGTAGTTAAGGTACAATGCCTCGAAAACCACCAGCTCGACATCCTGCTTTTTCCCTTTCAGTCTTCTTTGATTTATCTGCTGTTTCTCTTTCTGTGGTGCTCTGGGTTTGTTTCACTTCAAACAGACAAAAACGCAATAAAATTAGTAATCAAGTAGTAAAATCTTTATTTTGCCAGGCGGGTGTGTCAGTAAACTCTTACAGTACGTAATATACAGACTACAGGTTCACTCTATCCCCACACACAAATGTAATGTTCAATTAGATATATTTATACCCCAATAATCAGCAATTCAGAAATAATTTATCTTACAGAGCATTGTACAGCCTCTTGCCTGTTAATATTGACAGGTTCTTCCGTGAGAGGAAAGGTTAGCCCATATATGGTTATGCCAGGCGGGTGTGTCAGTAAACTATTACAGTACGTAATATACAGACTACAGGTTCACTCTATCCCCACACACAAATGTAATGTTCAATCAGATGTATTTATACCCCAATAATCAGCAATTCAGAAATAATTTATCTTACAGAGCATTGTACAGCCTCTTGCCTGTTAATATTGACAGGTTCTTCCGTGAGAGGAAAGGTTAGCCCATATATGGTTATGCTAAAAAAGCATTTTTTTTTTGCAGTTTCAAGCACTCTTGTTTTTTGACCTTGTTGATCTATTTGTACATTACAATCAGTAGGGCAGAGGGAAGAAACATTGTCTGAACATTCTTCTGATTGTTTATATCATAAAGGAAAACATTAATGTAGTTGTGCTGTAATCTCGCTAGTGTTATGGAAGAATGGCGAAAACATTTCTGGTCGCCTTGCTAGTGTAATAGGAGAAAGGTGAAAGCAACCATTTTGTAACTTTTAAATCTTTTAAGTCTCCTCCATGTTGTGTTGCTACGTTGGAAAGTTGTGAATCTGTGGAATTCTCTGCCACAGAAGGCAGTGAAGGCCAATTCACTTGATGTATTCAAGAGAGGGCTAACAGAATCAGGGGATATGGGGAGAAAGCAGGAACAGGGTACTGATTTTGGATGATCAGCCATGATCACATTGAGTGATGGTGTTGGCTCAAATGGCCGAATGGCCTACTCCACCTAATCTCTATGATCTATGTTTCTTTGAGAAAATTATTGCAACAGGTAAGTGATGAACCTAAAACATAAATTTGGAGCAACCCAGGTCAGGAAGTATCTGTGGAGAGAGAAACATCTTTCATGTTCAGGAACTGCAGATGCTGGTTTAAACAAAAGATAGACACAAAAAGCTGGAGTAACTCAGCAGGGCAGGCAGCATCTCTGGAGAATTTCATGTTGGTGATCTTTCAACTATGAGAAGTCAAAAAATGAGCATGTTTGTGGAGAAGGGGAAGGAATAGAAAAATTAGCATGTTTTGTGGAGAAGGGAAAAGGATGGACAAAACCGAATGTTAGAAACGTGGGAAATGTGCAATATTTGCAAGCTTTTCAACGCAAACATAATTAATGAACAAGTGTCAAATATAGTGATTTTTTTAAATGGTACTTTATTTAACTTTCTGAATATTGAGAAGTAGAACATTCATTGTGTTGAATGATTACCTACACTTTGCCCCCTTCCTACCTAGGATGAGGATTTTCTCACCAACACTGCTTGTCATTCTCCTCGCGCGTGGGAAGAAGATGGCGATGCAAGTAAGTGCTCTAATTTTTAATGTTTTTCTTATTAATAAAAGTATTTAATTAATCCTGTGAAAGATTAAATTTTCAACTTTTAATATGGTGCAATAAAATGTCAGCAAGACATAGCTGTAAAAAGTATTACTATTTTGCTGTACATACGTATCCTGTCCAGTTAGAAATGCATTTCCCAGGTATATTAGTTTAATGCATTTTGAATATTCAGAAAGTTATTTTTTTGTTAATGAATTTGTGAGGTTATTGAGTTGTAATCTGAAAAAAAAATTAGCAGTGTTGAATTTTGTGCAGCGAATCAATGGTGAAACCATGCAAAGCGTTAGAGGGATATGTGATCGAAGACAGTGAAAATAATTATTAAGAATTACAGTGAGATTTTCGTCAGTTGGGAAAGTGAGGGGAAGAGTTGTTAATTCAGCAGGAGGTATCCAACCTTAGGAAGTCAAACCAGGCCAGAACTTTCACAATCAATAGTTGTGCCCTGGCGAAGTGTAGAGCTGCAGGATTCAGGAATACAACTACATAATTCTCTGAATGTGGTGTCATGGGTGGGTAGGGTGGTGAATGAGGCTTTTGGCATGCTGGTCCTCATCTATCAGGAATTGAGTATAAAGGTTGGGATGTTCAGTTGCAGTTGTACAGGACGATGGTGAGGCTACATTTGGAGTATTGTGCCCAGTTTTGGTCACCCTATTATTGGAAAGATGCCGCCATTAGGCTGGATGTTTTATGAGGATGTTGCCCTGATATCCTGCTCAAACCTTACATTGTTTGATGATTTGCAAATTCTCATCACTTCATATGTTTTTGCCTTGCTGCTACAAACAAACCACAAAAGATTTTAATTTCCTCTTCTACTACTTCTGAATCTCCCATTCCCTTTGGTTAATCATTAACAAAAGCTGAGCTCTGATGCGACTTTCAGATGGAACAAAGAGTTGGGACTTTAAATGGAAAGATGTAATTATTAGAGTGCTCAACAATCAGTACTTTGCCCACAACTATCTATTATCGTTTTTAATAACTTGGAGGGTCAGTGTGTCGTATGACATAAAATAGTAAGATTAAACAAGAACATACCAGTTTGAAGTTTGATCTTTATTTTATGAGGAGTTGCGATGAGAGATTTCGTGAAGACCCCGCCAGCATGCATGCGCGACATTTTTCAATGCAGCGGTGTGGAATCACAGATAACAACAATGACTGAAGATAGTAAGATTAACATAGACTTGAACATACCAGTTGACCTTATGATAGAGGGTTTGGAGCGAAGGGCACAAAATCCCTCATCGCAACTCCTCATAAAATAAAGATCAAACTTCAAACTGGTAATTTCCTGTTTAATCTTACTATTTTACTTCGGAGTCACATGAGTGACTTTGTGAAGATTTCAAAGCTGTGATTTCACGCCCTGGACAACGTCCATGCTGTCACACTGCCGCAATACTGATGGAGGAAGGTTGTTGATGCATTCCAGACTGAACAGGCTGAAAAAGTAATGGGTATTTATTTATACAAATAATAACAAAAAGCCCCTAATCCGGGGACAAATTATACTATGGAGCGGCTCTCAGCACAGCTTCTGCGAACGTTGCGGGGGCGGCCACCAGCTTATTGTAGAAGCGTTGGAATGTTGATTCACTGGCCCAGCCCGCGGTAGCGAGGACATGGTCCATGGGCACCTCCATGGTCCTCGCTGCTGATGTGGATGCAGCCCTGGTAGAGTGAGATTTTAAAATGTTAGTATCTATACCTGCTGCACCCAATACCACCCTGAGCCACCTGGTGATGGTCTGCACAGTCACCCAGTTATGTGGTTGCTTGTGGCTGATAAGGAGCCCCTGCTCCATCTTCCGGATGGTGCATGTAGTCTTGATGTAATGGCGGAGATGGGTGGCTATGCAGAGGGTGGCATCAGAGGGGTACGCCCGGAATTCCAACTGCAGCCCAGTAAACCCCGGTCTATGCTGCTTTAGTAGTTCTTCTACAAAGAAGGTTACCTTTCCAGGGGTCGAGACCATTCTGTCGAGTCGAAGTTTCTGCAAGGTCTGTACCCGTTGTGCTGTTGTCAGTGCCATCAACATCACCACTTTGAGGGTGAGTTTATCAAGCGCTAACCCTGTCATGGGGGACCAGCTTCTCAGTTGGGTCAATACTACCCCTACATCCAAGGTGATGTTGTATCTGGGTCGAGGATGGTTGGTGTTAAACACTCCCCTCATAAATTTAGATACCAATTGGTATGTGCCCACACCTATGTTGAAGTATGAGGACAGCGCACTCCTGGCACTGTTGATGGCATTGTAGCTGAGACCCTCATCGTAATGAAGGTCCGCGAGGAATTCCAGGACATCAGGGATCGTGGCAGAGTAGTAGGTCGTATTTGTACGAGAGCAGTAGGCCTCCCACTTCCTGATCTGGGTGAGGTACTGCTTTCTGGTAGATGCCCTGAACGACGCTGTGATGAGGTCCATGGCTCTGGGTGATATGCCAGCCTCCAATAGTGGCCTCCTTAGAACCTGCAAGCCAACAGGTTTAAGTGACCATGGCACGGGTGACTTTCCCCCGTAATGGGGTTTGTAATCAAATTGGGGTTTTTTGCAATTTGTACCCATGGATTTTTTAACATGTGGAGGACCACCGGGTACCATGGTTGTGTAGGCTAGTCGGGTATGATCAATATGCCTGTAGCAGAATCCAGTTGGATTTTCTACAATACCCGACTGATGAGGCAGAATGGGGGAAATGCGTAGCAGAACCATTTCCCCCATTGGAGTGAAAAAGCATCCATTGCTACTGCCCCAGGGTCTGGTTCCCAAGACACATACGTTGGTATCTGATGGTTCAACCTAGACGCAAAAAGGTCGATATCTGGTGTAACAAATTTAACTATAATTTCAGCGAATATTTGGGGGTTCAACATCCACTTGATGTTATCATTGAATACTCGTGACCTGGTGTCCGCCACTGTATTGAGCTTCCCCGGGTGGTAGGTCGCTGATAATCAAATGTTTCTTTCAATGCACCAGAGCCAAATTGTGTTTGCCAATTCGTCACACGATACTAACCTGATACCACCCATATGATTTATGTAAGCCACCACCTATCTATTTGTAGGCGGACATGCGTATGATGTAAATTTGTGCAGTATGCCTGCAGCCCATGGAAAGCTCCCAGCATCTCCAAATAGTTAATTCCTTGTGTCTGAAGGAGGGTGGACTCGTGAGGATCCCATCTGCCACCACAACTGGACGTGGTGTCAGTTGCACCCCAGCCTTGGGCGCTTGCGTCGGTCTGTAACACGACTGATGGGTTGCTAATAATGATTGGCTTGTAACACTCACTAATATTGTTAACCCGCCATCGTAGCTCAATTTTAGCCTTGATCGGCAGCTGCATAGGTCTGTCAAAATGTCCAGCATTTGATTTTAATGCTGAAATTTTTGCTCTTTGCAAATTTTGATAATGTAATGGTCCGAATTGCGCAGCTGGAAATGTAGCTACGAGTTTCCCAATTACCTTAGCAGCATGTCTGATGGTCGGCACCCTGGTGCAAGCAAGGCTGTTGCATGCCTCTTTTATGGCTGATGCTTTGTCGGCTGGGATAGTGACTATCATTTGGTTGGTGTCAATAGTGAATCCCAGATAGTCCATGACTTGAGATGGGGTGAATTTGGATTTGTCTGGATGGGTAACAAACCGTAATGCCTCAAATAGAGATTTAGTAGCTGTGACTGCCAGCTTCGCCAATTCAAGGGTTTGCCCCACTATTAATATATCGTCCAAGTATGCCATGACGATATCATTTTGTTGTCTTAGGGTCGCCAATATAGGTTTGACAATTTTGGTAAATAGCCTAGGGGCTGTTGTAAGTCCATTGGGTAAGGCTTTGTATTGCCATAATTGACCCCTCCAGCCAAATTTTAAGAATTTCCTATGATATTCTATGTTGGGGACTGTATAGTATGCATCTTTTAAATCGATGCAGGCCATAAAGTACCCCAGGGAAATCAGCTGTTTAGCCGTTTCGAACGTTTCCATTTTGAAATGGGTATATTGTACAAACGTATTCAGATGGGTTAGGTCTATGATGATCCGACATCCGCCATCTTTTTTAGTTTTTGTAAAGATGTTGGACACAAACTCAAGGGGTTCATGTGTGTTTTTTTTCTATCACCCCTTTGGCTGCCAGCCTTAAAAATTCTGCATGTCCTTCTTCTATCTCTTTATGAGAGAGCGCAAACCTGCGATGAGGGACATGCTGTGTAGGGGGAAGTATCTCATTAATAAACTCTATTACATAACCCTGAATACTTTGTAGAATAAAGGGATCTGAGGTTATCGCACCCCATGCACCCCAAAATGCCCGCAACCGTCCCCCTATTTGTGAGGTTACAATTGCTACTTTCTTGAAAGAACCAGACCCCCTTACCTCCATGGTTAACGGTGGGAGCTGGTGTATTGTGGTTTCGGGGGCCGTTGTGTTGCTGGATATGGTTGTTGCCGCATTTTCCATGCGGGTTTCTGCTGGCCCTGCCCTAAAATAGGCTTCTGCTGTTGGGGAGCAGATGGCGGATAGGTTCTCTGTGCCCTATCCAGCTGACGAGGTTTAGAGATAGGGTAAGGCTGTGGTCGACGGTATGTCTGTACTCTGACTGGTGGTGGCTTCATCAGGCCGACAGTTTTGGCCTCCTCGTCTAGTTCTTTGACCTGCCTGGGCAGGTCCACCCCAAACAGCTGTCGTGGTGGTGGAGTGGTGAAGGCGCGACACAACCCTGCGAATTTTGGGTTGAGGGTGGGCCGGATGGAGCTCTTACGAAAGCAGTTGATTTCTAACTGCGTGTTGCAGAGGAGGGCAAGAGCATCCTGCTGCTCATCGGTGACATTATCTTCAACTAGGGTCCTGGCGAATGCCGTGATACCCGACGTCAGGATCTCGAGGATTTTCTGGAGGTGTACCTCCTGTGCTCTGATGGTGGAACTCATGTTCCCCCAGATTTGTGTGTTGACCGTGGGGACGTTCAGGTTGACACTGTTGTCCGGAGCTTTGTACTTCTCCATGCCTCTGCAAGTACTTGATCTTGAAGCTGGTGAGTGGCCAAGAAGTTAATGCTCCCCGCCAGTTTGGGATGCAGCGGTTTCCCTGAACGCGCTGGTGTGGCAAATTTTGCAACCACGTCCAGCAGGTCTGCTCCTGGCACTAGAGCAGTGGGCTCTTCCATCACGGGCTCTTCATCGAAGTCAGCCATCTGCTGGCTTCTAGCACTGCCGGCTGATGAAGGTGAGATGCTAGGTGGCCTCATGATCTGGCTCCTAGATCGCTGAGACCCACGCTCCTGTCGGTCCAGGTCTCGCTGGAGAAGTTGCTCCACCATGAGCTCCATCCTGGCCATGCGACCGCCGCCGCTAAACGCGGACGACAAGTCGACTTCCCCAGGTTCTTCGAATACTCTGGGGCTTCCACCAGCGGACCACACCTCGTCGAGGTGATGACAAGGGTCCGCTGGCAGGTCGTCATTGGCAGCCGCTCCAGCGGGGCCGTACGACTCCTGCGCGGACATACCGCTGTCCGCCATCGTGCGGACTGTGGCGGTCCCCCTGCCTGATACGAAGGCAGCGGAGATGAGTCGGTGCCGGCCCCCGGTGCCTGGCTCCCCGATGTCCGTGCAGGCTTACCACCACTTCTGACCACCAGGGTCTGTGGTGGTGCATGGTCGCTAGCTGCCTCAGCGAGGCTGCCCGACCGAACTCTGCTGCCACCGGCCTGTGCTCCGGCAGCCTGTACCAGTGGTATGTCGGTAGCTCCTGCTCCTGCAAAGCTGCCCAACTCTCCAGCAGCTCTGCCGCTGGCCCGCACTCTGGCAGGCTTCCCCGGCTGCTTGCCGATGCCTGCCGCGGCTGCGGGGCTCGACTTCGGCGTGGCTTTTACCCGGGTATGCCCTCATGGGACCTGTAAAATATGGGAAGTTGCCGTCGCCGGTGTGCGAGGCACGTTAGCTCGTACCTGCTTGCTACTACCCCTGGCTTTGGGTGATGGTAGCATGAAGTCAGGGTCTGGTATACCCTGCTCCTGTGCGGACGTCCATTCTGGAGAAGAGTCGGGCGCTGCTGACTCTGTAGGGCCCAACTACCGCAACTTTTTCCCCGGCCGTGGCGTTGCGAGCAGCTCCGGGGATGTTGGCCGCTGACTTCCTAGGGTCCCGCGGCTCTTGGAAAGCTTGGCTTTCCCTCTTCCTTCCATGCTTGAATCTGTAGGTAGAAGCAAAACTCCCAACTACAACCAGCTCAAGGTTAGTTTACTTACCTTCAGCCTCCTTTTTTAAGGAGCTGTTGGGGAAGCGCACTCCCCCCCCCAGCTTGTCGACAGCAAATGCGAGCGACGATATGTCGCACATGCATGCTGGCGGGGTCTTCACGAAGTCACTCACGTAACTCCGAAGTAAAATAGGTTGCCATGTGTTACAAGTTTAAAGGTAGAGAGGTATTGTTGCAATGGTCTAGGGTATTGATGAGATTGCACCTGGAGTACACTGTACAATAATTCCTCGTATTTAAGAAAGGTGATACACGCATTGGAGGTAGACCAGAGAATTTTTAAGGTCATTCCTGAGATTGGAGGGTTGTCTTATCTTGAACAGCTAATTGCATTAGATTTGTACTTGAGAGTGAGGGATAATTTTATTGAGATACGAGATCTCTAGGGGACATAAAAAGGTAGATTTATTGTGGGAAAGTCTCCAGCAAGGGGAAATGATTACAAGGTAAAAGTGGTTAATTAAAATTGAAGTTCATACAAATTTCTCTTTGCAGACAGTGAATCACTGGAATTCTTTACACTAGAGGGTTGTGGAGATTGGATCACTTACAGTATTTTAGGTGGAATGAAGATAAGGGAACAGGGAAAATGGCATAGAAGAGGAGCTGGGATAGATCATCCATAATCTCTGGTGGGGCAAGAATTGGGGCCAAGTCCTATTTTCTTTAAAAAATAATAATATTTTTATTAGAAGCATGTATACAAATAATAGTAAGTGACAATTTAATTACAATTCTTACATAGATTCAGTTTTTTGATTTTTTTTTAAAGAATAAAGATAAAGAGAGAAAAAGATAAGAGAAACTATAATCTAATAAAGAAAAAAGGAAGACGAAAAAATAAATTACAAATAACAAAATTGTGGAGATAGATCCAGGAGATGTTGAGTATAACTATTCATCCAATCCCAAACTCAGGCTTCAACCCTGATTTTGTGTTAAACTAATTCACTTTTTCAAGAATTCAATAAATGGAGACCATATTCTAACAAATAATTCTGGTTTGTCAATTAAGATGAATCTTATTTTTTCCAAATGTAAGGTCTCAGTCATTTCCGCAATCCACATTTTAATTGTGGGGGCTGCTGGCTTTTTCCAAAATTTAAGTATTAATTTTTTCGCAGTTATTAGGTTGTAATCAAGAAAGTGTCTCTGACTTATTGTAAAGTTTGTACTATGTTCTGATAATCCTAATGTTATTAATTTTGGATCTGCGTCCAGTTGGTTATCGATAACTTCAGAAATAATTTTTAAAATGGCCGCCCAAAAATTTTGAATTTTTATATGTTACAAAGGTATGAGTTAAGTTGACTTCTTGAAATTGACATCTATCATAAAGAGGGGAAATATTTGGAAAAATCCTATTTAATTTTGTCTTCGAATAATGTAATCTATATAGTATTTTAAATTGTATCAAGGAGTGTCTAGCATTTAACGAACAGTGGTTTATATATTGTAAGCTTTCATCCCATGTGTCTTTTATTATGCGTTGAGCCAACTTGTCCTCCCATGCTCGTCTGTATGATTCTGAAGACTTGTATTTTCTGCTTGTATTTTTTTTAGGCAAGCATTTTTGTTTAGCTCGTTATATGTCTGTGAATTGTATTAGAATATTTTTTCCAACTTTAAGGGGTTTTAAAAATGCTTCTTGTAAATTTTAAGAACAGTCCTGTAATTTTGTCTGCATTTTGTAATGAAGCCACAGGTTGGGTTTTTACATTGATCTTTCTACACTCGATCTTGAGTAAAGTAATATAGGATTGAGTCGCCAATTCCTTATGAAATACAAAAATGATGATGAAGTAGACAGAGATATATTTTTATCTTGGAGAATAATTTGATGGTGAATGGATATTGTGGAAGATGCGTGTTTATGGTTAGGATGAAGAAATATAAATATATTTGGTTTAAAAGCTGAATAAAAGTTATTTATTTTAAACTGTTGAGACTTCATCTCATACTATAATATCACTAAAATTAAGTTACAGGTGTTGCTTCATTAATGCTGTTAAGGCACTTTGTCCTTTGGCCAATATTGTTTATAAATATTCAAAGCTTTTCCCAAGTAAAACTAATTTTCATATAAAATCAACCCGTGTAGAGCTGTGTATTTGTAATAGAATAAGCTAGTAAATGCAAACTAGGAGTGGACTGCTCATCTGCCCAGCTTCTGAGTGAAACTGCATCATGACGAATGGCTAACACAGGACATCATGAAGCAGATGGCACCACTCGACCCGAGTTGGAGTGAACGCCATAGATGGATAAATAGATTGAATGCAAATCATTATCGGTCCTCTTTCAAAACATTAAAAAGTTCTCCTCTGAATGCCACGGTTGCTTGATAATTTATCCCAAAAAACTCTAATTTTAACTGTTTTTAGTCGCATTACTGAATAAAATGCTGGCTCTGCAAGGCTGTAATCCTGTATGGATGAAATAAGAGTGCTAACTATATGATGAGGCAATAACCTGACATAACTGCAGTTGTAATATTATGTTTACTGTAGTTTTAATATTGATGTCTGGTTTTCAATGTAATGACTGTGTTTTGTATATTTGTATAAATTGGGCACCATTTCTCACCACAAGTATTATCATAATAATGGCATTTATCAATCACTCAGATCAGTCTGACGGCCCCCCTGATTACTTTGTATCTCTGTCTATTTAAGAAAAAACTGCAGATGCTGGAAAAATCAAAGGTAGACCAGCTGCAAGCCGGCAGCCCTGCCGGCAGCGTGTTAGTCTTTTCTACTTTTTTTGTTTCTTTAGTATATCCTAATGTGTGTTTTTAATGTCTCACTGTGTGTCTTGTGTGTGTGGGGGGTGGGGGTAAGGGGGAAACTGTTTCGGTCGCCTCTTCCACGGAGAGGCAACTTTTTCCATGTCGTCTCCCCCGTGGCCTAACAGCAAGGATCGGTGCGGCCTTTCCCGGACTCATGCCTGGGGCTTCAGCTGCGGGCGCAGCGAGGACGCTTTCATCACGGAGCGGGCGAGCCCTCGCCGGGGGTCGCCGGAATGGAGCGCTCCGTTCGCTGGCCTGCGGCAGCCTGAAGCCACGGTCTGCGGAGCTCCAGCTGGCGCAGCGTCCGGAGCCTCGTTGGGGACCCGGGAGGAGAAGAGCTCCGACCGCCGGCCCTGCAGTCTGCGATGCTTCTTGCTGCGGCGCGGTGGGGACTTTAAATCTTCGACCGCCGGCCTGTGGCCTACACCATCTTGAAGCCGCGGTCTCCGGTGGGGAGGCACTGATTCAGGACTTACCTTGTCTGTACATCTGGACGCCTGCAGCGGCGACTGCGGAGGGTTGAAGGTCCCGATGGGGGAAAATGGAGGAGGACTGGCCAAATTTTGTGCCTTCCACCACAGTGATGAATGCTGTGGTGGATGTTTGTGTTTGTGTTACATTTTTATTGTGTATTGTGTGTTCTGTTTCATTGTACCGCTGCTGGCAAATTCATTTCACTTGCACTTCATGTGCAACTGACGAATAAAACTTGACTTGAATGGGACTTCCGGTGGCGCCATGGAGGGCTAGAGGATAACGCCAGCCAGCTCCACGAAAAAAACGGGGAAAAACGGGAGATTAAGGGACCTACCCGCTGCCTGCTGCTTGCTGCCTGCCGTTTCTGCACCGAGTGTTGTGAGTGACTAAAGCTGACGTAATTTATATTCAAGAAACTCACTTAAAAAAAGACGCTGAATATAGGTTGAAAGCTAAATGGATAGATAAAATGTATCACTCTTCTTTTACGCATAAATCAAGAGGCGTAGCAATATTATTTCGTAAAGGTACTTTATTTAAGCATACATCAACTATAACTGATAAAGATGGTAGATACATTATTGTGATAGGAGAATTAACACAGAAAAAATGATTTTTGTTAATATATATGGACCAAATTTTGATAGCCCATTGTTTTTTAAGAAAGTACTTAACAATATTCCGGAATTAACACAATATAATTTGATAATTGGAGGAGATTTTAATTGCACACTAGACCCCTACTTAGATAGATCTACAAAGCAAAGAAAAACTAAATCACACTCCAGTGACTTATTAAACGCATATATGCAAACGACTAACATTAAAGATGTTTGGAGAACAGAAAACCCTACTGGACGAGAATACTCTTTTTACTCGCCAGTACATAAAACTTATTCAAGAATAGATTATTTTTTGGTGGACGCAAAACTTATTTCACTTACTTATGAATCCAAATATCATAATATTATAATTTCAGATCATGCGCCATTAACATTTAAAATTAAAATAAATGGCAAAACAGAAAAATCAGGACAGTGGAAATTTAACCCACAAATTTAAAAAAATAAAACTACTCAGGAATATATCACAACTCAAATTAAGATTTTTTTTGAAACAAATGATCAACCAGAAATATCTTGCTCCTTATTATGGGAAACATTCAAAGCATATCTCCGGGGAATCATGATCTCCTCACAAGCATTCCATAATAAAAAGATTCGGAAGGAACAACAAGATTTGGAAAGGGAGATTAAACAATTAGATATACAGAATGCAACAAAACCAGATATAATATTACACAATAAAATTGCAGCATTGAAATATAAATTAAATAAAATATATACAGATCAAGTTGTAAAACTTTATCAACATACCAAACAATTACAGTTCGACTTTGGAGATAAACCCCAAAAATTATTGGCTCGACAATTAAGGAAAATTGAAGCTGAAAAAAATTATCCATAGGATTAAATCACATAATGGCGAATTGTTAATACAACCCAAAGATATTAATGAAAGATTTATGCAAATATTATAAAAACTTATACACTGCTAAAACAACAGTAAATAAAACAGAAATAGAAGCATTTAAAAAAAAATGTAACCTGAAAGGATTGGATTTACAAAATAGAGAATTACTAAATGCTGATATCTCAACAAAAGAAATCCAAGAATCTATTAGATCATTAAAAAATGGTAAAAACACCGGGACCCAGATGGTATAGGTTCGGAATTTTATAAAATATTTCATGATCATATGGTTCCACGTTTGAAATCATTATATGAACAGATATACACACAACAGAAATTACCAGAAACGTTGAATGAATCTATTATAACACTTATACCTAAAATAAATAAAGACTTGGATGAACCAGGATCATATAGAGCAATAGCTCTATTAAATACTGATCAAAAGATATTAACAAAAATACTAGCACAAAGGCGAAGTTCAGTTGTCAACGAATTAATCCATCCCGATCAAACAGGATTTATACCAAAAAGATATTCCTCATACAATCTAAGACAGTTATTCAATATTATATATTCGAAAAGAAGTAATAAAAAAGACTTAGTAGTCATTTCGCTTGACGCAGACAAAGCTTTTGATCAAGTGGAATGGCCCTACCTATTTTCGGTTATGGAAGCTTTCAAATTGGGAGAGAAGTTTACTACTTGGATTAAATTGTTATATACAAATCCAACAGCTAGAATAACAACAAACCGAATGTTATCAACTAAATTCAGTTTATCTCGAGGTTGTAGACAAGGTTGTCCTTTATCACCTTTATTGTTTGCACTCGCAATAGAACCTCTCGCCCAGAGGGTGAGATTACATCCGGAAATACATGGATATGATACTAGAGACACTAAAAATAAAATCTCCTTATATGCGGATGATGTATTACTTTATATCACTGAACCAGAAACAAGTATCCGAAATTTGTTAAAACTAATAATGGAATTCGGATCTTTCTCAGGATACAGTATTTAATTGGAATAAAAGTGAACTCATGCCAATAACGGTGAATAACTTACATATATTACAACAATTCCCTTTTAAGATAACAAACGAAAATATTAAATATCTTGGGATTTTCGTTACAAAAAGATTCGACTCTTTATTTAAATTTAACTTCCCCCCATTATTGAATAAATTAAATAAGAATATTTTATACTGGAAAAGCTTACCTATTTCAATGTTAGGTAAAATTAATGCAATAAAAATGATTTTTCTCCCACAATTACTATATCTATTTCAATTAATTCCGATATATCTCCCTAAATTTTTTTTCAAAAAAGTAGATTCTCTAATTACTAATTTTATCTGGGATGACAAGAGCCATAGAATAAATAAAAAACACTTGTGTAAACCCAAAATAAATGGAGGATTAGCACTACCAAATCTTATGTTTTATTACTGGGCAGTCAATATTAAAAATATGAATTTTTGGCTAGAAGAAATAGATAATAAACCAAATTGGTTAAATATAGAAAAAGAAGATTGTTCTCCATTTGAAATTAGCTCTATAATATTTGCTAACACTAACGTAGCTCAGAAAATTTATAGTGAAAATCCGATAATAGAAAACGGAATCCGCATCTGGAAACAAATAAAGAAAACATTAAAACTAAAATCTATACCATTAGGTCTTACCATCGCCAATAATGTCACGTTCAAACCTTCATTGATGGATAAGGCTTTTTTACAATGGAAAAATAAAGGAATTACTAAGATGGGTGATCTTTATAAGGAAAACTCTTTCCTTTCATTTCAAGAGTTACAACAAACTTATGGACTACACAATAAAGAATATTTTAGATATTTACAAATCAGAAATTATGTTTCTGCAAATACACAAGAACTTAGAAATAGAAAGACAGAAATTTTAGATGAATGCTTGAATAAACATCCAAATACGGAAAAAATGATATCATATATATACAATATTCTATTGGAAAGTGATGTTCCATCAACAGAAATATATAGACAGTCTTGGGAAAATGAATTAGGCCAAATTATAAGGCCAGAAATATGGGATGAAAGTTTACAACATATACATCATTGCTCGTTAAATGCTAAACATTCCCTTATACAGTTTAAAATACTACATAGATTACATTATTCCAAATCTAAATTACATAACATTTTTCCAAAAGTATCTTCTATATGTGATAAATGTCAAAACTCAGAAGCAAATTTATCACATTCATTCACTAACTGTATAAAAATTGCAAAATACTGGAATGAAATATTTAAGATAATTTCGAATGTTGTCAATATAACTTTGACTCCTGATCCAAAGTTAATAATACTTGGAATACTAGAAACAGACCAACTAATAACAATGAACCAAAGAACTTTTATCGACTATGGTTTAATAATTGGGAAAAAATTAATATTAAAATTTTGGAAAGGCCCTACATCCCCAACAATCAAAATGTGGAACACAGAAATGTCGGAGACACTTCATCTGGAGAGATTGAGGCTTGTCCTAATGGACAGGTTAGATCTCTTCAGAAAGATTTGGTCTCCACATATTAAATATTTACAGGGTCATAATGGTTCGGCACGAGGGCTTGACTGAGGCCTGAATATTTGAATGGATGAAGAAATATATATAATAAATCATGAATATATCTCCAAGGACGGATTAATGATTAATAATCCATTCTCCATCAAACTTTTCACACTATTTTTCTCTATTTTTTCATACTTTTATAAAAAATTAGAAAAATGTATAGAAACACATAATCTTAAATTTTTAATATCAATACAAATATAAATATTACTAATTTCATGAAAGTATTATTAGTATCATGTATTTTCAATTATATAAAATATATAATTTTAAATTTTAAAATCAATGATAATACAAATATTATTAACAGTATGAAAATATAATGAATATCATGAAGCTGTTACTAGTATTATGTATTTTCAATTATATAAAATATGGTCCTACATTTCTAAATCAGTGACAATACAAATATTATCAACAGTACGAGTATATTACCAATATTATGAATGTATTACTAATACCATGTATTCTCAATTATATAAAATACATAATCTTAAAATTTATAATCAATAATAATACAAATATTATTAACAGTACGAATATATCATTAATATCATGTATTTTCATCATTGCAAAATAATGTACTTTGTTATTATTTTGTTTCTATAATAAAAATATAAAAAAAAAAAAAAAC
The DNA here is from genome assembly GCA_035221665.1 of Okamejei kenojei. Lineage (NCBI taxonomy): Eukaryota > Metazoa > Chordata > Chondrichthyes > Rajiformes > Rajidae > Okamejei > Okamejei kenojei. The sequence continues at coordinate 21,814,073 of CM069157.1, forward strand.
TTGACTTGAATGACAGGGAGTGTGACCAATCACAATCTGGATGACCGTCCAATCACAGCGCCCATGATCCTGATTGACAAGGAATTGGACCATCCCATTGTGAATCATACCAGCCTGCCCATTCCTAGCAGATGAGGGTTTGATGGGATTGGTTCATTCTTTTTCATTTTAACTCTCTCATTCCAACAAGAAGACTTTCACAACTTAAAGACAATGCTGACCACTACACTAGCCTCAGCCTCCCCAATCCTCCTAGCCATTATTAAGTGCAATACCCATATGAGTGGCCACAACAAAGTCTCACAGGGAATGTCCTAGCTTGCGAATTTTGTACATTGGTCCCCACAGAACCAAAGATTCTAGTAGACAGAACGGTCTTGTGGGACAAATGAGGGAGATTTAGGAATTATAGAGGGACACCTCTATGTGCAATGACTATGGAAACAAGAGGGCTGTGCCATTGATTCCACCACGGGACTCTGGCTCACACCCCTCTTGGACAAATTTGTGTAAATTATGTTTTTCTGCCTGTTCTTTTATTTTATATACACTCCCTTACATATGCTGGTAAGAAGGGAAAACATTAGAGATGAACTTTACAAGTTAAAAACCTAATTGTGATGCCCATTTTCCTTTGTGAAAATTCCATGTTAATTCAGTAAATGTGTAAAACGGTGGGCAAGCTTATGAACGTATTTGGGAGTATCAAAGTTTTAAGAGTTAGAATGATTTCCTTGAAGTGTGTAGAACTGTGTTTTACTTTTGAGTGAGAATTTTATTGTTTTAAAGTGTGTGAATATCTGTGAGATTTAACATATTGCATGAGGTGTGGCAAATTGTGAGTGAATGTCACAGAAAAAAGGTATAAAATAAGCAAGTTTAAAGATTGTTACGTGTTTGTGGAACTGGTTCTGGTGAATGTTGAATGAATCCTATAATTCAGATAAAATAGGATGTCATTGAATGAGTGTTTGCTCTTTTACGTAAGAAATCCTTGCAGAGACTAATGTGTTTTAAGAGGAAGTGTGTGTCTCTTTAAGAAGTCAGTAGTTGTGTGGAGGTGGAGCCACACAAGGTTATTTTCCTTTCCTTTGTTCTTTGCAAACGCGTTAGTAATCTATGAAAATTAAGTTTATTCTTTATTTTCTCTTAACTTTTATCAGAGGAGAGATGAAAACATGCAGGTTTGTTTTGTCTTATTGGTGTTGTAAGGTTGTCGTCTTCCTAGCTTCTTATCTTTTGAATTGAGTTCAAAAAGAGACTTAAATGCCACACTGGCCATGTGTTAGATGAGATTGGATAAACCAATATCTCTGTCCTAAATGGCCTACCCCTTATTTTTAAAGAGTGTTTTCAAGTTTCCAGAATCCCACTTGTGCCACAAGAGTGATTGCTAGCATTTCAGTTATTGATCATCCATGTTATTAATTTGGATTTAAAAAGAAGAGCAAGACTATTTTATAGTCAAATTTGTTAGTAAGTGGTGATGACATAAAATTGATGAGTGTAGGTTGACTGAGACAGAATTTGGCAGTTGGAACATAATGTAGGAATATATATATATTTTCATTTAGGGAGGAAGAATAGAAAATATGAATATTTAAACTTTAGAATGGAGCTGTACAAGGGGATCTGGGTGTCCTTGTAGTTGAAAAATGAAGTTAACTTGCTGGTTTACAAAAAAAAAAGTGGATCATGCAGCCTTTCAGGAGAACATTTCAGGTCAAGTTAATTCCATGTCAAAAAGAAAGGATGAGCAAGTTGGACATGCTTTGTGGAGTTTAGAAGGATGAGAGGAGATGTAAATAAAGCATAGATTGAAGGGCCTGTCCCACTTGGGTGACTTTTCCGGCGACAGCCTGAAAAGAGGTTGTCCGGCATGGTCGGGGGTGACGCCCGATGATGCGGGTATATAAAGCGCCGACTTTCAAAACTATTTTTTAGACAGGATTATTTGGCTGAAGATAGCTAGGGGCAAAGTGCCCATAAAGAATGAAAAGTACAAAAGTACATAAATGTACAAAGTTCGTTATTAAGAACATCTGAAATGATGTTCTTTCTAATGTGGTGAAAACATAAAGATCTTTTTGTCTTGTTGAAGTTCATTGGAGTTGTTGTAAGCACAGTGTTTGTCTTTTAGAATGCAAATGAGGAGCCAGGTTTCCTGTTTCATGACTTAAATGTGTGGAAGGAAGATTGTAACATGTGTAGACAAAATTGCTGGAGAAACTCAGCGGGTGCGGCAGCATCTATGGAGGAAGGAAATGGGCAACGTTTCGGGCCGACACCCTTCTTCGGACTGAAGAAGGGTATCGGCCTGAAACGTTGCCTATTTCCTTCGCCAGCGAGTGCGGCAGCATCTATGGAGCAAAGGAAATAGGCAACATTTCGGTCCGACATCCTTCTTCAGACGTTGCCTATTTCCTTCGCTCCATATATGCTGCCGCACCCGCTGAGTTTCTCCAGCAATTTTGTCTACCTTCGATTTTCCAGCACCTGCAGTTCCTTCTTGAACATTGTAACGTGTTATGTGCTAGTTGTTTACATCAGACCGTACCTTACAAAGAAGGAAGTTTGAGAGACATCACTATGGGAAGTAAATATTGAGAGATAGAGTAGATTGGGGAGGAGAAACATATTTGGACAATTGAAGACAAAAATATCAACTATCCCTGACCTCCTTCCCAGCACTGGGATTCTCATATTTAACTAAACTCTACCATTTGTGCTGTGATAATGAAAGAAGGGTACAAAAAGTGGTAGTAACAGACTATGAAGTCAGAATGAGAACAGTTGCTTGTTGTTCTACTGGGCAAAGTCCCCATCGTATAGTGTGACTTAGAAGCAGGAATGTTAAGGGCAGTATGAGATTATTGCCGTGCCAAATGGAAGATGAGTATAGCCTGCAGATCAACATAGAACCTTCTGAACCGTCTGAATTTGTAGTTGACAGGGCAATACTTTGCATATCGCCAACTTGGATGTGTTGCGCATACCAGCGTGCTGTTAGTGCCCCCTTAAAACTGTCTAGTGAAGGTGATTTGACTATATTGTTGACTAGTTTATTTCATTTCCTTAAGGTTCTTACAAAGAATGAGTTCTTATAAATATCTGGCCTGGCGAATGGGATTTCTATTTGAATATCATTACTCTTGTTCTCCTTTCTGTTGAGTATGTTATGTATCTATCTGCAGTTATGCCCACGATCCCCTTTTGAATCTTGTACAACATGGCTAATCTGTTCCTTGCCCTTCTTGTTTCCAGTGTTTCCCACTCCGGACAGCATCTGGGTGACACTGCTACCTATATTGTAGTTCCCGATGCAAAAGCGTCCTGCTTTCCTCTGTACCCCTTCTAGTTTGTTCATATGACCAGTTTTGTATGGGTCCCAATCGCATGAAGCGTATTCCAGTAAGGGTCTAACCAATGTTGTATATGCTGTGGTTTTCACTTCCTTTGGGCAGAACCAGAGGTTTCGTCTAAGGAATCCTCGTGTCCGGTTAGCTTTAGTGACCGTGTTGTCCACGTTCCCCCCACGAAAGCTTGCTATCAGGATGAACTCCAAGGTATGATTGTGAACTTATACGATGAAGTATTTGTCCACAGAAGGCGTAGTCTCGAGTAGGTAGTTTCTTCGTGTTTTAAATTACCATAATTGAGCATTTGGTTGGGTTGAAGCTCATCTTCCATGTGTTTTGCCATAATTCCAAAGACTTGGGTCTTCTTGTAGGGAGTTCATATCCTCTACATCAGTGACAGGTGTATATACAAGAAAATCATCTGCGAAGAGTCTTGTTTTACAATTTATGTGTTCAGGTGAATCATTAATGTTCGTCGGGAACAACAGTGGCCCGAGCACCGTGCCTTGCGATACTCCTGACAGTACGTGTTCTTCTGAAGAAATGTTTCCCTCACAGACCACCTTCTGTGTCCGATTTGTGAGAAAGTCCCCAACCCAGTTATGTGGACTATTTCTGATGCTATAGTAATCTAGTTTTCCTAGGAGCCTTTCATGAGGAACTTTATCGAACGCTTTAGAAATGTCCAGGATTGCCATATATATATAGATTTCCCCTTATCTAATGCCCTTGTGTTTCCAATGAACGTTTTGCTCTGAACCTCATGAATGTATGATAGAATCATAGAAAATAGGTGCAGGAGTAGGCCATTCGGCCCTTCGAGCCCGCACCGCCATTCAATATGATCATGGCTGATCATCCAACTCAGTATCCTGTACCTGCCTTCTCTCCATACCCCCTGATCCCTTTAGCCACAAGGGCCACATCTAACTCCCTATTAAATATAGCCAATGAACTGGCCTCAACTACCTTCTGTGGCATAGAATTCCACAGACTCACCACTCTCTGTGTGAAAAATGATCTTCTCATCTCGGTCCTAAAAGACTTCCCCCTTATCCTTAAACTGTGACCCCTTGTTCTGGAGTTCCCCAGCATTGGGAACAATCTTCCTGCATCTAGCCTGTCCAACCCCTTAAGAATTTTGTAAGTCTCTATAAGACCCCCCCTCAATCTCCTAAATTCAAGCGAGTACAAGCCGAGTCTTTTCAGTCTTTCTTCATCTGGAAGTCCTGCCATCCCAGGAATCAGTCTGGTGAACCTTCTCTGTACTCCCTCTATGGCAAGAATATCTATCCTCAGATTAGGAGACCATAACTGTACGCAATACTCCAGGTGTGGCCTCACCAAAACCCTGTACAACTGCAGTAGAACCTCCCTGCTCTTGCACTCGAATCCATTTGCTATGAATGCCAACATACCATTCGCTTTCTTCACAGCCTGCTGCACCTGCATGCCTACTTTCAATGACTGGTGTACCATGACACCCAGTTCTCATTGCATCCCCCGTTTTCCTAATCGGCCACCATTCAGATAATAGTCTGTTTTTGCCACCAAAGTGGATAACCTCACATTTATCCACATTATACTGTATCTGCCATGCATTTTCCCACTCACCCAACCTATCCAAGTCACCTTGCAGCCTCCTAGCATCCTCCTCACAGCTAACACTGTCCCCCAGCTTCGTGTCATCTGCAAACTTGGAAATGTTGCATTCAATTCCCTCATCCCGATCATTAATATATATTGTAAATAGCTGGGGTCCCAGCACTGAGCCTTGCGGTACCCCACTAGTCACTGCCTGCCTTTCTGATAATGACCCGTTTACTCCTACTCTTTGCTTCCTGTCTGCCAGCCAGTTCTCTATCCACATCAATACTGAACCCCCCAATACCGTGTGCTTTAAGTTTGTATGCTAATCTCTTATGTGGGACCTTGTCGAAAGCCTTCTGAAAGTCCAGATATAACACATCCACAGGTTCTCTCTTATCCACTCTACTAGTTTCATCCTCGAAAAATTCTATTAGATTCGTCAGACATGATTTACCTTTCATAAATCCATGCTGACTTTGTCCAATGATTTCACCATTTTCCAAATGTGCTGCTATCCCGTCTTTGATAACTGACTCTAGCATTTTCCCCACTACCGATGTTAGACTAACTGGTCTGTAATTCACCGTTTTCTCTCTCCCTCCTTTTTTAAAAAGTGTGGTTACATTAGCTACCCCCCAATCCTCAGGAACTACTCCAGAATCTAAAGAGCTTTGAAAGATTAAAACTAATGCATCCACTATTTCTGGGGCTACTTCCTTAATACTCTGGGATGCAGCCTATCTGGCCCTGGGGATTTATCGGCCTTTAATCCATTCAATTTACCTAACACCACTTCCTGGCTAACCTGGATTTCACTCAGTTCCTCCATCTCACTTGACCCCCGGTCCCCTGCTATTTCCAGCAGATTATTTATGTCTTCCTTAGTGAAGACAGAACCAAAGTAGTTATTCAATTGGTCTGCCATGTCCTTGTTCCCCATGATCAATTCACCAGTTTCTGACTGCAAGGGACCTACGTTTGTTTTAACTAACCTTTTTCTCTTCACATATCTATAAAAACTTTTGCAGTCAGTTTTTATGTTCCGTGCCAGTTTCCTTTCATAATCTATTTTCCCTTTCCTAATTAAGCACTTTGTCCTCCTCTGTTCCAAGATGTGTTCCAAGATCTTAAATGTAACACTGGTCACCGAAACTGGTCTGTAATTCTCAGGCACAGTCTTATTGCCCTTCTTAAATATTGCACAGATGTTTGCTTCCTTCCACTGTCGTGGTAGTGGCCCACAATCAGTTGAGGACTGGAATAAATCTATGCGTATGGGTGCTATTTTTGATGTGAACATCTTTAGAAACCATGATGGCAACTGATCTGGGCCTGCTGCTTTGTTTGGCATTAGGTTCTATAGTTGTGTTAGCACTCCTGCCTTATGGATTACTAGTTCAGGGATATCCTGTATGTTACTGGTTCCCATCGATGGAATGTATGACTTGTTTTCCCTCATTAATACACTGGTGAATTGAACATTAAGTGTTTCGGCCTTCCCCTTCCCGTCACTTACAACTGTGTTGCTCACCATGAGGTCTGCAACTCCCTTCTCTCCGTTACCCAAGCGTTTCATATGAGACCAAAATTGCTTGACATTTTCTTTAATTGCTGTGGTAAGGTTGTTTGACACAAAGTCTTGTTCGGCTTAATTCAGAGCTTTCTTTAATTCCTCCTGGCAATTTACAAAGCAATCCCAATCTTTGTCTTGTGTCTTCTTTGCTTTATTGTATGCCCTCTGTTTCTTTCGTCTGAGTCTGTGGTGATGTCTGGTGAACCAGGTTTGGCTGCTGTTTTTTTTTGGAATATGTCTCTCCATGATCTGCTTTATTTCGGTTTCAAAAGTGTCGCTTAAAACATCCAGATCTGCATTGATCAGTTCCTCGTTTGCTTTCCACTGTACGTAGTATTTCCTTCTAGGTTGTTGTTTCCAATTGGCTGTCAGATCCAGGTCAACAATAACTATGTCATGGTCGCTTCCACCTGCTTCCGCCTTAGTACGCTGAACAAGACTGGTGTTGTTTGTGAATACCAAGTCTAAAATGTTATCTTTTGTTGGTTTACCAGGGGCGCTGGGGAGATGGCCAGCCCTGCCGGTAGTCTGTTCGTTTTTTTCATCTTTTTGTTATTTTTAGCGTCTGTTAAAAGTTTGTTTTAATGTTCTTCGGTTTGTTTTATGTGGGGGGATCAGGGGAAACTTTTTTTTTCCAAGATCTTACCTTCCCGAAGATGTGATCAAATTTCGGATCACATTCTCCGGGCTCTGCGGCCTACCATCGCTGGAGCTGGGAGCCGCCTCGGACTGTCGTGAGCCCCACCGCGGGGCGAGGACTTAACATCGGAGTGGATCCCTTGCCTGGGATCGCTCCCACCGCGGCCTGCGGACTTACCATCAAGGGCTCGCCGTCTCGGGTGAGGCTAGTTGGGAGCTCCAACGCCACAGAAAGTTCGTCCAGCCCCGACGCGAGGTTCAATCGCCCGGCACGGGGGAGCTGACATTCCCCCGATGCGGGAGCTGATCGCCTCAACGCGGAGTGCCCGATCGTCACCGGCTACGGGAGTCAAGACTGTCCCGCCAACGGAGGGCTTGAGGTCCCCGACCGAGGAAGAACAAAAGGAAGAGACTTGAACTTTATTTCGCCTTCCATCACAGTGAGGAATGTGTCACATCCATCATCATCATTCAGTATAAATCACTAGTGTGGTGGATGTTCATGTTAAATGTGTTTTTGAGTGATTTGTTGCTTTTAATTGTATGACTGACCCGGCCAGTGAAATTCCTCGTATGTTGTAAAACATACTTGGCGAATAAAATCTGATTCTGATTTATTAAACTGTTGGTTCAGTCCAAAACCCATTACAGCCTCCAGTAGTAGTTCAGCTGTATCCTTGGATGCAGATTGATCCTGCACTATTGTTGAGTCTTCCCAATTAATATTAGGCTGATTAAAGTCTCCTGAAAGTACTATATTGTATCCCTTGCCTTTATTGCATATTTTCTCAAATGAGTTCTCAAGTTCACTTACAAACTGTTTATCATCATGTCTGGGCTTATAAGCAGTACCTATTAAAAGTGAGTGCCGTCGTTTCAATTCAATTTGGTTCCACATTAATTCACTGTCTATTTCAAACTCTTCTTTACGAATCATAATAATATTCTTTTTACATGCTAATAAGATGCCACCATGAATTCCGTTCTGTCTGTCCCTTCGATAGACATCATATGTATCCTGGAAAATCTCATTACTATTAATGTCATGTGAAAGCCATGTTTCTGTCCCCTGTACAATATCAGGATTATACTGATCCAAAAGTACCTTTAAGCCCCTGTCCCACTTACGTGTCCTTGGCAAGCTAATTACGCGACCTCGTGGTCGCGTTGAGGCGCGACGGTCCCGAGAAGATCGCGCGCGATTTCATGCGCCCGCACAGCTGCCTAGAGCGCGTTGTTGGAAGATAGACACAAAAAGCCTTGACTGAGACTGGACAGGAATGGGTTAAGGTATTCAGCTATTTTGATGGTTCAGAACAACCCCAGCTAACACCTTTTGAATTGATAACAGGATAAGCTATGAAATTATGAACTTACCTGCAGATCATCAGCAATGAATTAATTACGTATGCACAGCAATTAACTCATGCCTTGCCAGGGTCTGCATTCCCAGGTAAGAGAGTCACAGAAGCCATTATCCGTTGAACACAGGGACGAGTCCATACCATCAGACTACGTACTGATATGAATTGAATTGAATTGAATTTATTTGTCATTCAGACCTTTCGGTCTGAACGAAATTTCGTTCCCCTGCAGTCATACATATAAAAAAATGACAGAAACACACAATAAACACAAATTTAACATCCACAACTGTGAGTTCACCAAACACCTCCTCACTGTGATAGAAGGCAAAGTCTTAAAGTCTCTGTCTCTTCCCTCTTTGTTCTCCCTCTGCGCCGAGGTGATCCAGGTATTGTGACCCCACCGGGTGATGCTAAGTCCCGCGGCTCAACCGTGCTCCGCGAATGGGCCGGTTCAAACTCCGCGGCCCGGGGTGGTCGAAGCAGCTGAAGCTGCCGCCCTCCAGAACAGCGGACGAAGCTGTTGTTGCGGGAGCTAGGAAAAACGGGTCACCAACCTGGGACCTGCGAGCTCCCGACGATGTTGTCCACTGGGCCCGCGGCGAGGTCACGGTTGGTCCGCCGCCTCAGCTCTGAGGCCGAGTTGGGTTGCCGCTGCCACTGCCGCCGCCACGGCTCCGGGGCCGAGGCGGGTCGCCGCTGCCACTGGAACAGCTCCGGGGCCGACTCAGGTCGCCACTGCTGCTGCCACTGGAACAGCTCCGGGGCCGAGTCGGGTTGCTGCTGCTGTTGCCGCCATCACAGCTCCGACCCGAGTCGGGTCGCCGCTGCTGCTGCCGCTGGAACAGCTCCGGGGCGGACTCGGGTCGCCACTGCTGCTGCCACTGGAACAGCTCCGGGGCCGAGTCGGGTTGCTGCTGCTGTTGCCGCCATCACAGCTCCGGGGCCGAGTCGGGTCGCTGCTGCCGCTGGAACAGCTCCGGGGCCGAGTCGGGTCGCCACTGCCGCTGGAACAGCTCCGGGGCCGAGTCAGGACAAAGGAACACAAAAAAAAAGAAAATAACTGACGGACTGCAGGCGGGCAGCAGCTGTTAAGCCAGCGCCGCCATCTTGGTCACTGGAATATGGTACTGGGATCAGAAGAAATTGGGACTGTGTTGATAGGGACTGTACAAGGTGTTACCAACAACATCAACTGCCGTGAAGAGGATACATCTGATTGTAAACGGATCGGAGAACCAAGAAAGGACAATGGGGCTATTGACCCTTCTTTTTGATTCTGGCGTTGGCCCAGATGGACAGGACTTGGGGAAATAATTTGTTTTTGTTTATGAGTTTTGAATTTGCCCTTCGTGAGAATAAGTGTATGCTGGTTGTCTACGCACATCCCATATAACGGTGGAGGAGAAATACACCTCTTGACAATACCCCTTAACCTTGCTGTAATTCTGGCCTTACACGGGTTTCCAATAAAACAGCACCTGATGGGTGCCTTCAGAATGGCAAACTCAAGGACATATTTAAAGGATGGTATACAGCCTCTTTTAAGCTAGGATGAAAGGTAAATGAGACCAGGGTTTGGGAAATACGACAACTTAAATTAGTGAATTGCCCCAGAGCCCAGTTAATACCACCTGTTATTGTGACAAAAGAAGCGACGGAGTATACTTGAGGAACAGCACCTGCACTTAATAATTTTGTATGTAGATTCTGGGCATACCCATGGTTACCTGGTATGTACCTGGGGTGAGAAGAACTGGGAAAGGTTGATCAGGCCAACCTACAACTGAAGGGGATGCTGTTATTTGGCCTTTGTTGTCCCTCACATGTGAGCTGTGTAACATCTAACTGAATTGTATATTCCCGATGAGGGCTAAGTGAAGTATATCGGAGTCAGAGCGATTATGGTTGATTGCCTTCCCGCTTTATGGGACAGCCTGTCTATCATGCGAATTGATTAATATTGGAGAAATTAGTTAATTAAACAGTGAACGCCTTTACCTACAAGCAAAAGGCCCTCTCATCCATGATGGCTGAAATGGTTGCACTTTGCCCTATAGTCCTATAGGATAATAGGAGGGACTTGTGCTATTATAGGGGGCGAATGCTGCACTTACATTCCAGATGTATCCTCTAACATTACAGATTTAGCAGCAAATATCACCAGAGAAATAAAGAAGATTACGGATGTAGGGAAAGAGATGCATAACTTTAATAAAGATAGAGAATGCTGGCCATTTAGTATGTTTGGAGGAATATGGGGAATGATAATTCACTATGGATTTATTGTACTACTGATTAATCTATTCATCTATGTTGTATTAATCTATGTACTGAAATGTCTGAAGCCTTTACTGTGAAAGTTTGTTTTTATAAAAAGCAGATAGCACAGCCGTTGAAGGTAGACCATGGCAGTCTTTAATCAATTCGTCAGACGGATGTGGCGAGATTACAATCAGCACAAACATTGCTCAGTGCTTCTTGTGCTCCCACTCACAGAACAAAGGCGAGTTAGCACAATTAGACATTTTTCTTATCATTAAAACACTCCTACCAAGTCTGAATATGGCATGACTGAAAGATTCTGTAGCCTTTCACAATATAGGTAAAGCTGGGTCCAAATCGAGCTCACGCAATGACAAGTTATTACTTATCTCTGGAGCGTCAGCTATTTTCTTCAATCTTGGCTTCTTTATGGCCTTGAAGAGGCACATGTTATTACTGCAGGCGGTCATCTTAATGTCTTTATTGAAAAGACAACCTGTTCTCCATATTGTGTTTCATATAATTTACAAAGTCATTCAGACTTGGCACCGAGCCATTCTTTTGTTCTACTAATCCATGCTTTTGTAGATGAACGACTCCTTTTTAGATTTGACTATTAGCTGTTTCATTCCCTCCTTTTTATCAAACGTGATAACATTCAAAGTCCTCGGTAGGTACACACAATGGTTCCAAGTATTATAGCAGTATTAGCCGAATGATATAGACATAATGTATCACAGTACCTCAAAGTCCACCAAACCAAAGGTATGGCAACCAGTTCAATAGTACCCCAAAGTCCATCCGACCAATGGTATGGCAACCAGTTCTCACTGTCTTCATTGACAACCATTCTGATGAAGCCTGTTTAGGGTCAATGGATCAGGTGCCACCTATAGGCGGTGTAATCCTTTCAGCCGATATTGGGGTTGTGCCATAAAGTTTGCACCTGTCCGAGGGTGTTGCCAGTCTCTTCATAGATCATTGCACAGGTGAGGTGCTCCCCCCACCCCCCCTGTGGTGTGGTTTATCACCTTGATCTAGATGCTAGCGTATCCGTGGGCAGCTTCTCCTAGTAGGTTTGGATGGCCTGCTTCCACATCACCATGTAGAAGCGGCTGCTTGACTGGAAGCCAAAGACAAAGCCAGCGTAGATTGCAGTCTGTGTTGATGTAGAAGGTGCCATTGAAGTTGAGGGCATTAAACTCCTCAAATCCGTCAGCAAGGCCAGGGTCAGAGTTGGCGGTCTGCAGTAACTCCCTGCCCTTGTTGCGCATTACCCAGTTAGGAACGACGTGCATCGTCCCCTTTGGAACTTCCTCAGGTCAGTCTTACTGATGGCGCTGTTCTCAGGGCACATGTCATAGATATCTGGGATGTTGTTGTCAAAGTCGTTCTTGCAGGTGTCTCCTCTGCTGTCACCATCGGCATCGATCTGGTCAGGGTTGGGAACAAAACAGCAATTGTCCTTCTCATCATAAACACCATCATTGCCATCCTCATCATTGTCCTGATTGTCATCACACTGATTACCCACCAGGTCTGAGTCATTGTCTTCCTGAATAGGGTTAGGTATAATCTCTTTCAAGAGGTCCATCTGTTTCAAAATGTTCAGCTTCTCTCTCTTTAGACCCTTGGTCATATGATAGAGCTCAAAATGCTTCAAGATTGTTGTTCAAATGTGGTTTGTCTTTCCGAAGATGTGACCAAAGGCTTTGCACTTCCTTCTGATATATAAAGATGTTCTTTCTTCTGCATGGATCAGCTTTACATGGCACTGCTGGTAGCGATCAATCAGAAATACTTTGTTACCTCCTGGGTGGGGGCAAGGTCTTTCACGCACCTCTTCATGCTGCTCTTTTATGTGTTTCTTAAGTCCGTCAACACCTCTGTAAACAGCACAGCAACCCTTATACTGACATCAATACACGGTGGGGAAATCTTCCCTTTCCAAGTTCCAAGACTTTGGTTTCCGGCCACGTTTCTGTCCAGATTGTTTCCTCACATCCTTAATATTGCACTTCTTAACTGGTAACTTACTCTTCTTCTTCCAATATGGTTGAAAAGACTCATCTGAAGAGCCATTCTTTTGTTACTTTTGTTTCTCTGTCATCTTCACTTGATAAATACCTTTCAGAAAGTTCACTGTACTCCAATCCATCCACAACATCATTTCTTATAGAACAAGTTGCTTCATTGCAGTTAACTTTTTTTTTCACATTTAATGGTTGAGTTGCATCTTGTACCTGAACTTTTTTTACCAAGAGCACTTCTGTATATTCAGGAACTGAGCACAAGAACATATCCTTCTTCAATGGGGATTCCGAGTTGTCCACATTCACTGACCGTGAAGTAGTTCCGCTATATGTACAAGACTGAAAGTCTGCTAACACTGGGACAGGTTGATGCTTCGCAACATTATCACCCTCACTATTTTTAGTCACTGTTCCATTCCGAGGTGAAAGGGTTATTGAACCATCCAGAACTTCCTCCATTGAGTTCTTATTTCTACTGGATGGGCACTGTCCCTCAATCAAAACAACGCTGCGATTTGAATGCATGTCCAAGATGTAACTGTAGCCCTCTGTTATCAGAGTTCTGAACAGTCCTTCTAATTGCGAGGATTCTGCCTGATTCTCCTCTACCCCATTGCAGACATTGGACTTTGTCTCTGGAACTGGTATGCTATAATGCTCAGAACTATGTTCTCCACACTAGCTTTTCCTTTGTTCTACCTTTTTAGTTAAGCTTGAATTGAATACATCTATTCATGTTAATCCTTTGTGTCTTGTTGACATATAAAAAGGGTGCAAGATTCTTTAGACTCATCATTTAGCGGTTGAATAACTATTAACTGGGTTCCTGCTTAATTAATGTTTCCAAACTTATCTGGCTTGATGATTCAATTTCAGTAGGTTTGTTTTTATCTGTATTCTGGATCACGGGATGAACCATGAACTAATGAACATTCAAATTGTGAGTCTTCTCGAACTGCTTCTCACATTGGTCACAAGCAAATTCAAGTTCAGCTTCTGTCTTGTGCTTGGTCAGTGTTATAAATGTAAGGACAGTTGTCAGCCTTATTCAGGACGTCTTGGTGCAGGGGTGTTTCCCCAAGTTCAGCCCATCTGGGCCAACCTCAGGATAAAAAGTATGGTCAATAGCCCCATTGTCCTTTCTTGGTTCTTCTCCATTTATAGTCAATCGCATCAGATGTCTCCAACGGGGGTAATCTTCAATCTTCACGGCGGTTGGTGTCATAGTAGCACCTGGTACAGTCCTCTCCAAAGCAGTCCCAATTTTGTCCGATCCTAGTACCTTATCAGTACATAGTCTCCCAGTAGTATGGACTGTGTCTGTGTTCAACTGGCAGTGGCTTCTGCGTTTTCAACCCCTGTGAATGCAAGACTGATAAGGTTGTGCTTAATTGCTGTGCGTATGTAATTAATTAATTGATGTGGGCCTGTAGGCCATAACTAACTTCCACACTCTTTAGTGTCCTATTCATTCCCTCCACTAATCCAGAATTCTACGGGTGGTGGGGGATGTGTGATCACTCTTTAACTACCTACAAGGCAGACCCTTTAAAAATAGATCATTATATTAAAAAAAAAATAAAAAAAATATTCCCAATTGTTCCAATCCATCTCCCCAAATTTACAGTTTCAAATTAACAGATTTTGTTCTGAGATAAAGGCATCTCCAATCTCATCTAACACATCTACCAGAATGCCTCGTGGCCATCGTGGAATTCAGGTCTCTGTTTGAACTCAATTCAAAAGGTAAGAAATAGGAAAAAAAACTTAAACAAAGAATAAACAATTAATTTGCATAAATTGCAAGCTCATTCAATGACATCCTATTTCACCTGACATGGACCATTTCATCAAAAGGGGTATATATATATATAAATATGTAAATATAACCTGTTACTTGATGTCAAGTATCCCGATATGCTTTGGGAGAAATAGAAAAAAACATAGCAAAATTCTGAACACATTAAAATGAAGCTGCCAGTATCTTGTTATCATAGCCTTGAAAAGAACACTGAGCTTCTCTAGTCAGATAAGGGACAGAACTTGTTTGAGTGACAACTCGAAAGAACAAGGAGAACTATCTATTGATAAGAGCCAGAACTTCCTTGAATACTTTTGAAATAGCTTTTCGGTTTTAACAAATACTAACTTTCGAACATTGAAAGAAAAACTAGTACAAAAACAGGTAAAATACACAAATTTAATCCGAGCGGAGTTAGCCAAAGTGGCGGAGCCCCGTCGTTTCTAAAAAAATCATGCAAAACATTAGAGACGTCTCTCTATATTAATTTTATACTTTCCTCCCTTGTCTGACAAAAGCCGTTCTGTTTAAAAAAAATCTTTGTTTCTATGGGAACCAATTTGCAGAATTGATGCAGAATTAGCAAGCTAGTCAGCTTGCAGATGTTGTGAACCCGGACTGGGAGATTTGTAAAAGTAGTCTTCTTTGTTGGAGTGAGAATTTAAAATGAACAAAGGGAGTAGTTCAAAATGGGAGTAGTCTGAGCTGTGACTGGACAGTGATCCTCACCTTCCCCATCTTCTATAGACAGTGTCGCCATTGCCAGACATAGGGTCTTGAGAGGACCTCGAGAAGACTTACCGGTATTGGGTTTGTACTCTTATCAGCTTTCTTTCTCTGCCAGCCCTTACCTCCTATTTGTCTGCCCACTGAAATTCCATCTGAAGTACTTTCTAATATTTTAATAGTTCTGTCTTTATTCCACAATTTAATTCCCCTTTTACAAGTATAATTCATCCAACCACTATCTTGCATCTCCACCCACTTCTTTTCTGCCTCTCTCTCTCTCTCTTCAATAGTCTCCATATTCCACATGCCTCCTACAGGTCAAGACACATTACTCCAACGTTTGGTCAATTTATAATACAAAATGCTATAATCCTTGTAAACAAATAACACACGTGTTGTACAGCTGTCTTTCCGTCACTCTTATCCAAATTATTTCCATGTTTATCCAATCACCAAATCACTTCTTAGTACACAACTTAGTACACAAATTGTAACAAACGTTTTCAGCATGTTAAGCCCAATCCTTTATTTGTGACAAACCGTTGCCATCTGTAAAACCCAATCTGGTTTCTCTCTCTGGTAGCAAATTCACAAGTCTTTTCAAAACACACATTGTCTTTTCAATACGCATCTTTTCAATACACACTAGTGACAAAAAACGTTGTAGTCTGCCATGCCCAATCCTTTAATTGTGACAAAACCTCTTTGGTCTGCCGTGCCCAATCCCTTAATCATTTCCAACACACAGGCCAATCCTTTACTCATTTCCAATACACAAGCCAATCCTTTACACAAATGGTCTTACCTTCGCTGTCTGCTTCTAAGGATCTTGTCTGGAACCAGGTCAATCAGGACTGAGGGACCTTAGTTTTTTACCGGGAGCTTCTTCAGGAGGCCATACTGCAAAGGGTCCGACTAGAGCTCAGTTTTCTCCCCTTCAGATCCCGGTCAACTGCACCCTCTTACTCAGTCATCTGTTGCTGGTTCCAGCTAGATCCCTGCCGACTACAGCCAAATGTGAAAGTTTGTTTCTTAAAGAGCAGATAGCAACAACCGTTGAAGGTAGACCATGGCAACCCTTAATCAAATCGTCAGATGGAAGTGGCGAGATTACAATGAGCACAAACATTGCTCAGCGCTTCTTGTGCTCCCACTCACAGAACAAAGGCGAGTTAGCACAATTAGACATTTTTCTTATCAGTAAAAGATTCCTACCAAGTCTGAATACGGCATGTCTGAAAGATTCTGTAGCCTTTCTCAATATTGGAAAGCTGGGTCCAAATCGAGCTCATCCAATGACAAGTTATTACTTATCTCTGGAGCCTCAGCTATTTTGTTTTCAATCTAGTCTTCTTTATAACCTTAAAGAAGCACATGTTATTACTGCAGGCTGCTGTCTTAATGTCTTTATTGAAAAGACAACCTGTCCTCCATATTGTGTTTCATATAATTTACAAAGTCATTCAGACTTGGTGCCGAGCCATTCTTTTGTTCTACTAGTCCATGTCTTTGTAGAAGAACGACTCCATTTTAGATTTGACTATTAACTCTTTCATTACTGTGTACTAACCAAGGACTGTAGTGTTATTGTTAAAATCGATAATAGGAGGGAATGAGAATATTCTAGTTAATAATAAATTATAATATAAAATATTTTTATTAAGTAAAGATTAATTTGACTTCTTTGGGTTTGAGTAAACTGAAGCTTTATAATTCTGTGCTGTAGAGGATATGTGGGAATCAGGAAATTGGAGGCCAGCATTCAAGCTGCTTCCGGTTTTGCCCAGGCAAAAAAAACATTTCAATGGTGGGAGAGAATATACTTCCTGAGAAGATGCTGGCTTCTGTAAACAGAAACCTTGAGAGAGGATGTGTTTCCTTTGGAGTTGGTCGTTTCTGTAAACAGGAACTTCTGGTTGGTAGCTGACAATCGAAGATTGTTAAGACGGAATTGTAAATGTTGTGCTTTTTGACTAAGTTCCTGTTTCAATGTTTGTGATCAACAGTTTGTGATTGATAGAACCACAGGATGACAAGAGTATTGTGTTAATGACAAGAATTCTTTGAATGGGTAGAGCTGTGATTGATTTGTATTAAACGTCATTGCTGCCACTCTGCATAAACATGTGACTAATTTTCCAAAATACTCTAAAAATATGCTGTATGTCTTTGTTCATTAGCCCAGGAGGGTTAAGTATCTGTTGCATACTTGACTTTATATCCCTGGCACTCTCGCCGGCTAAATGATCAGTAAAGCTTGTGTTGGTTTACCTAATTTATTGTGAGTTGTCTGTTTGGTATTCTGTAAATGGTATTGAGTTTCATTCTGCTCTTAAAATAGAAGCAATTGTCATCCAAATCCTCTGGAGGAAAATGCTAATTTCAGATTTATATATGAACTAGACCAAGTGCAGACCCGTCGGGTCTGTTCCCCCAACGCGTGGTTGCGAGGGGAGGGGGCGGCCTGAATGCGCGCGCATGCACACACACACACACACACACACACACACACACACACACACACACACACCCATCCCTCTGATATTATATTAGTATTAATTTACTCCTTTTACCACATGCCCTGCCCTATCCACTCACACATAGCCCCCAATTTGGAGGCACAGAGAGGGAGACACGGAGGCATAGAGGGAGGCACACGAGCCTCAGCTCCATTGCCTCGCATCCTCGGTGCTTCAGACCCGGAGGGTGGAGTGGGTGGGCGGGCGTGATCCCGACTGAGCCTGCGGGCTGGCAGCGAGGACGGTGAAAAGCAGCGGGGGGACCAGCCGATCTGTGGCTTCCGCCAGCGTGACAGAGCTGGGCCATGGAAGTGGAGGTGAGCCGGGTGGCAGCAGCCATTATCAACGCGCGGGGCGCGCGATGAGGTGGCGGCCAGCGGGAGGTGAAAAAATGACTGAGTGGGGCGGGGGGGGGGGGGGATTGAAAGTGCGATGACAGCGTCTGCTTGAATGGAGAGCGGGTGGCAGTGCCACGAGCACAAGGGCATTGTGACGTTGGCTGCTGCTGATTTAAAGAAAAGAGTAAGCTTTGTGAAGGATTTTATTAAAAATGTGTACAGAAAAATGACTAAATTTAATGAGGAGTGGATTTGCGAATATAAAAGTAAAATCGCTAGCAAAATGGTAAAAATCTCGGCGTTTTTGCGTCTGGTTTCCGCGGAGTAACAAATCAAAGGCAAATTCTCTCACTCTCTCTCTCTCTCTCTCTCTCTCTCTCTCACTCACTCACTCACACACACACACACACACACACACACACACACACACACACACACACACACACACACACACACACACACACACACACACACACACACACATTTAAAAGTTTATAGATATATAATACTGATAAGAGCATGGCTATTCTCAATCGGAGGTTAGATATTTGATGGTATTTCATTGCTGTAGCTAGTGTTTCTTCAAGTAGAAATTGTTTGTGCAAAGCATCATCGGGCTATCTGCCAATGATCTTGTCATACTACCATTGCACATAGGCATTTCCAACCTGTCCATTTAAAGTATGATAAAAAGGATAATTGTAAAATGAAGGGTAGATCAGATAATTATAGATCCTCTGTTGCAGTGCTGGTTGTTGCATTCACTCCGATATGGCACCTTCTTAGTCCAAATGAATGAGAGATTTGCCAGTAGGTCATCGAGATCTCCCAACTACAAAGTCTATGCTGTTGCCGAGTTGGCATGTACTAATTTTATTTTTGGAACATATAATATTTATAGAAGTTCTCATTTCACACAATTTACCAAAATCCTTTGGTGTTAATCTGAGAGAATTATTACCATTATCTACTTTAAATTGTACAAAATAAAATAAATGTGTGACAAAGTTTAAAGTTTTCTGCACCTCGAATAATTTTTCTCACTGAGTAATTAAAATAGAACAGTGAAAGGAGATTTTGCGCTGCTTACTTGCTTAATATTGCTTAAAACATAACTTGCTTAAGTTTAAAAAAAAATGGGGCTGCCCAGTTGAAGAAGGGTCTTGACCTGAAATGTCACCCATTCCTTCTCTCCAGAAATGCTGCCTGTCCCACTGAGTTACTCCTGCATTTTGTGTCTACCTTCAGTTGGAAGCACTTTTTCCCAACAGTGAATCGGTCTCATTTCAGCAATTTGGAATTGCAGATCTAGGCTGACAATCCAGTGCAGTTCTGTGGAGTCGTGAGCTCTTGCAATGGCTAGCATTTGGAGTAAATGTTAATTGTTTCTCTAATGTTAATTTGAAGTTGTTTTGGCTCTCAAGGGGATGTAAAATAACTGTGGTACCACTTTAAAGAACCGGCATAGGGATTTTCTTCAAAATCTTTGGCAATAATTATCTTTCAGACAATGATATTGGAGAAAGCAGATCATCACATGTTTTGTAGGAGCGTTCTCTGCACAAATGTATAAATTGCCTGTCATGTTTCTTGCATTAAAGCAATGACTATTTCAGAAATAATTAATTGTCTGTAAATGCTTTAGTCCAGAGATGAAGATAAACGATTGTCTACATTCGTGAGTGTAATTTTTGTAGTATAAGTTTCTATTATCGGCATTTATACGCAATTTCATGTAATTTTAAGATTTTTTATTTATTATTGAAATTGTGTATCCTTTGATTTATTGTACAACTTTTGACTTTTAGTGTAAATTATGTTTTTATGATTATATGCTTTAAAAGACAAAAATTGTAATTAAATCAAATAAGATGTCCAAAATAGTAACAATATGAAGCTGAAGTATTGAGATGTTTGCTGCGAGTAGTGCATGTTCAGCTACCAGAGTGGTGAGGGTAGCCAAATAAGGGGAAATGGAGTAGCTTGTGCATATTTATAAAGCAGGAGAATAGATTTGGGGGAAAAGGGTCGCCATGCTTGAGATGTGGATGGAAGGATATTTTTGAATATTTGGGTTTTGAGAGTTGATATAGACTTTTTTTTACCTAGAATGTCAGTCTTGCCAGGTAATGTTCGATTATCTGATTGATCTGTCTTTCTGCTTTCCACTTAGGTGAGGATGAAATGGAAACTGAGGGTGGTTGGCCACGGGTTCTGTCCAGTGAACAATCTCCCGAGGCACTAGACTTCAGCACAACAAATAGAATTAAAGCTGAAAGAAGACTTGAATTGTCTACAACTGTGAATGAAAGCAGCTTTGGTCAGAGAGACTCGTTTGGAAGACAAAATGATGGTTTTAACAATAAAGAGCAAACTTTGTTACGCAGGGGACATCTTTTGTCAGTTGAAGACACAAGTGATTACATGAGTTCAGGTGAACTTGTTGCTGTGCCTTTAGGGGAAGACAATAATGATGAAGAAGTTGATTTTGATCCAGTGAACATTCGGGTCTCTCATAGAAACCAGACCACTCTTGAAGAGGAAAATGGAGTTGAACAGACCACATATAAGGAAGCGGAGGAAAAGAGGAAACAGTCTAAGTTTGATGAACTGATGTGCAGGAAGCAGTCTTTTGGAAGCAAACCTGCTGAATGTGAATCAGATGGTGCTAACAACTTTGAGAAAGGGTTTTTATTGAAAAATAATGAATGTAACAAGGGCTTTGATTATGAGAATGGGAATCGGGATGTTCATAAAACAACTTTGTCTCACAGGAGTGAAGATAATTCATTATTACATAATTCAGAGATATTTAGTATTTCTGAGAATGGAAATGATATTTTGAGAGCAGGTGGTAACCCTGCTCTGAATGAAGAAGATATATCTACAACATTAGTACGTAAAGTAGTAACCTTGAACGAATCCCTGGGGTTTCCTGTGAAAAGACTAGACAAGGAATTTGTTCCAGAAAGTAGGTTAGCAATCAGTGATGGTTTTCAAACAGTGGTCGATTCCTTGCCGAGGGGATTGCTGGAGGAGGGAGTTGACTCCCCAAGAGTTGAAGCCCCAGATAAGGGAAAAAATGAGAAAAATCGAAAAGCAATTGCGCATGAAGATATATTTGCAGGTTAGTTACAAAATGAAGAAACATTTGTACAAACCATACTGTCTGCAACTGCCTTTCCTTCAGTTCAGGGAAAGGGGAGGTCCCAAAAAAGGGGTGATTTCCTCAGCTGTTTGTTATCCTGTGAATTTTTCAAGAACTAATAATTTAAGAAGAGTGGAAAATTAATGTACTGTCTTCTCCAAATTAAAATTTTGGGTTTCGTATGCTGTAGGTACTTCAATGTTGTTTAGGGAGATTGCCAGCAGTACAATAATTTAAGCTTCAAATTGTAATATGCTTGTCTTGTTTAGCAACTCCATGCCATGCAATATGGTCCAATTGTTTTTGTACAGTAGTGTGGAGAATTATCATTTCATGTTTATTTTACAAATTCTACTACTTATTATGATCATATATTTTGAAATATTTTCTTTTTTGTACTTGGAAATCCTAGGATTTCCTACGAACAGCTAGCAACGCTAACTTGCTTTAGGTTCAGCAGGCATATTTCACAGAGTAAATACAGGAAGTTGGCTGGAATGTATTGGTAATCAGCTGGGTGAAAGTTCGGGACTTCAACCTCTGCACAAACTGGTCTTGGAGTTCTGAATTTCTTGGAGAATAAGCAACTGATATTTTGGGCCATTATACATTCTACAATCATGAGAGCCTTTATGCCGTGTGATATAAAAGTGTACTTGATCGCAAGCAGAGTCCTCTTTCTCATATACTGCCAATTTGCATTATGAAGCCATTCGAATGAAACATCCAGTCCATAACACAGTTGCTGCAATCAATGACTGAAAGTGTCAGCCTGAATACTATTGGCTTTTAGTCAAAGTTGAAGGTTCAAGCCTTCAATGGTCTAGCTTGCACATAATCTAGCTTGACATTTCAATTTAGTAGAACGCACTGCAATGATAGAGCCTGCATTTTTTCGTACAGGCTTGAAAACAAAGCCCTTGGATGAATGCCATCAATTGAAGATGGTTTGTGTTATCTTCCCATTGATCTGACCAGTTTTTATCCATTAATCATTACCAAATTAATATTATTCCATTTACTTAATATTGTTTAAGGGAATTTGCTGAGTATGCCATCACTGGTCTGTTTACTAATAATGCAAATATGTTTATGCTTGCTTACTTGATGTGTAGTGAAGTGCTTGCAAGATATCTCAATGTCTTCGAAAACAATGTTTTTTCTGCAGCACCATTCCATGTTGATCACTCTGCTAAGTATGTACTTTGCCATCAACGAGCTGCTAAGCTGCCAGGTCCTCAAAAGGCATCATCCTGTGGGGCAGCAGGATGTGGTGGAAGTGAATGTTGCCATGGGAGGTTAATAACAATAGAAACTTTCTATTAGAAAGTGTCAACAACTTTTGACGATCGACCATAACTTGCTTAAGGGCCTATCCCACTTGCCTGACCGAATCCGCGAGTTCTGGCGAGTTTGCCCTCGACTCATGCTCACAGCATGGTTGACACAAGGTTGTAGGAGGTCTTCGTAACTCTCCTTCATGCTCGAGAGTGGTCTCTGCGTACTCGAGGCCTCAGCTAGGTTGCGGCGATTTTTTCAATATGTTAAACAATGCCCATGAGTTAAAAAAAGTCGCTATTGAAAAGATCGATACATTTTTCACTCTTAGGTTTAGTCGTAGTAGGTCAGCATGTATGTCGTAGGTAATCGAGGGTAATCGAAGGTAGTCACAGATAGTCTTCATCATAGTCGAAGGGAGGTCGAAGGAGGTCGTCTTCACTCTCCGCTATTCAGTGTCCAATTTTCCCGAAGTTAGTCGTAGCTAGTTGTAGCTAGTCGAAGCTGGTCCTCAACATAGTCGAAGGAGGTCTTCTACATAGTCGGAGGAGGTCTTCAACATGTCACTTTATCAAACACTTCTAAACTCGCCAATTAGGTCCCCCAAGCGGGACAGCCACTTTAGTGCTCTGTTAAAAACTTAAGCCATTGCTAGATTCTGGCAATGGAGTTTTTAACTGAAGATAGACACAAAATCCTGGAGTAACTCAATGGGACAGGCAGCATCTTTGGAGAGAAGGAATGGCTGACGTTTGGGGTCGAGACCCTTCTTCAGACTAGAGTCAGGGGAAAGGGAAACAAGAGATATAGATGATGTTGAGAGATATAGAACAAATGAATGAAGGATATGCAAAAAAGTAATAACGATAAAGTAAACGGGCTATTGGAAGCTGTTTGCGAGGTGGGAACGAGAAGCTAGTATAACTTGGGTGGGGGAAGGATGGAGAGAGGGGGAATGCTGGGGTTACTTGAAGTTAAATAAGTCAATATTCATACCACTGCATTGTAAACTTCCTAAATGAAATATGAGATGCTGTTCCTCCAATTTGTTGCAGTTTTAGATGTCTATTTGGTCAGTGCAGGAATTCTGCACTGAGGACCTTTCCCATGTCACCTCCCCCGTGGCCTAACAGCAAGGATCGGTGTGGCCTTTCCCGGAGAAGCGCCCGGGGCTTCAATGGCGGGCGCAGCGTGGACTCTCGGTGTGGAGCGGGCGAGCCCTCGCCGAAGGGGGGGGGGCGCTCCGTTCACTGGCCCATGGCAGCCTGTAGCTGCGGTCTGCAGAGCTCCAGCAGGCGCGGCGTCCTGGGCCTGGGATCCCTCGTTGGGGACCCGGGAGGAGAAGCGCTCCGACCGCCGGCCCGCGGCCTACTTCTGCCGCGGGCGCAGTGGGGACTTACCATCAGGAGCGGGGTCCCTCGCCGGAGGTCCCTGGAGGGGAACTTCGACCGCCGGCCCTGGGGTCTGCAGTGCTTCTGGTGCGCGGTGCGGCGGGAACTTTAAATCTTCGACCGCCGGCCTGTGGCCTACACCAACCTGAAGCCGTGGTCTCTGATAGGGAAGCACCGATTCAGGACTTACCTGGACTTTGTCTGCACATCTGGACGCCCGCTGCGGTGGGTTGAGGTCCCGGGGAAAAATGGAGGAGGACTGGCCAAATTTTCCGCCTTCCACCACAGTGATGAATGCTGTGGTGGATGTTTGTGTTAAATTTTTATTGTGTTTCTGTGTGTTCTTTTTCATTGTACCGCTGCTGGCAAATTCATTTCACTTGCACTTTATGTGCAAGTGATGAATAAAACTGATTGATTGATTGTCTTAGTTCATCTGGTGTTCTGTGCTGAGATTTGCTTGGTCAGATTGTCTTACAACGGCTGGATGGTATTACGGTGCCCGCAGCACTTTTCAGTTATAACTTGGTTCAGCCTTTGAAACTGTAGGAATTATGGAAATACTGGAGCTCTATAACTGCGTGTCTGTGGCCATTTTTACCTGTTATTGAATGCAGAACCAAGGTGGCTATGCTATGTGATGGTTCATTCCCTTCATAGGTAATAAAAACATATTAATGGAGAAAACAAAAAGATATGTTGCTCCAAATTAGTGAAAATTAAGAATTTCTTTTCAATAGATTTATTGGAGTGTCATTGACATTTCCTGGCAATCAGTTTTAATACAATCTCTGTAAACTTTCAAGGTACATCTGGCTCATTTATTTGTGAGGAAATTATATTGGGGTAATTTGTGCTTTCTTAGCTACTATGGGGATATCCTGACATTTTGGGGAGAATTATCTTAACATGTGAGTTTTGGTTTGGAGACCAAGGGAGATTGAGATGATGGAGACTGTAACTAAGTGCACATTATACATTGTTCTTCAATGCACTCAGTGCTGCCAGAACCCCGTTGGTAGAAAGCTGGCTATCAGACAGCAAATTGACCCCATTTCATTGCTGTTTAAAACCTATGCCAGTCCCTTGAGTCCTCGTATCATTTGCCGTCAGTTTTTAGCCATGTGCCTTCTTCTGCTTGGGGAAAAGGGACTAAAATGTTCAAGTATATGAAACAACTGACAAGGATAACATGTACTTGCACCATACAATTTTACAAAGTACTAGAAAACTGAGCAATCCTATGAAATGCTTGTATGATAAGCTGGAAAATAACCAACTGCTTTGGTGACCTGGCTGGTTGGAGCTGTTTTTTGTTGTCTGTATTGTTCAGGACTTGTTTATTCCATCCTCTTCTTGGCAAGCCATGCAGTGGCTTCCCACTCACCCAATCTTGGTTAGCCGACGGCATCTGATCTGAAAATAATCTAAAGTATGAATAAAAGGAAAATAATGTAATCCATACATTTATGGCTTATGAAAAGATGATCTTCAGTTCTTCACTTGGACGTGATGTACTGCGTAATACCAAATGAGTGGAGGAGAGTTGAGAGGTAGCTAGAAATGCATAGAATTTGGTGAACAACCCTCAAATTTTAATTTCACTTCCATATTCTTCATTGCTGTGTAGGATGTTTAGTTCACTATTGTTCTAGCTTTGGTATTTGTTATGAGCATTATAGATCATGTGTTTAACCATTGCTTCCATTCATAGTTTGTGCCAAATCTGTGCCTCAGAGATCAATGTTCCGATGAGGAGTTGCCATGAATAATAATGAGCTTGAATCCTGTTCTACATTGATGTTGTAATCATGATGTATGTCTGGTTTCTTAATCATTGAGTTGTGTTTGAGATGTTATTCATCATAGCTGATTAAGCATAAACAGGAAAATGTTTTATAGAGGGAACATTTAAATCTAATGAACATTTTTAATCTATTAACGGAACCTAAGGCAGAGTATTAGTTCAGTTGAAGCAAAATTTGAGTTCCAAACTGCTGCTTTTTGTGGTTAATTGTAAATATAATACAGAGATTCATCATTGGACAAGTCATGATGGGTTTCAGTTTTTTTGTGATGTCATACAAGTGTGAGTTCTTGTTATAAGTAACGTTTTAAAATATTTGTAATTCTCAGATGAAACACTTGACCTAGATAGTCTTGAATCCCAGGCAACTGTTACAGCATCCTCTGTGGTAAGAAAAATTAATGTACACTGTCTGAATATTTATCTGCTGATGTTTTTTTGCGTTGGCAGCCTAGATCTTGCACAACATGTAACATGCTCTTTTTGCTCAGGTTTACACTGATCAGAATATATTGGCTCTATTAATCCATTTTATGCAGTGGAGAAAAAGAATTCTCAGAATGAAAAGAATGAAGTTTGAAAAATTAATTTCAAATGCCTTGTCAGCATTTTGAATCATTGATAGCACCAAAAGTTCTGTTCTTGTCATTCACCTGCCACTGAAATATTTTATGCGCGCTATTATTGCTTACAGTCTTTACTGTATTACAGTCTTAACATGTGCCTTTTACTTGCAAGAAAGTGCCTTTAGGGCCCTGGGTTGAACAGAATAAACAAGGGGACAAGCAAAAAGGGGTGACATTTGTTTGTGTGGATGATTCTTTCACTAGGGTAATCATATTTGTGTAGGAATAGTGAATAGTGAACCAGAACATCTCAGAGGAAACTGTCCTTTGGAATATCAATAGGAAAGAGTAGAGTGTTGATATATTGAGTTGTGACATCGCTTTGGAAGTGTCATAAATATTGGGAGATGATTTCATGAATGTGCAAGCTGGAATGGTTGCATTTAAGAACAACAGAAGACCATTTTGAGAGGGAATAGAATAGGTGCGGTCAGAAACTGGGAAAAGAAACAGCCTTGGTCAGAGGCCCTGTCGAATTCTGGTTCAGGCAAGATAAATTCTCAACTGAAAATTCTATAATGTACATTCTTCATTGAGCATGGATCAGTAGAGCCCAAGAAACATAGAAAACATAGAAACATAGAAAATAGTTGCAAGAGGAGGCCATTCGGCCCTTCGTGCCAGCACGGCCATTCATTGTGATCATGGCTGATCGTCCCCAATCAATAACCCGGGCCTGCCTTCTCCCCATATCCCTTGATTCCACTCGCCCGTCGAGCTCTATCTAACTCTTTTAAATCCATCCAGTGATTTGGCCTCCACTGCCTTCTGTGGCAGGGAATTCCACAAATTCACAACTCTCTGGGTGAAAAAGTGTTTTTTCACCTCAGTCTTAAATGGCCTCCCCTTTATTCTAAGAATATAATTGTTAAAGTCACTGGGATTCAAGGGAATTCTAGCATTGAGAACAAGGCTGTGTTGGTTGGTGGGGCATTTAAGCTATACGACTTTCCTGCAGGAATTGCTGGCACAGTCTCTCTGGTCTGGTCATCTTTAAACACTTTATCACAAGTGGGAATGATCAGCAATGAATCCACACTATTCAGTTCCATTCACAAAATGCTCCTTTGATAAAATGGCCCATAATCTGCATATGGAAAGATCCAAGATAGCATTTTGTCAGGAACCGAGTGTTTGTACCATAGTGGTCTCATCTATTGTTCAACAAGGGATAGTCTAACCACTTCTCGTAGGTGTTGGACTGCATTACTATGAATAAATCCTCCACCATCAACACCCTGAAGTTCTCTATTGACCAGAGGCTAAATTGAGCCAGTCACCTAATTACTATGGCAGCAAAAGGACTGAAGAAGGGTCTCGACCCGAAACGTCGCCTATCTCCTTCGCTCCTTAGATGCTGCTGCACCCGCTGAGTTTCTCCAGCTTTTTGTGTACCCTCGATTCTCCAGCATCTGCAGTTCCTTCTTTAAGACTAATTGAGTTGCATCACTTTCCCCAAATCCTTTCCATTAAGGCTATGTGTAAATCAGGAATGAGACAAAATGTTTTCCAACAAAATCGATAATCTTGACATTCTCCCGGATGGGCCCAATCAACCCT